>CM075977.1:358777598-358805594 GCA_038087875.1 Malacoraja senta
GAAACATTAGCCCAGTCGATCAAGATCCTGCAATAATTCTTGATAACCATCTTTACTATCAATACCAACTACTTTAGTGCCATCTGATCATGCCTTGTACATTCAGAAACAAATCGTTGATGGAGATGACAAACAGCAATGGGCCATCACCGATCCCTGAGGCACATCTAGTCACAGAGCTCCAGTCTGAAAAACAACTTTCAACACCACCAGCAAGGATACAGGCCCTTTGGCCCAACTTTCACACACTAACCTACATACCTCATCTACATTAGTCCCACCTGCCTGCATTTGGCCCCTATCCCTCTAAACCTACCCAATCCATGTACCTGCCAAAATGTTTAAACTTCTCTTTCTTTACAAATTAAAACATTCTGTGGAATTCATTGCCACAGACAGCTGTCGGGCCAAATCTTTGGGTATTTTTAAAGCAGAGATCTTGATTAGTAAGGGCGTCAAAGGTTGTGGGGAGAGGGCAGGATAGTGGGGTTGAGGGAAAGGGAGATCAGTCATGATTGAATGGCAGAGTAGACTGGATGGGCCAAATGGCCTAATTCTGCTCCTATGACTTATGAACCTTATGGCTGTTTTCTAACTTTCCACAGCCCTGATTTTAACTCTTTGAATTTCTCTTGAATTTTCTTTCTGCTTAACCTGCCCGACGAGCAATTTTGTTTTCAATAACATGTTTCTTCGCGCCAAATGAAAGATGAAGCATGTGATTCTGTCCATGCACTGTGCCAAGTATTGAACCGATTATGTTTGCTCTGAGTGCTCTCATCCAGGCTCTGCCCAACAGTAATAGTTTCTGGGTGTAGCCTGCTACAATAACAACAAAACAACTTCCCGCTAATATTTCGGGTCATAGTGCATGCTCAGAGCTTGTCTCCAGACTTGCCCATGGTATACGTTTCATAAGTGAGAGTTGACAACAGTTGTGCCTGTGAGCATGTTGTTTAGTGGTCTGCTGCTGTATTCATACTTATTATAATGTCCTGAAAGTTTTGTAACTGTTTAATCTTTTGTCATGTCACTAACTATGGTTTAGACACCTTTATGTCATTGTTAATGGTATTCCAAGCACCTTGCTGGTGTTTGGTAAGCAATTCCCTTGGGGAATCCGCTGTGGTGGATGTTTATGTTAACTTTTATGTAGTTGTGTGTCTTGTTGCTTTTTTTAGTATGGCTGTATGGTAATTCGCATTTCACTGTACCTTAATTGGTACACATGACAATAAAAGACCTTTGAAACCTTTGAAACCTTTATCATGTTCCTATGGGTAGCCGGTTTTCCAGTGAAGCCCTCCTTAACATTCATCTGACCTAGTGTGAATAGAGAAGACATAGCTGACTTCGCCATTATTAGTCCAGTGGCTTTGTCCAATAAATTTACATTTGCACCGTATGTTGATCAAATCTACTGCTACATTTTTAGTGCTACTTGCATCAAGACTACAATTCTTCTTACCTTGTCAAAAGTAAGGTTTTGTATGTTAAAGTTTAGCTTGAATTCTCTCATCCTTTAATGTACAGTCTAATCCACTATTCAATGTTCTCATTATGTACTTTCTGAAATTACACTATTTACTAATTTCCTTAGACAGACAATGTAACCCCAAAGAGAGACACAAAATGCGGGAGTAACTCAACGGGACAGGCAGCATCTCTGGAGAGAAGGAATGGGCGACGTTTTGGGTCGAGACCCTTCTTCAGACAGAGGCAGGGGAGAGGAAGGCTTAGAGATATGGAAGGGTAAGGTGTGAAAACAAGAGATCAAAGGGGATGGTGATCAAGGAAAATGTAGAATGGATTATTGTTAGCTGAGGGGAAGGTGACAATGAGGCATTCAATCAGTAAAATTTAATCAGGAGGACGAGGATGGAGGAGGAATGGAGAGAAAGGGAAAGCAAATGTTACTTGAAGTTGGAGAAGTCAATATTCATCTGAATATTCGTCTGTAGAAGTGTCTCGAACCGAAACATCATCCATTCCTTCTCTCCAGAGATGCTCATCGGAGAATGTGGACAGGAGACATTTTGGGCCAAGACCAAAGCATCATGATTGAGAGGGAAGATGAAAGATCACCAGTACATAGTGGCACAAGAGGTTGGGTAGAATAGATCCACATTAGTTTATAAGTCATGAGCAGAATTAGGCCATACGGCCCATTGAGTCTACTCCGTCATTCAATCATGGCTGATTTATCTTTCCCTCTCAACCCCGTTCTCATGCCTTCTCCCCATGCTGATGGGTTTCAGTAAATGTCCAGAAAGTGGTCAAATTATTATAAGAGCACATCACCAGGGGCGCCGTACGATTGGCAGCCTCGCCAACATTCTGTTTTTCTGTCTTTTTTTTGTTATTTTTAGTGTTTTGAAAATTTGTTTTAATGTTCTTTGGTTTGTTTTATGTGGGGGAGGGGGGGGGGGTCGGGGGAAACATTTCTTTAAATCTCTTACCCTGCCGGAGATGCGATTACTTTCAGGGTCATATCTCCAGTCGCTCTGTGACATAACATCGTGGAACTGGAGGCCCCGCTCAGGACTGACTTTGAGCCCCACCACGGGGCGTGGACTTACCATTGGAGCCGATTCCTTGCCTGGGATCGATGTTCCAACCGCAGCCTGCAGACTTTACCATCAAGAGCTCGCAGTCTCGGGAGAGACCGTGGATGTCAGGAGCTCCAACGACGCAGAAAGTTCGACAAGCCCCGACCCAGGGTCTGATCGCTCAGCTGAGATTCCTCCCCGATGCAGGAGTGATCACCCTGACGAGGAGGGCCCAAACGCCGCTGCCTACGGGACTAAGATCGTCCCGTCAACGGAAGGCTCGAGGCCCCCGACAAAGAAGGGAAGAGGTTGAACTTTTTTTTTCGCCTTCCATCATAGAAATATAGAAACATAGAAAATAGGTGCAGGAGTAGCCTATTCGAGCCTGCACCGCCATTCAATATGATCATGGCTGATCATCCAACTCAGTATCCTGTACCAGCTTTCTCTCCATACCCCCTGGTCCCTTTAGCCACAAGGGCCACATCTAACTCCCTCTTAAATATAGCCAATGAACTGGCCTCAACTACACTCTGTGGCAGAGAATTCCAGAGATTCAAAAATGTGTAAAAAATGTTTTTCTCATCTCAGTCCTAAAAGATTTCCCCTTTATCATTAATCTGTGACCCCTTGTTCTGGACTTCCCCAACATCGGGAACAATCTTCCTGCATCTAGCCTGTCCAACCCCTTAAGAATTTTGTAAGTTTCTATAAGATCCCCCCTCAATTTTCTAAATTCCAGCGAGTACAAGCCGAGTCTATCCAGTCTTTCCTCATATGAAAGTCCTGACAATGGTGAACCTTCTCTGTACTCCCTCTATGGCAAGAATGTCCTTCCTCAGATTAGGAGACCAAAACTGTACGCAATACTCCAGGTGTGGGCTCACCAAGACCCTGTACAACTGCAGTAGAACCTCCCTGCTCCTATACTCAAATCCTTTTGCTATGAATGCTAACATACCATTCGCTTTCTTCACTGCCTGCTGCACCTGCATGCCCACTTTCAATGACTGGTGTACCATGACACCCAGGTCTCGTTGCATCTCCCCTTTTCCTAATCGGTCACCATTCAGGTAATAGTCTACTTTCCTGTTTTTGCCACCAAAGTGGATAACCTCACATTTATCCACATTATACTGCATCTGCCATGCATTTGCCCACTCACCCAGCCTATCCAAGTCATCACAGTGTGGAATGTGGAGAAGTCACTGTGGTGGAATGTAAAAATGTATTTTGTGTGTTCTGTTGCTTTTTATTTGTATGACTGACTTGGCAAATGAAATTCCTTGTATGTTGCAAAACATACTTGGCTAATAAAGTATTATTGTATTGTATTGTAATCCACTCACTAATGTTCTTTAGGGAAGGAAGTCTGCTATTCTTCCTTGGTCAGGCATGTATTTGGCTCTGGTTCCTCTCCATTGACTTTTAATTATCTGATGAAGTAGCTGAAGAAACATTCCATCCTATTAAAAAACACAAAGGTTCACATGCACCTCCTCTACCCTCATCTACTGCATCCAGTGTAAGCGCGAGCTTCTTTACACCAGTGAAACAAGTATAGAATTGGTGACCAGTTTGCCAAACCCGCTTAGTCCTCCAAGGCCTACTGGATAGATACCATTTTAACTCTCCATCTAATTCCCATATTGATCCCTCTATATTTCGTTCAGACCGAAAGGTCTGAATGACAAATAAAGGAATATCTGAATCTCTGAATCTCTATCCTGGCTCTATCCATTGTCAGTGTGAGGTCACACACAAACTGGGGGAACAGCCACTCGTATTCCGCTTAGGTGGCTTCAAACTTAATGGTATGTACATTGAATATATATTCCTTCCTCTGGCTTCACAATTCGAACCTCTTCTCTCTTATCTCACATCTTTTGTCTTTTCATCGCTGGCCTTTGTACAACCCTCTGCCTATCAAACCCCCCCTCACCTACATCCATATATCACTCGCCAGGCTTTGGCCTTCTCCTCCTCTCTTCCAGCTTTCTTCCCCTCCCACTCCATAATCAGTCTAAAGAAGGGTCCCAACATGAAAGTCACCTCTCCATGTTCTCCAGAGATGCTGTCTGACCCATTGAGTTATTCCAGCACTGTGTCGTTCCTTGGTAAACCAGCATCTGCAGTTCCTTAATTTCAACATACTGTTCTATTAAATCAGGGGTTGGCAACCTACGGCCCCCGGGCCGAATGCGGCCCATAACCCAAAATCATCCGGCCGCAGGTGTATTTTTCGAAGGGGCGGGATCTATGTGAACACGTGATTTGATGCCTGCCATCTGAGGCGTGATGGGGGCGGGATCTATGTGTACAGGTGATTTGATGCCTGCCATCTGAGGCGTGATGGGGGCGGGATCCATGTGTACACGTGATAGATGTGGCCCGCCATCCACTCACAGACATGCGTCCTGACCCCTATGCAGAACAAGGTTGTTGACCCCTGTATTAAATGTTGACAATGAATTGCAACTCTTTGAAAGGTACGTTTTTAAAAAAAGGCTTTGCCTTCCAGGAAAATTGGGAATGAGCAATCTTTGTCGGTGACGCGTTTATCCAATAACTATTTTTTTTTTAAAGTTGTATCAAAAAGATTACATATTAACAAATTGCATAATTCTATGTATAAATAATTGTAACTAAATGGCGATGTGCATTGCTCAATATCAATGAACCAAAGTCTTTCTTACAGACTTCCCTTCTATGGTTTGTGGTTTGTACATTCAATGGGTGGGGACTTTGCGTCACAAAAGTCTGTGCTGTGGAGATTTTGTTTTTGTGCCTTGACCTTTGCATTTGTTTTATCTCATGCAAGACATGCAAAATTTGTAATTGCATCAGACAGCATGGCTTTGAATTCCATTTCATTCTGAGCATACTATATATGTTGCCATTAAAAAGTAGATTTGATGATAGGCGTTGGGGAGGGACTGCTATAACTATATGGTGTCATTTTAATGGGAAATTAAAACTGTTTGAGTGGATTTTATTGGCACAAAGTCAGCAAAGATTATAATCGTTCACTTAAGTACACCCAAAAGTGGTTAGGACTAAGCTGTGTAGATATATATATGAAATAAAGAAATATTTGACCTATTAGTACCTACTGCTCATGATAAATGAAAGTTATTACTTACTACAGCTGTGCTCCTTTCCGTGATTTCTAATTAGGAATAAGGACATTTCTTAAGAACAAACATCGTTGATTGTTATATCCAGAGTTACTTTGGTATCATTCCAATCCAAGCAAATTCAATAATCTGATGCTATCTGTAAATGTTGGAGGTTAATCTCCTGATAGAAGTTAATTCCATTAATGTCCACATATGAAACACAGTGAATTACTTAGGCAAAGGAGATGAACATAGGAGTAGGAGTAGACCAGTCGGTCCATTCAATAAAATCATGGGGTGATCAACTACCTAGGTCCCATTTTGCTGCACCTACTCACTATCCTTTGATTCTCTCAATATGTAAAATTCTATGTGTAGGAAGGAACTGTGGATACTGGCTTATGCCAAAAATAGACACAAAATGCTGGAGCAACTCAGCGGGTCAGCATGTAAAATTCTATTTTTGTCTTAACTGTACCCAGCAACTGAGCATCCACAGCTCCCTTGAATAGAGAATTCCAAAGGTTCTCTACCCTCAAGGTTAAGAAATCTTCCCTCTCTTCTGTCCCAAATCCCTTGTTTTGCGACTGTGATTCTGCAGACATGATTCTGCAGAACATGAACCAGAGGAAACATCAACTCTGCATTTACCCTGTCACACCCCATGACAATTTGTACATTTCGATGAGATCACCTCTCTTTTTTTTTAACTCAACAAGGTATGTCAAGTCTGTTTAATCGTTGTTCCTGTGGTACAAACTCCATTTGGAATGGGTTTGATTTTAACTTTTTTCCAATTTATTTTCATCGTCCGACCGCCGGCCCGTGGCCAACAACATCTTGAAGCCACGGACTGCGGTGCTTCTAGCCGTGTGCGGCGGGGACTTAGATCTTCGACCGCCGGCCTGTGGCCTACATCATCTTGAAGCCACAGTCTCCGGTAGCGAAGCACCGATTCGGGACTTACCTTCCAGACGAGAGGGCCTGTACATCTGGCCGCCCGCAGCGGTGACTGTGGAGGTTTGTGGTCCCGACCACGGGGAAAAATGGAGGAGGACTGACTGAACTTTGTGCCTTCCACCACAGTGATGAATGCTGTGGTGGATGTTTTTGTGTTAAATTTTTATTGTGTATTGTGTGTTCTTTTTTATTGTACCGCTGCTGGCAAATTCATTTCACTGCACTTCATTGTGTATGTGATGAATAAATCTGACTATTGACTATTGACTGGTCTTGTGTTGACAGTGCACATTTATGCGTGAGTATAGTTCTTTGGATATCAGTGCCTTTTAAATGGTCAGTCTACACAAGGACCAAGGAAACTGCTCATTCAGCCAAAGAGCACTCAGATATTTTAACTTGTCTTAAACAGATATCCAACGTGGATTACTAAATAGTAGCCAAGTAAAGGGCCTGTCCCACAAGCAGGCGATTCCAGGCAGTAAGCGCGGCGTAGCAGGAAGTGAGGATCGCGCGGGGTTGGTCCCACGCAGATCGCCGGAGCCGTATGTAGTTGGTCCCGACACCGCGCGGGGCTCAGAAAAACTGACACTGTCCAAAAATCCCGTGCGGCAACGCCCTGCCGCCCCGCTGCCGCCTCGACGCCGCGAGCACGCCAGGACGCCGCGCACCGTCTCGACGGAGTAGGCTAGTGCGTTGCGTTGCGCGATGACATCATCACCCAACGCCGCGCTCGCCGCATGCATTCGCATGCTCGTGGGACAGGCCGTATGGTACACACTCGGCCTCCGCGCGGCAACCGCTTCCGGTTAGGTTACTGTGACCAACTGTTGCAATACCCAGCAGTTCTCATTATGGCCACTGGGTGGAGGAACACCCACATGTAGTTCCACCCCCGAAACTGGAATCTCGTTTATCCAAAATGATTGGTCTTCTGCCAACTCAACAAACTGTGCCAGGAGGAGACTCATGAAGGATTCTGCAAACCAGCCTCATTCCATCAATTAAGTAGATAAAAACTCCAGTTTAAATTCCATTTGGAATATTTTGGAGGACCAAGAAGGAAATAAGTCCAGGAGCAAATAATGTTTGCTTCATGAATTTCATGGCTTAAATGATTTTTTAAAAAGCTCCTATAATTACATTGCATAATGTCCATTCAATCACTGAGTTTTAATTGTAACTAGACCAAGGGGGACCCGTTGGGTCCCGTCCCCTCAACGCGCGGTTGCGGTGGGAGGGGGGCCTGCAGCGTCTCACACACACACACACACACTAACCACCCCCCACACTCGCTAACCCCCCCCCCCACACACACACACTAACCCCCCCTTGATATTATATGAATATTATTCATTTGCTCCTTTTACCCCATCCCACGCCCTATCCACTCACGCATAACCCCCAACTGCGCAGGCGTGGCTAGAGACGGAGGGGGAGGGGGTAGAGAGGGAGAGGGGTAGAGATTGAGGGGTGGGGGGGGCGCGGCGTCACAGGGGAGGGCTGATTCCCGAACGCAATACTCCACCACTCACCCATGGGTCCCAATATTCACCACTCCCTCAAGAGGGAGGTGGGGGGGCAGAGAGGGAGGTGGGGGTGGGGGGCAGAGAGGAGGGGGGGCATAGAGGGAGGGGGGAGCAGAGAGGGAGGGAGGTGCAGAAAGGGAGGGGACACAGGGAGGGGGTAGAGGCAGCACCTACCCAGGTCATAGAGCAGCAGCCTCCTCACCAGGTGCTGGGCCAGAGCGAGGCTGCAGGTGAGTGTGTATCTGAGCGACAACCCCCTCCTCCCCTCCTCTCCCTCTCTCTCTTTCTCTGCCCCAGGGAGGGGGTAGAGAGGGAAGGGGGTAGAGGCAGCACCTACCCAGGTCATAGAGCAGCAGACTCCCCACCAGGTGCCGGGCCCGAGCTAGGCTGCAGCCGGCGTCGACCCGAGCGAGGCCGGGAGTGATCTGAGGACGGTCAAAAGCAGCAGAGGGCCGGCCAATTGTGGCTGCCGCGAGGGGAAGCCCACCCACCCGCATGACAGACGATCGGGCGGGGGAGGCGGAGAGGAGGTCATCCCCTATGACGGCCAGGTGTGATCGGGATCACCAGCGAGGAAAAGATTCCCCGAGTCCCTGCGATTGACGGAGGAATCGCAGGTCTCCATAGACGGCCTTTCCCAGAGGGAGTAATGTCCGCCACGATCAACTTCCCATCGCGCTGTCCGGCACCCTCACCCACGCCCACGTGGAGATAATGGCCGCTGCCGCAATGTTCTAGAACTTCAAGGAGCCCAACTTAAAAACGCTAAGTGATAAATTTAAAGAAGTGAAAGTTAAGAAGCCAAGAAGTACAGAAGACAGAACAGGGGTGACGTCACTTGCAATGCGAGCTGAGGTAGGCAGGCAGAGCCATTGTGACATCATCAGTGAGACCATCTTGTTTATTTACCAAGTTATTTGAAAATTTTCAACATTTTCATAAATAACTCGGGAAATAATGCATCAAATTTTCAGATGAGGCAATTTTTGACATCATGGCATAAATCTCTATCGGAATATGTAAAAATTTCACCATTAGCGCAGCGTGTTTTCGAGGAGATGTGAATCACAGACGAACAAATACACACACACACAAATACACAAATAAATACATCTACATGCAAGATCAGAGTTTTATAATTATAGAGATGAGTCAGATACGATGACACTACTTTGGCTCGATAGGTGGCCAGCCTATGATTGAGGGTTGGTTAATTAAATATCCCAAATTGCACTTTGGTCTTTGATTGTGCAATTCAAAACAAAATGGACAGTGAGCACACCAAAATGGACAGTTGCACCAGGAAAGAAGCAGATAACCAACAATCTATTAAGGGACAGGTTAAAAACAAAATATTTTAAAAACCATCAGTGCAACTCCTGGTCTAAAATATTTCCCATCTGGCATCTGACGTGCTCGCTGTCCCGCCCCATCCCACGCATGGTTTCTGAGTCAGCCTGTGATCTGGCTCACTGCAGGTGCTGATCCACTTCCTGTCCTCTGCGAATGGTAATCTATAGAACTTTGCTCAATCAGTTTCAGTGATCGGTTGTCAACACAAGAATCTGCAGACGGATACTGGTTTCCAAAAAAACCCACATAAGTGCTGGAGTAACTCAGTGGGTCAGGCAGTTTCCCTGGAGATTATGGACAGGTGACGTTTTGGGTTGGAATCCTTCCTCAGATCTATTGTGGTGGAGAGGTGGAGAAAAGAGGAGAGAAGAGGTGTGAATTGTGAAGCCAGATGAAGGGAAATGGGTGGAAGGGGAGAAATGGTTGTGAGTCCAGGTAGGGCACAAGGAAGAAGTGGGGGGGGGGGGGTGTTTGTGGGTTAGTTACCTAAAATTGGAGAATTTTCATTGTGTTAGGGGAACAGATGAGTGAACCAAGGAGGGGGAGGAAGTGGTCTTTGGGGAAGGCGGAAAGGGTTGAGGATTTTACCGGCCAATGAGCATTAGTGTGATATTTGTGCCTACAAATCTGAAATGCACAAAAGAGTGGGATCAATTAAACATTTTCAGATCAGTTCCAACACTGTAAATTAATATTCATGGTACTCAGGCTGCAGCATATAGCCTCAGGACACAACATTCCTCAAACCATGTACTTATCACATTCTGTGGTACATGTGCTTTCCTTGCTCCATAAATCTACCTAATCAGTGCCAAACCCTTTGCAGGAAATACGATAGTTCTTAAACAAACCACTTGCAGCGCATTTAAATTTGATCAAATGGCTCTGGTATCATTGTCTGTCAAAGGGACTGTCCCGATTCCATCGGCTCTTCCCTAACACCTGGAATTCCCATCATGAGGGTGAGGATGGGGTAGAGTGAAACATGTTTAAAAGAAGCTGAAGAACTACACTTATCCTTCTCTTGTAAAGTCTACCACAAACCTTGGAGCCCCCCTTGAGCTGGGATCATGTCATTGAGCTGAAATGTTAATTTTACTTCGGAGTCACGTGAGTGATTCCGTGAAGAAGCCCTGCCCGAGCGCGTGCGTGTCATATCGTCGTTCGCATTGCGAAGCACCGGACTGGCAGGGCTTCGCTCCTGCCGGCGGTAAATTTAAAACTTCAGGTAAGTGTTCTATCACTTACCGGGTTTTTTGAATTTCTTGCAGGAACCTCTGTTCACAGAGGTATCCTGCTAGAAATTGGTGAATTCCGGCGAGTGAACCGGCTATGGGCTGTGGGGAGACCCCGGTTCCGACCGCGAAAGCGGATAGTCGGCAGATGTCGGGTTCGTGTTTTCCAGCCTGCTGTGTTCCCGGGGAGGGAAAATCAAGCAGGAACGCGGTATCACCGCCAGAGTCGCTGACAGTGCGGTCAGCAACTCACAGACATATCGTCGTTCGGTGGTCCCCAGGCATGGGGGAAATCACCGATATATCGATCAGCCCTATTGAACTCGGACGAGTCGGGCTGCAAGGATTCCCTTCCGGAAATAAGTATGTATTTGGAGGATTCTGTTTGTCATTTTAACCATTTACAGGTCCACACTCTAAAATTGAATTTGGAAGCGCGGGCCTATGGGACAGGCCACGCCAGCAGCGCCTGGGACAGGGCTGCTTAATGGCTCCCAGTTGGAGGGGGAGACCATCAAGGGTCAGTATACTGCTGACGCCAAATCTGTCACAGCGCCGGCCTACGAGAGAGCCGCGCCAGCAGCGCCTGGGACAGGGCTGCTTAATGTGAGACAATGCCGGCCTGGAGAAGAGGCCGTGCCAGCAGTGCCTGGGACAGGGCTGCTTAATGTCTTCCTCTTTGAAGAGGAGAGCATGCGGGGTCAGTGTAATTCTGACGCCGAGGCTGAGGGTATAGCCGTGGAACATACCCCAGGAGATGACGGGCACGTGTCAGAGGTATCATTTCCTGACAACAAAGTTTGCCATCCCAACAGAATGTTCCATCCTGGTATAGGGCCATTGGGGGCCGTAACAGCGCAGGTATCCCAGGGGCCTGCGGCAGCACCTGTTCAGGGCTGCCTACAAATCGCCCTCTCTACGGAGGGGAGTACGAAAGATCAGATGTAACTGACTTCAGATTCTAAAGATGTCCATGGAACATACTGGAGCACATGTGTGCCGGCAGTGAACAGCACTATCAGGGGGATATGAGAGCCAGCCGCCGAATCTTCTATTCAGGTAAGGTCTATTCAACAGCAAAAACCTGGGACGAAGCAAAAGCTGTCGGACCAATCAAGACCAAAGGCGGGCAAAGGTTCATCGGTTCAGAACGCACCCCATGCCTTCATCGGCAGTAAGCTGTTCACTGAAGCTGGTGGCAGCATGACAGCTGGGCAGAGGTTCCACGCACCCTACCAGTCCTACTCAAGAAGGTGGGTCTGGCACTTCCGAAACATGGGTAAGTGGACCACTCACAAGTTGGTAATAGTTACACTTGTTTGTACAGCACACAAAGGATAAAGGCATTGTCATCTGCTTAGAGGCATCTAACCATGTAAAACTAGCATTCCAAGCAAGTTTGGAATTAGGGCCAGAATTGTCGTTTTCAAGACAGCTCAGAAATCGGGCCAGAGTTATCGTGCGAAGCACCCAGGGAATGATGGCAGGAGTGGCCTGTTCATTATGAAAAATGGAGAATGTCGCTTAACTCGCATATAAACTTTCCAAATAGGAAACTTCTTTACTTACAACGGATTCATAAGGGTCTCAAAGATCTATTCTATGCAGTTCCCATTACAGGGATCATCGGAGACATTGGGAATTATCAAAAGGCAATGATAACTGTACTAATAACAGTAAAACATTGCAAATTGGGATAAACTTTTTCCCCAGGTTATTTAACTAATTAGTAAAATCGGTGTTTGGACTCGGAGTTCAAAAACAGTTGTTATCTCTTTTCTGGATGATATTCTAACGCTGTATTTTGTTAAAATCACCTGTTTCAGCCTCAAACTATATTTGAGAAATTGGGCTCATCCATCCAGTTAACTTTAAGTTGTTACCAAATAGACTTATTGGTCATTGGGATTTACCTTTAACTATTAATTGGCCTATGACTCCGCCTTGTGGCACGAGATTGGAGTTAATAGAAACCTGTTATTAAGCTGAATTCTATTCATCAAGAGTAATTGGCAATATAGTAGCTGTGATTCAGCTGTGCAAGTCGGAAACTGACATCTTGCAAAGTAGTAACCTCTCATATGACATGTAGGTCATTGTTAACAGGCTTATGCTATAACCAGCTGAAGCTACCTAAGTCACAGTGATGAACAAACAGTATTCAGCATTGTTCCAGTAGTTTGGTCAGTCGAATTTCAGTTATTTTACAAACTGATGCTAAGGGCTCTAAGGTGGAAAGTTGTGAATGTCATCTCTAGTTTGGAGGTGGAGGAGATTTGCATGAGTTGCCAATTCTTCAGTTATTGGTATCAACTAGCTATAGACGCTAGATGCATCCCATGGGTAATGGGCTATTGAGCGAATATACATAATCTACATGCTCAACTTCAAGTTGAGACACTACAGTGGTGCCATATGTTAGTCACATGGCAATCAAGTTAAAGTATCCTGTAATAATTTACCTAATCTCCTTTGCCACTGGTGTATCATCAAGTTCAGATCGATGACAACACAGAATAGGTGTTGGATCACAAAGTATTTATGAAAGTATGGTTCAATGAAACACCGAATATTGACATGTTGGTTTCATGCTTATTCACTAATTACAAAAATATGTGGCATAACAGTGTTGAGAGACACATTCTCACTACAAGAAGGATGAATGTTCTTTTATGTCTTCCTCCATTTTGCCTCATCAGTTGGGTCTTGAAATAAAGCCAGCAAGATCTCGCTTTAGTTTTCATACTGTCTGACCGTCAGGCATAATAATACAAACATATACGGTTATTCTAAAAAAGGAAAACTTTGCTGGTTCAAACTGTGGTTAAGGAAACCAGCCTCTGCATGATAAAATCAATTTATTGACTTGCAGATTCTGAATAGACTGCCCTACGGCTCAGGTTGTCACATCAATCCATGTATGTGCTCACTGCAAAGTGCAGCGATAGCACCAAAAAAGCAGTACATTTCCTATTCAGGAGGTGCGAAGCAGGTTTGTTTAATGTTAATGTTAAATTTAATACGGTACAGATTACTGACGTCTTCCAGTTCATTTTTAAATGGTCTTCTGACAATAATTAGAGATTAGAGATTAGAGATTCCTTTATTTGTCATTCAGACCTTTCGGTCTGAACGAAATTCCGTTGCCTGCAGTCATACATATAATAATAAATGACAAAACACACAATAAACACAAATTAACATCCACCACAGTGAGTTCACCAGGCACCTCCTCACTGTGATGGAGGCAAAAGTCTTAAAGTCTCTGTCTCTTCCTGCTTTGTTCTCCCTCTGCGCTGAGGCGATCCAGGCTTCTGATGCTGTGGCCCCGCCGGGCGACGGTAAGCCAGTCCAGCGGCCGAATCCATGCTCCGCGACGGGCCGGCTCAAACTCCGCGGCCCGGGGTGGTCAAAGCTGCCGAAGCTGCCGCCCTCCAGTCCAGCGGACGCAGCTGTAGTTGCGGGAGCCCCAGAAAAACAGGTCACCAACCTGTGACATGCGCGCTCCCGACGATGTCGTCCACTGGGCCCGCGGCCGAGCCTCCGGATTCAGGTCGCCACCAGTGTCCTCGGTCGCCACCGCCGGAACGCCACCGCAGCCCCGAAGTTGGCCAGCCTCGCGCTGGTAAGTCCTGGCTCTGCCTCCAGAGCCTCGAGGTCGGTCGGTCGCTCGCAGTTGGAATTGGAGGCCGGCAGCTCGCAGTTGGAGTTGGAGGCCGGCAGCTCCGCCATTTTGGCCTCAGCGCAGACGGAGGCAGAGAAGGGGGATACAACAAGAAAAAGTCGCATTCCCCCGAAGGAAGAGACAAAAGTCATGTTTCACCCCCCCCCCCCACCCCACACATACACAACCCAATAAACTAAAATTTAACTAAAACAGGACAAAAGAAAACAACAAAAAAAAGTAAAAACAGACGGACTGCAGGCGAGCCGCTGCTGTACGACAGCGCCGCCACTTCCGGAGTTTAATTGAGTTTAGGGCCATTAACTGTGCCAAACGTGCCTCCCCATCATCATCCTGAGTCAATCGATGCAGTGAGACGCCGGGATTTGAATCTGCGGCATGAAATCACAGAGCTTTGAACTCTTCACAGAATCACTCACGTGACTCCGAAGTAAAATAGTAAGATTAAACAAGAACTTACCAGTTTGAAGTTTGATCTTTATTTTATGAGGAGTTACGATGAGGGATTACGTGCCCTCCGCTCGCAACCCTCATAAAAGTCATCTGGTAGTTCTAGTCTTCTTTAAGTCTTACTATGTTACTTCGACTGCTGTTATCTGTGATTTCACACCGCTGCTTTGAAGATTGACACGCATGCGCACGGACAGGCCTTCTTCACGTAATCCCTCATCGTAACTCCTCATAAAATAAAGATCAAACTTCAAACTGGTAAGTTCTCATTTAATCTTACTATTCTTTTTTCTCTCTCTCTACATGAATAGACAATAGACAATAGACAATAGATGCAGGAGTAGGCCATTCGGCCCTTTGAGCCAGCACCGCCATGCAACGTGATCATGGCTGATCATCCCCAATCAGTACCCCGTTCCTGCCTTCTCCCCATATCCCCTGACTCCGCTATCTTTAAAAGCCCTATCTAGCTCTCTCTTGAAAGCATCCAGAGAACCTGCCACCACCGCAGAGAATTCCACAGACTCACAACTCTCTGTGAGAAAAAGTGTTTCCTCGTCTCTGTTCTAAATGGCTTACCCCTTATTCTTAAACTGTGGCCCCTGGTTCTGGACTCCCCAACATCGGGAACATGTTTCCTGCCTCTAGCGTGTCCAAACCCTTAACAATCTTATATGTTTCAATGAGATATCCTCTCATCCTTCTAAACTCCAGAGTGTACAAGCCCAGCTGCTCCAATCTCTCAGCATATGACAGTCCTGCCATCCCGGGAATTAACCTTGTAAACCTACGCTGCACTCCCTCAATAGCAAGAATATCCTTCCTCAAATTAGGGGACCAAAACTGCACACAATACTCCAGGAAGCAATGAAAGCCTAGATGATTTACTTGAAATTGTGAAATTACCGGAGATGGTTATTACAAAGACACAATTGGCATGTCTAAGATCCTTTAACTCATCTCTGACCACAGTTTGAGTGAGAAAATTTCCAGTGCTGGCTCAATGCTGAATAAAAGATGAGTTGCTGATTCACTCCCACAAACATACCATACAAGATGACCCTAAAGTTGCTTAAACCATAGTTTGAAAGTGGTCAATCTGTGGAGAAAGAAACTGCCTGTGTTCCACGTCAATGACACTTGCATGGAATTCAGAACATTGAATGAAAATCAAAGAAACTCAATGCTGGAACAGATGCACCATAGAAAGCAGTCTGTCAGCTTGGTTTGGGAACAGCTCTGCCCAAGACCACAAGAAATTGCAGAGAGTTGTAGATGTAGCCAGTCCATCACACAGACCAGACTTCCCTCCATTGATTCCATCTACACTTCACGTTTTCTCAGAAAAGCAGCCAACACAACCACAGACTTGTCCCACTCCAGTCATTCCTTCTTCTCTTTGCTCACATCCGGCAGAAGGTACAGAATCTTGAGCTCAGACTCAGGAGCGGCTTCTCCTCTATTATCAGGCTTCTGATCGGTTCCTCCATAAGTCAGTGTAATGTCTGATTCACCTCTGCCCCATTGTGGACATTAGACTTTGTCTATGGAACTGCTGCGTTGCAATGCACTTCAATGCTGAGAACCATATTCTGAACTTTGTATCTTCCCCTTTGCTCTATCTATTGTACTTGAATTTGACTTAATTTGACAGCATCTCTCCAGGCTTCTGCTTTTTGAGGAAGAGTTATCTCACTGACCAGACTTCCCACCATCGACTCCACGCTGCCTCGGAAAAGCAGCCAATGCAGTCAGTCTTTTCCCACCCCGGTCATTCCTTCTTCTCCCTGCTTCCATGCAGCAGAAGGTACAGAAGCTTGAAAGTGCACACCCCCAGACTCAGAAACTTCTTCCCCCTTGTCATCAGGCTTCTGAACAGTCCTTCCATAAGGTTTTGTCTGATTCACCTCTATCCCACTGCAGACATTAGACTTTGCCTATGGAACTGATGTGCTATAATGCTGAGAACTATATATTGCACTCTGTACCTTCCCCTTTGCTCTACCTATTGCATTTGAATTAGACTTGATTATACCTATGCATTGTATTACCTGATCTTTTTGGATAGCATGCAAAACAAAGCTTTTCACTGTACCTTGGCACACGTGACAATAATAAACCTAATAAACCTACAACTAATCTGACATTAAAACAGAAAGTGCTAAAGGTACTTAGCAGGTCAAACAGTAAGTATGGAAAGAGAAATATTGAGTGTGTGTGGGAGAGAGAAACTGTTTTGCATGATGGACTGGATATTAGCTATTTCCTTCTCTTCTAGGCCCTTCAGAGCATGGTTTGTGTGCTGTCCAAGTGCTGCACGGTGGCGCAACGGTGGAGTTGCTGCCTTACAACGCAAGGGACCCAGGTTCAATCCTGACTACGGGTGCTTGTCTGTACAGAGTTTGTATTTTCTCCCCGTGACCTGCTTGGGTTTTCTCCGGGATCTCCGGTTTCCTCCCACACTCCAGAGACGTACAATACAATTTATTTGTCTTTTGGACAAATTTGTCATTTGGACCCCTTGAGGTCCAAACGAAATGTCGTTTCTGCAGCCATACATTACAAAACGAAAAAAGACCCGAGACACAACACAATTTACACATACATCCATCACAGCGCTGTGATGGAAGGCAAAAAAAAACGTATCTTTTCACTGCACTCCCCCCCCCCCCCCCCCCCCAATGTCAGAGTCAAAGTCAAAGCCCCCGGCGGGCGATGGTGATTACCCCGTGGCCATTAAAGCCACGCCGGGTGATGCAGGGTCGCGCACTGGGTCTTGGTGTTAGAGCCCCGGCGCGCTCGCAAAGTCCGGCGGCCATTCCAAGCCGCGCGGGGGGATAAAGCCCCGCTCCAGGTGCTCTTCAACCCCGCAACTCGGGCGGGAGAAGTCGCCGCTGCGGAAGCCCCGAAAAGCGGTCTCCCACTAGGGACCCGCGGGCTTCTGGTGTTGCCGTCCGCCAGACCCGCGGTTGTAGCCTCCGAATCTCCGGAGGTAGGATCGCAGCAGCGATTATCTCCACCACAGCTCCACCTGCTCCGGACTCGGCCAGCCCCATGACGGTGAGTAGTCCGCAGCTCCACAACTGGAGCCCCAGGTCTTTCCAGCTGGAGGCCGCTCCACGTTGCCCAGCCCCAACGACAACGGAGACCCGACAAAGAAAAGGTCGGGTCTCCCGTGCAGGGGAAAGATTTTAAAGTTCCCCCCCCCCCCACCCCCACCCCCACCCCCCCACACACATACCCCGACAAAAAAATAATAAAAAACTTCATAAAAACGAGACAAAAAATAATAAAAGACAGACGGACTGCAGAGGCCGCTGCAAACAAGAGTCGCGCCGCCCACCGTACAGGTTTATAGGTTAATTGGCTTGGTATAATTGTAAATTGTCCCTAGGATAGTGTTAGTGTGCGGGGATCACTGGTCGGTGTGGACTCAGTGGGCCAAAGAGCCTGATTCCACACTGTATCTCTAAAGTTCCACGAAATCTGCCCCTCATCTGGAACCAAAATCTTGAAGCAATTCCAAATAATATAAATGTCTCCACCATAAAGAAGAATAAACAGTGATTATTGTGTTTTTTTTAATGAGGCCAATATAAATTGTTTCCTATTTGCTTTTTAACAGATCATCTGATGTAATGGATGCAGCTGCTGCAGATGGAAAAGTTATTGCTTCTTGTACCATTGTAATTCTTTATAGGAAATCACAGTTTTCTTGTGATGTTGCAAACACACTTGCTTCCAAGTAACCTAGATTACTATTTTGTGTTGTTTGAGCATGTGGTTCAGTGCAACATTTGCTGCAAAATTTGGACCAAAGTTTCTCGCAATGCTCAGAATTCATGTCTAGGCATATTTAATGAAATCACAGCACAGGATTAGCACTAAATTCCCTCACCCTTGCCAGAAAATGATTGTTTTTAATTTGACCGGAGTTTTGAAATTAGATTGAGTGAAGCAATATTTCAGTGCTCTGCACAATCTAATTTCTATGAAAATGATTGTGTAAGAATGTCAGGTTTACAGTGTGGATCTCGAAATCTGTGTCATTCACGCCCAGTTGCTCTGTGCAGCTGCTATTTAATACACAATGGAACTGGCAGCGAAAGGCACAGATTTCGAGATGCTGCAAAATTTGCTACAAAAACATGCATAGTAGCATCTTACATTTTTCATTACATATCTGGGTGAGACCACTGGGGTTTTTGTTGACGTTGATTTGTTCCGCAGCACCTGGAGAAACAGGGCATCAACATACCTGTGAGACATGCTGAGCAAATGAGAGAAAACCAAGTCCCTACAGGTATCAAACCAGCTGCGAACTTTACTTTAGACTTTGCAGATACAGCACGGAAACAGGCAAAAGGCATCTCAAAGGCTAGGCATCCACCGACTCTGCACGCCAGCGATCACCCTATACACGAGCATTATCCTACACACAATTTTACCAAAGCCAATTAACCTACAAATGTTGGAGTGTGGGTGGAAACCGGAGCTCCTCTATAAAACCCATGCAGTCACTGGAGGAACGAACAAACTCTGTACAGAGAGTACCTTTAAGTCAGGATCGAACCCGGGTCTCTACCGCTGCCCCACCATGTCGCCCGTAACCTCAGATAACTTTATTTCAAATTATTTGCTTGCCTGTTCCTATTGGCTTTTCCTGTGGGGTTTTTTCACTTCCCCCACGATACCAACACCCACCCTGATCTGTATTTCCCCCAAACTTCCCTGCTGTTGACAGCGCAGTGGCACTGCCAGAGACACAGGTTCAATCCTGACCCCGAGTGTTGTCTGTGTGGGGTTTGCACATTCTCACAGCGGGCGCTTCAGTTTCCTCGAGGTGCTCCAGTGTGCTCCCACATTCCAAAGACATGCATGCAAGGCAATAAATTGGCCACTGTGAAATGCTCATAGTGTGTAGGGGAGTGGTAGGATATGGGGGGGACGTTGATGGAATGTGCGGAGAATGAAAGATGGAATTAATGTAGGATTAGTGTAAATAGGTGGTTGATGGTCGGCACGGAGTCAGTGGAAGGAAGAGCCCAGAGTCATAGACTCAGCACAGAAACAGGCTCTTTCCATGCTTTATAGGTTTATCAGTTCATACGTTATAGGAGCAGAATGAGGCCTTCCGACCCATCAAGTCTACTCTGCCATTCAATCATGACTGATCTCTCTTTCCTTCTCAACCCCATTCTCCTGCCTTCTAGCGATGGCTCAGTCTCTGTGACATCTCCACAGCCCAGTTATTATACTGGACAACATTCTCAGGCCCACCCAATAACCATCTCCCTGCTTTGCCTTTGCAATCCCTTCCTCTGATCATCCTCATCTCTCTCCCATGTCCACTGGACTTGGGCATGGCTCCAGACTTAACCCATTTCCTTTTAGGGCAGTGCCCTGCACAAAGGCAGTGTTTTATGTCACAAAAGGACAAGGCACAGGTTGTAGCTTTGGGCCACAGGCTCTATAGAGCCATAATGTGGCAAGCCAAAATTCAAAACATTGTCTTTGTGGGCGGTACATAAAAACCTTTATTTTATGAGCTCTGCCCACCCTTCCATCGAGGGGATCTATCACAGTCGCTGCCTCAAAAAGGCTGTCAGTATCATCAAGGACCCACACCATCCTGGCCACACACTCATCTCCCTACTACCTTCAGGTAGGAGGTACAGGAGCCTGAAGACTGCAACGACCAGGTTCAGGAATAGCTACTTCCCCGCAGCCATCAGGCTATTAAACCTGGCTCGGACAAAACTCTGAACTTTAATAGCCCAAACTGTTATTTGCACTTTATCAGTTTATTTATTCATGTGTGTATATATTTATAGAATGGTATATGGACACACTGATCTGTTTTGTAGTCAATGCCTTCTATGTTCTGTTGTGCTGAAGCAAAGCACGAATTTCATTGTCCTATTAGGGACACATGACAATAAACTCACTTGAGTTTAAGAAAGAACTGCAGATGCTGGAAAAATCGAAGGTAGACAAAAATGCTGGGGAAACTCAGCGGGTGAGGCAGCACCTACAGAGCGAAAGAATAGGTGACGTTTCGGGATGAGACCCTTCTTCAGACTGATGTGGGGGTGGGGGGGGGAGGGGCGGGAAGAAGAAAAGAAGAGGCAGAGACAGTGGGCTGAGGGAGAGCTGAGAACGGGAGGGGAAGGAGGGAGAAAGCAAGGACTACCTGAAATTGGAGAAGTCAATGTTCATACCGCTGGGGTGTAAACTGCCCAAATGAAATATGAGGTGCTGTTCCTCCAATTTGCGGTGGGACTCAGTCTGGCCATGGAGGAGGCCCAGGACAGAAAGGTCAGCTTCGGAGGGGGAGTTGAAGTGCTGAGCCACCGGGAGATCAGGTTGGTTATTGCGAACCGAGCGGCGGTGTTGGGCGAAGCGATCGTCAAGCCTGCGCTTGGTCTCACCAATGTAGAGCAGTTGACACCTAGAGCAGCGGATGCAATAGATGAGGTTGGAGGAGGTGCAGGTGAACCTCTGCCTCACCTGGAAAGACTGCTTGGGTCCTTGGATGGAGTCGAGGGGGGAAGTAAAGCAACAAGTGCAGCATTTCCTGCGGTTGCAAGGGAGTTACGGAGGGAGTGGTCTCTGCGGAAAGCCGAAAGGGGAGGAGATGGGAAGATGTGGCCAGTGGTGGGATCCCGTTGGAGGTGGCGAAAATGTCGGAGGATTATCTGTTGTATGTGACGGCTGGTAGGGTGGAAGGTGAGGACAAGGGGGACTCTGCCCTTGTTACGAGTGGAGGGATGGGGAGTGAGAGCGGAGCTATGGGATATAGAAACATAGAAACTAGGTGCAGGAGGAGGCCATTCGTCCCTTTGAGCCAGCACCGCCATTCATTGTGATCATGGCTGATCGTCCCCTATCAATAACCCGTGCCTGTCTTCTCCCCATATCCCTTGACTCCATTAGCCCCTAGAGCTCTATCTAACTCTCTCTTAAATCCATCCAGTGACTTGGCCTCCACTGCTCTCTGTGGCAGGGAATTCCATAAATTCACAACTCTCTGGGTGAAAAGGTTTTTTCTCACCTCAGTCTTAAATGACCTCCCCTTTATTCTATGACTGTGGCCCCTGGTTCTGGACTCACCCAACATTGGGAAATTGTTTCCTGCATCTAGCTTGTCCAGTCCTTTTATAATTTTATATGTTTCTATAAGGGATATAGAGGAGACCCTGGTGAGAGCCTCATCCATAGTCGAAGAGGGGAACCCCCGTTCCCTAAAGAATGAGGACATCTCCGATGCCCTGGTTTGGAACACCTCATCCTGGGTGCAGATGCGGCGTAGACGGAGGAATTGGGAGATGGGGACAGAGTCCTTACAGGAAGCAGGGTGAGAAGAAGTCAGATAGCCATGGGAGTCAGTGGGTTTGTGGTTTATTTTATGAGAGAATAATTCATTTTTCTTGTTATTTAAAGACAAACTGTTGCCCATGTGAACTTCATTTTAAGCTTAATTGGATTGTAAATCAGATATGATTGGTGGCAGAGAGCAGAGTTATGGTGGGCAGCATCCACATTTATTGGTATTGGTTTATTTAATTCAAACTTGTCAAAAGACAAGGACAGCACAGCTGTGCTACAGACAATACATATGTTTAACAACTCCAGTGACCTGGTGCTACCTATGTCAAATTTGCACGTTGTCCTGGAAAATTACGGGACAACTTTAGCTACTCTCCAGTCCTCCGAGACCTTGCCTGCAGCTGGAGAAAATGTAAAGATTTCCGTCAAGACTCTTGCAATCTCCTCTCTTGCATCTCTCAATATTCTGGGATAGATCCCATCAGACCCTGGGGATGTATCCACCATAATGCTCTTCAAGAGCCCCAACACATCTTCCTTCTTAATCTCAACCTGCCCTTACATATTAGCATTCTCCACACTGTTCTCACTGTCCTCCATGTCCTTCTACTTGGTGAAAAGAGGTGCACTTGTTTCATACTTCACCTCCATCTCCTGACTTAGACAATAGACAATAGGTGCAGGAGTAGGCCATTTGGCCCTTCGAGCCAGCACCGCCATTCAATCATGGCTGATCCACAATCAGTACCCCGTTCCTGCCTTCTCCCCATATCCCTTGACTCCGCTATCTGCCCGCAAGGTCCAAACATATGCCTGAACCTATTAATATATATGGAGTTGTGATCACTATCTCCAAAATGCTCTTCCACTGAAACACCAGTCACCTGGTCAGATTCACTTCCTCCTTTGTCTTGCTTTATTAATGTCCACCATGATAGCACAATGTTTGCAACTGCTTACACAGTGAAGCAATCTATGCATGCTGTAAGTACTAGATACATTCAGGGATGGGCTGAAAAGTGACAATAACTATTTCCATCAAGCAAGTGTCCTTCACCCAACATTGACATTAAATGGGATTACAATCATTGCATCCTCCACACCACCTCCAGGTCCCTCAGATCGGCCGACTTGGGGTTATTGAACATAAGCTCAGGGGCGACCGCGCCTTTGCGGTTGCAGCTCCTAGACTGTGGAACAGCATCCCCCTTCCCATCAGAACTGCCCCCTCCATCGACTCTTTTAAGTCGAGACTTAAAACTCATCTTTACTCTCAAGCCTTTCTTGACGTCCTCTGAGGGAGGGCTATATGTATGTATTTATGTATGTACTTAATCTATGAACCACTGTTGTATAATGTTAGTACCTCCACCAATGTAAAGCACTTTGGTTAACGAGAGTTGTTTTCTAAATGTGCTATAGAAATAAAAGTGACTTGACTCCACCGTTAATGGGTTCACCACTGACCAGAAATCCAACTGGACCAGCTACATAAATATTGCAGATATAAGAGCATTTCAAAGGCTAAGCATCCTGAGGCAAGTAACTCTTTACTTTAGAGATACAGCATGGAAACAGGCCCTTCAGCTCACTGAGACGACGTGGACCAGCGATCATCCTGTACACTAGCACTATCCTACACGATAGGGACAATTTACAATTTTACGGAAGTCAAATTAATCTACAAACCTGTATTTCTTTGGAATGTGGGAGGAAACCGGAGCACCCAGAGAAAACACATGCAGTGACAGAGGGAACGTACAAACTCCTTACAAACAGCACCCGTAGTCAGGATCTTATCCGGGTCTCTTGCACTGTAAGGCAGCAACTCTACCGCTATGTCACTGTGCCATCCCAATTCACATGATACCTATCAGCATCTGCATGGTACATATTGGAAGCATGATGGAATCCTTTCCACATGCCTGGATGGGAGCAGCTCCAGCAACTCTTCAGATGTGCACCTGACCAGAACTGTAAACAGAACTCCAAACTCCAACTCCAGAAACATTCTCTCCCTGCAACACTGGTGTAATGCGGTTGCTACATGTACAAACTACAAAATACACTGGAGTTAGTTACTTTGAGTCCTCTGTCAGCACTTTCTAAACTGAGAACATTTACCATCAAGAAACCAAACCACTATGCATTCCACAGTTCTTAATATCTAAGGCAAGAAATTAGATCACCAGTCATAGGCTTTTGCACAATTATGGCCTGGTTACCGAGTATTACTGTTTTTTGATTATTTGACTATTATTGATTCCTATCTTCTATTATTGCCTAGATTAGGCCTAGAAATCTGCAGCACGTAAGAATTCCAATGTTCTGCTCCTGATGCTTGTGACTAGATTAGTTTAGTTTATTGTCACTTGTTCCGAGGTACAGTGAAAAGTTTTTGTTGCGTGCTATCCTGTCAGCGGAAAGACAATAATGATAACAATCGAGCCATTTGCAGTGTATTGATACATGATAAGGGAATAACGTTTAGTGCAAGGCAAAGCCAGCAAAGTCCAATCAGAGATAATCCGAGGGTCACTAATGAGATAGATAGTTCAGGACTGCTCTCTGATTGAGGTAGAAAAAAAAATAGGTGCAAGAGTAGGCCATTCAGCCCTTCTATGGCTGATCATCTAAAATCAGTACCCCGTTCCTTCTTTTTCCCCATATCCCTTGATTCCTTAAGCCCTAATAGCTAAATCTAAATTTAAATGCATCCAGTGAATTGGCCTCCACGTCCTTCTGAGGCAGAGAATTCCACAGAATCACAACTATCTGGGTGAAAAAGTTTTTCCTTATCTCTGTTCTAAATGGACTACCCCTTATTCTTAAATTGTGGCCCCTGGTTCTGGACATGGGGAACATGTTTCCTGCATTTAGCGTGTCCAATCCCATAATAATTTTATATGTTTCCATAAGATCCCCTCAGATCCTTCTAAATTCCAGCCCATAACAAGCCCAGTCGTTCCATTCTTTCATCATATGACAGCCCCGCCATCCCGGGAATTAAACTCGTGAACCTATGCTGCACTCCCTCAATAGCAAGAATGTCCTTCCTCAAATTATCCTGCTGTATCCTTTGATAACCGCCTTCACTGTCCATAACCCCATCAACTTTTGCGTTGTCTGCAAACTTTCTAACCAACCCATGTACATTTTTGTTTCGGAGAACTGCACTCTTTGATGGCATCAGTTTTCAACCACATTCAATTATATCATAAACTGTTTTGTCTTCCAACAGATGGCAGTCTGCCTCCTGAATGTTATCAGGCAAGGAAGGTTTGAAGCTAGACTGTAAATCATTTACATAAGCATGTGACAGTGCTGTACTCGTGCTATTTATTGCACCTCACAATAATCCTTCTGTCAATCCCTGAGGTTGCAATAACCCTCCACGCTCCCACAGGATCCATTGAGCTAGTGGCCTCCACTCCTTGACTCTTGTAGAAAATGGAGCACCCGGCAACCAAGTCTTAGATACAGAATTGGACGTCTGAGCATTCCACAAATGTACATCTTGTTTCTAAATGTATCTGATAATTGAAATGAGCATAAATAATTTTAAATATTAAAAAATAATTTTAAATAGGAGAAATCTTATGGAGGTGTACGAGATCATGAGAGGAATAGATTGGGTAAATGCACCGAATCTTTTACCCAGAGCAGTGGAATCAAAAACCAGATGACATGGGTTTAAGGTGAGGAGGGAAACATTTAACATGAACTAGTGGGGCAACTTTATTTTTATACAAAGGGTGGTGGGAATATGGAATGGGCTGCCAGAGAAATCTCAGACAGCCTGGCACTGCTGAGAGATACCATTGCCTACGTGCAGGACAGACGGGTGGATGCCTGCCTGGTCAGCTTGGACCAGGAGAAGGCCTTCGACAGGATATCGCACACATACATGAGGGATGTGCTCTCCAAATTGGGCTTTGGGGAGGGAATCAGGAATTGGATCCAACTGCTCTTCACCGATATCTGTAGTGCAGTCCAAATCAATGGGTGGGAATCAGACAGCTTCCCCGTCAGGTCTGAAGTCAGGCAGGGTGCCCTCTCACCCCTGTCTTGTTCGTCTGTTGTATTGAAACCTTTGCCAAGTCCATCAGGAAGGATGTGAGCATAAGAGGAGTGACATTGCCAGGCAGTGGGGGCACTCAGGTCACAACGTCCCTGTACATGGACGATGTCGCCATCTTCTGCTCGGATCCAGGGTCGGTCCGCAGTTTGATTAGCGTCTGCGACCAGTTTGAGTCGGCCACGGGAGCCAGGGTGAACAGCAGGAAGAGCGAGGCCATGCTCTTTGGCAACTGGCCCGACCAATCTTCCCTCCCCTTCACCATCAAGCCTGACTTCTTGAAGGTGCTGGGGATCTGGTTCGGGGAGGTTGAGGCATGTAACAAGAATTGGCTGGAGCGGGTAGCCAAGGTGGGGAAGAAACTGGAGCTGTGGAAGCAACGGGGAATAATTTGGTCATCAGGTGTGAGGTGCTCTTGGGGCTGCTGTACTTGGCGCAAGTGTGGCCCATCCCTCCATCCTATGCCACAGGGATTACCCGGGCCGTCTTCCAGTTCATCTGGGGGTCTACCTCCTATCGAAAAGACAGAGGGGTGGGGTAGAAGGGGTGGGGAGAGGGGGTGAGGTAGCTCTGTTGGTGAGGAATTAAATTCAGTCCCTTGCAAGGGGTGACATTGAAACAGGAGATGTGGAACCAGTATAGATAGAACTAAGGAATTGTAAGGGTAAAAAGATCCTAGTCGGACTTATCTACAGGCCCCCAAACAGTAGCCTGGATATAGGGCGCAAGTTGAATCAGGAGTTAAAATTGGCATGTCGTAAAGGTAATGCTACGGTTGTTATGGCAGATTTCAACATGCAGGTAGACTGGGGAAAATCAGGTTGGTACTGGACCCCAAGAAAGGGACTTTGCAGAGTGCCTCCATGATGGATTCTTAGAGCAGCTTGTATTGGAGCCTACCAGGGAGGACAATTCTGGATTTAGTGTTGTGTAATGAACCAGAATTAATAAAGGAACTCAAGGTAAAGGAGCCATTAGGAGGCAGTGACCATAATATGGTAAGTTTTAATCTACAATTTGAGAGGGAGAAGGGTAAATCAGAGGTGCTGGTTACAGTTGAACAAAGGGGACTATGGAGTTAACATCAGGGAGGAGCTGGCCAAAGTTGACTGGAAAGATATCCTAGCAGGGATGACAGTGCAACAACCATGGCAGGTATTTCTGGGAATAATACAGAAGGTGCAGGATCAGTTCATTCCAAAAAGGAAGAAAGATTCCAAGGGGAGTAAGGGGCGACCGTGGCAGACAAGGGACATCAGGGACAGTATAAAAATAAAAGAGAATTACAATGCAGCCAAGCTGAGCGGGAAGCAAGTGGATTGGGTAATGTTTAAAGAGCAACAGAAGATAACTAAAAAGGCAATACGGAGAGAAAAGATGAGGTAGCTAGCCAAGAATACAATGGAGGTTAGTAAAAGCTTCTTTAGGTATGCGAAGAGGAAAAAAATTAGTTAAGTCCAAAGTTGGACCCTTGAAGATTGAAAAAGGTGAATTTATTATGGGAAACAAGGAAATGGCAGATGAGTTGAACAGATACTTTGGATCCGTCTTCACTAGGAGGACACAAACAATCTTCCTGATGTACTAGTTGCCAGAGGATCTGGGGTGACGGAGGAACTGAAGGAAATCCACATTAGGCAGGAAATGGTGTTGGGTAGACTGATGGGACTGAAGGCTGATAAATCCCCAGGGCCTGATGGTCTGCATCC
>CM075977.1:358805794-358930171 GCA_038087875.1 Malacoraja senta
TTTTTCTTCAGACTGCTGAGTTATTCCAGCACCTTGTGTCTTTCTTTTTTAAAATTAGCATCTGCAGTTCCTTATTTCTACTTATTCAAAGCAGGCAGCAGTAAAATGTGGAAATATGGGAGTATGTGATACAAAGATGCTGGTTTACAAAAAAAGACATAAAGTGCTGTCGTAACTCAGCGGGTCAGGCAGCATCTCTGGAGAATATGGATAGGTGACGTTTCGGGTCAGGAGAGAAATCAAAAATGAAATTGTTGTGTTTGAGTTTAGTTTATTGTCACGTGCACCAAAGGTACAGAGAAAAGCTTTTGTTGCATGCTAACCAGTCAGCAGAATGGCGATACACGATTACAATCAAGCCAACCATAGTGTACAGATACATGACAAAGGGAATAACGTTTAGTGCAAGATACCTCAAGTATCCCTATCCCCTGACTCTTAAACTGAAGAAGGGTCTCGACCCAAAACGTCACCTATTCATTTTCTCCAGAGATGCTGCCTAACCCACTGAGTAATGGGCCTGTCCCACTTAGGTGATTAGTGACCGGCAACTTGAACGGCGACTGTCAGAGTGGAACACACACAAACACATCGCTTCCTTCACCAGCCCGTTATGCAGGCGGAGGACAGGGCAAGCGGGGGAGCGCTGTCTGAGTGAAATTCACACAGTGCAAAGCCGATGTGATAGACACATACCGCGATGAACAGGAAGTTTGGCGCTGTAAGCACAGTGTACGGTAAGTCCTTTAAAAGAGGGGGGAGAGGGGAGAGGGGAGAGGGGGAGAAGAGGGAGAAGAGGGAGAAGAGGGAGAAGGAGTGGAGACAACTTTTAAGAAGCCAGAGATACATGGCTATGAAGCTCAGTAGACATTTAACATTACCGGTCGGTATCCTTGGTTCTGAAAATTACTGCTTACATTTTTTTCCCCAATGAAATTCACCGGGTACAACCTACGAGAACCTTCGACCTCCTGGCAACCCACCAGGACCTCCTGGCGACTCACCTACGGTATGGCAATTCTCGCTACTCTCCATGGCGGCTTCATTCTAGTTGCCGCTAATTTGTCAACATGTTGAAAAATTCGCGCCGACTATAATGAGGCCGTGACTAGTTCCCAGAATGTGGGAACTCCTCGCGACCATTAAGGCGACTCCACGGCAACTACCCACGAACATGTGGCAACCATGGGGGGACTGTCATATGCTGAGAGAATGGAGCGGCTGGGTTTGTATACTCTGGAGTTTAGAAGGATGAGAGGGAATCTTATTGAAACATATAAGATTATTAAGGGTTTGGACATGCTAGAGGCAGGAAACATGTTCACGATGTTGGGGGAGTCCACAACCAGGGGCCACAGTTTAAGAATAAGGGGTAAGCCATTAAGAACGGAGATGAGGAAACAGTTTTTCTCACAGAGAGTTGTGAGTCTGTGGAATTCTCTGCCTCAGAGGGCGCTGGAGGCCGGTTCTCTGGATACTTTCAAGAGAGAGCTAGATAGGGCTCTAAAGATAGCGGAGTCAGGGGATATGAGAAGGCAGGAATGGGGTACTGATTGGGGATAATCAGCCATGATCACATCAGCCATGAATGGCTCGAAGGGCCGAATGGCCTACTCCTGCACCTATTGTCTATTGACCGCATAGTCTCCTGCAGTCTCCTAAAAAGTCGCCTAAGTGGGACAGGCCCATAACTCCAGCATTTTGTGCCTATCTTTAGTGCGATAAAGTCCAGTAAAGAGAATGACTCTTAACTTATTTTGCTCGTGGATTTGAAGAAGTTTGTGGATAAATGTCTTGGTAACGTTTCACTGTGTGTTTCAGCTGCGTTCCTAAAGGTGCCAGACATGAATGTTGCAATCTTTGGCACAAAGTGGGGAGCCGCCTGTCATGGAATTCCCCCCAGGTCGTGTTACGCGGCAGCGCCAACAACAGAGTGATTGAACCTTCTTGGCAGTATCCACGATCGGAACCACATACAAGATGTGACCAATCCGCAAGAATCGGGGGCGGGAATTCGGGGACGATTGAAACCTATAGGAACTGTGCGAGTTGCAGAGCTGGAGGGAGGAAAGGGCGGTTCTGGTGGCGGACGTTGCGCGTTGTAGTCCCACACAGTCAGGCGGCGGCTGGAGAAGTCAGTGGAGGAGAGAGAACCAAACTACAACAGCCAAAGAGGCACCTCGGCCGCCTGCAGTTCCGGTAACCTGATGTCATTTTTGTCTTTTTGGAGTCTGTTGTAGGCAGAGAAACAACAACAGTCCGGTCTGTACAACAAGGACAGCCAGCAGCAGCAGCAAGGTAGGCAGCACGATGTTACACCCTTGCTTGTAGCGATGTAACATATGCATCGTTGGGCTTTGGTAAGCAGGAAGAAAGCCCGTAGACGTTGCTAACTCCTTCCATGACCTAACCTGATACGTGTCAACCCTGGTGGTGAAGGGTGGGCCAGATATGATAGGATGTGATCAACCCACTGAACGATCACTCTTAATTGATCACATTCAAATCAAATTACTTGATCTAAATCGTTCATTTAACGATCACTCCGTCATTTCGCTGACACGTGACAATTGAGTGGGAGGTTTAAAGTTTCATTTTAGAGTGGGTGACATTTGTTTGCGGGAGTCATCTATTTCAATCCAGGGTACATCCTTTCTTGTAACATTGTCAAACGAATATGGAGGCGATAATCGTTAATTTGGTAAAAGGGTGCTCTTTGGTTTGTCCGAAACCTATTGACCTCCCAGCAGAGCGAGATGTCTGTCCGGGGACCCATCTGACTGACCCATCCCAGACTGCAGGAGTACATGCCGAGGAACTCGTGGAAGCTTGGTGCAGCCAACACCAAGGATCTGCAGGGGAGGACCACAGTCTAGGGACCTGCTAATGGACAGAGGCTGGTGGGGACACTCCTCAAACAAAGGAAGGAATATCACCTCAGGGGCCCACATAGGTAGCAAGGGTTTAAGAAGGAACTGCAGATGCTGGAAAATCGAAGGTAATCAAAAATGCTGGAGGAAACTCAGCGGGTGCAGCAGCATCAATGGAGCGAAGGAAATAGGCAACGTTTCGGGCCGAAACCCTTCTTCAGACTCAAGGGTGTTTTGTTTAAGCACGGCTGTGTATGACACTAATGTATGTATAGACACTGAGAATGTCTGAAGAATTTTTCTACATTTTTTAAATTCTGAATAAAGTTTAGTTTAGGGAAAAATTATGGAGATAATCATGGATTTGAAATACTGTGAACTAAAATGATTGAGCTACAAGATGCACGCATCAAAACTTGCCACATGAGCTATGTAGCTAGCAACTGGTTTGAAAGTGTTAATTTTAGAAATACACTTATGTCAGGATTTTCGTCTTCGAAATGTGGTTTTTAGCATTCAGCAATGAGGTAATCTGATTGATCTTGTTGGAAATAACAATGTTTCCTCAATCTTTGTGTGTTCTTTTTATACATCCTATCTCCTGTTTTGAGTAATGCAGTATGAATGACGTAATCCCTATTTATGATTTGGTAATTTAAATATTGGAAATCCTTTCATGGTTTATACACAGTACTGATTAGGCACTGGATTCTTTATGATATCGACTTTTTAGCTGAATAGATAATTTACTTTTTGCATTTTAAGGATGTAGGTCCAGTATTTTATCAAAGCGAGGCACAGAATATTTATTTCCTTTGAATTTATATGTTGTGATGTTTGCCTTTTCTGCTTTCCTGGAGTAGTACTTAAAGCCATCTTTAAAATGCTGTATTAATTGCTTGGCTGTAATGTATTTGTTCCTTTAGTCAAAAATTCTTAAGGAAATTATGATATGACTCGAGACCGTGTTAGATATTGACCATTTAGCAGTAGAAGGATTTGGAACCCAAGTCCTTTGCACAATGGACTACCACTTTAAAAAAAAAACTAGACTAAGTGGGTCTGCTCCCACAACGCAGTATTCCACCACTCACCCGTTCCCCCAACGCAACCCATTCCCCCAACGTAATATTCCACCACTCACGCATAGCCCACAAGTGCGCATGTGCGGCTCATTTCCCCTCATCCCCCAGCACTCCCTCCCCATCCTCTTCATCCTCCCTCATCTTTCCCCTCTCCTCCCCTCCACAATCCCTCCCTCGCCTCTCCTTTCCCCTACCCTCAGTCACTCCATCCCTCCCTCCTCTCCCCTCCCTACCCCACTCCTATCCCTCTATCCCCCGCTCCTCACCTCCCCTATCCCTGCACTATCCCTCCTAACTTCCCCCACTTCCCTCCTCTCCCTCTATTCCCCACTCCCTACCTCCCCCATTCCCCCCTCCTCTCCCTCTATTCCCTATACTCCCACCTCACCTCCCCCTCTCCCTCCCTACCCTCTCCTCTACCTCAACACCCCCACTCTCCCTCCTCACCTCCCAGGATCTTTCCCCTCTCCTCCTCCCCACCCCCAATCCCTCCCTCACCTCTCTGCCTTCCCCTACCCTCAGTCACTCCCTCCTTCCCTCCATAACCCCTCTCCCCTCCCTACCTCCTTTGTATCCCCATCTCCCCCACTCCTCACCTCCCCCTATCCCCCCCCCCCACAATCCTTCCTCCCCTCCCCCACTGCCCTCCTCGCCCTCTTTGTCCCCCACTCCCTACCTCCCCCACTCCCCCCTCCTCTCCCTCTATTCCCCCTCCAGACATGAGACAGGAAAAAAATGAAAAAAGAGGAAGAGATAGATTTCTCTGCAGATTTTGAAATTCGGCAAGACCCCACCACCGTGCAACAGTTCCATCGCCGCGAGGCCTCACCGCCGCTGGGGCCCCATCGTCGCGAGGCCTCACCGCCACAGTCTCGATGCCTCCTGGATCGCCGCATAGAACCCCGGCCGGGGCCTTGCGGGTAGAAGCCCAGGTTGGACGAAACGGCCGAAGGCGCCTGCGGCTGGGCACCACGGAGTCCGTAAAGTGAGCTCGGCTGCTCGCCCACTCGGCACCACGGAAGCGCACGCCGTTGCAGCCCCACCCGCTCTCCAGCCGGCGGAGCGTTAGTGATGCTCACTCCGCTCCTTCAGCTTTATATTCTCCTTGCCGGGCGAGGCGGGCGCCGCCCGTGACTGACAGCGGACCCAGCCAATCAGTGCGGCGATGGTGCAGGAATGGGCGTCGCTGTCGTGGCCGTGACTGACAGGAGAGGAGACCAATCTGCGCGGCGCTGACTGACGGGAGAGGAGACCAATCCACGCATGCCCGGTTTTTAAGATTTTTAAACCTTAATAACTTTTAAAATATACCATAGATCGGAACAAAACGTTGTGCACTTGAGCACAGGAGAATGTTGAGTAAGGTGGCAAGAAGTTGTAGCGCTATCATGTACCGTTTTCGCGCAAATAGAAAAAACACGCACACCAGAAGAGCACAAGATTTAGTTATGTATATAGATAGATAGATAGACAGATAGATAGGTAAATAAGTAGATAAATAAATAAATAAAGGGGGTAGGGAAATGGGCAGGAAAAATAGAAAAGCTGGAACTCATCCAGTCAAACACCATCATTGGAAAAAGGAGACCAGTTCATGTTTTGGGTCAATGACTCGTCCTCAGACCTGGGAAAGAATGGAGGGGTGTGGGTTTGGAAAGCAGAACTGAGGGGAAGACTGGGGTTCAGACCAAAAGACCAAAAGACTGTATGGAATACTGGTTTTGTAAAGCCAAAAACAAATGTTGTCAGTGACTTTAAGCATGACTAATCCATTTTATCCCCTCAGTGATTTTTCCTCTTCAATGTGTATTGAAAATAGCAAAATGTATATGTTTGAAATGTGCAACACCACGTCACTGCAAATTAGGAGCTAGAGTGAAGGAACCCAGTGAGTTAAACTGGTGATATTTTAGACATTGAAAAAGGTTCTATAAAGCTACAGCAGGATCCAAATCAACAGAAAAAATGGGCAGATGGAATTTAATTCGGGTGCAGTTGTGCATTTTGCAAAGTTAAGCCAGGGCAGGACATGCACAGTGATTAAAGATAGTCCGAGGGTCTCCAACGAGATAGATAGTAACTTGGGACTACTCTCTAATTGTTGATAGAGTGGTTCAGTTGCCCGATGGCAGCTGGGAAGACACTGTCCCTGAATCTGGAGGTGTGCATTTTCACACTAGGTCACAAGGTTCTCAATCTCAGTGCTTCTCAATCTCAGAAGCACTACCGAACTACATATCACAGAAGCACTAAACGTTAGTGAGACCTCACCTGCAATATAGTGTGCAGTGTCGGTCGTTAGACTCGAGCAAGGATGTGATCAAGCCAGAGAGTGTGCAGAAAAAGTTTGCAAGGATGATGCTGGGATTTGGAGGGCTTGAGACAAGATAGGATCGGACTGATTTCCCTGGAGTAAAGAAGACTGAGGAGTGACGTTATAGAGGTTTATAAAATCCTAGGGGGCATACTGTAGATAATGTGCACTGCCATAATCTTTTTCCACACTCAGTAGTGTTCACAGCTATCTATAAACAAAACTCCCATGCCACTCATGAGGTCCCCTGGGGTGATATCCCTTCCCTTGTTTGAGAGGTGTCCCCGCCGGTCTCTGCTCCGCAATGTTCAGCAGAACAAGGACACTAGACTGTGGTCCAACCCATAGAGCTTTCACGTTGGCTGCACAAAGCTTCACGTCGGCCCACGGCACATACTACTACAGTCTGAATGAACCGGTTGGCAACATTTCCTGATGGGCATCTTGCTGTAATGGGAGGCCAGGTTCCGGGCAGACCAAAAAGTGTCTTTCACTAAGTTAATGGTCTTCTAGCAGCACCTCATAAGATCATGTGATAGGAGCAGAATTAGGCCCTTCGGCCCATCAAGTCTACTCTGCCATTCAATCATGGCTGATATATCTCTCCCTGCTAACCCCATTTTCCTGCCTTCTCCCCATAACCTCTGACTCGTTGTAGTCAAGAATCTATCTCTACCTTAAATATATCCACTGACTTGGCCTCCACAGCCTTCTGTGGCAAAGAATTCCACTGATTCACCATCCTTGATGCCTGTCTCCAAATTTCTCCCTGAGAAAAGCCCATAACTCAGAGCATCCTCTTTCAGGATGCTGCTCGGGATGAACTGTGACATGGACCACAACATTTAAGAAACATTTAGACAGGTAATGTATAGGATAGCTTTGGTGGGATATGGGACTAATGCAGGCATGTGGGATGAGTGTAGGTGGAACATGTTGGTCAGTGTGTGCAAATTGTGCGGAAGTTCCAATTCCACACTGTATCACTCTATGACCCTTGCTGCCATCTCCTGACACTCTTCGCACATCCACACTCTATAAAGATTGTGTCTGTCGTAAGAGTCTGGTACAGGAAGGATTTGAGTGGGAGGATCCCCTCTCACCATCAGCCAAGTGAGGCCTTGGTGCATTGATGGTGGGTTCTGACATTTGGCCAAACAAACTAGGCAGTCTGCTCAGGAACCACCCCACAGGATCCATCGAGTCCTTGACCTGCAGTGCTGCAGAATGTTCCGTGCTGACCACTGCCCGATGGACGTTTGGTCAAAGGTGTTGATCTGAAAGAACCTTTCCACAAAGGACAGGTGGTGCGGCATGTGGGACCCGCTCCATCTTTAGTCCCCATATGACTGGAAGACTGCCAGGGTGATCACCAAGGCAGTGGAATCGGGACGGGCCACACCTGTGTCAGGAACAACAGGCCTGAGAACAGACCTGATGACTAAATTATTTTCTGAATATCGGGAGGGAGCGTTGCTTCCAAAGTCCCAGTTTTTGCTCGATCTTGGCTATCCCCTCCAGCCAATTCTTGTTACCCCGGTCCTTCTGAACCAGATCCCCAAATTCTTGAGATAGTCATATCTGATGGTAAAGGGGACGGAAGATAGGTTCGTCCAATTGCTGAAGAGCATGGCCTCGCTCTTGCTACAGTTTACTCTGGCTGCTGAAGTCTATCCAGGACCAGGCTGAGCCGTCCGGTCTTGACCAAATGAAGTGCGGTTGTGCCCTGCCCACAGAATTGATGAAGACATCGCACAGCTCTGCATCTTTGACCATCTCCACTAGGAGATGTCTGGAGGCTGTCCAGACTGCAGTCAGATTACTGGGTCATCCAGCTGCATCAATGGTTCAGTTGAAATCACGGCCGGAATGACCAGTTGGGATGTCGCTGGCAGCAGTGGGACATGCTGGAGGACAGCCAGCCGCTCACTCCGCACGGTGAAGGCATTGACATTGATCAGCCAGCGCGGAGACCTATTGTACATTACATTTAAAAGACATTTGGACAGATTTATGAATAGGAAAGATTCAGTGACCAAATGTAGGCAAATGGATATAGCTCAGGAAGGCACCTTTATCGGCATGGCAAGTTGGGCCAAAGGGCTTGTTTCCATACTATACAAATCTGATTTTATGACATCTTCAGCTTGTCCTCTGTCCTCTGACATATATAACAATGAAGGGCATACTTTTGCTCAGCTACTTATTAATAAGAATTATTATTAATGAGTATTAATTATTATTAATAAGGGCTTGTTTCCATGCTATACAAATCTATGATTTTATGGCAATCAGATTGTCCACTGGCATTTATAACAATGAATGGCATACTTTTGCTAAGCTACTTATTACTAAGAAGTATTCATGGTTTAGCAACTTTAGCTTATTCCCTTCTGAAGGAAAAACAGCACTTTATTCTTTAGATCTATTTTGATGCAATGAAACAAACCCCTTCTAGCCTTCAATAAGGCAAAATGTAATTTTACCTAAGTGAGTGTAGGAATTTCCTGTGAGAATAAACCTGGGGTGTGGCAAGTGCTCTCAGAATTGCTGGAGATTATGAGTGTTTATTGTCCCAGGTACCGCATCTGAACCGGAACAATGAAATTCCTACCTGCCCCAGCTTTACTGGCTTATTCAATGCAACAACAGCAATAAATATGCAATAAATGATCAGTTTTTCGGATGCAGTGCAATATTGGGATATGCTTTCAAATATTCTATAAAATTTAGCTTGGATAGTATCCTGAATTAGAAGGCTGAACTTGCTATAATGCGATGGCTAAGGTTCAAGAGTGTCTGGTTAGCATGCCACAAAAGCTTTTCAATGTACCTCGGTACACGTGACAATAAACTAAACTCAAACTCACCCCAACACTTCATGTCAGTTTAATCTATTTAAAAAACGTTTTTCTTCCCCTGCAGATGTCTCGTGACCGAGACCTTGATGAAAACGAGCTGCTGGAGTTGCTGTTTCAGCAGCAGCCTGGTTTACTTCCAGGTGAGGAGCTCAATGATGGGATTGAGTTATTGAAGGATTGGGGTCTGTGTGAGCATGATGTAAGTACCAAATTCTTTTTACTCCCCATCTTCCTCTAAAATAAAAGCTTATGTCCAATGAGTTGTCATTTAATATTTGACTGAATGCTTGTGTACAAAACAGTTATTGTGTCTATGCAAAGGTACACTCTCAACTTCACACACCAGCCCACACAAACCTAACATCATAATCAAAGCATCTTTGATCCTCCAAATCTGCAGGAGGATAAATTCAGTTCATTACAATGTTTTAAAAAAAAAAGAAAGGAACATAGCCCCTTTCCATGCTGGCTCCTTGGATGAGGTGGGAATGTTGCTGGTAGCTCATTGACAATACTTTTCACCTCGCATTTCATGGGTAGCTTATAACCCAATGTTGACCCAATGAATGTTGAATTCTCTAATTCTAATTTTAAAAATGCTAACTAGCCTTTTTGCATATTCTTTCTCCGTTTGGTTTGTTTAATGGGCAGCACACTGACGCAGCCTCACAGCACCAGAGAATCAAGTTCAATCCTGAACTCGGGTGCTATCTACATGGAGTTTGTACATTCTCCCTGTAACCTCGTGGGTTTCCTCCGGTTGCTTTGGTTTCCTCCTACATCCCTAAGATACATGGGGTTGTAGGTTAATTAACCTCTATAAATTGTCCCCAGTCTGTAGGGAGTGAATGAGAAAGTAGGAAACATTGTACTGGTGTGAATGGGTGATCAATCATTGGCATGGGCCCAGTAGGCCAAAGGGCCTGTTTCCATGCTGTATTCCGTCATTAATTCAATTAGGTAATATGTAGGAAAACAGCCCTTTTCTCCTCTTCTTCCCTCTGGCCTGTTAGTACTTGCCTATATTCAATCAAATGACACTCTGGTGAAAGCTTCCACTTGCTAACATCATCTCCTGTATGTGCAGATGCTGAATGACCACAACACAGTGGATTTCTTCAACTCCATCATTAGTTCTCTTGAAGATGAGACCGCAATCCCAATGTCCTTGTCTCCACCAGGCAGTGACAGTGGAATATCTGAAGATAACAACAACTGTACCCATGAAGATAGCCCATCAGGCAGCGATGTCGCACTCTCTGAAAGTTTGTCGTTTTTTGAAGTTGTAAATTCTGATCATAACTACTCGCTTACCCAGAACTCGCAGCGTGATGCCAATTGTTTGTACAGTGTAAAAACTGAGACACCTTCAATGGAAAGGGACATCTCAATTATTTTAGGTTAGTTCCTATGTCGTAGATATTCACCTGTATATTTCTAAGCCACTGGCTTCTACTTTTGGATCCTTTGGGATGTACTTTAGTATTGTGAATGTTTAAATAGACAATCTATTTTAGTAATGATATCCACAAACAAATCATTTAAATTTATGGCCATGACTGAGTTGTGTTATATTTGTCATTTCCTTCCTGATGTCTCCTCTTTAATATATGATCCCAATCTTGAGGAGGATCTTGTGGCAATAGGAACTTGATAGGATGGTCTTCTAAAAAAAATTATTGGGCATGCGTTTGTGTATATATGTGCGAAAGCTCTTTGCCTGTATCAGTTTACTGGGTTTTTTAAATATGCAACAATCATTCTTTAAAATATTCTGAAGCTTCATAGTTAAGAGAGATTATTTTTTAAACTTTTTTTTAAAAGACTGGGAGCCTGAATTTTTGACTGAAAACCCACAAGTTGTTCCTGTGGAGGAAAGTGCTGGCATTGTAGCTCTCACCATTGAAGACCTCCAGCAACACAGTAAAACAAATCAAGTAAGTGTTTATCCACCGTATTAATTAGGTATGTTACAATACTTGCCTTCAGCGGCGCTGTAATTCTGTCACTGGCCGTGTGCGCGATTTTGGCGCCTTTAAGGGGGGGCGGGGTTAAAGCGCGGGTTTCTCCTCCCTTGTCCTGAATTATACTTTGTTGGAGTACCAGCTTCTGTGGAAGAAGCGTTCCGAGTGCCGTTTTGCGTAGTTTGTTTTAAAAATCTCCCAACAAGTTCAGCGTTGGAATCATTTTAAAATCATCTTCTGAAGCGTCAACGCCAACAACGGGGACGGATTTCACACAAGGGAAAGGTAAACGAAAGTGCTTTATTTTAATGTATAAACGTTCTCCTTAAGAGGCCTTTAATTCACATTTTTACATGCGACACGGTGATTTTATTCCCCGAATTAACGGCAGTATTTTTCATGCCAATACGGGGTTAAATTCACCGCAAATGAACGTTCCAAAAGATCGCGTTCCAGTAATCCTCACTCGCAAGATGAATTAAATCCCCATTAATTTACAGGTATTAAACATTCAATTCCTTCCATTTGGCCTGTAAATTCATGAAAATTAGATTTAAAAATTATGTTATATTGTGAATTATTGTGTGAATGTTATTTGGACACTTAGGCTATTTAAAAATGTTAATCTATTCTTAAGAAATTGATAGATGTTTAGATCTAGTAATTGAATTTTGTAATTAGCTACAATTAGGTAACTAACTAATTATATGCTTTACTTTCATGTCTTCGAAGTAAGATTGTTTCATATTTGTTTCAGAATGCTTCAATCTATAATAACTGAAAATTTCTTTCAGTTATCATAATTTTTAAGAAAGTTATGGGCTTTTAACTGTCCTCGATCACAGCTTTTGTGTTAAGTCAATGGAAAAGCAATAGGGAACTAGATGCTAATTTCTGAGTATGATAATGGCCATAACCTTTTTAATACTGAAGATATGAAAGTGAATTAAGTGTCAAATTAAACTTCTTTTTATGCTTTATCTGATGGGATAAATTGCAGACTTTATTTTTAAAATCTCAAAATTTTGTAACATTGCTATATTAATCCACATAAAACAGAGAAATAATTTCTTGTATCTGTAGCGAGGTTTTATGTTGGGAATATTGAAATTTAAGGAACCTTGCAGAAATAAGATGCTTTTGTTTCTTTCCCCTGTTTCGATACTTCCCCTTAATCTTACACAGCAAATGATCCAGCTCATAAAGCTCTCCTGAAAGGAGTTCAAGGCAGCTTTATACAACTGGAGTAGTGTTGAAACACCCTGCAATTGCCAGTCCATTGTTTGCAATGGGAATTGGATAGTAGCATAACTTTAAGTTGCTGCATTGGAAATCCTGGACTGGTCCAAGAGCAGGAATATCAAATCTCATCATGCACTTGGGGAATTTAAAATCAGTTAATTAAATAGATTTTGGAATGAAAAATAATGATGACCATGAAACGATTAGATTGCTGTAAAAATCCATCAATGTCCTTTGGAAAGGCAACATGTTGCTCTGGTGTGGTCTGGTTTATATATGACCTCAGATAGCCTTGATGTGATTGACTTGTACCTTCCCCCAGGCATTAAGTACTGACCTTGCAAGCCAACCCTGTATTATTTGAAGGAGTGAAGAGGTATTTTAATATTGCTTGCTCTGAATGAGTAAGTCTTCACTTCCATCATCCCCACCCAGATGAGATGCAGATATCCATCGTCATGTATTGTCAATACAACAGTGTGTTGTATCAGCAGTACACAAAAACAGAAGGCATTCTTCTCATTTTAAATACATGCATCTTTAGAGTAAAATACACTGCTTTGCCAGTGCATACCAGGCTACCTGCTTTCGCCCGCTTTGTCACTTGACGGCTGGCAGTCTTATTGACCTGTCTTAGTGGGAAAAGGAACATAAAATGTTCATGTAGCCTTGCCATTCACTTGAGTGGTATCTCAGCCTTTTGGTTTTCTAATATATATATATACAAGCCTTTGCAGTTTGTACAAGCTTGTACCGCAGTCCTCCATGTCATCCCTCACCCTCTGTTTATTGGAAATGGTGATGTGTTGTATTTGTATTTTAAGTTGTGCTTTTGTTCATCAAAATGGCTTGATCAGTGTAGGACAGATATGTGATTTCTTATTATTTGTTTTTTCCCCCCCAGCTTTGCTTTGATGAACTGATTCTGACTGATGAAGAAAAAAGGCTTCTATCCAAAGATGGAGTGCAGCTACCAACTTGTCTTCCCCTGACAAAGGTCACTGAGTCATAGAGTGATACAGTGTGGAATCAGGCCCTTCTTGCTCCCATCAGCCAACATGTCCCAGCTACACTAGTCCCACCTGCCAGCATTTGGTTCATATCCCTCCAAACCTGACCTATCCATGTACCCCTCTAACTGTTTCTTAAACGTTGGGATAGTCCCAGCCTCAACTACCTCCTCTGGCAGCTTGTTCCATACACCCACCACCTAGCACTAGCACCTAGCAAAGCCCAGCACTTTGTTATATTCTAATAATAGAGAACGTGGAATAAAAATCTCTTTTGCATTGGTATATTCATACCATGAAGTTCTAATACCTTAGAACAGGAGCAAACCCTTGGCTGATGATGTACATGCCATCCCTGATCTTATTTAAACTGCACATCCACCTACATGTCGCTCAATATCCCTCAATTCCATGCCAATTCATGTGTCCATCTAAATGGCTCTTACATTTTGCTATTGTATTTGCTTCTACCACTTCCCGAGGCAACATATTCCAGGCGCCTACCACTCTCTGTGTGTAAAAGAAGAACATGCCATATAAATTTTCTAGTAAACTTCCCCCCTCTCACCTTAAACCTGTTCCTTCTTGTTTTTGACATTTCCATCCTGTGCAAAGTTTCTGACTACCTACCTTGTCTTTGCATCTTATTTTATATACTCTATCAGGTTATCCCTCAACCTGCAATGCTTCAGAAAAAAACAATCCAAGTATGTCCAACCTCTCTTTTAGTATTCTGATCCTATGCAGAAGAACTTTTATTCAGCTGTAATGTCACTTCCCAGTTTTATACTCTGCAACCCGAGCGATGAAAACCAGCATATGTGCACCTTTTTTACCTCCCTATCAATATGTGTACATGCTAAAAAGGGTCCTGCCATTAACTGCCTACTTTCCTCCTACATTTGACCTGCCAGAGTGCAACACCTCTTATTTGTCCGGATTAATCTCCATCTGCCATTTCTTAACATATTTTAATCAGCTTTTATTTTATACACTTCCATCTTTTATGAAATGAAGTATTGATATGATGTCTAAACCTCTGAGTACCATTCATATTGCTTGAAGCTTTACAATTTAATTCTGCTTTGGTGACATCTCTATAGCCTACATTTAATACAGTCGATAAATTACGTGTTCATTTTTTAATTCCCAAACAACTTCATATTTGAGATGGGGTAAATATGAAACCAAAATGGACCAATTTTCAACTTCCATGGAAGATTGGAATACTGGGAGAGATTGTGTTTTGCAGCAGCAGTGTTTTGGGACAGTGGAGAAATGCAGATCGGTAAAGATAAGTTGCATTTTGGGAAGTCAATCCCAGGCAGGATCTTCACAATAAATGTTAGGGCCCTGGGGAGTATTCTAGAGCAGAGGGAACTAATAGGGCAGGTACATAGTTCCATTAAAGTGGCATCACAGGTAGATAAGATCGTCTAGAAGGCTTTTGGTACATTGAACTTCATCAATCAGGGAATTTAATATAGAAGTTGGGATAGACACAATATGCTGGAGTAACTCAGCGAGACAGGCAACATCTCTGAATAGAAGGAATGGTTGATGTTTCGGGTTCTTCAGACCTAGAGAAACTCAGCGGGAGAGGCAGCATCTCTGGATCGAAGGAATGGATGATGTTTCAGGTTGAGAACCTTCTTCAGACCTGGAGTAACTCAACAGGAAAGGCAGCATCTCTGGATAGGAATGGGTAATGTTTTGGGTGGAGACCCTTCTTCAGACCAGCATCTGCAGTTTTTTCCTACACATAAAAGTTGGGTTGTTATGTTACCATTTTACAGCATTAGGTATTTGGAGTATTGTTTTCCGTTTTGGCCAACCTGCTATAGAATGTTCTTAAGTTTGAAAGAGTGCAGAAAAGTTTATGAGGATGGTGCCAGGATCTGAAGACCTGAGCTATAGGTAGAGGTTGAGCAGGCTAGGACTTTATTCCTTGGAGCGCAGGAGGGTGAAGGGTGATCTTATAAAGGCATACAAGACCATGTGGGGAATAAATCATTAAATGCACAGAGCGTGTTACCCAGAGTACTGGAATCTAGAGCCAGAGGACATGGGGGAAATAATTAATAGGAACCTAGTGGCAATTTTTTCACACAGAAGTCAGTGGATATATGGAAGAATCTGCCAGAGGAGGTTGTTGAGGCAGGTACTATAGCAACATTAATAATAATTTAGACAGGTACATGGATAGGAAATTTTAGAGGGATATGGCAGTGTTTATACAATGGGTTAGAGACTACCCAGGTGGTGGTGTTCCTCCAGTTTCATGTCTACTCCTTTTAGGCTGAAGTTTTCGTTTCTTTGTATGTTCATGGGATAGGAATGTTCCTCCCAATGTCAGCACTTATTGCCCATTTCTAATTGCCTGAAAGGAAGAGGAATATAAAAACCAAACTGGGTAAAATATGGCAGATTTCCTTCACTAAAGGACATTAATAAACCAAATGAGTTTTTCACAACAGTAAGCTGATTTTATGGTTATTATGATTAACACTTGCTTTTTTAATTCCATATTCATTGAATTATTTAGCAGCCAAGTTGAAGTTCATGCTCCCCTCTCCAGGTCTCTAGATACGTGCAGTAACTTAAATATTATTCCATTGGACTTTTTTTGCCAAATAACATCAGTCAAAATTACAAGGAAGTCCCTCTATTTTGGCAATTCACTTACTGTCTTCAATTATTTCAAGTAACAGATAATTCCAAAATTTTCTCATCTTACCGTAATTATTAGGTGAAACAAGCATGTAAATTTGCTGCCTCTTTCTCAAACTTGCATTAAATTCTCATTGCAGTCAGAAGAACGAGCATTGAAAAGAATCAGAAGGAAGATTCGGAACAAACAGTCTGCTCAAGAAAGTCGCAAGAAGAAGAGGAATTACATTGATGGACTGGAGAGTAGGTAAGGTCACAAGTCTTTCCCCAATATTTTGTTTTTATACGACCCTTTTTTAAGTAAATCTTAGGCAACAATCTTACCTTTTTCTAGCAATGTGTTGAGATTTTAAAAATCAAGTCTGCAATTTATCCCATCAGATAAAGCATTAAAAGAAGTTTAATTTGACACCTAATTCACTTTCATGTCTTCAGTATTAAAAAAGATATGGCTTTTTTCATACTCGGAAATTAGCATCTTGTCCCCTATTGCTTTTCCATTGACTTAACACAAAAGCTGTGATCAAGGACAGTCAAAAGCCCATAACTTTCTTAAAAATTAAGAGAACTGAATGAAATTTTCAGTTATTATAGATTGAAGCATTCTGAAACAAATATGAAACAATCTTACTTGGATGACCTGAAATTAAAGCATATAATTAGTTAGTTACCTAATTGTAGCTAATTACAAACTTCAATTACTAGATCTAAACATCTATCCATTTCTTAAGAAAAGGTTAACATTTTTTAAAAGCCTAAGTGTCCAAATAACAGTCACACAAGAATTCACAATATAACATGATTTTTAAATCTCATTGTCGTGAATTTATAGGCCAAACGGAAGGAATTTAGTGTTTAATTCCTGTGAATTAATGGGCATTTAAATCATCTTGGGAGTGGGTTTTTGTGGAACGCGCTGGTTTGGAATGTTGCGGTGAATTTAAACCCCATGTTGGCAGGAAAAATACTGCCGGTTCGTATATTTACATAATCACATTTTCACAACTTGAAATTTTTATTAAAGGCATCCTAAGATGCAAGTTTATATGAAAAAATAAACGGTGTACCTTGCCTTGTCCCCTACGTGAGATCCGTCCTGTTGTCGGCGTTGATGGTATTTGAAGATGATTTTAATTTTACTCCAACAAATAAATTATAAAGTGCTAATTTTAATAAATTTAATAAAACGGCAGTCGAAGCGATTTTTCTTTAGCGACTAAACAGCCTAACAGACATCGATTTGATTAGACTGCACAAATATCGCATTTTAAACCCGCCCCCTTCTCAAAGGCGCCAAAGTCGCGCACACGGGCAGTGGCAGAACTGCAGAGCCACTGAAGGTAAGTTTTGTAACATACCTACTTTTTGCCTTGCCCATTTTAAACGTCTATAAATTTGTCCAAATAATTTTAGTTTCATACCTACGTACAATTGACTATTACTATGATTTACTACAATAAAATCCAGAACTTTGGTTGTGGAACATTCCGGAACATATGCTTGTGTTCCGTGTTGCATAACTCCTGCACTTCATTCCCCATGTTGTTATAATGTTACAAAAGTAAATACTGTGGTTAAAATATTTGCCATTTCTTGGAAAATTATTTATATTTAGTTATTCTTTTTCCTGGAACAGATTTCCTGTTTCTGATTACAAGCTTGCATTGCAAATATCTTATCAGCTGTGGATTTTCTAACACTACTGTTGTGTTTTGTGTTGCAGGGTTGTAGCATGCACTGTCCAAAACCAAGAATTGCAGAGGAAGGTGCAACATCTTGAGAGCCAAAATATGTATGTATATCCCTTTGATAAAATTTAAGGCATTGAATTTAAGGCATTGATGTTAAGACCCTTCTCCATCTATTTGTTTGTTTTAAATTCACATTGAAATTCTGAATCCTAACAATAGGTGACCAGCAAAATATAAATGATCCACATCATTTGTCTCCACTACTCGATGAGAAGTTCTGATATATTTTTTAAAAAAAAGAACGTAACAATAATTGGTAATGAATGTTTCATGTGAAATTAGAGTTGGCAAAATTTTAAAGGATTTCTAATGAGGTTGTACACTTTCTGAAATCACTTCTATGGAACATTTTTGCTCTCACGTCTATTTGTATTTTGTTTCTCTGGAGATGGCACTCACAGTTGACATTAGATAGGACCCACTGAGTAGCATATTGACTGCAGAAAAACTGTTAATTGCAGCTTTAATATACCCCATACTGAGTTACGAAGAATTAATCAACAACTAGTAGCAACAAGGGAATGCAGATGCTGGTTTATAATAAAAGACAAAAAAGGTTGGAGTAACTCAGCGGGTCAGGCAGCATTTCTGGTGAACATGGATAGGTGATTTTAGTTTAGTTTAGTTTGGAGATACAGCACGGAAACAGGCCCTTTGGCCTACCGGGTCCGCACTGACCAGCGGTCCCTGCACATTAACACTATCCTACACCCACTAGGGACAATTTTTACATTTACCAAGCCAAGTAACCTACAAATTTGTAAGTCTTTGGAGTGTGGGAGGAAACCGAAGATCGCGGTGAAAACCCACGCGGGTCACGGGGAGAACGTACAAATTCCTTGTAGACAGCACCCGTAGTCAGGATTAAACCCGGGTCTCTGGCGCTGCAATCACTGTAAGGCAGCAACTCTACCACTGCGCCACCGTGTTGTGACCATTCTTCAGAATAACTGGTTTCCAAGTTCCTGTCTTATCACTCTCACTCAGGTCGCTGAATATATGCAAGGAGATAGTATGTTTATTGAATTAGACTATTTTAAAATCCAAAAATAAACAATTATCTAAATTTAAACATCATGCACAAACATATATACTAACTTGTCTTGGGAATATTTCACAGTATTGTTGGTTTGTGTCTACTTTCCTACGAATATTCAAGCTATTTGGAAAATAAAATGATGGATCCAAATACATTTCTAAATGATCAAAAATACAGCATAATCATGAGTTAATGGAATTTTAAGTGATGTATTATCTCTACATTCAGTTTCTTGAGGTACATTGTGCAGAAAAAGATGTCAAAGTTCATTTTTAGTTTATGTAATCATAGGTCTCTAATTGAACAACTGAGGAAGCTGCAAGCATTGGTCAAACAAACCACTACCAAAACTGCTAACATCAGTACCTGCATAATGGTAAGAATCAATAGTTAGACTATGCATGGAGCATGGTTGGGCTGGGATTAATCAGTACTTTGTTGTCTCAAATTTTAACTGTATTCTTAGATAAGAGTAAGTGAATAGTACACTTTTTTATACGTGATATGATATTACATCAAGATTTATCCAAAGTCTTTGCACAATTAATTATTCTAGAAACTTAATTACGACAATTCCTACAGTTTCCTCCAAATAACGGTCAGGAAACTGTTTTCATTGTAGAGGGAGGACCACTAAACTGCACAATCGCAGAATTCCCTACTCTTTAGGTAGGGCTGTGAATTTTTACAGGACAGTGATGGCGTAAGGGCAGCACTGTGGTGCAGCGGTAGAGTTGCTGCTTTGCAGCGCCGGAGCCCCGGGTTTGATTCTGACTACGGGTTCTGTCTATACGGAGTTTGTACGTTCTCCCCGTGACCGCGTGTATTTTCTCCGAGATCTTTGGTTTCCTCCCACACTCCAAAGACGTACAGACATGTAGGTTAATTGGCTTGGTGTATGTGTAAATTGTCCCTAGTGCGTGTAGGATAGTGGTAATGTGCGGGGATCGCTGGTCGGTGCAGACTCAGTGGGCCTGTTTCCTCGCTGTATTACTAAACTACAAAAAAAAGTAATAGGTGCACATAACTGGGTCCCAGAGGAAGTGGTTGAAAGCCGATACGAGACCACTGTTTAATAGGCAGTTAGACAGATACATGAACAAGCAGAGAATAGAGAGGTGTGGACCACGAGCAAACTAGTGGTATTAGTTATATTGGCATCATGGTTGGGGTAGACCTAGTGTAGTAGTTCTTCAGTTCTGCATTATAGTATTGCATCAGAATATGAACTTGAGCCCGCAGCCTTCATTTACTAAATAGCCCTTGAATGTCACTGATTTTGTTTCCTGTTTGTGTTATATGATCTCATCCAGTCATTTTCTGGAGTGTGGTGAAGAGTATTAATGTAACATGATGTTACAATAGGAAATCAATTACAATGATCTCATCCCATCACATTCCAATGATCCTGTGTACAAGGCTTCATTAAAGATGGGATCATGCATCGCTGTGTGGCTGCCCACACAGTCAGTTTACTTATGGATTCCTCTGACATGAAGTATAGAGTCACAGTCGCACATCGTAGAACCAGGCCCTTCGGCCCAACGTGCCCGCACCGACCAACATGTCCCATCTACACCAGTCCCACCTTCCTGCGTTTGGCCCATACCCCTCTAAACCTGTCCTATTCATGTACTGTAGCTGTCATCTATAATGTCACCTATACGAAGATGAAGCAGCTGACACCTGAAATTGTGACATTACACTTGAGCTGGTCCGGTGTTACAGAGAAGAAAATTGAAGTGGAAAATAATTCTGTAAATTATTTTATTAATTTTTCTTGTTTTGGTTAAAACTCTCTCTGTTCTCTGCAAAATTGGAGAAAACATTCAATGGACTTGGGGGTTGTTTCAATTCCAGCCCCTCCACCACATGTGCAAAGTGGCTGCGGCTATAGTAGAGGCCCAACATGGTGGCTCAGAATCACCTTCTCAAGAATAATTAGGGATGGGCAATTAGCACTGGTTCCACCAGTGACACCCAGATTCCAAATAAGATGTTTAGTTTAGAGATACAGCGCGGAAACAGGCCCTTCGGCCCACCGAGTCCGCACTGACCAGCAATCCCCACACATTGACACAATGCCTGCACACACTAGGGACAATCTACACTTATACCAAGTATACAAACCCAAGCCAATTAACCTACAAACCTGTACGTCTTTGGAGTGTGGGAGGAAACTGAAGATCACGGAGAAAACCTATGCGGTCACAGGGAGAACGTACAAACTGCTTGTAGACAATGCCCGTAGTCGGGATCAAACCCGGGTCTCCAGCGCTGCAAATGCTGTAAGGCAGCAACTCTAAGGCAGCAAGTCTTATTAAAAAGACTGAGTATATTTTTATTTGTAGGAAGGAACTGCAGATGCTGGTTTAAACCACAGATAGACACAAAAAGCTGGAGCAACTCAGCGGGTCAGGCAGCATCTTTGGAGAAAAGGAATAGGTGATGTTTCTGGTCAAGACCCTTCTTTAGACCCTTCAGTCTGAAGAAGGGTCTCAACGTGAAATGTCACCTATTCCTTTTCTCCAGAGATGCTGTCTGATCCGCTGAGTTACTCCAGCTTTTTGAGTATATTTTATGTTGTCCTTCCTCCATTGCTTAACCAGGACATTGCCATATTTAGATTGCTCATGGATGGCTATTATTGTGTCTATGTACAGCTGTTCATTTTATCTAAGTTGGTTATAAGTGAATGAGACATGCAATCAACTTAAATACCTCTTTTTCTTCTAGGTCTTCCTACTGTCATTTACGCTTATAATTTTCCCAAGTATCAACCCATTTGGTGGAAAACTAAAATCCCAGGAAGAGTCATATAGTGGTGAGAAAAAATATCTTCATGTTTGGTTGCAAAGCACGACTGAATACTGGTAAAGGTTGCATGTCATTTTCTAAAATAAAAGGGCAAAATCAGAGACGTGTGGTATCCATGATTCACAAATGTCTAGTACGCATGTAGGGCAAGTATTTAAGAAAATCAAATTACTGCTCTGCCTGGTTACTAAGCAGCATAGCTTTTTTGTACACTGAAAGGAGCTGGTACACATGATTAATAAACATAAGTGTCACGTGGCCAGAAAAGGAAATCAGGATATTGAGGTGCCAGTACACCATACTGGCACGTACAGTCACAAAGTAATCCCTGCTGGGTAAGAATGTGGAATTCAGTTATAGTTAGATCGAGAAAGCGACTTGAGAGGCCAATTGGCCTATTCATGCTCTGAATCACGTGTTTGCATTAAATTGACTTGAAATTCTTCCATTTTAATAGTTCAGAGAATGTTTACCAGACTAATAGTAAACTTAGGTGGGTGGTCTTATGAGGAATGTTTGACAGGTTATAGTTGAACTGTTGAACTGCAGTGTGAGAACTGCAGTGTGTGAGGGCATTTAATTGAAACATGTAATATTTTGAGAGGTCTTGATAATTGCCCATTTTTATCTTTCGGGGAATTGTGAGCCTTTGTAACTTTTTTTATGCAAAGGCTGGTGAAAGTGGAGACTTTATTTATTTTTATCACAGAAGTAAGAAGATGGGTGACACTTTGCAGTGGATAGATGAGTAGACAGGGTTGAAGTTACAATCAGATCTTATTGAATGGCAGAGCACATTTTAGGGCCCAAATGGCCTGCTCCTGTTCTTAATGTGTATTTGTTCTTATGAAATTGACTGATTTTATCCTCTTATGCAGTTAACACAATGGTCATTTATTTAATGCATTGCTGCTTAACTTCTTCAAGGTATATCATTCTTGCTTTTAAAAGTACATAATTAGGGAATGTTAACCTTCTAAACAGCATTATTTAAGAATCGGTAATAAAGTTATACCATGTAAAACTGGAAATACTTGTATTCTGCAAGTGCTGAGTAGCATGGAATGTTGCAGTACATGCTGGTTAACTTGTGCCTTTGGCTATGAACAGCAACACCACCATCCATTTTAGATACGATAGAATTTTATTTATTCCAGGAGGGAAATTGATCTGCCAACAGTCATAACACACAAAATACATGAAACATGAAATTAAAGTGACGAGTGGAAAGGATTGAGGATGTGCAAAGATTGGTGAAGGGGGGGAGGGGAATCGGTCTAAACCACGACAGAAGGGGGAGGAGTTGTACAATCAGATAGCCACACCTTTGCAAACTCATCATTGTACACTGGTTAGAAAACTCCGTAACCAGTACACAAAGTAATTTTGTTGCGACTTTCTTAGTGTAATAAACCATACATTTAGCGTAGCTCTTGATCAAAGATGAAAGAGAAGGAGGATATTTTAAATGCTGTGATCTCAGAAACCCATTTTAGAATTACACCAACTAAATCAATGCCACTATCAGGACATGCTTGGCTCTGATTTAGTAAATAAGTCATACTACAGAATTGTGTTGACAAGAGATTGAATTGTAAATATTTGAGAAGGAATGGATATGTGCAGTTCTGATCACATGTCCAGGGAAGGCATATTCTCTTTTGGAAATGAGTAATGAGCTATTGATAATTTAAAGGTAAAGTGGACTTGTTTTACTTGGGGGGGGGGGGGGGGGGGGGGGGAGGGGAAACAGTGATATCCAAATTTAAAGTTTTCAGAATTATGAAGGCAATTGACACAATTGATGCAGACCAGTTGCTTCCCCTGGAAATGGGTTCAAATACCAGGAAACATAATGTTTAACTATTAACAATCTAGGATTAAGATGAACAACTGCTGGTTTAGCATTGTAAATTGGGAAATATTATTTTAGTTTTCATTAGCCTGATATAACCAATCAATTAACTTCTCGAGCTCTGAGGATATGTTTGCACTTTTATATTAACCTGTCAATGAACTGGCGAGAATTACTTTGCTTTTCTGAATGCTAATCAACCCCTGTAAGATGCCGAGTGCTAGACTTTCAGCATGAGTTAATAAATTGGCTTTAGATGATGCCCTGTTGTCTAAGATAAGCCAATTATTCAAAGTTGCTCCTTGGCAATCGTCCAAACTTCTTCCCCATTGTAGACATTGGACTTTGCCTATGGAACAGATGCGCTACAAAGCTGAGAATTATATTCTGCATCCTTTATCCCCCCCTTTGCTTTATCTAGTGTACTTGTGATTTGATTGTATTTATATATGGTATAACTGATCTGATTGGATAGCATGCAAAACAATGCTTTTCATTGTACCTCGGTACACGTGGCAATAATAAAGCTAAACCTAAAACGACACATTCAGTTTCATGAATAATGATGCCCGTTTCTTTTCCCTTTGATAGTAGTTTCCAGGAGTTTACTTGAAAGTAAGTCACCCCATCCACGCTTGGTGCCAAGCGCCCATAATCGAGATGCTGATCAGGAGAATCGCGGATTAGATCAGAAGGCTCCTGAATTGTTAATGTCAACGAGTCTGAACCGCACACCCGAGGCTTCAGAGTTGGGAAAGGCAGAATCCACTTCAACTTTAAATAGCAACTCCTCTTCAGATGTGGGTGGAGTAGTAAAATCGGATGTCCAGGGCGAAGTAAACCTAGCTCCCCAAAGCAAAGAGGACGACTATAGCATTTCATCTTCACCAGTGAATAAGCCAAACTGGACAGAGCACACTGCAACAGTGATAATAAAAACACATCCAAGGTCCGATGAAATGTAACTGATATACAGGAAGTTTCCTGCCTATGAATCGTGAATTGAACATCACATGTTTTTTTAAATTGCAGAGCTATGCAAGCACATATGCTTTCCATTGCTTGGGTACTGCATAGGCTTGTAGTTTGAGGTTTTATTTTCTTTCGTTGGTAAAAGAGGTCTGGTGTTACATGTGGAAGTGGATTGACGTAAAGAAGTATTCATTTTTTTTACAATTTCATAACTTGTATATTCAAATGTTTTTGCATTAAGGTGGGAAACAAAAAATCATATTAGAAGCTCCAATAATTCAACACTCCAGAATTATCGTGGATTTAAATGTATGTCTAATTTTTGATGAGCACTGTTCAAATGTGACAACTTCTCTATATACAGTAATACTCCCTGGAGTTTCCCCCTTCGGGTTCTTCTGAAAATATATATTTTTTTCCAATCCCAATACAGTTAGTGGATTGTTTGAAGGGTCTGATTGCCTTTTTTTGTGTACAGCTCTGTGATGCATGTCCCAATACTTCTGTACCACGTCTCCTCCTAACTCATTCTGGGACTGAGACCCACTGATGTATTTGTAGCAAATTGTTACAGCTGGAAATTTAGACTTATTTGAAACGTATCCACATAATATAATTTGTTTTCTTTCATCCTTCGTATTTGGGCCTTTTTTGTTATTTCTCTTCCATGTTTGACTTGGATCCTGAGAAATCAAGAAGGTGTGAGTCCAGAAATGGCTTTGCCTGAAATTGATGAGACGTTTTTAACCTTGCTTTCATGTGCTCTGATGAACGATTTTTTTTTTTTTTACATCTAAAATTCTTTCTCATTGTAGTACAGTTTGTTTTCCAATGATAGTTCCAACCTGTATTGCAAAGCAAGGACACATTTATACTAACTAGTGAATATGTGGTTAATTGATTAGGGATGTAATAACAAGAGTAAAACATTCTTCTCCTCAATGCTGTTCTACCATTCATACAACTTATTTCTGATCAATATTGGGACTCCATTTACCAGTCTTGGTACCATAGTTTATTATAGATGCTTAAATCTCTGTCACTGTTTTCAGATTTGCCACTGACATTGCTTCAAGAGCCTTTTAGATTTCTACTTCCTTATGTGTGAACACTCCGTCTCCTGCCGACTGTTGTAATTGTTGTCTTAACAGAAAGGGGAGTTGGTTGTAATTTTAAAGTATTTTATGTAGTCTCATTGCAATGGTAGAGTTTACATGGGCCTTCAAATTACAGCTTCTTATTTTGGATGCACTTTAAAGTTTCAGTTGCCTAGAGCTGAAGATCTTGCTTGACATTCTTTTCTTTTCCTTCCCAAAACTGGAAACCATGCCAGACGGTTGTGGAGGCCAAGTCAATGAATATTTTTAAGGTGGAGATCGACAGACTCTTGATTAGTAAGGGTGTCAGGGGTTGTGGGGAAAGGGCAGGAGAATGGGGTTGAGAGGGGAAGATAGATCAGCCATGATTGAATGGCGGAGTAGACTTGATGGGCCGAATTGCCTAATTCGGGTCCTCGAACTTATGAACCATGGGTCTCAGCACTGACACATCTCCAATCCTCGTTTTTCCCCACTGCACCAAAAGCTGTTCCTCAGACAGCTTTGTAACTGAATATTATCAACTGAACTTTTTTTTTTTCCCCCTTTCATTAACTTTTAATATAGCAAGATTAGCAAAATAATTTTTCAAGTTGCAGAGTTATCAGGTGGTTAGTTGCACAGAGTGTAGGGCAAAATTATTGTGGGATGTATTTAGAATTGGAAGAGATCGGGATTTTGTATCTGATAATACCCATATTTGTAGAAGTATCAAGCTTAACCCCCCCCCCCATAAAATCACAGGACAGAAATGGTTTGGGAGGGCTATACCTTCATTGGTTGGAAGAGTTGAGTATGTGCAGATATAAAGAAAATATTCAAAGCATCCGACCTAAATCCTTGATGGCAGCTATTCAATATGTAGATACATGAATAACTACTAAACCTGACGTTTATGTATGATGCTATATACAAATGCACCATACTGGCATTGGAATACTGAATTTTCAAAGGCTTTTTGAATCGCCACTGACTGTTAAATAGAAGCAGTAAATTGCTCAATATCTTAACCAGGTATTCAATGTCTGCCTGTTAGAAAGTGATGTTACAGCATTCTTGTCACCAGTTGGACAAGGTTCTTTAATATTTTACATGTAGCATTTTAATTATTGATTATGAAATTATAGCTATTTCATGTCACTCCATGCTTCCCATTCCGACACCGGATAGTGTAGCACTTTAAACTGCTTGAATGCTGCATAATATTAACTATTACATGTCGAAATGTATGTAGACATTGTGGAATGTCATTGGTCGAATTAAAAAGATCATTTATCATTCTCTTGTTTATCTGGTTTTCTGTTCAAAGTTGACAACTAATTGGCATTTTGGACTTTGTGTAACTGTACTGTACTGACACTTTGCTACAGTTGTATTAATGCCTGCCTGTAAACTTTGTTCAGCATACTATATACTGATGTTTGAAACACACTTGCGTGGTACACTGGTTCCCCCAGTTGGTGAGACTCGCATATACGTATATGTGTATAAACTGAAATATATATTTTCTGATCATATTCTTAGTAAATCTTTTGGGGTATTAAATATTGATTTGTTTTAATTTTGTGCAATTCACACAATCGGCTACTTCCTAAGCAAAACCAACTCTCTTGTGAGCCATACCAAATGATTCTGCTTTCAATTCATTTCAGTATTAGTTGTGAACGGTTGGAGTTATTCCCCACAGAATACCTGGGTGCTGTAGCACAGGATACTTCTAAATTCTAACAATATTAACCCACACAGTTAGACTTGTATATTAGTAATAGGCACTTGAGTGAATTATTAAAGACTAGCATTTGCAAGCAATGGTCTTTATTCAAGTGTTGATAGGAAAAGATGTCGTGATTATTTTAAGTGACAAAAATGAGCCACAAGATTTGTTAAATATTCCAGATTTAACCTATTTTTTCCTGGTGATATGGATGTCCATTCTCAATTTTCTGTATCGATAATACAAAGAGGAAAGACTTTGATTTCAATTGCAGGAGACATTAGTCAGACTCCATCTGGAGTGCTGTGAAGCTTTTGGGCACATCACGCCAGAAGAAGTGGACTTACTTCAGAGGGGTGGAAATAATGGTAGTAACGTTCACAGGATTATGAAGGCAGTAATAGAGACTAGACTTGTACAGTAATTCCATAATTTAGTCAGAGGTGGTGAATCTGTGTAATTCTTTGCCACAAAAGGCTGTGGAGGCTAAGTCAGTGGATATTTTTAATGCAGAGATAGATAGATTCTTGATTAGTACGGGTGTCCGAGGTTATGGGGAGAATGCAGGAGGGAGAGATAGATCAGCCACGATTGAATAGTGGAGTAGACTTGATGGATCGAATGGCCTAATTCTACTCCTATCACTTATGAGTTTACAGATTAGACTCACACGCGTTTGTGTAACATCGTTGAATATTTGGAAGTGTTTGATGTGCAGGAGCTGTTCCAAGCCACCGGCTTAGACGGGACCCAGATCTCCGAGAGTGAGGTGGGCCGTCGAGAGCGATGGGGATCCAAGAATGAGGTAGATCGCCGAGTGCTTCGAAAGCAAGGAGGGCCATGGCGAGCGTAAGGCAGCAGAAACCTGGCGACTTGTGTACTGCCTAGGTGAGGTCTGCTGTATGATTTTACCGGGTTTGTATGCAAAACAAAGCGTTTCTGTACCTGGGTACATGTGACAATAAAGAATCATTGTATTTTGAGCTACAATCTGCAATTTGACCAACAATTTACAAAATTTCTTTCAACTTTACAAAAAGTGCATAGTTTTTGTACATCAAGGAATGACTGTACTATCTTGAATTTACATTTAAACAGCAATCCAAAGAGTTCTAAATATTAAAAAGATTTGATTAAAAATAAGTTATTTCATCTAATGGAAGTTCGCAGAATGTAATGCAAATCTAATATCTAAAATAAATTGCCAGGTGTTAATATTGTAGGTAGGACATCGAAGGGCAACACAAAGGGGTAATGAAAATATGGAAATCTCTTCCCCAACAGGTTTTGATTGCCTAGTCAACTGAAAAGTTCATGCCTGAGCAAGGTATCAAAAGATATGGACAAAATGAAGGTAAGTCCAGTGTAGGGACAGATCAGCCATGATGGCACAGCCTTAAAGAGCTGAGGGTTCTCGTCTCCCTGGAATAAATAATGATGAGATTATTAGAATTAAATTTTAATTTCTCTATTGGAGATAGATGTTTCCTGAATCAATCACAAATACTTTAGGTTCCTTCTATGTTTGTTGAGATTCTCAATGGTTTTCCATATTTTCCCACCCTAAGTGACAGCAGGATGCTAGGTAGTGGAGTTGTGCAATGACTCTCACCTGCTTGGCCAAGAGATTTTTAGTTTTTGCTTGTTTTCTTTGCTCTCGCTTTTCTCTAGTATTTGTCATGCTAGATTGTGCAGTGCAACTCCATTGATATCAGCTGTCATGTGTATTCCATTGAGCTGTTCAACGTGCATGATTGTGACAATGTGTGTTAGCAGTTCGTTTAGCAGTGGAAGTCATTACAGCTTTTCTGGTATTTAGATATGTTCAGAACCATACTATTTTACGCCTGCATGCTGGAAATGCTCTAGTTAAATGTTTGCAACGTAAACAAATATATACATTATATTTTAGTTTCTAAATGTTGATATTTGAACTCTTGATTAAGGTTAGGAAATTTGCTTCAATGTTTTTAATTCACAGCTTGTTTCTGGATGGTGCTCATTCCAAGTGCATCCTGGGTATGGTGTCCAAAAGTGTGGCCAAATTGATATTTGTATCCTGAAAATAAATCAGAATTTACATTCAGTTTCTTAAATCTATAAAAACTTTATTTCAGCAATGGGTTAAACAGTCAACCAAAATGTCAATAATCATCTGCCACTCTTGAATCAAATTTTCACTCATCCCAACATCAAGGTACAGCCAACCATTCCGTTTATTTATTATTTTCTAGAAAGTTGGTAACACATTCCGTTGGGCATTTAAACAGGTTGAGGAGATTAGAGATTTTAGCATGCTTCAAAGGTCCAGTGACAGTAACTGACAAATTCAAAAGAATACAAATCCTCATTTTTGCCACATGTAGTGCAAAACGTGAAGCCAAAACAAAGTGAAGAAGAGAGGAAGATTCAAGAGCTGTAATTTGTGGTTAGATTGGGCCTTGACAAATCTATTAAAACACGTTTGGACAGGTACATGGATAGAAAGGGTTTAGAGGGATATGGGTTAAACACATAAATGGTACTAGACATCTTGTTCGGTGTGGAAGAGTTTGGTTGAAGAGCCGGTTTCTGTCTGCATGACTCCATAACTCTAGACTTAGATTATGTGTACATCAAGCTGAGCAGTGAATTTGGAACAAACCTATAGAGGATTCTTATATCAACTATCACTGGACTGATTTTCAGATATTCATAAGTTTAATTTATTGTCACGCGTACTAAGGTGCGGTGTAAACATTTTTTTTACATCGTTCACATTGATTGTCCCCACAGTTTTCAAAGCACCTACCTGGTACGTGCCCTGTATACTGGGGCAACATTCCAAGATTTGAGGGATAAAGCTGCACAATCCGGGAAAAAGTTCCATTCTCTTTTGCACAATTTATAGTAGGGGTCAACGTAGCTTTTGATTTATTATGCATCTGGTTGAATTCGATCAAGGCACAGTTAGTGATGGTAGGATATCCTGACCCAAGCAGAAATCGGGAGTGAGGTACATGCCCGTTGTACCCTATGAACATGCAATGGACAGTAGTTCTTAAGTGTCATGCACCAATTGCAGTAAAGTATACAACAAATTATCTGGCCTCATCTCCCACATCACATGTCTGTTCAACTAATGTTGTAAATTAACCTAAAAGTTTCACAAAATATTTCAACCATTAGCAAAGAATCATAAACCAGTGAAGAATGCTGATCTTTATCCAATGATCTATTTTTTGTATGTGACAAGATCATATTGACAATAGACAATAGGTGCAGAAGTAGGCCATCCGGCCCTTTGAGCTAGCACCGCCATTCACTGTGATCATGACTGATCATCCACAATCAGTACCCCGTTGAGAAAGTGTTAAAAATCACAAAGCATCTTTCTGGGAGAGGCAGAGGAAATGAGAGGTGGAGATGGAAGGAAATAAATAAAAAAAATAATGAACCATTGGCTTCATCATCCATTTGGGGAGGTTGAAGTTGTAGTGGTGGGAGGAATGGGTAACTCCCGCACGCTAAGGGGAGGCAGAGGGGACAGTGACCAGATACTTCAAAGGGTAAACATTAGGGAGTGTTGACAATGAAGTGAATGAACAGTGCACAGGGTGTTTAGTTTATTGTAATGTGTACTGAGGGACAGTGAAAAGCTTTTGTTGCGTGCTATCCAGTCAGCGGAAAGACAATACATGATTACAATTGAGCCATTTACAGTACATGATAAGGGAATAACATTTAGTGCAAGGTAAAGCCAGCAAAGTCTGATCAAGGATAGTCTGAGGGTCACTAAGATAGATAGTTCAGGACAGCTCCCTGGATATGTAAGGATGATTCAGTTGCCTGTGAAAAGTAATTTAAATGATGCTGGGACAAAGAAGTGAAGAAAGCATAAGAGATTGAGGAGTGAAGGGTAGAAGCCATTGAAAATTGCATTGTAGCTTTCACACCCATTCCAAACTCAGTCTGTGACCACTGTGGATCCTTCTGGAAAATCATTCCATTACTTCTCAGCTGAGGGGTAAATCTTTTCTCTATTTCTCATCAAAGAAATAGAGGGAATTAAAATGAAGTAGGAAAATTATGAAAACAGAAGCAGAGACAGAAGAGAAAAATGACAGACTGTGATGCAAAGTCATAAAAATGCAACTGGCAAAGATATTAAATTTCAGAAAGGAGGTGAGGTTCAGAATGCAGTAAGAACTGAAAATTCAGAGACACTATTGTCACTCATGGTGCCCTTACCACACCATATGCGAGTATCCAACTCTATGTAGCTCCAGGATTCATCATAGGAGTTTCAAGGACAGCATGATTCATTCCTTGTGATGTATTTGTCCAAACGGTCTCAACAAAAATCCAATGTCATTTTAATCCTAGGTGTTACTCAAAGCAATATTAGCACAAGTATGTCATTATATTCACATCCACAAAAGAGAAAACATGAAGCTGTCATACTCACCAGACATAAAATATTTATCAGGGTCTTCATTTTTCATCAAGTATGGAGAGGTCATTACTTTATATGAATGTGATAAATAATAAGGTGCAGGATTGGTAGAAACTACAGCAAACGGTGTCCTGTATTTGACTGTTACAAGCTTTATAAAAGGAAGAAAGTATTAGTTCCAACATAAGTCCATTAAAAGAACACAAAGTGAGAAGGAACTGCGATAATGTTTTTAAAGAAATCAAAGCGAAATATACAAAAGCTAGTGGGTGTTAAGGTGGAATTATGCATTGAGTTTATTTAATTTAGAGAAAAATCCTGTGAAGGATAATTATATAGAGATACAGCATGGAAACAGACCGTTCAATTCACCGAGTCCATGCTGACCATCAATCACCCATTTTCTAATTGATAATTGGAAACAATTTTCTATAACTTAGCGAGGTCAGAAGACACATCCAGAAATGTATTACAACTATTTCAAAGAATAATCATTAAAAATTATTTTAATGGGGAAATAACAGGAGAAGCCAATCCCATGATGGCACTGGGCCTCTACTCATTGGAATTTAGAAGGATGAGGGGGTACCTCATTGAAACTTACCGAATAGAGAAAGGCCAGGAAAGAGTGAATGTAGAGTGGATGTTTCCACTAGTGGGAGAGTCTAGGACCAGAGGCCATAGCCTCAGAATAAATGAATGCACCTTTTGAAAGGAGATGAGGAATTTCTTTAGTCAGAGGGTAGTGAATCTGTCGAATTCATTGCCACAGACGGCTGTGGAGGCCAAGTCAATGGATATTTTTAAGGTGGAGATTGACAGAATCTTGATTAGTAAGGGTGTCAGGGGTTATGGGGAGAAGGCAGGAGAATGGGGTTGAGAGGGAAAGATAGATCAGCCACGACTGAATGGCGGAGTAGACTTGATGGGCCGAATGGTCTAATTCTACTCCTAAAACTTATGAACTGAAACCAGCCCTCTATTGAATATGATTGTTGCTCCCACACCTCTATGCCACAAGTACAGGTCACACACAAACTGGTCAGCAACATTGAGACAGAATGATTAGTGTGAGAAAGAAAGGGGAAGAAAAAAATAGATTTGTGGTCGTGTTTGGTGTTGAAGTTCAGGAACAATAGAAACATGGGAATGCTTGCACTCTGTTCAAGCAGATAGAGATGAGCACAGGTTTTGTTACATTATTCTCTTGCTCAGTCTTCGCCGTAGTTTCCCCAGTCTGTAATGCATTTATCAAATCCATCTCTCGTTTCTTGGAAGCAACCTTAAGCTGTTCTCTTTCAAACTGTGCAATTGCATCCAAGCAGGTTTTAGTGAAAGTTCTTGAAAAATAGCCTTCACTTCTGGGAACAAAACCTATTATTAAAAGTAGAAGAGAAAAATACAAACTGAAGTTTCAGTTGTATATGGTTGGAACAAATAGGAAAGAAAACTATAATCATGTAATCATATGTAAGACTGGAATAATTAATGATCTCTCCAAATTACCGAACAGTTATACATACATTTAACATAATCTTCCCTAATTTTAAGTATATTTTTCTGTCTTTCATTTCTGTGTTCAACATTGCATGTTCAATGGGAGAGGGCAAATATTTTCAGGGAACTGGCGTCTGGTGGAATGGGAACTCGTGAGTGTTAAACTGAGACATTTTTAGACCTGGCAACATTCTACATCTGAAACATAGAAAAATAGGTGTAGGAGTAGGCTATTTGCCCCTACGAGCCAGCACCGCCATTCAATATAATCATGGCTGATCATCTAGAATCAGTACCCCGTTCCTGCTTTTCCCCATATCCCTTGATTCCCTTAGCCCGAAGCAGTGGCGGACCTACATTTTAAATGGGGCCCTGAAGCTTGAACTGTTATGGGGGCCCCTTCGCAACCAGCAACGAGGTCTGGGTAACCACTGTTATCTTCTTCAATGGGGTTGTTCCACGACAGATCACCACAAATTTTAATTTCTGTCATAAATGTTAATAGTGTTTTAAATTATTTATAATTATTTTATATTAAATATATTTAGAATGAAACATCCTTAATTTAAATGTTTTTTCGTTTACGGCTAGCCTACATGATACTTTAATAACCTTTTAATTTTACTTTTAACTATTTTGCATTGAATTACACTTATATTATTCATTTTCAATAAATTGAAAATGATTCTCAAGCTTTCTGCTGGTAGTTTACATGACAGAAGCTTAGAATTTTTCTAACACATAAACAGTAAAATAACCCCCAAAAGATATATATTTTAAAGAAATAGGCAATAGACAATAGGTGCAGGAGTAGGCCATTCGGCCCTTCAAGCCAGCACTGCCATTCACTGTGATCATGACTGATCACCACAATCAGTACCCCATTCCTGCGTTCTCCCTATATCCCTTGACTCTGCTATCTTTAAGAGCTCTATCTATCTCTCTCTTGAAAGCCTCCAGTGAATCGGCCTTCTGAGGCAGAGAATTCCACAGATTCACAACTGTGTGAAAAAGTATTTCCTCATCTCTGTTCTAAATGGCCTACCCCTTATTCTTAAACTGTGGCTCCTGGTTCTGGACTCTCCCAGCATTGGAAACATGTTTCCTGCCTCTAGCGTGTCCAAATCCTTAATAATCTTATATGTTTCAATAAATGGCCTCATACAGCTAAAAAAATCTTTACAAAAAATGTTACCTGAAATGTCGCTTTGCCTAGCACTGAGATGAGAAAAAACTTCTTCACCCAGAATTGTGAATTTGTGGAATTCTCTGCCACAAAGGGCAGTGGTCTCGTTTCCTTCAGCAGCACCTCGGTCTCCCCTCCTGAGCTCAGACACCCACTTCTCCTCACCTCACCTACACTCACTTCCCCTCATCTACACACCTACACCTCGACTAAACCCCTGCTTCACTAAACCCCTCGTCTCGAGGATACCTCACTACCAAACTTCAAACCTCGCCTTGACTAAACCGTACCTCACTAAACCTCGCCCCTCAAATGAACCTCACACCTTAACCCCACCTCAACTTAACTAAACCTCCCACCTCACGACTTAACTCCACCTCACACCTAATTCGCGCCTAGACTAATGGTCGCCTCTCTCCCTCTCCCGCTATTTATAGCCCCCCCCGCCGTTGGCGGCGCCTCATGTGAGCGGAGCGGCTCAGACCAGGGGGGCAGGGCCGAGCGCGGAGAGCGGCGCAGGCACATTGCCCGAGAGACCCGGTGGGAGGGGAGGGGCGAACGCGCGCTGACGTTGACGTCGAACCCGAGCCCCGCCATCCCGCCCGCGGCAGTCACAGCCCCTCCCCGCAGGTGCGGGAGAGAGGCGGCGATTAGGTGTGAGGTGTGAGGTTTAGTTGAGGCGAGGTTTAGTGAGTTGGTGTTTAGTCGAGGTGAAAAATCAGTTTCTAGGAAAAAAAAACAAACGGAATTCCGATTTAAATCGGAAGAATATCTGGAATATCTGACCTGTACTTGAGGCAAAAAGTAGCTTCTGGGGCCTCTCCGGGATTAGGGGCCTTGAAGCTTAAACTTCATTAGTTTCATAGCTAAGAGCTAAATCTAAACGTGTAGAAATTGGTGTAAATTGGCTGCTGGCAGCAGATGGCCATCAAGTGGCCCAGTGGTGATACCTGGCCACCAGGATATCTCAGGTGGGAAGATGGAAGAGCCTAAGGTAGCAGAAACCCAGACATTTCTCACAGAACCAGCAGGAGTGAATGGATTTAAACTAGAATAAACTGACGGTAGGTAAAATATTCTGGAAAAGCACCACAGATCATTTCATTTATGAATTGAATTGAAATGTAAAACTCTCTCAGATATTGCTGCAGTGATTCACAGGCAAGACTTAGCTTATGATGGACTAAATAAAAGCCACTGAATAAACCCAGATAACCCTAACCTTAATGCTCCAGAGTTGTTAGCCTTTGCAGTTTTGCCTACGATCTTGTATCTGAAATGTGAAGAAAGGCTGGATAACTTCCCAGCATAATTTTTAATTGTCCAGCTAATCCTTAACCAGACCAGAAACATATCAGTACATCAGTAGTTCATTTACATTTTTTCTAACCTAATAGGGTGGCATGGTAATGCAGCGATAGAGTTGCTGCCTTACAGCGCTTGCAGCACCGGAGACCTGGGTTCGATCCTGACTATGGGTGCTGTCTTTAAGGAGTTTGTACATTCTACACATGATCATGTGGGATTTCCCCGAGATCTTCGGTTTCCTCCCACACTCCAAAGACGTACAGGTACAGTATGTAGGTTAATTGGCTTGGTATAAGTGAAAATTGTCCCTCGTGTGTGTAGGATAGTGTTAATGTGCAGGGATCGCTGGTCGGAGTGAACTCAGTGAGCCGAAAGGCCTGTTTCCACGCTGTATCTCTAAACTAAACTAATATGCAATATTTGCCTTCTACCATTCCCTGTATTAATTAACAATTTGCCTAAAAAAAGAAAACTTCTTAACATAACCTTTATTGGAGAACTCACCTTTGTAGCCAGAAACCATGGAGTCGGTCAGTTTTTGTGCTTTCCTGCTGGCTTTATAATTTTGATTTGGCTTAGTTCCCACACTATAGTTGGTTTCTCTGCACATGTTTGGCTGGAGGAGCAGCTGCCGAGAGTGTGCTATTCCAGGATTTGTGAGCAGATTAGAAGTCAGTTTGCCATAGCTTTGCCCAAGACTGTATTTATACTGAGGACAATAACCAGCATATCTAAAATGATATCACAAAACATTGATTATTTTTCTGGTAAAAGATGAACACTTCATAAGTTCATAAATTCTATGAGCAAAATGAGGGCATTCGGCCCATCAAATCTATCTTTCCCGCTCAACTACATTCTCCTGCCTTCTCCCCATAACCCTTGACACCATTACTTATCAAGATTAATTAATTAGATTATTAATTAACTAAATCATTAAATTAAAACATATTGTTGCCCATCTATGCTAATCCTAGTTTTACCACCTCCCCATTCTGTGTAAAAAAACTTGTCTCTTAACCTCTATCAAAATTTTCCCCTCTCATCTGTGCCTTCTTGTGTTTGACATTTGGGGAAATACCCATGCCTCTTATAATTTTGTATACTTCTATTGACGACCCTAAACCTCCAATGCTGCAGAGCAAACAACCCAAGTTTGTCCAACTTCTCTTTATAGACAATACTGTTTAATCCAGGCAACATCTTGGTGATCCTCTTTTGCATCTGTTCCAAAACCTCCACACTCATCCTGTAATGCAGTGCCAAGAACTGCACATGATATTCTAGATGTGATCAAACCAATGTTTTGTAGAGATGCTAAGTTACTTCCCAACTTTTATACTCGGCACACTGACCGGTGAAAGCAAGTGATAATAATGTTGACTGTTCCTTTTCCCCCCAACAGATGATGTTTGACCCGATGTTTGTTGCTGTTAATCCCTATATCACACACAAGATGGTGGCAGTGGAGGGTGAAGCAGAGAGTCAGCGGATGTGAATAAATGATCCACAAACTCATCTCCTGCACCCTTGTAAAGCGCCCTAAAGTTGTGTGATCGGCTCGGGAAGTGGGACATGGCAAACTCAGCACACGGCAGCACATGGATAGCTACTGGAAGCGTTGGGTGGTGTATTTGGAGTAGTCTCAGGTTGCGGTGTAAATGATTTCACTGGATAACATGGGCAGAACAAGCATTTCACTGTATCTCTGTACATGTGACAATTACTAAACTAAACTCGATTTTGAAGCAATAGCATAAGTCATAATTATCACTTTACCAATTCAATCATTTTAGAATAACGCTGCAGGATTGATGTTGTGGTTCTGATCATGCCTAAGGCTGCAGAGCAAGAAGGGTGAGGAAGGAGAGTCACACTTACATAGCATGTCTTTGTGACTTTTGTGAGTTTGATTCAGTAGCAGAAAACTGATTGGACACAAGCCAGAAGAAATTTGAGTTCTGTGACAGTCTTTCATAAGTTCAATATATGACAAAGAGATTTATTTATGAAGTATGGACATGCATAAGGTGGAGAAACAGGTTTGAAAGGATTGACAGAAACTATTCATGAACAGAATCCATTATTTTATATATAAATGTAGTTAAATGTTGCTGCTGGCTTTCATGGATTAACAACAGGGCCGGATTTACGTATAAGCTAGACAAGCTTAAGCTTAGGGCCTCGAGATCTAGGGGGGCCTACTCACCTCGCTGCCTCACCGGACCCGTCGAACCTCGCCGCCCCACCGACCATCCGCCCACCGGGACCTCCTACTCTTTGCCTGCTGACCCTGGCCACTCCACCGCCCTCCAGCAGCCCGCAGCCCTCGCCTTACCTGCAGCCTGGACTCAGCACCGGGCCTGAAGCTTCCACGCTGCAGACTCCCACTCCCCTGGGTTTGACTGCGCTGGGTCCTAGTGCTAGTCCCCCCAACCCTGATAATCTCAGTGACTGTTCCACTGGGTCTTCCCCATTCCCCTCAAACCATGTGACCCTGCTCTTCCCCACCCACACTACAGTCCTCATACCCCCTGACCACCCACCACCCCTCCACCAGACATCGTCTTGGCCTCAGTCCACTCACCTGCCTTCCTCTGGCCCCAACCCCCATCCCTGCCGTATGTTCACCATCGCCCCTGACCTCCCCCTCTCAGATACCGGACGGTCTGTCCTCAGCAGAGGCCTCACCTTTGTCCCCCTCCGTCCCCACCTCAATGAATTCCTCGCCCGCCGCGATTTGGAGCTCTTCTTCCGTCGCTTCCGCCTCACACCGTTCTTCCATGGGAAGGAGTCCTCGCCCCCATTGATGATCCCTTTTCCCATCTCCAATGGACCCCTTCCTCTTGGACCCCCCCCCTCATGGCCATTGGTACAATGAAATTTGGGGGTCACCATCCGACGTCGGAACGGGAGAACATTCTCAGTGGCTTGGACTTCCAAATCGGCCACTTCCTACCGGAGACCGCGGCTCCCGAGGTTCACAGGCTGAGCTGGGTGGAGATTCACGCTGGCGGCCCTCGGCAAAGGGTTCCCAGGGCTCCGTGATATTAAAATCAGCGCGGCCCGAGGCTGGGAGCTCAGCAAACCACAGCTCCATGATGTTGAAGCAGCAGGCCCAACACTCCAGAGCTTCAAACGGCGATCCAGATAAGGCATCGCCCGCTCCGCAGTGAATCCAATATGTATTTTAAAACCAACTGTTTAATGACAACATACAGTAGGATCTAAAAGTGTCACATTGTCACTGTCGGGTAGTCATGGTCCTCTAGTATTGGGGGTGGGGGATTGGGAGGGAGGAAGGGGGGGCCTCACAAGTGAAATAGCTTAGGGCCTCTCTTCATCTAAATCCGGCCCTGATTAACAACTAACTTTTCAAATCCAAACGCTATAACAACACGAGTTAGAGTACAACAGTTTGCACGTTTACAATACTTTTATATAGAACTGATCATGTCTCATGTTGGCAGAATCAATAAAAAGCAATAACTGGCAAGGGTATAAAGAGACACAAGAGAGTCAGATAGTGTAATCTTGAGCAGAACACAAAAGTATTGGAGGAACTCAGCGGGTCGGGCAGCATTTGGGGGGAGGGAATGGACATGCGATGTTTCGAGTCTATACCCTTCTCCAGACTTGAGCTTTTAGACATAGACGTTGCAAACCACTGTTGAGATTACCACCACCTGCAAGCTAGTTGCCATAGGGACATTAAACACACCAGCGCCTCTGCTGCAGCGAACTTTACTTTCAAAGGAAGTATAAATGGGCGAGCAAAGATTCGTTTTAACTAAGAACCGGGACGAGTTGGACGTGTAAGTGAGGCCAAAGGCAGGGGAATCGGACGGCACCGCCGCGGTTGCAAACTGCCACTGCTTGCCCGGCCAGCGCGGAGCAGAGGGTGGGTTCCCCACACCCACCCACCCACTCACCCGGGGATGTAGTGAGGCTCCCGGGTCATCAGACTCGGGCTGATCTTGGGCGGGTAAAGGTCTGCCATCCTCAACATTCATGAGCGGTGGTCTACAGTCGGTGGATGCTCCCTCCCAGCGGCCGCTCCCGGGGCGGGGCGAGGTTGGTGCTGGTAACAGAGGCGGGGAGATGGAGATGGAGAACGCAAAGAGGCAGGGACTTCCCCCGCGGGACGTCCCACAAGAAGTCATTTGGGGGCATTAGGCAAGAGGAACAGAAGCAAAGACACTAGAGGACAGAAGTGTGAAAACGCACACCTCCCGATTCAGAGACATTTTCTTCCCTGCTGGTATCAGGCAACTGATTGATTCTGAACCATCCAAGAGTCAAGAGTGTTTTATTGTCATATGTCCCGGACGGGACAATAAAATTCTTACTTGCTGCAGCACAACAGAATATGTGAATATGTAAACATAGTGGATAACGAAAAAAAAGAAAAAGTTCAATAAATAAAATATAGTGCAAATAACAAATAATAATATAGACTTTTGCAGATCATAGCTCAGAGCTTATTCGTTGTGTTTAATAGCCTGATGGCTGTGGGGAAGAAGCTGTTCCCATCAGCAACTAGAGAGTGGTCCTGAACTACCATCTGCCGCATGGGAGACCCTCGAACTATCTTTAATTGGACTTTAGACACAAAAAGCTGGAGTAACTCAGCGGGTCAGGCAGCATCTCTGGAGAAAAGGAATAGAAGACATTTCGCTATCGGGATAGTCATGGCGGAATGGTGAAGGCAATGGTCTGAAAAGCCATTGGGTTTTCCCCGCGCAGGTTCAAACCCTACTGACTATGAGACCAGCAGGTCTGCCTGGAATCACTAGCATATATGTGTAATTTTAATGGGACTTTACTAGACTTGATCCTGCACTAAACGTTTTTCCCTTTATCCTATATCTGCACATTGTGGGCGGCTTGATTGTAATCATGTATAGTCTTTCCGCCGACTGGATAGCACACAACAACAATCTTTTAATCTGTACCTCGGTACAGGTGACAATAAACAAAACTAACTAACAAATTACAAAACATCCCAAACCCACATCTTGAAAAGCCAATGACCTTCAGAGATGAAGGAGAGTAATCATCTCTGGAAGAAGACCAATTGCAGTTTACATTTCCATTTTGTTGCCCAAAAGCTACTCTCCTTTTTAAATAAGCAGACTTCCAGTGACAGTCTATGTTATATTGACCTTCACCGCAAATTCTGTTCCAGCCGATCAACACAGTACCAGCTCACAGTACCAGACACTGCACCAAAATCCCCTCTACCCACCTGTCCAACTTCTAAAATTTGGACCCCAAGACTCAAGCAACAGCACATTTACCTGTGAAGAGCCGACAGCTACCTGCCTGATCTGACCCAACCTGAGTTCATAGGTTCTAGGAGCAGTATTAGGAAATTTGCCCAATCAAGTCTATTTTGCCATTCAATTGTGGCTGATCTGTCTTTCCCTCTCAACCCTATTCTCCTGCCTTCTCCCCAAAACCACCGACACCTTACTAATCAAGAATCTGTCAATCTCTGCCTTAAAAATATCCACATTACTTGGCCTCCACAGCCTTCCGTGGCAATGAATTCCACAGATTCACCATCCTTTGACTAAAGATATTCCTTCTCATCTTCTTTCTAAAGATACGTCCTTGTATTCTGAGGACTTAGACTGATTTCAAAGCCATCCAATGTGACCCAGCATGGAGTTTTGGGTCCCATCTGACTCCAGTTGGATAGCAAGCTTCAAGAAGGAAGCACATGTATCAATGACAAGCAATATATATCCCAAAGAAAACACCAGCAGAGACGTGGAAATAAGTGACCACTTCCTCACTATTGCTAGAAGAGGAGCATAAAGCCTTTAGATTTATCTATACATTTAAAGCAACAATAAGGCTCCCGCAATATAAATGATGCTGGTACGTTGATATTGCCACCAAGAGAGCATTAATTATAGAGTGTTTAGTGGCTGAAAGGGGTGAAAGGTTACAGTCCATTCAAGCAAGGATTGTGCTGTTTTGTATTAGTCTTACATTTCCACAATTTTGTGATATTAGGATATCTTACAAAAAATAGGTGTTTGTGGTTCTTGACAGTGGTGTGGTTCAAATGAATATCTGCTGAGAAGTAATGTAAATCAGCTCATATGTCTGGATAGTAATTTATCCCGTACAGTGATGTTTTCAAGGGAGAGTTAGATATAAATCTTCTATAGTCAATAGTCAATTTTATTCGTCACATACACCCGAAGGTGCAGGGAAATGAATTTGCCAGCAGCGGGACAATTAAAAAAGAACACACAATACACAATAGAATTTAACGCAAGCATCCACCACAGCATTCTTCACTGTGGTGGAAGGCACAACGTTCAGTCAGTCCTCCTCCTTGTTCACCCGTGGTCGAGGCCATAAAAACCCTCCGCAGTCGCTGCTACGGACGGCCGGATGTACAGGCCCTCTCGTCGGGACGGTCAAACACACTCCGCGGCTTGGAAGTCCCGAATTGGCACTTTCTTACCGGAGACCGTGGCTTCAGGATGTTGTAGGTCACAGGCCATTGGTCGGAGCTCTTCTCTGGCTATCCCCGACGAGGGATCCCAGGCTCCGGATGGTAAGTCCATGCCGCGCCCGCAGCTAGAAGCTCCGCAGACCGCGGCTTTAGGATGTTATAGGCCACGGGCCGGCGGTCGGAGCTCTTCTCCAGGTATCACCAGCGAGGGATCCCAGGCTCTGGACGCCGCACCTGCAGCTAGCAACTCCGCAGACCACGGCTTTAGGATGTAACAGTCTGCGGGCCAGCGATCGGAGCACTCCCTTCTGGCGACCCCTGGCAAGGGCTTGCCTGCTCTGCGATGAAAAGTCCACACTGCGCCCGCTGCTGAAACTCCGGGCCCGACTCCAGGAAAGGCCGCTCCAATCCATGCTTATAGGCTGCAAAGGAGGGGACATGGAAAAAGTCGCCTCTCCGTCGAGCAGGAGACTGAAAGTGGTTCCCCCCTTCCCCCCTTCCCCCCCTCATCACCCCCCACAGAAGACACACCGAGAGACACTAAAACAAACATTTGGACACACAAAAAAAACCCCAAAAAGTTGAAATAACGAACATGCTGCTGGCAGGGCAGCCGTCTCGCAACGCCCCCACCGACCTTCTTAGGGCTAACGGAACCAAGGGATATGGGGAGAAAGCAGAAACAGGGTACTGATTTTAGATAATCAGCTATGATCATTATTGAATGGCTGTGCTGGCTCAAAGGGCCGAATGGCCTACTCCTGCACTTATTTTCTATGTTTCAATATTTCTATGTGACCTTGTTGTGAATTAATGGGAGTTTACACTCCACCAAGAAAATTTAGCATGGTCAGAGTTATTGTACAACTGGACTACAGTAGCCCTTCCAAATGTCAGCTGCCCATTTCGTAAATTTGTCAGCGCCAGGAACTTGTGTGCTGAAGAGGTGAGGCCTGCTATATGGTTTTACCGGGTTGTATGCAAAACAAAGCATTTCACTATACATAGGTACATGTGACAATAAAGTATCATTGAATCATTGAATAGATTTAAGTAATTGGTACATTCCAACAAGAGAGTGTGTACACTCCACAAGAAAACCAGGTAGATTACTGAGTATGTGTAGGAAAGAACTACAAATGCTAGTTTAAATCGAAGGTAGACACAAAATGCTGGAGTAACTCAGCAGGACAGGCAGCATCTCTGGAGAGAAGGAATGGGCAACGTTTCGGGTCTGAAGAAGGGTCTTAACCCAAAACGTCGTCCATTCCTTCTCTCCAGAGAATACTTACTGAATTTGAATCAATCTTAGTAGATTTATTTCTGCTAGTCGCAGAAATGATACAAATACATCAAAATTGTTGTCAGACTACTTAGGCACCCCCTCGGTCGTGGCTGACCATGGATGTCTCCAGGGTGCTATTCCCTATATGGAGGATGCCTGTGGGTGACTTTGTTTAATGTGGGGAGACTGGTGCACAGACAGCCACCGCACGATCCTGGACAGATCTGGGTCATGATCCAGTGGCATGGAGTCCAAGACGACCAGAGACCCTTTTCTGCTGCAGCCTTCATCCATCTTCCCAGCCGTTGTGACGCTTCACTAAGGTCAGCCATCGTCCTTCGCCTGTTCCACCATTGAGGTCTTGGTTGGATTGTTCTTTGTCAGAGACCTCCCCCTCGACCTTACCGCCATGGGTGGTCGTACCAGGAGCATAGCTCCAGACGGCATCGCTCTCAGGATCTCAGGACCACACAAGCTTCTCCACCACGACAAAGTGACAATCCATGGAGAGTACCTACACAAGAAAGTGTTTTGTGTGAATCTCGACTTTTGGGAGGTGATCTTTCTTGATATGAACAGAATTTAACTCTTAACAATTGCCTAAGTCCCTTGGTATTCTTCTAAGTAAACAAAGCAATCTTGCGCTGAGCATCTCTATTATCTAACTTTTCACATTGTTTTCTGGAACACTGGATATGCATGAGCTGACTGCTGGTGACTCGTTGTTCAACCGTGAATAAGATACTCGCACCCAGAGCAGATTAAGTGTTTGAAAAGCTTTTGCCAAGTTTTAAATAATAATAATAATAATAAGTAAACCAGTTCTCATCATGTGGTATTCGGCTACATGAAAGTGAGTTTAATGCATGTTGAGTTTACAGGAAAACTGACAAAATAATTAAATTAATTTGTGTAAAAAGGAATTATAGATGCTAGTTTACACCGAAGATAGACACAAAATGCTGAAGTAACTCAGTGGGCCAGTCAGCATCACTGGAGAGAACAAGCAGGTGGCGTTTCAGGTCGAGATCCTTCGTCTCAATCTGAAACGTCACCTATTCCTTTTCTCCAGAGATTTGCCTTTTGTGTCTAATTAATTTGTTTGATTTGGACAGAAGACGCATGGTCAAACTATCAAATTAGGATTGATAACAATAAATACTTTCTTGCATAAAAATTAACCGATATCTGGAAGAGTCTGGATAGATGAAATAATAATTGGTGGTGGCCCATCGGTAAAGACGATGGCGGGTTGTGCAGTAGCAATTCTGGTGAGTTCTGACATGGCTCACAAGTCCAATTCGTGAACCGCACACTCGAGGGCAGTGGGGGCAGATGAAGGTCATTGCTGGTGGGTTCTGGGCGGCAGCCTTCCTCCTCTCCCTGGCTTTGGTAAGTCGCTCTAGGCGGCGCTCCTCGAAGCTGCTGGCTGCTGTTCGCACTGTTGCGCGCCAGCGTGTTCTGTCGCTGGCGCAGGCTTCCAGTTGCTTGGGCGCAAGGCCACAATAGTGGAGATGGGCCTTGACGCAATCTTTGTACCGCTTCCTGGGACGCCCACGGTTCCTTTGATCCTGGGAGAGCACGCCGTAGAAGATCTGTCGAGGCATGCGGGTTTCATCCATCCTGTTGACGTACCCAGTCCATCGGAGCTGTGCTTTGATGATCATTGCCTCGATGCTTGTGAAGCTGGATCTGTCCAATACTTCTAGGTTGGGCACTTTGTCCTGCCAGTGAATGCCCATGATGGACCGTAACGAGCACATATGGAACTTGTCAAGTTGACGGATGTGATTCCTATACAAGGTCCACGTTTCACAACCATAGAGCAGGCTGGAAAGCACAACTGCTTTGTAGACTTTGAGTTTAGTTGACAGCTTGATGTTGTGGTGGTTCAACACTCATTGAAATTAATCAATATCTGGAAGAGTCTGGATGGATGAAATAATAATAATCAATAATCAATTGACTATTTTTATCTTTTCATTATTTAAGAAGTATTCTGATCTGATTATTTGAGGTCCAAAGTCACAAACACGTTTATCAATATTAAAGTTTATTTGTCACAGTGTTACCAATTTATTTCTTTATCTTAATTTCAATCTGTGCTTTATATTGCTCACAAAGCTGCATTCCTTTTGCAGCAATATTAGTTATGTAGCTTTCTAACCCATGACAAGTTATATATAAATACTATGAATAATTGGGACATTAACACAGGCTGTTGCAGGTTTCCTCTGATCATGTTCTACCATGCTTGTATAAAACATACAATACAGGTACAGGATCATGCCCTTTAGCCCACTATGCCTGTACCAAACATGATTCTAAGACAAATTAATCTCATCTGCCTGCACATGATCCACATTACTCCATTCCCTGCATATCTGTGCACCAACTGTATCTAAAAGCCTCTTAACCGCCTTAAAGATGAGCTTGTAATCTTTGACAATTACACCCTGGGAAAAGGTTTCTGACTGTCCAGCAATTCTGTGCCTCTCGTAATGCCCCCGTCCCACTTAGGTGATTTTTTAGGCGACTACAGGTGACTAGGCTGTCGCCACATGGTTGCTGAGGTGTCGCCTGTATGGTCTCCTCAGTTGCCCAAAGAGTCGTACCTTTTTTCTGATCGGCGCTGGATTTTGAAATGTTCAAAACTTTCCGGCGACAGTCAGCGCCCGTGGGCTTGACGCCAACAATCTTAGCCTGACGTAGGTGCTGTCGCCAGGATGACGTAGGTTGTCACCAGGATGACGTAGATGATGACCTCGGTGAGTTACATTGGCGACTACCTACGTCATCCTACGTCATCCTGGTGACAGGTACCGGCGTCAAGAGAATGAAGTAGCGACATTGGAAAAACACAAGTCCTCAGCACCATGTGGTCAGTCGAATATAGTGCGTGGACGTTCTAAATTTTTTGTTGGGGACATTGTACTTTGAAAAATGGCTCCAAGGAGAAGGAAGGGGAAGCTCAAGGGCAAGGCCCAACCCCCATCCCCACCCATCAGACAGGTGGAGACTGACGAGGCCCAGGTGGAGTTTACTTTATATAATTCTATCGGGTCTCCCCTCAATCTCTGGCAGTCCAGAGAAAACAATCCAAGTTTGTCTAACCTCTCCTTGTAGCTACATATCCTCCAAATCCAGACAACATTCTGGTAAACATCTTCTGTACCCTCTCCAAAGCCTCCACCTCTTTCCTGTAATAGGGTGACCAGAACTGCACGCAAACCACCAAATGTGGCCTAACTAAAGTCTTATTGAACTGCATCATGACTTCCTGACACTTACTGTAGACTTAATGCCCTGACCAATGAAGGTGCTTTCTTTACCATTCTGTCTACTATCAGGGAGCTATGGACTTGGACCCCTAAGTAACCCATTTTGTTCCAATGGGAATAAATCCTATCCCGAAGAATCTTCTCAAATAGCTTCCCTACCACTGACATGAGGCTCACAAGCCTATTGTAGTTGCCATTTAGCTTAACTCAATCTGTCACTATACCTATAATTTCCGATTATCTCTATTTCTTTTCTTTTCAACAAAGGAACAACTGATACTTTGCAACTATATATGCCCTTTGTTCATACACTTTGGTTCCTGCTGCTTCACAGTTTCCTGGCAAGGTTAATAATATGTGTTCAATTCCTAGAACTTCAAATTTTGCTAACAGTCTCATGTGGGGGATTTCTACCGATGTTTTGTTTAGTTTAATTTAGAGATACAGCACGGAATCAGGCCCTTCGACCGACCATGTCTGTGTCGACCAGCGATCCCCGCACAGTAACACTATCCTACTCACTAGGGACAATTTACAATTTTGCCGATGCCAATTAACCTACAAACTTTGGAGTGCATGAGGAAACCGGAGCACCCAGAGAAAACCCACACAGGTCATGGGGAGAACGTACATACATATAGACAGCAACCGTGGTCAGAATCGAGCCTGGGTCTCTGGCGCTGTAAGGCAGCAACTCTACCTCTGTGCCACTGTGCCAACAAAAGTCAAAAATCAAAAAGCTGCAGATGTTCAAAATCTAAAATGAAATAGAAAATTGTGGTAACAGTCCACAGGTCAGACAGTACCTGTGAAAAGAGAACAGGGTTAATGTTTCAAGGTCAAAGACCAAGCATTAGAATGTCTGCAGTCCATTGAAATTTAATCTTCTATTTTTAAATAATATTTTGGTAACCTTATATCTCTTCTATCTCTCCCTTAATCCTACATGTATTTTTACAAACTTGATTTTAGTTCCATCGTGATGATTGAAGTGATATTTATTTTATTTTATTTTTCCTTCCAAAAAGCACCTGTGAGGTAATGGCTCTATGTGAAAGATGGACATTTTAAAATCAAAGAAATAATAGATTGGTTTGCAACAAATTGTTTTATTTTGATGAGATCAGTCGGTTTAAGATATTTCACATTTTCAAGTTCAATAGAAAATTCCATTGTTTGTCCCATGGGGGGGAGGGGGGTGGGGTGGTGGCAGAGGGCATTATTTCTTATGACTATGAAGAATTCTATTGCTGCTTCAACCTGTTTGCAGATGTCACAAATCGCTATTAGAACATACCGCATTGTAATAGATGTGTAGGAAAGAATTGCAGATGCTGGTTTAAATCGAAGGTGACACAAAATGCTGGAGTAACTCAGCGGGACAGGCAGCATCGTTGGAGAGAAGGAATGGGCAACGTTTTGGGTCGAGACCCCTCTTCAGACTGATGTCAGGGGAGTGGGCGGGACAGAGATAAAATGTAGTCGGAGACAGTAAGACTGGTGGGAGAACTGGGAAGGGGTGAAGAGAGAGGGAAAGCAAGGGCTAATTGAAGTTAGAGAAGTCAATGTTCATACCGCTGGGGTGTAAGATACCCAAGCGAAATATGAGGTGCTGTTCCTCCAATTTGTGCTGGGCCTCACTCTGACAATGGAGGAGGCCCAGGACAGAAAGGTCAGATTGGCAATGGGAGGGGGAGTGTTGAGAAACTGGGAGATCAGGTACGTTAAGGCAGGCTGAGCGGAGGTGTTCAGCTTGGTCTCGCCAATGTACAGGAGTTGACAGCGGATACAGTAGATGAAGTTGGAGGAGGTGCAAGTGAACCTCTGCCTCACCTGAAAAGACTGTTGGGGTCCTTGGATGGAGTCGAGGGGGGAGGTAAAGGGACAGGTGTTGCATCTCCTGCAGCTGCAGGGGAAAGTACCTGGGGAGGGGGTGTTTTGGGTGGGAAGGGATGAGTTGACCAGGGAGTTGTGGAGGGAACGGTCTCTGTGGAAAGCAGAAAGGGGTGGAGATGGGAAGATGTGGCCAGTAGTGGGATCCCGTTCGAGGTGGTGAAAATGTTGGAGGATTATATTGTAATAGAGGCTAGATTGAAAAAAAAATGTCTGTAAATGATCAAAAATCAGTATGGAGTTAAATTGAACATAAATTGCAAAAGTCAATGCCAATATACTAAAACCTACATTCAGGTCACTTTCTTGTCAACCAATAATACGGTCAATGAAAATCTATAATTATACAAAGTGCTGGAATAACTCAACGTGTCTGGCAGCATCTCTGGAGGACATGGATAGACGAAGTTTCAGATCGGGAAGCTTCTTCAGGCTGTTTGAGTTACTCCAGCACTTTGTGTTTTACTCAAGATTCCAGCATCTGCAGTTCCTTGTGGAATATGTCCTCCAGAGATGCTGCCTGACCCACTGAGCAAGTCCAGAACTTTGTTCTATTCAAAATTCCCACATCTGCAGTTCATTGTCTCGACAAGCTCTAATTACCAGCACAACTTCATAGAGGGACCAAATGCTTACCTGATAATTTGTAACTATAGGTTTTTCAATGAAATTATTAATTGCTTTTTCCTATATTGAACGTGATAGCAGCTTTAGAATACTTTTCTATACAATGTCAGGATATCAATGTTTTTAACCATGAATATTATATATAATGTGGGTCATCGACAAAACCAGACAAAAATGTTTATGTGATTTTTTTATTCAAAACAGTGACATCTGTAGGTAGTAATTACAGACTGTTCAAAATCCCCCTTTTCCTTTAGCTGGTGGTAAAGCAGGCCTGGCAGAATTGGAAGGTCCAAGACGTGAATAGGCATCAGTACCACTTGTAATGATCCGGTAGGCTGAATCATCCTCCTCATTCCCTGAGAGCACTGCATTTCGTAAGTTGGGCATCTCAGCAAAGGGCAAGTAAGCTTCACCTGAATCAATAACAAAGGAGGAATTTTTTTAAGATACACAAATATACAAGGAATGATTTTAGAATTCTTCAACTGCAATCGAAAACCGTTCAGCCATGGTTCAAATTGGAAATCTGTCCATATTTTGACAGCACATAATTTATCATTTAATCTCATGTTTAAAGAATTGTGGCTTTTGATATCCAGATTTTCAGCTTGCTCTGCCTATGCACAAGTTTCCCTATTGATAAGGTTTCCCTCTCTCCTGAGTCTCAGTCTGAAGAAGGGTCTCAACCCGAAACGTCACCTATTCCTTTGCTGGAAAGATACTGCCTGATCCGTTGAGTTACTCCAGCATTTTGTGTCCATTTTAAGTATATAGTTAGATCTTTAGTATACAGACATCTATCTATAAAAAGTCTCATCTTGTATGTATATATGTCCGTATGTTTTGTATCTTCCTCAAAACGCTATGTGATAGCGCTTAAATTTTAAAATATTCGAACTCACATTTTCCTGACCATGCCGTACTCAGGTTCACTTAAGAATTCATCCTATATTTCACCTTATTCAAGATTAAAGTTAAAAAAAAGCTAAAGACCGCTTCTCACAGAGAGCCTTTTTCCAGCAGCTTCCAGTGATGATGTCACAATGCCATCTCACAGATGTCCAATCACAATGGATCTCATTTACAAATGACATCATAATGGGACATTGCCAACGGTAACCGCAGCTTCTCACAGAGATCCTTTTTCCAGCTGCTTCCAGTGATGATGTCACGATGCCACTCACAGTACACCAATCACAATGGACTCTCAAGCTGCCAAGTGCCACAATGACATCACAATGGGACGTTGCCAACGGTAAGTGCAGCTTCTCACAGAGAGCCTTTTTCCAGGAGCTTCCAGTGATTATGCTATATTTCACAAGTTATTGATGATTATAGCTTTAAAAATGCCAACTTTAACAAGATTTTTACTGTTAAAATCCTTCTTGCCAGCTTCCAACACACTTTGATACAAAGTTGCAATACAGGAACACTCTGAACTTTTCATCTCAATGGGATATCACAGCAAGTGCTTCAACAGGAGGGGGAGGGCGAATTGGTATTGCAATTGGAACTGCTCCGGCAGGCAGGGGAAGTGCAATTGGAATTTCTTTTAAAGTCCACTGCTGAGGGAGGCAGGGGAGTGCTGGAATCTTATGTTCGGGAACAGGTTCAGTTGGGGGACCATGCCTCCCGGGGGGGTTACGGGTTAGTGGTGCAATATTGCATTGGGACATTGGGTTCCATTGGGGGACCAGGCCTCATGTGTGACAGAGACCTAACAGGTCCCAGTTGGTTTATATATTACTAAAACTCATCTTGTTTGTTTGTATGCATGCGTGTGTGTGATCCCGAAACTACGCAAAAATGGTACACGATAGCACTACAATTTTTGGCTTACCTTACTCACCATTGTCCTGTGGTGTGCTGGGGCAAGTTTCATTCAGATATATCGTTTACATATAAAATTACGATTAAAAAAAAGAAATCTGTTTTATTCAAATTCTTCTGTTTTCATTCACAATGACATCACAATGTGATCCCGATACTCATTTACATTAAAAATCATGATTTAAAAAAAAAACTCTGTTTTAATCAAATTCTTGGGGGGAGATTTCATTTACAAAAAAACATTGCGATTTTTATTGTGGGGGAGGGAGGTGGGATAGGGGGAGGTGAGGCAGAGGAGGGGAGTAAGGAGGGGAGAGGGAGGGAGAAGTGGAGGAAGTGAGGAGGGAGTGGGGGAGGAGGGGGGTAGAGGGAGAGGAGGGCAGTGGGGGAGGTGAGGAGAGAGAGTGGTGGGTGGGATAGGGGAGGTGAGGAGTGGGAAAGGTGGGGGATAGAGGGTTAGGAGGGGGTATGGAGGGGAGAGGGGTTATGGAGGGAGGGAGGGAGTGACTGAGGTAGGGGAAAGGAGGGAGGGAGTGGGGGAGAGGAGGATAAGAGGGGAAAGAAGAGGGAGGGTGAAGAGGGGGAGGAAGTGCTGGGGGATGAGGAGCAATGGAGCAGGATAGGGGTAGGAAGAGGTATGGCGAAGCGCAGTTGGGGGAAGGGTTGCCGTGACTCACATCACAACGGGGATCTCTGGCCTCACGAAGGGAACCCGTCAGCCGCGCTTGCGCACTTGGGGCTATGGGTGAGTGGTGGAATATTGTGTTGGGGGAACGGCGACCAACGGGTCCCACTTGGTCTAGTTGATTATAAAATTACATGGACTATATAATTAAAGCATATTGTGTTCTTACATCTATGGTAATCTGGTGGTCATTTCTCATTACATTTAACAGTGCAGGAAACTATACAGAGGTAGTGTAGAGAAAGCAGGGACTGTACAGAAGGACTTGGACAGGTTGGGAGAGTGGGCAGGGAAGTGGCAGATGAAATATAGTGTTACAAAGTGTGGAGTCATGCATTTTGAATAAAGTAGGAATAAAGACATAGACTTTTTTCTAAATGGGGAGCGAATCCAGAAATCGGAAGTGCAAAGGGACTTGGGAGTGCTGGTGCAGGTATTCCCAAAATGGTAACTTGCAAGTCGAATCGGTAGTAAGGAAATCAAACGCAATAGAGGGCTAGAATAGAAAAACAGGGATATAATGCTGAGGAACAGGGATATAATTGGTAGACACAAAAAGCTGGAGTAACTCAGCGGGCAGGCAGCATCTCTGGAGAGAAGAAATGGGTGAAGTTTTGGGTCGAAACCCTTCTTCAGACTATATAATTGGAGGAACAGCATCTCATATTTTGCTTGGGCAGCTTACAGTACAGCCCAGTGTTAGGAATATTGATTTCTCTCTCTTCAGCAAGCCCTGCCATTCCCTCTCTTTCTATCCCTCCCCAAACCAAGTCACACTTATTTTTCGTTTTCACCCTACAAACAGCTAACAATGGCGTTTATCATCATTACTTTTTTGCATATCTTTCATTCATTGTTCTTTATCGCTCCTCTTCACCATCTATACCTTTCGTTTCCTTTATCCCTAACTAGTCTGAAGAAGGGTCTTGACCCAAAAGGTCACCCATTCCTTCACTCCAGAGATGCTGCCTGTCCCAAATCTGAGGAAGGACATTATAGCCATAGAGGGAGTGCAGAGAAGGTTCACCAGACTGATTCCTGGGATGTCAGGACTTTCATATGAAGAAAGACTGGATAGACTTGGCTTATACTCATTAGAATTTAGGAGATTGAGAGGGGATCTTATAGAAACGTACAAAATTCTTATGGGGTTGGACAGGCTAGATGCAGGAAGATTGTTCCCGATGTTGGGGAAGTCCAGGACAAGGGGTCACAGCTTAAGGATAAGGGGGGAATCCTTTAGGACCGAGATGAGGGAAAACTTTTTCATACAGAGAGTGGTGAATCTCTGGAACTCTCTGCCACAGAGGGTAGTTGAGGCCAGTTCATTGGCTATATTTAAGAGGGAGTTAGATGTGGCCCTTGTGGCTAAGGGGATCAGGGGGTATGGAGAGAAGGCAGGTACGGGATACTGAGTTGGATGATCAGCCATGATCATATTGAATGGCGGTGAAGGGCCGAATGGCCTACTCCTGCACCTATTTTCTATGTATCTATGTCCCGCTGAGTTACTCCAGCTTTTTGTGTCTATCTTCTATATATACTGCTGAGGCTCTATAAGGCGCTGGTAAGGCCACATTTGGAATATTGTTAGCAATTTTGGGCACCATATCTGAGGAAGGATGTGTTGGCTCAGGAGAGGGTCCAGAGGAGGTTTACAAGAATTATCCCAGGAATGAATAGGTAAACCTATGATGAGCGTTTGTCGGCACTGGACCTGTACTCGCTGGAGTTTAGAAGAATGAAGGGGGACGTAATTCAAACATACAGAATAGTGAAAGGCTTGGATAGAGTGGATGTTGAGAGGATGTTTCCACTAGTGGGAGACTCTAGGACTAGAGGTCATACCCTCAGAATTAAAGGATGTTCTTTTAGGAAGGCGATGAGGAGAAATTTCTTTAGTCAGAGGCGGAGTAGACTTGAATGGCCTCATTCTACTCCTTGCACTTATGACCTATGATATCTGAGGAAGGAGTAGACTTGATGGGTTGTATGGCCTTATTCTGCTCCTATCACTTATTACATAACCTCATAATACTGCATGTAGTGTTCCCAGTTTGGCCTCCTTTACACTGATGAAACCAAGCATAGAATTGGCGACCGTTACGCTCAGTCCGCCAAGGCCTACTGAATCTCCTGTTTGCTTACCATTTTAACTCCCTTTCCATTCCCATACCGACCTTTCTGCAACAGCGCATCCTCCATTGCCAGAGTGAGATCATACACAAACTGGAGGAGCAGCACCTCATATTCCTCTTGTGTAGCTTACAACCCAACGGCATGAACATAGTATTCTCCAGATTCAGGAAACCATCAAACCCGCCCCCACTTCTTCCTGCCTCCCCCCCTATTCCCGCTCTCTCACTTGTGCCTCAACTGAGCTTGCATCCAATTCTCCACTCCCCCCACCCTTCCACCTGCATTCCAATCTCTATCTTCACAATTCATAACTCTTCTATCCCTATCTCACACATTTTGTCTTTTCATTTCTGACCTTTGTCCGACCTATCAAACCATTTCTTCACCTGTATCCACCTATCGCTTGCCAGGCTTTGTCTTGCCTCTCTTCTCTTCCACCTTTCTTATCCTCCCCTCTCCCCACCACAATCAAGCTGAAGAAGGGACCCGATCCGAAATGTCACCTATCCACGTTCTCCAGTGATGCTTCCTAACACACTGCAGCACTTAGATAAAAAGGAATGCTGAATACAGAGAGAAATAGGAAAAAAAATAGGTAAGCAAAGGCATGGCTGGAAAGTGGTACTTTGGAGAAACATCTTGAAATGAGAAGAGGTGAAAAGTGGAGCCAAATGGACAGAGAATTAAATGCTCTTTTACATTTTCAAATCCATCCATGGCTTTACTCATTTGTGTTACCTCTTGCAATCCCATATCTTGACCCATCCCCACCCGACTCCAGCACGTGTCTGGTACCCTGACTCTGAACATCCTTGAGTTGATGAAATCAACTTTGGAATTTGCTCCATTAACTTCTTTGCCTTAAATACAAATTTTCCTTAAATAATTAAATAAACCAAAAATAAATTTGTCATTCTGTATTCTACCATATTGGAGCAAATGTCCTCCGATTGCTGCAATTCAGCTTTTATTTCTAAATTCTTAATATTTATTACAGAGAAGTGAGAGGTGTTGCATTTTGGGATGTCGAACAAGGGCAGGACCTACACAGTAAATGGTAGGCCTCTGGGTAGTGTTGTAGAGCAGAGGGATCTAGGAGTACAAGTTCCTTGAAGGTCGAGTTGCAGGTAGATAAGGTGGTCAAAAAGGCTTTTGGCACTTTGGCCTTCATCAGTATGGAAGTATAGAAGTTGGGAGGTCATGTTGCAGTTGTGTAAGACGTTGGTGAGACCTCATTTAGAATATTGTGTTCAGATCTGGGCACCATGTTATAGGAAAGATATGGTCAAGCTTGAAAGGGTTCAGAAAAGATTTACGAGGATGTTGCCAGGACTAGAGGGTGTGAGCTATAGGGAGAGGTTAAGTAGGCTGAGTCTCTATTCCGTGGAGCGCAAGAGGATGAGGGGAGACCTTATAGAGGTGTACAAAATCATGAGAGGAATAGATCGGGTAGATGCACAGAGTCTTTCACCCAGAGTGGGTGAATCGAGGACCAGAGGACATAGGTTCAAGGGGAAACGATTTAATAGAAATTCGAGGACCAAGCTACCAGAGGAGGTAGTTTAGACTGGGACTATCCCATCATTTAAGAAACAGTTGGACAGGTAGATGGATAGGACAGGTTTGGAGGGTTATGTAAAGTGGGACTAGGGTAGCTGGGACATTGTTGGCCGGTGTGGGCAAGTTGGGCCGAAGGGTCTGTTTCCGCATGACTATAACTTAAGCCCTAGTAAACAAAGTTTTGTGCAACTGTGAACAATTTGTCAAGTTTGACATTCCTCTATAGAGTCATAGTATCAGAGAATCAGAGCATGGGAACAGGCCATTTGGCCCGCATGTCTGTGCCCCCCATCCATTTACCACCAATTTTATTCTTTCCACATTCACATCAACTCCTCCCAGATTAGGGATAATTTACAGCGGCTATTTGACTCACCAACTGGCACGTTTTAGTTTAGAGATACAGCATGGATACACACCATCCGCCCATTCAGTCCACATCGCCTGTTCACACTAGTTCTATTTCATACTACTTCCACGTCTATTCCCTATACATTAGGAGCAATTTATTAAGGTTACTTTGAAATGTGGGAGGAAACGGATGCACCTGGAAGAAACAGTCACATAGAGAATTAGCAGACTCCACATGCACTTTGACACCTTTACTAATCAGGAACCTATCAATCTCTGCTTTAAACATACCTATTGACAAAGAATTCCAAAGATTCATCACCTTCTGGATAAAGAAATTCTTCCTCATCGCCATTCTAAGAGTACGTCCTTTTATTCTGAGGACGTGCCCTATGGTCCTAGACTGTCCCACTACTGGAAACATCCTTTCCACATCCACTTTATCTAAGCCTTTCATTATCCAGTAGCTTTCAATGAAAGTACCCCTAAACATTCTAAACTCCAGTGAGTACAAGCCCAGGGCCATCACACACTCCCTCATATCTTAACCCAATCATCCCCAGGATCATTCTCATTCTCGTAAACCTCCTCTGGACCCTCTCCAACACCAGCATATTCTTCCTCAGGTTCTTCCTTGGACAAGTTGGGCTATAGCACTTTTTTCCATGCTGTGTGACTATGACTTCTCTGTGGATTGTCACCTTGTCGTGGTGGCGAAGCTTGTGTGGACCTGAGATACTGAGCGCAATGCCGTCTGGAGCTATGCTCCTGGTAGGGTCACCCATGGCGGTAAGGTTCTCTGACAAAGAGCAATCCAACCAAGACCTCAACGTTGGAACAGGCAGAGGACGATGGCTGACCTTAGTGGAGCGTCACAACGGCTGGGAAGGCGGATGAAGGCTGCAGCAGAAAAGGGTCTCTGGTCGTCATGGACTCCATGCCATCGGATCCTGACCCAGATCTGTCGAGGACCGTGGGGTGGCTGCCTGTGCACCAGTCTCCCCACGTTAAACAAAGTCACCCACAGGCGTCCTCCATATTGCACCCTGGAGGGGTGAAGGAAAACAACAAATGCAAACCTCCTCTGCCTTGTGGCTATTACCTTATTCAGGAAAGGTGAAGACTGGATCCGGCTGAATACGCGGAGGAGACCACCATTTGGTGGTCCAACGGGTAGGAAGGTGGACCTAGCAAAGCATCGTGGAGCGCAATTAGGGCACAATGTTCACGTAGAACACTGGTGGCCATCCACTGCATCCTGACCTATTGCCAGCCGTCTTGACTATGTCTTGCCACTGGATCCAGATAGGCCGGTACGAGAGAGTGAGGCTGACGATTTGCACAACTCTCCCTCACTTTAGTCCAAGTCAAGCGCATGTCATGACTTCAGGACCTGTACCTCCCAACTGGGCAAAGCAAGATCACCACAGGAGCACGTGCAGCTGAGAAGAAGCGCACCGCTGAAGCGTTGAGGAAACGCACCGCACGCACAGCACCCACCCAACTGTGTCCCATATGCAGGCGAGCCTTCAGGGCCCAAATCGGTCTCACCAGTCGCCTCCAGACCCTCAAACAAAAACATTAAAGTTATGGTCTTCTTCGACTACGAAGGACGAACAACAACAACAATGACTATGACTCTCAATAGCAGTGATTTAAATAAAATGATATTGATTCATGTCTGGGTTATCCTACAATCAATTGAAACTGGCACCATGTAACATCTGAAAACAGACAAAAATGAGTGGCAGTATTTCTATCTTCCTACCATAAGGGAGCCCAGCTTCTCTTCTGTTTTGTTCTGTTTCAAAGAATGTCCCATGTTGTTCCCAATGTTTATCACAGGCTGCACAGAGGAAATTTGAGTCAAATCCTGAGCAAGAGCAACCTGTTTAAAGAACACATAGAGTTCACATAATATTAATGCAGTCAAAAACTTCCATGTCTTATGTAACAATTGTTTTTACACTGAGATATTGATAGATTTGTATACTAGTGTAAATTATAATTATTTGAATAATGGGCAGGATTTCCATAGGGCTGAGACCAATTTTCTTGTGGGAAGATTTGCCAGTCCCATGAGAGAGCGTTTCAACCTGACGAATGGTATCGGTTTCGACACGGGGTAATTAATCTGAAATGTTTTCAGAATGGCAGGCAGTGACTAGTGGGGTACCGCAAGGCTCAGTGCTGGGACCCCAGCTATTTACAATATATATTAATGATTTGGACGAGGGAATTGAATGCAACATCTCCAAGTTTGCGGATGACACGAAGCTGGAGGGCAGTGTTAGCTGTGAGGAGGATGCTAGCAGGCTGCAAGGTGACTTGGATAGGTTGGGTGAGTGGGCAAATGCATGGCAGATGCAGTATAATGTGGATAAATGTGAAGTTATCCACTTTGGTGGCAAAAACAGGAAAGTAGACTATTATCTGAATGGTGGCCGATTAGGAAAAGGGGAGATGCAACGAGATCTGGGTGTAATGGTACACCAGTCATTGAAAGTAGGCATGCAGGTGCAGCAGGCAGTGAAGAAAGCGAATGGTATGTTAGCATTCATAGCAAAAGGATTTGAGTATAGGAGCAGGGAGGTTCTACTGCAGTTGTACAGGGTCTTGGTGAGACCACACCTGGAGTATTGTGTACAGTTTTGGTCTCCTAATCTGAGGAAAGACATTCTTGCCATAGAGGCAGTACAGAGTAGGTTTACCAGACTGATTCCTGGGATGTCAGGACTTTCATATGAAGAAAGACTGGATAGACTCGGCTTGTACTCGCTAAAATTTAGAAGATTGAGATGGGATCTTATAGAAACTTAGTCCCACTTGGTCTAGTTGATTATAAAATTACATGGACTATATAATTAAAGCATATTGTGTTCTTACATCTATGGTAATCTGGTGGTCATTTCTCATTACATTTAACAGTGCAGGAAACTATACAGAGGTAGTGTAGAGAAAGCAGGGACTGTACAGAAGGACTTGGACAGGTTGGGAGAGTGGGCAGGGAAGTGGCAGATGAAATATAGTGTTACAAAGTGTGGAGTCATGCATTTTGAATAAAGTAGGAATAAAGACAGACTTTTTTCTAAATGGGGAGCGAATCCAGAAATCGGAAGTGCAAAGGGACTTGGGAGTGCTGGTGCAGGTATTCCCAAAATGGTAACTTGCAAGTCGAATCGGTAGTAAGGAAATCAAATGCAATAGAGGGCTAGAATAGAAAAACAGGGATATAATGCTGAGGAACAGGGATATAATTGGTAGACACAAAAAGCTGGAGTAACTCAGCGGGCAGGCAGCATCTCTGGAGAGAAGAAATGGGTGAAGTTTTGGGTCGAAACCCTTCTTCAGACTATATAATTGGAGGAACAGCATCTCATATTTTGCTTGGGCAGCTTACAGTACAGCCCAGTGTTAGGAATATTGATTTCTCTCTCTTCAGCAAGCCCTGCCATTCCCTCTCTTTCTATCCCTCCCAAAACCAAGTCACACTTATTTTTCGTTTTCACCCTACAAACAGCTAACAATGGCGTTTATCATCATTACTTTTTTGCATATCTTTCATTCATTGTTCTTTATCGCTCCTCTTCACCATCTATACCTTTCGTTTCCTTTATCCCTAACTAGTCTGAAGAAGGGTCTTGACCCAAAAGGTCACCCATTCCTTCACTCCAGAGATGCTGCCTGTCCCAAATCTGAGGAAGGACATTATAGCCATAGAGGGAGTGCAGAGAAGGTTCACCAGACTGATTCCTGGGATGTCAGGACTTTCATATGAAGAAAGACTGGATAGACTCGGCTTGTACTCGCTAAAATTTAGAAGATTGAGATGGGATCTTATAGAAACTTACAAAATTATTAAGGGGTTGGACAGGCTAGATGCAGGAAGATTGTTCCCGATGTTGGGGAAGTCCAGAACAAGGGGTCACAGTTTAAGGATAAGGGGGAAGTCGTTTAGGACCGAGATGAGAAAAACATTTTTCACACAGAGAGTGGTGAATCTCTGGAATTCTGTGCCACAGAAGGTAGTTGAGGCCAGTTCATTGGCTATATTTAAGAGGGAGTTAGATGTGGCCCTTGTGGCTAAAGGGGTCAGGGGGTATGGAGAGAAGGCAGGTACAGGATACTGAGTTGGATGATCAGCCATGATCATATTGAATGGCGGTGCAGGCTCGAAGGGCCGAATGGCCTACTCCTGCACCTATTTTCTATGTTTCTATGTTAACTGGTTCTTCCTCCATGCCTCTATCTGGCCTGCTGAGTACCTCCAACATTTTTCTTTCAGATTTACAGCAACAGCAGTGTTGGCTTTTCAGTAAATATTGTAACATTGGCATTATTGAGACAGCAAGATTAAAAATCTGAAATTATCATGAGGATTTAAAGGGATAAAGGGAGAGGGAAGATAAATTATGAAGATTTGAAGTTAATGTTGGATTTTAATAATTTACAAATTATGGAAGCATTGAATGATACAATCGATGTTCCACAGACTGTTGTACAAGATATTATTGATGAATGAGACAACTGTGACTGATGAGGTATACATTCTGCAATGTACATGGGCATCTATATATAATTAAAAGTCTCATCTTGACCACTTCCTGTCTGCGCTCTATATTGATTTTAGAAAAAACGCTACCCTGTATCGCTGTGATATTTGGCCATCTTACTCACAGTCCTCCTCCGCTGAGCTAGCCCTGAGGATTTTTCCTATCGATGAAAAATAAAAAGGTTATGAGTGTTTAAAAAACTTGAGATCAGCTGATTGGTCCTCTTGCCTGTCAATCACCACGATGAAGGTAAAGGCTCTGTCCCACGGGTTTGCGGTCATTGGCGGTGAAGCGCGGCGTCGCCGGAAGAGGGGACCACACGACAACCACGAGAGCGCCGCACGGATGCTGCGCGGGGGGCCAAGTACAGCCGGTTCAACGAGCTTGCGGTTTCGGCTGATGACGTCTTTCGGATCGCGGGGCTGTGGCGGCGGCCGTGCCGCACACGTGCCCCACTGGCGGCGGCTGTGGCGGCGGCCGTGCCGCACACGTGCCTCACTGGCGGAGGCTGTGGCGGTGCAGGTTCGACTCACGGCGCTCGTGCCTCACTGGCGGCGGCTGTGGCGGCGGCCGTGCCGCACTCGTGCCTCGCTGGCGGCGGCTGTGCGGTAGGAACATATTTTTGGACAGTGTTGGGTTTTTTTTAGCACCGTGCGGTGTTGGGAACAACGGCGCACGGCGCCGGAATTGTGCGTTTGACCGAGCCCGCAGTCTCTGGCGGCCCAGGAGCGGTAGATAGTTCCTGTTTCGCCGCCAATGACCGCAGACTCGTGAGACAGGCCTTTAACACCCCCTTCGGGGGGGCGCAGAACTATAAAACCCGAGATGCTTGGACGTGAGTCAGTCACTCTGCAAGATCGAGAGGGAGAGGCCACGACTGTCATTCTAAGCCGTGAATCAACTGAACTGTGAGTCTGCAATGTACTTGCAATAAACGATTTGTTAGCCCTTAATGACAATGGCATGAGTTGTTTGGCCTGCTGCCCTGTCTGTGCTTGAAAGTGCAATGCTTAAATGGAAATGAAATGACAATGCCATGAGTTGTTTGGCCTGCTGCCATGCCTGTGCTTGAAACTTCAATGCTTTATTAGGTCCAGCTGTGTTTGGAAGGAATAAATGCTTTATTAGGTCCGACTGAGTTTGGAAGGAATAAATGCTTTATTAGGTCCGACTGTGTTTAGTCCAAAAGTCCCGCTCATTTCGTAACTTCCGCTTAGTGGACAGGTCGCGCTGATTGCGTAATTTCCGGCGAGTGCAGAGGTCGCGCTGATTGCGGAAGTGCCGCTGACTGCGGAAGCCCCACAGTGGAGAGGCCGCGCTCAGCCGTTTGAGTAGATTCAAGAAAGTTTATTGTCTTATATATGGTGTGTGAGTGTGAGTATGAGTGTGTGTGTGTGAGTGTATGTGTGTATGTATTTGTCTAAATAATCCATTTATTCCCCTGCTTTTTGACTCTTCTCTTCTCCCTCTATAAAAAAAATTATCAATCATAAATGTCCTTTCATTGAATCATTCACATAATTAACACAAATATTTTAGCTAGTTTTGATCACTTATTTTGAATGCTCTGGACATTAATGGAATCAGGAGATATGCTCAGTGTTACTAGAGGAACGGCTGTGTGGTTGAGCTGGTTCTAAGGGCTACCTTTCCTCCCCTCCCATTTCTTGTGTTCTTATGTTATGTTTGCATCAATGCTATTGTTATCTCAAACCAATCTGAAGAAGGGTCCCAACCAGAAACTTCACCTATCCATATTCTCCAGAGATGCTGCCCGACCTGCTGAGTTACTCCATCACTTTGTGTTTTTTTTCCATCCAAGTTATTTCTGTCTTCTGAATAGATATATTTAACATTTTAGAAATTTATGAAACCAATTATTGCTGCAACCACTACCTTGTTGATATAATCCCTCAGTTAAGGAAATTAGCAAGTTAAGTAATGTCTTGATCCCAAATGTCACCAATCCATGTTCTCCAGAGATGCTGATTGACCTGCTGAATTACTCCAGCACTTTGTGTCCTTTTGTTTCTGTCTCTATAGGAACATTGCTTGTTTCACAGGGAGACTGTTGTCAGTGCTTTATTTTAAATTTTGTATGTCTCTAATGGTGATAGAATCTATTTTGGGGATGTAAATCAAAATGTGTAAAGATGCTTTCAATCTGTTGACATACCAGTGATGTTGCATTTATAACTTGCAGTGGTGTTGTGTTCTTCATGGTTATGTTTACATCGGCACTTAGCTCTCCAAGTCCTTGGGTCAAAGTTTCTTCGCTTTCTTAGCCAGAATTCCCCGACATCTTCAGGACGGGAAGGAATGAAGGCAAAAGCCCTGCACGTGCAGCCAGGCACCGAACAGGGCACTCGAACACTGGTGCCTGTCAGGAAAAATTAAACAAAGAAAAACTGGTCACGGCCACAGATGACAGGAAAAGATCTGTAATGTTCTAGATTGAAATTTGAATACTTTACTTCTGCTGCTCTTCTATCATGAGTGCTGCTCTCAAGAGACGTGGACTTATTTCCGTGTGCGGACGTGGCGCCGACGGATGAGAGGCCGAAGCAAAGAAGTCGAAGCCGAATGAAAACGATGCCGAAACGCCAATAAACCGAAAGAGTCCGAAGACGAAACACCTACTAACCGAAAGGATGGGACGCCTAAATGCAAACTAACAGAAAGGGCGGGACGCCTAAAAGCCAACGAACCGAAAAGCTGTGTCGCCTAAAAGCAAGCTTACCGAATGGCGGCTCTGTTGAAATGCCACCTACCCGAAAGGCGGCTTCACCTACAGGCCAAAGGACCGACTGCCGCTCAACAGAAAAGTCCAATAACGGACATGACGTTGCCGGGGGGGTGGGACTTGTCAGCGATTGGTCCAGACCCCCGCGTCCATCACATCACTGTGAAGGCATGAACATTGTCCCAAACCTCCGCTCCACCCGACCCGCAGCCCACGGAGGGTGGCCGTGGGAGAGTGGGGGCTGTCCCGAGGAATGCACACCTTTGGCCGCATTCAACTTGGTGCTTGGGTTCAGGTTGCCCAGTCACCTATGGCTTGTGTGGGAAAATGAACCCCACGCTCCCGTCGCCCCCTCTCTCCCCTCTTCTCTTCTCTCCCTCTCTCTCTCACTTCTCTCTCCTCTTCTCTCTCCCCCCTCTCTCTCCCCCCTCTTCTCTCTCTCCTCCTCTCTCCACTCTTCTCTCTCTCCTCTCTCACTCCTCTCTCTTCCCCTCCTCTCTCCCCCCTCTCTCTCCCTTCTATCTCCCTCCCTTCTCTCTCTCCCCCTTCCCCCCTTCTCTCTCCTTTCAGACGTTTTATTTATTACTGTCTCGGTGCTTGCGGAACGCACTCAAGCTCCCACGCACAAAACAGGCAGTATCTCTGGAGAGAAGGAATGGGTGACGTTTCGTGCCGAGACCATTCGTCAGAGTGCGTCTGAAAGGTCTCGACCTGAAACGCCACCCATTCCTTCTCTCCAGAGATGCTGCCTGTTCAGCTGAGTTACTCCAGCATTTTGTGTCTATCTTTGGTGTGACAGTTGTCTCATTTCATAGGCTTCGTGTATTGCGCGCCCAGAAGAGATGCTGTACATGCCGCTTGCATCTATTCAAACAAGTGCGCTCAAATTGAAATCCCACATCTTTGCGAGGGAGGGATGGAATGGATGGAATCATCGGCTAAAACAAAGGCCGTTAGGACAGGGAAATAATGCCACCATTTAATTAACCATGTTCCCGAATGTAAGAACGATTTATACATGTAATACATGATATACACCAGTTAATTAACCATGCATAAATGTATATCATGTATTACATGTATGAATCGTTCTTACATTCGGGAACAATGGTTAACTAACTGGTGGCATTATTTCCCTGTCCTGAGGCCTTTGTATTAGCCGGTGATTACATCCATTCTGTCAAAGTCCGGGGGTCGGAAGGGGAATCACCTTGGTGTGGTGGTTGGGGTCCGATGGCAGTGCATCGCGGTCAGTGACTGTGGGATGCTCCTGCGGGTGGAGAGAGAGAAGCGGGAGAGAGAGAAGGGAGAGAGAAGGGGGGGAGGGAGAGAAGGGGGAGAGAGAGACAGGGGAGAGAGAGAAGGGAGGGAGATAGAAGGGAGAGAGAGGGGGGGGAGAGGAGGGGAAGAGAGAGGAGAGAGAGAAGAGTGGAGAGAGGAGGAGAGAGAGAAGAGGGGGAGAGAGAGGAGGAGAGAGAAGAGGAGAGAGAAGGGAGAGAGAAGGGAGAGAGAGAGAAGAGGGGAGAGAGAAGGGGGAGACGGGAGCGTGGGGTTCATTTTCCCACACAAGCCATAGGTGACTGGGCAATCTGAACCCAAGCACCAAGTTGAAAGCGGCCGAAGGTGCGCATCCCTCGGGACAGCCCGCACTTTCCCACGGCTGCGGGTCGGTTGGAGCGGAGGTTTGGGACAATGTTCATGCCTTCACAGTGATGTGATGGACGCGGGGGTCTGGACCAATCGCTGACAAGTCCCGTCCCCTGGCAATGTCATGTCCGTTATTGGACTTTTCTGTTGAGTGGCAGTCAGTCCTTTGGCTTGTAGGCGACGCCGCCTTTCGGGTAGGTGGCGTTTTGACAGAGCGGCCATTCGGTAAGTTTGCTTTTAGGCGACGCAGCTTTTCGGTTAGTTAGCTTTTAGGCGTCCCGCCCTTTCTGTTAGTTTGCATTTAGGCGTTCCATCCTTTCGGTTAGTAGGCGTTTCATCTTCGGACCCTTTCGGTTTATTGGCGTTTCGGCCTCGTTCCCATTTGGTTCTTTGGCTTCGACTTCTTTGCTTCGGCTTCTTGTCTGTCGGCGCCACGTCCGGGTACCCTAATTTCTGCCAGGTCAGGTTTTGCAGGCATGGTCAGAAGAAATGGATTGGCTCTAATGGATCGGACAACACAGTTGCACAGTGGTAGAGTTGCTGCCTTACAGCGCCAGAGACCCGAGTTTGATCCTGACTACGGATGCTGTCTGTACAGGTACGTTCTCCCTGTGACCGCATGGGTTTTCTCCTGTTCTCCGGTTTCTTTCCACACTCCAAAGAGTTAAACGTTTGTAGGCTAATTGTCTTCTGCAAATTATAAATTGTCCCTAGTGTGTAGAATATTGCTAGTGTACGGGATGATCGCTGGTCAGCGTGGACTCGGTGGGCTGAAAGACCTGTTTCTGTGCTGTATCTCTCTAAAGTCCAAAGGCTCTCTCTTGCCACATACATTCCTGTTGGGTGGGATCCACGTTGGACTCACTCAATGATGTGGAATCATGCATTAATGGGATTGCAGAACATCAATTGGTCAGTATGTCCCAAGATTTTGAGATATTTTGGGAAATGTTTCTGTAGAACTCATTACAGAATTTAACCCATGTTAGTAAAGTTGCTTTTAGTTTGATTAGGTTGCAAATAAACAGCGGGATTTACTTTTGAATCCTGTAGGACAAAAAAATGATATAAAAACGATATAAATCTCTGATCAGTACATTTAGTTATTTATATAACTGATTTAGGTTTAATATTGCCTTGTGTCCTGAGGTAGAGTGAAAAGCTTTTGTTTGCTTGCAATTCAATCAAATCAGATAATATTATACATGAATACAATCAAGCCAAACATAAGTGCAAACTGTAGAGCAAAAAGAAAGATTGCAGAGTGCAGAATATAATCCTCAGTAGTGTAACAATTCCAGAGAAACTCTCCAATTCTGTAATGAGATTAATAAATAACTACACCTGGAGTATTGTGTGCAGTTTTTGAGGAAGGACATTCTTGCTATTGAGGGAGTGCAGAGTAGGTTTACAAGGTTAATTTCCGGGATGGCGGGACTGTCATATGCTGAGAGAATGGAGCAGCTGGGCTTGTACACTCTGGAGTTTAGAAGGATGAGAGGATATCTCATTGAAACATATAAGATTGTTAAGGGTTTGGACACGCTAGAGGCAGGAAACATGTTCCTGATGTTGGGCGATTCCAGAACCAGGGGCCACAGTTTAAGAATAAGGAGTGAGCCATTTAGAACGGAGACGAGGAAACACTTTTTCTCACAGAGAGTTGTGAGTCTGTGGAATTCTCTGCCTCAGAGGGCGGTGGAGGCAGGTTCTCTGGATGCTTTCAAGAGAGAGCTAGATAGGGCTCTCAAAAATAGCAGAGTCAGGGGATATGCGGAGAAGACAGGAATGGGGTACTGATTGGAGATGATCAGCCATGATCACATTGAATGGCGGTGCTGGCTCGAATGGACGAATGGCCTACTCCTGCACCTATTGTCTATTGTCTATTGTGTATTGCCTATTGTCTATTGTCTATTGTCTGTAATGAGATAGGTTGGAGAATCGGGACTGTACCCTAGCTTATGGAAAGACCGCAGACATGCCTGAAAATAGAGAGGAAGAAGCTGTTCTGGTGTCTGGCGCTTTCAGTCATCAGAATCTTCTGCCCAATGGGAACAGGAAGAAGAAGGAATGCCAAGAAAGGGAAAGCTCTTGTTTATGATGGCTGCTTTCTGGAAGCAGCATGAGGTGTAGGTGAAGTGAATGGTGGGGATTCTGCTCTGTGTGATGGACTGGGCTACATCTATAACTCTCTGCAATTTCTTGTGGTGTTGAGCACATGTGTTCCCAAACCAAGCTGTGATGCTACCTGGCAGAATGCTTTCTATGGTGCATCTGTAGAAGTTTGTGAGAGTCACTGGAGACATACTGAATTTCCTCAATGTCCTGAGGAGGTAAAGGCACAAGCGTTCTTTTTTGGCTGTTGCTTCAATATGGTTAGTCCACAACAGATTATTGGTAATATTTATATCTGGGAATTTGAAGCTTTCAACTATTTCCCCTTTGGCACCATTAATGCTGAATGGGCATGTTTCATTTGACAATTTAAATGTTAACAAGGGACATTCTTAGTTCAATGTTAAACTGGCAAATAATTTTTCCTTTGATATATGAGTAAATGAGACAGTTAAACCTATGCATGGGATAGCATTTAATGGTTATTACTGCTAACAGATTTCATCATCACAATCGAAGAAGAATGTTTTGTTCAAGTCTTTCCCTCCAGAATTTCTCCATATTCTAAAAAAGGCTTCTGCATCAGTGAATCCCTGTGTTAATGGATAATGATTTCCTTCCCTGCCTCATGGTAAATAAAACAATAAAGCAAAATATTCATCAAAAAAAAGTGCAAACCATAACACTATAATTAACTGATTATAATTTATTGGGTGGCAGTTATGCTGAGAAATGTGATGATTATAATTTGATCAATAGAACAGAAAAGCAGAAATCAACAAATTGATGCTACCTACATTTTCCCAACAAATATAATCAACTTAAGAGCAAAATGGTGTTCCATACCAGTAAAACGTTCATGTTCAGCAAGGAGATGACCACAAAAGCACTTTGATTTTACTCCAACACGAATGCAATCCCATTTGTATTCAGGACATCGCCATCCAATATAAATTCCTTTCAAAGCAACACAATCACCAATGTATGTGAAAGTTGAACAAAGTACTGGTTAGTTACTATGCACATGGTGAAAATACCATAAAGACACCTGGACATCTCCCAAAATGTTAACTAAATGAAAGTAAAAATAGAAATATATATATATATATTTATATATACAGTGTGGAAACAGGCCCTTCTGCCCAATTTGCCCACACTGGCTAACATGCCCCAGCTACACTAGTCCCACCTGCCCATGTTTGGTTCATATCCCTCCAAACCTGTCCTATCCATGTACCTGTCTAACTGTTTCTTAAAAATTAGGATAGTCCCAGCCTCAACTATCTCCTCTGGCAGCTTGTTCCATACACCCACCACCCTTTGTGTGAAAAAGTTACCCCTGAGATTCCTATTAAATCTTTTCCCCTTCACCTTAAACCTATGTCCTCTGGTCCTCGATTCACCTACTCTGGGTGTATCTACCCGATCTATTCCTCTCATGATTTTATACACCTCAATAAGATCACCCATCATCCTCCTGTGTTCCAAGGAATACTCAGCCTACTCAACCTACTCAGCCTACTCAACCTATAGCCCTATAGCTCAGACCCTCTAGCCCTGAAAACATCCTTGTAAATCTTCTCTTGACAAGATCTTTCATATAACATGGTGGCCAGAACTGAACACAATACTCTAAATGCGGCCTCACCAACGTCTTATACAACTGCAACATGACCTCCCAACTTCTGTACTCAATACACTGACTGATGAAGGTCAATGTGCCAAATGCCTTTTTGTCCACCCTATCTACAGTACCTGTGACTCCGCCTTCAAGGAACAATGCATCTGGACTCCTAGATCCCTCTGCTCTACAACAGTACCCAGAGCCCTACCATTCACTGAGTTGGTCCTGTCCTTCCCAAAATGCAACACTTCACATTGTTCTGTATTAAATTCCATCAACCATTCCTCAGCCCACCTGACCAATCGATCAAGATCCTGCTGCAATTTTTCACAACCATCTTCACTATCTGCAAAACTACCCACTTTTGTATCATCTGCAAAATTGCTAATCTTGCCATGTATGTTCTCATCCAAGTTATTAATTAAGATGACAAACAGTAACGGGCCCAGCACTGAACCCTGAGGCACGCCACTAGTCACAGGCTTCCAGTCCAAGAAGCAACCTTCTACCATCACCCTCTGCTTCCTTCCATGAAGCCAATTTTCTGTCGATTCAGCTATCTTTCCTTGGATCCCATGTGATCTAACCTTTCAGAGCAGCCTATCATGCAGAACCTTGTTGAATGCATTGCTGAAGTCCATATATACAACATCTACAGCTCTGTCCTCATCGACCTTCTTGGTCACGTCTTCAAAAAACTCAATCAGATTTGTGGGACACGACTTCCCACGTACAAACCCATGCTGACTATCCCCAATCAGCCCTTGCTCATCTAAATGGCTGTATATCCTATCATATCATATATTTATGACAATAGATCTCACCTTAAGACACATTGAAAGAAAGCAGCTCTCTCCTTTATGTCAGAAGTTACATATTAGTATTTGCGAAAATACAAAATCTGGGTATGTGTTTGAGGTACTTAACGCACTTTGAATTGGCTCAATGTTAACTATGATAAAAAAAATTACCCGTTTGAAGTGCATCCAATGCTGCTTCCCTCTCTGGATCAAATAGTTCTTTCACACGTGTCCCAAATTCGTCTCTGTGCATTGCTTTTGCAACAGCGATAAGCTCTGCCTCTTTGGCTGGAACTATAGGTTTCACTGTGTAACCTTTAAATGTAATCACAGGAAACACATTCAAATAGATATTTTTGGTTCCATCTATTATCAATTTGCTAATAATTGTATTTTTTTTCACCAAGAAACCATGGCGAAGAGTCAAGAACTTAATTTCTATGTTTGCAAAAGCACAGAATACAACAGCGTGGAAACCAAACCCACTTGTGCATATAATGTATATAAAGCAAATAATGCAAAATGGTGATTTAACCCAAGGTACATCACACCGATAATTACTTCTGGTGAAATCACATCCACTGGGAAACTGGGCAAGGCACTTGAGTATGTGATTCACCTGAATACAGTGATGTTTACTCAGCAAATGTTGTAGACCTGATGATACACACCACTAAATCCAAAGCTGGTGGGCTTATGGTGCAACCGTGAAATTTCTTGACCATTCAGAAAAGTTCTCTTCGTTGCCCCACCCACACACTCTTTGTTCTCTTGGTGGCCACATTACCCAAGGATGAGCAATGGGACATTAATTAAGAGTTCTGCACTGCTGTGATGGGTTTGAACTCGTGTTCCTGAAAGTGATAGCACTTTTCGCTATACACAATTTAACCACTGAGTTGCTCCTATATGCCGCACTCTTATTTTTAAGCTTAGAATCCCATATTAGTTCATACACAAAAATTGTGAATAACTTAAACCTGCAGGAGGAGGGAGATTTGCCATTACACTTGTTTGCCATTTCATTTGGCACCGCAGTTATGGATTATTTGTGGGTTTTGTGTGATAACAAGCAGCAGCACACGTTCTCTCAGTTTGGGATGATGCAGTCATTCTTAACACCCCAACTGCTCAGATTGAGATTGGATATAAAAAGTCCAAGGTTCAAGAAAATTAACAATAAATAAGCGAGTTCAGTATTCCGACTGCACATGCCCAGGTCATAGGTTATTCGCGATAAACATTCTCGGCAGCTGAGCTGCTGCGTGTATACAGACCTGCGTTTCATCCGTAGTCAGGATCGAACCCGGTTCTCCGGCGCTGCAAGCGGTGTTGAATTGCTACTGGAGTTAGATAATGTAGAACAAGTGCAAATGGGTGATCTCACTACCGTCCCCGTCCCCTCCTTTTTTTTTCTTTTTAAAAATATTTTAATTTTATTAGAAGTAAGCACAGTAATGTGGCACCAAGGTGCCTAATATATATTGGCATGTTACATTTTATGTACAGCTTCTTGTTTTTTTTAATAATGAAAGAGAAAAAGAGAGAATAGATAATAAAACGATAATAGAAAAACGTGTGATATATAGTGTGTGAAAAGGAAAAGGGGGTAAAGAGGGAAAGTGGAGAAAAAAAAAGGGAAAGCGGAAGAGAAAGAGTAGAGAGTAGGTAATTATAGGAGATCGTTATTTATATTCTTGACCATCCTTCACCCAGTCCTGAAACAGTTGGTTTCTATGATTGTGTTGCACCATATGCTTCCAAAAAGTCAATAAATGGAGACCAACTCGTTAAGAATTGGTCTGATTTATCTATTCGGAGGAATCGCATTTCCTCAAGATGTGCGGTGTCCAACATGTTTGAAATCCACATTTTAACCGTTGGTATGGGTGTATTTTTCCAAAATTTAAGTATAAATTTTTTTGCCGTTACTAACCCATAATTAAAAAATGAATTTTGAAATGTGTTCAATTTGTTCCCGTCTTCCGTTACTCCAAATATAATAATTTCAGTGTTAGGCTCCATTTTTATCTTAAATAATTTTGTAAATATTTCAAAGATATCGCTCCAGAATTTATGAAGTTTTATGCAGGAAACAAAAGAGTGTGTTATAGTGGCATTTTGAGATAAACATTTATCACAAATGGGAGAAGTATTTGGATAGAATTTATTCAGTCTAGTTTTTGAATAATATAATCTATGTAAAATTTTAAATTGAATTAAATTATCTTACATTAATCGAACATTTGTGTATATATATCAAATACTTTTCCCATGTTTCTTTCGTGATTTTTATCATTAATTCTCGTTCCCAATCTTCTCTAAGTGCCTCTGTCGATGGTAGTTCTATATTTAAAATACTATTATATAAATATGATATTAATTTCTGTGAGTCTGCCTTAATATTCATTGCTTCTTCCAGTGGGTCTAAAGTTATAGTTTGGTATCTTTGTATGTATTTCTTCATGAAGTCGCAGATCTGAAGGTATTTAAAATATTGGTTATTTTTCAGCTTAAATTTTAATTGTAATTGTTGGAATGATAACAAATTTCCCATTTCATACATATCGCCCATCCTTTTAATTCCCATTCTTTCCCATTGGTTATATGTTTTATCGATAAGAGATGGTTTAAATGAAGGATTATTCACTATTGGCGTTAACAATGATAGGTTTCTTAATTTTAAAGTTAATTTTATTTGTTTCCAAATTCTTATTGTATTATGTATAATTGGGTTATTCTTATATATTGTGTTGTTCAGTTTTATCGGGGAGAAGAGGATCGCTCCTATATTACGAGGAGAACAATCCTCTTTCTCCATTCTTATCCATTCTGTCTGTTGGGTAGGACTGTCCAACCAATAAATTATATTCTTAATATGCACTGCCCAATAATAATACAAAAAGTTCGGAAGTGAAAGTCCCCCAACGTCTTTGGGTTTACACAGGTGTTTTCTTTGAATTCTATGTGATCTATAGTCCCAAATAAAGTTGGTAATATTAGAGTCTAGTTTTTTGAAAAAGTTTTTTGGTATATATAATGGTATAGATTGAAATAAGTATAATATTTGTGGTAAAAAGATCATTTTTATAGCGTTTATTCTGCCTATTAATGACAACGGAAGTGTTTTCCAGAATTTAATCGCGTTCAGTTTATTTAATAAAGGCATAAAATTAGCATTAAATAATGATTTGTATTTTCTAGTAATTTGAATACCCAAATACTTAAATTTTTCTGTTGCAATTTTAAAGGGGAATTTTAACGTCCCCGTCCCCTCCTGAGTGTCCCATCCCTGTCCGGGGGCGGCCAGAGATGTCCGGGGTGACATCTTCTCAGCCAGCGCAGAGAAGAAGCGCTAACTCCAGCTCACTCTGCTCCAACTTCCGAGGAACCCGTTCCCCCACGGGCCGGGGACTGTCAGCTGCACCTCGCTCCTTATCCAGTGGCTGTCGGTTAACCCCTCGGTGCCGGCGAAAGCCGAGCACCAGTCATCAGCGAGGAGTAACTCAGCGGGTCAGGCGACATCTCTGGAGAAGGGTCTCGACCCGAAATATCACCTATTCCTTTTCTCCAAAGATGCCTGTCCCGCTGAGTTACTCCAGCACATTGTGTCTACCTTCGGTGTAAACCAGCATCTGCAGTTCCTTCCTACAGAGCGACGCCTGTCCGCGGGTAATGGCAAGGTGGCGGGGAGAGAGATGGGGAGAGGGATGGGGAGAGAAATTGGGAGATGGATGGGGAGGCGGATGGGGAGAGGGATCGGAAGAGAAATGGGGAGAGAGGAACTTGCTATCACGGCTTCACTGCAGATCCCGGACACCCCGTCTCCGCAAGAAGTCCCCGGCGCTAAGGCAATCCCTCCACCCCCCCGGACTGGAGGGAGGGACTGGGGGACATTGCCCGGCTCTGCAACCAACGTGCAAATCCCGGCACTCCCTGCGGAATGTTAAACTAAACACATCTGTGAGCAAAACCCAAACATGCACGTCTTTCACCTCCCTTCTCTCTCCCCCAGTCTCCCACTCGCATCTGCCTCCTCTCTCTCACTGTTACACCTCGCTCTCACCCTACCTGGCACCCCTGTTCACTTTTTTTAAATCAAATGACCTCCACCCCAGGCAGACGTCCGTCTGGCACTGGAGGGAGCTGCACGCTGTGGTCAACAAGCACCAGGCAGCCTACCCCGAGGCGTTTACGACTGTAGCCAGGGACTTCAACAAAGCTAACCTGAAGAAATCGCTCCCTATCTTCCACCAACATGTCTCCTGCAGCATCAGAGGATCAAATATCCTTGACCACTGCTACACGACCATCAAAGACGCCCATCGCTCTCCCTCGCCCTCACTTCGGAAAATCCGAACATTCAGCAGTGCTGCTTGTTCCTGCATAGAGGCAGCAACTGAAGAAAGCACCCCCAGAGGTGAGGACTGTACAGAGCTGGTCGGGGGAGGCAGAGGAACAACTCCAGGACTCCTTGGAGTCTGTGGACTGGGCAATGTTCAGGGACATGGCAACGGACCTGAATGAATGCGCCACAGTTGTCACAGACTTCATAAGGAAATGTGTGGAGGACTGCGTTCCAACAAAAACCTTCCGAGCGTTCCCTAACCAGAAGCCTTGGATGAACCATGAGATCCGTATTCTTCTGAAGACCATATCCCGGGCATTCAGGTCTGGCAATGCAGAGGTCCAGATATGACCTTGGTAAGGCCATCAAAAAGGCCAAAAGGGACCTGCTCTAAGCTGAAGGATGAGACAGATGTTCGGCAACTGTGGCAGGGCTTGAATGCCATCACAGGGCAAAATCAGGAGGCGGCTCAAACGACAGTGAAGCATCACTCCCTGACGAGCTCAATGCGTTCTACGCACGGTTCGATAGGGAGAACACTGATGTGCCTTCCCGAGTCCCTATTCGCCCTGACGGTGTTACAGTTACAGTGGCCGACATCAGAAGATCCTTCAGGGGAGTGAACCATCGGAAAGCGCCTGGACCTGATGGTATACCCGGTCGTGTTCTCAAGACCTGTGCAGACCAACTGGCGGGAGTTTTTGCAGACAATTTAAACCTCTCACTTCTGAGGTCTGAGGTTCCCACCTGCTTTAAGAGGGCATCAATAATACGCCCAAGAAGAGTAATGGCACCGGTATTATTGATGCCCTCTATCGACCAGTGGCACTAACGTCTGTGGTGATGAAGTGCTTTGAGAGGTTGGTTATGGTGCAAATCAACTCCTACCTCGACAAGAACCTCGACCAACTACAGTTCGCATACCGCCACAACAGGTCAACGGAGGATGCAATTTCACTGGCTCTCCACTCCGCATTGGACCACTTGGACAATAAAAACACCTACGTCAGGCTGTTGTTTATAGACTACAGCTCGGCATTTAATACTATCATCCCTTCCAAGCTGGTTACCAACCTCACGTAACTGGGCCTCTGCGCATCTCTCTGCAATTGGATCCTCGACTTCCTCATCCACAGACTGTTCGAATTGGAGGAACCACTTCACCCTCAGTAACAATTAGTACGGGAGCACCTCAAGCCTGCGTGCTCAGCCCTCTGCTTTACTCACTCTATACCCTGAATTGCGTAGCCGGACATAATGCAAACTCCATCATCAAGTTCACCGACGACCCCACTGTGGTTGGACGAATCACAGATGGAGACGAGTCAAGGGCCTGTCCCACTTGGGCATCATTTGCACGTCATTTACGCGACAGGCCGGTAGTGACTGACGCGCGACGGTCGCACGCAAATCACGCGTCATCATGCGTAATCAAGCGTCAGCACAGCCGTCTGGTGCGCGTGACGTCATTAGAATACCCTGCTTCCCTATTCTGCATCATGACCATCATGGAACAACTACAGATTTTATTGCTACAGCAACAACAGATACTTCTGTTAGCAGCAGCCCTCATACTTACAGATCAGCCAGGCAGGAGTACAACAAGAAAGGCTAGCAATAAACCCAGGAAGAGGTCTGTGTGGACGAGGTTAGAGGTTATATGACGCTTAAAAGACGGGCCGACTGCGTATGGGCGGCGCGCGGCATCGCATGTTTACGGACGTTGACGCACGGTGACGTCACCACGCGATACACATATGACGTCGGGACGTCACCGTGCGACGCCAATGCGTCAGCGTGCGTAGCCAATGCGTCAGCGTGCGTAGCCAATGCGTCAGCGTGCGTAGCCAATGCGTCAGCGTGCGTAGCCAATGCGTCAGCATGCGTAAGCGATACGTCACGCAGGTGGCGAGCGAGGATTCTGGTACACTACGAAATCCTGGACCGCCGCGCGCCACTACATGCGATTCCACGCCTCACCATGTGTTATGCGAGCATCACCCACGCGCCCCCCACGTGTCACAACGCGTCGACCAATTTTCTACATGACGTGTTGTAGGCATGATAGACCCTTCAGAGTATAGAAATGAGATCGACTGACTGACCAAATGGTGCCAGCACAACAACCTGGCTCTCAACATCAGTAAGACCAAGGAACTGATTGTGGTCTTTGGTAGGGAAAGGATGAGGACACACAATCCTGTTTCTATCAACGAGACGATGGTGGAAAGGGTCAATAACTTCAAATTCCTGGGCGTGCATATTTCCAAAGATCTTTCCTGGACCCAGCACACCGATGCAATTGTAAAGAAGGCACATCAGCGGCTCTACTTACTGAGAAGATTACGGAGATTCGGCATGTCGAAGAGGATTCTCCTAAACTTCTACAGGTGCACGGTAGAGAGCATTCGACTGGTTGCATCGCGGCCTGGTTCGGCAACTTGAACGTCCAGGAGCGAAAAAGACTACAAAAAGTTGTTACCACTGCCCAGTCCATCACCAGCTTTGACCTCCCACCGTCAAAGGGATCTATCGTAGTCGCGGCCTCAAAAAGGCAGCCAAAATCATCAAGGACCCACACCATCCTGGCCACACACTCATCTCACCATTGCCATCGGGAAGAAGGTACAGGAGCCTGAAAACTGTAACGTCCAGGTTCAGGAACAGCTTTTTCCCCACAGCCATCAGGCTAGTAAACACAACAACGAATAAGCTCTGAGCTCTGACCTGCAAAAGACTATAATTAATTATTTGTTATTTGCACTAAATTTGTTATTTATTGAACTTTTTCTTTTTTATACCGTTATGTACAATGTTTACATATTCACATATTCTGTTGTGCTGCAGCAAATAAGAATTTAATTGTCCCGTCTGTGACATTTGACAATAAAACACTCTTGACTCGTGACTCTTGACAAATCCCATGATTCCTTGCGTTTTTCAGAAATCATAACTCGCTTATTCTAATATCTGCATTGGGTTTGCTGAAATCAGCAATTCCAGGGATGGAACTACTGACCTCTGCTTTGCTCTAACTGCACCAACAGCTTGACAGGATGCCATATTAGGAGCTGAAACTAATTTGGCAGGGCTGCACTGAGATAAAGGAACATTTAAGAGTCATCATCATATACCTCAGCAGGTAACAGCTGGAGAGTGGAAAGGAAAAATAAAACATTCTCAGAAATATTAATGATTGATTGCATTTGGCTTGTCACTTTGGTAGCATTGAATCAAATATCAAATTATTTCCTTAAAACCAGAAAATCCTGACAACACTAGTTCTTTACGACTTCTATCCTATGCCACTGTGGATAGGGTTACTGTTGTATTCGATAAATCACTGGATTCAGTTAACAGTTTTGATTCATTCAGTAATTTATTACACTACTAAATAAGGCACATACTCTCACATATCCTCGAATATCCCCGAATGCACTCACAAACCCCGAGTATACAGCAGAGCAGGCGCAGGATGTTTCTACATACACTCACGTAAACCCGTACGCACTCGCAAACTTATCAGAGCACGCCACAGGATGTTTCGTTCAAGATCACCTGGCACCGTTCACAACACGGTCCAAGGCTGAGGTTCTCTCCCCGAAAGGGCGCCCAACACCAATCTTTGTGGCATTTCAAATCAGAGCAGACGCCGCCACTGCCCCCTCCTCGAGCTAATCATAACTCCCCCTTGTCTGCAACGTTTCTGCACTACTAGCGGCAGGGAGCGCGGGTTGTCTACCCAACTATTGCTGTTGTGTTGCGTTTGCCAATGTTACACTTTCACATAGAATGGCCGTGAAGACTGTCTTTCCCAGGCAATGATCATGGATAACGCGTCTGGAAACTTGTTTTCGAGGGGCTATGGAATGTAGGGCTGCTAACTTAGTTGAAACTCCATTTCACATTTTAGCTGAAATTGTCAGTTTAACCCTTACACCACAGTTACCACCATTCCGTTCCAAGTTTATATTGAATGGCCTGCATGTAAACCTCTGAGATCTCATTGCAAACTTACAGTATGAACCTTATGCCACATTTTCTCTTCCTATTTCTAATGATGGATATGGTTTAATTCTTTAAATTCTCCTGCTTTCATAATGAAATGGAAACCTAAGAATTTAATCCACAATCAATGCTTTTTGCTGTGAAATTCTATTTTTGCCCTCTGCCAATTTCTTGTATCATGCTTACCTTTAGAATGGAAAAATATGCCACTTTTGTTTTTATAACTTCTGCCATAAACTGTTTAAGTAAGTAAGTAAGTAAGTAAGTTTATTGGCCATGTATTCACATACAAGGAATTTTCCTTGGTGCTCCGCCCACAAGTAACAACATGACATACAGTGACAGTTACGAATGACTCAGAAAACACTAAACATTAATAATAATAAAACATTAATAATAAAACACCATTGATCAAGCACGTAAACCAACAAAATACCAGATCAAAGGGAGGCTACAGATTTTTGGCTGTTGAGTAGAGCAACTACTCGTGGATAAAAACAGTTTTCATGTCTGGCTGTGGCAGCTTTGACAGTCCAGAGTCACTTTCCAGAGGGAAGTGATTCAAAGAGTTTTTGGCCAGGGTGAGAGGGGTCAGAGATGATCTTGCCTGCTCGCTTCCTGGCCCTTGCAGTGTACAGTTCATCAATGGAGGGAAGGTTGCAACCAATAACCTTCTCTGCTGATCGGACGATTCGTTGCAGCCTCCAGGTGTCGTGCTTGGTGGCTGAGCCAAACCAGACCATGATGGAGAAGGTGAGAACAGACTCTACGATGGCCGTGTAGAATTGGACCATCATTGCCTGTGGCAGATTGTGCTTCCTCAGCTGCCGTAGGAAGTCCATCCTCTGTTGTGCCTTTTTGACTGTGGAGTCGATGGTGGCCCCCCCCCCCCCACTTAAGGTCCTTGGAGATGATAGTTCCCAGGAGCTTAAAAGACTCCACAGAATTGACACTGGTGTTGTTGATGGTGAGTGGGGTGATGGGAGGGGGAGCTCTCCTAAAGTCTACAATCAATTCCACTGTCTTAAGAGCATTGAGCTCTAGGTTGTTGCGATGGCACCAGGACGCCAGCTGTGACACTTCCTGTCTGTAGGCAGATTCCTCCCCATCCTGGATCAGTCCAATCAGGGTTGTGTCGTCCGCAAAGTTGAGAAGCTTGACAGAGGTGTCTGTGGAGGTGCAGTCGTTGGTGTAGAGAGAGTAGAGGAGAGGAGAGAGTACGCAGCCTTGCGGTGCTCCTATGCTGAGCATTTGCGGGTCCAAGATGTGCTTTCCCAGCCTCACATGCTGCTTCCTGTCTGTCAGGAAGCTGGTGATCCACCGACAGAGGGGTTCAGGCACAGACAACTTGGAAAGTTTGGAGTGTAGTAGCTCTGGCACAATGGTGTTGAATGCAGAGCTAAAATCAACAAACAGGATCATCGCATAGGTCCCCTGATGGTCCAGGTGCTGTAGGATGAAGTGCAGGCCCAGGTTGACTGCATCATCCACAGATCCATTGGCCTGATTTGCAAACTGCAGAGGTTCCAGCAGGGAATTTGTGATATTTTTCAGCTTGGCCAGCACAAGCCTTTCGAGTGTCTTCATGACTACAGAGGTCAGTGCGACAGGCCTGTAGTCATTAAGACAAGCAATCCTTGCCTTTGTGGGTACAGGGACAATACATGTTTGCAGGGACTGGTTAAAAATGTCTGTGCTGTGTCTGTGCCAGCTGTTTGGCACAGAGCTTAAGAGTAGAGGGGGAAACACTGTCATTATGGGCAAGGGCGGAAAACCCGGGGGGGGGGGGCAGAGGGGACACGTCCCCCCCCCCCATGTTTTGAGAGGTGGGGGACATCCCCCCCAAGTTTTTGTGATCCCGATTTAAAAATCTCCGCTTTCCGCGAGACAGTGGGGGTGGGACTGATGATCGAGGGCGCGATGATTGGAGGAGGGAGGAGTGGGGGGGGGTGGGATTGAGGATAGAGTGCGGTGATTGGAGGAGGGAGACGTGGCACAGACCTGCGCCTCATCCGCAGGCTGGATCGATCCCGGCCGGGTCTCCGGCGCTGTCCCGAGTGCCCCCCCGCGGGTGACCAGAGAGGTCGGCAGTCAAACGCGATCTGTACCCCCAGGCCCACAGCCAGCGCAGAGAAACAGCACTAAACCCAGCTCAACTCTGCCTGTCCTGCCAGGTGAACCTGCCTGGTCTTGCGGGAAATATGGCCAGCGCGGAGAAGCAGCGCTAGTGTCCCGTCAGCCCAGTCAGGGCTGTAGTTAACCCGGTGAGACAGGCAGAGTTGAGCTGCATTTAGCGCTGGATTGAGCCTCCGAAGCCTCACACGCGCGTGTGTGTGTGTGAGTGTGCGCACGTTTGTGTGAGTGTGCGCATGCGCGCGCGGCCGCCAAAAAATGGTGTCCCCCGTCCCCTCCATGTTTTGATAGCGAGTTCCGCTCTTGATTATGGGGATTCTTCCACTCTACTGATCTACTCCTGAAAGGCCCTGGGGTTCAGCACAGATCACATTGACAACCTGAAGGTCTAGGTTGAATGCATTTCAAAGACAGAATAATTTTTGACATTACCTTTTGGAACAAGCATTGTATCGTTCTGCGTGGATTGTGATGCTGTTGCATATGGCACTATAGCCTGGCTGGGTCCAGCTGTACTGCTGCTCGGTGCGGCCCGTTTGGATTCATAACGTTCATTCGGGTGAACAATTCCACCCTTCTTCGCCTTTGCCTTTGAGTTTTGATTGGTAGACATTTCAGGTGTATTTTTTCAACTGATCTCTCCCAATGAAGCCAGACACTGAAACAAGAACAAGTAAAACAGACTTCCCTTTTTTTTTACATCTATATTTATAAAGTTACGTATATCAAGGAAACTCACAACCATATTTTTCCTCAAAATTTTAAAAAAAAAACACTTTCTGTGAGGTCAAGTCCTACCTGATTGGAAATGCAACCATGTGAAGTGGTGTTAAATGGTTTATTGCATAGTAACTAGGAAACAGATTGTATTGTTGTCAACAATCCAGTCAGAGCGATAGGTTGGAACACCCGCTGGGGAATTACTGGTACAAGACAAGAGGGAAGCAAATATTATTAGTGTAGACCAAACAATGTAATTACAAAAATAGCAGCAGATTATTGGACAGCTTAAAGCACAAATTAAATTTAGATAGTATGAAACAGATGGAAATCCAAAAAGTGCATAATGCACACATGCCAGATATAGTTCAATATGTGCTACAAAATCCAGAGAGTATACTGAGCATTCTACATTTAGAGTGTTCATGAATTGAGCAACTTCTAATAATACAAAAGGATCATGTAATAAATGTAAGTGGGATTGGAGGTTTGAGCATAAGAGTCAGGAAGTCATGATTGGAGTATTGCGTGCAATTCAGGTTGCTCATTACAAGAAGGATATGGAGGCTTTGGAAAGGGTGCAGAGGTGGTTGATCAGAATAATGCCTTGGTCAGAGGGTATTAGCTGCAGGGAGAGGTCGAATAGACTTGGATTGTTTTCTCTGGAACACTGGAGGTTGCGGGGAGACCTGATAGAAGTAAATAATATGAAGAGAGGCACAGATAGGGTAGACAGTTAGAACTGTTCCTTACTGGAGGCCTGCAACTAGAGGAGTGCCTCAGGGATCGGTGCTGAGACCATTGCTCTCTGTAGTTTATATCAACGATTTTGATGAGAATCTAGGAGGCATGATTAGTAAGTTTGCAGATGACACCGAAGTAAGTGGTATCGTAGATAACAAAGATGGTTATCAAAAATTATAACAGGATCTATGGTGCCCCGAATCATTGGACAATCCTCCCATTGCAGGAATCTGTTTTGTATACCTTTGTGGCACACCCTCTATCAGACTTAGATCCTTCATTAGATGGAGGACAAGAGCTGTTCACAATATCCCAGGTGTGGCCCCACCAGATCTCCATGTAATTGAAGTGCGATCTCACATACTCAAATCCTCTTGCATTAATTACGAGCTGCACCTGCACACTAAAGCCCCTGCCCCACGATGCGAGTTCACCCAAGAGCTCTCCCGAGTTTTAAAATAAAATCAAACTCGTGGTACTTCATCACGAGTATTTTTTCACTCTTGGAAATTTTTCACACTGTTGAAAAAACTTCACGAATTTCCGCGTTTCCCGAGTACCTGCCGTTACCGTTACGAGCCGCTACGAGACATCCACGAGCTCCGATGTACCCGCTATGTACATTCTACGTATTTACCACGAGTTTGATTTTTTTTTAAACTCGGGAGAGCTCTCGGGTAAACTCGCATCGTGGGACAGGGCCTTAAACTTCAGTGATTTGTATACAAGGACTCCAAGCCACTATGAACATGAATACTTAAAAGATATTCTACGTCTCGATTTTCTACATATACAGTATAAGTATATTACTCCCTCGTGATTTGAACTGTCTGTGTTTTGCACATCTCATTCACATGTTTTTTTCATTTATTCCAAGACTGTACTTCCGAAACACTGAGCGCATATGGTCGAGCATGTAGTCAGATTCATTGATGTAATGTGTCTTTCTGTAATAATGCAATATAACAAATACATTGTGCATCCTCAGAGCAGAGGGTGGTTTTGATTAAACAACATTCGGCCCTGCATTTAACCTACTTTATCTTGTCAGAGTTTTCCATCTTGAATGTCTGTTGGTGAGAATTTCACTTTGCTTTTACCTCTTCCCAATCACCTTGCCAATTGTCCAAAATGAATACATTTCAAGGACAGAGGTCTGGAAATTGGATTAGAAGAGAATTGGGCTGGGGTCCAGGAGTTGAGTCTAACAGCTTTGTTTTGGGAGTTTGGGGTACCAACATAGTGAGATCAGATTTTGTCCACTGTGTACCTAAGCTACACATTAATCAACATGGATATAGTTAGTCATAGAGTGATACACTGGAAACAGGCCCTTCAGCCCAACTCGCACACACCAGCTAACAATGTCCCAGCTACACTAGTCCCACTTGCCTGCGCTTGGTCCATATCCCTCTAAACCTGTCCTATCCATGTACCTGCCTAATTGTTTTTTTTTTAATGATGGTATAGTCCCAGCCTCAACTACCTCCTCTGGCAGCTTGTGCCATACACCCACCATCCTTTGTGTGAAAAAGTTACCCCTCAGATTCCTATTAAATCTTTTCCCCCTCATCTTAAAACCTATGTCTTCTGGTCCACAATTCCCCTACTCTGGACAAAGACTCTGTGCATCTACCCAATCTTTTCCTCTCATGATTTTGTACACCTCTATAAGATCTCCCCTCATCCTCCTGCACTCTATGGAATAGAGACCCAGCCTACTCAACCCTCTCCCTATAGCTCACACCCTCTAGTCCTGGTAACATCCTCGTAAATCTTTGCTGAACCTTTTCAAGCTTGACAATATCTTTCCAATAACATGGTGCCCCGAACTGAACACAATATTCTAAAGGACTTACCGTACACTGTGCAGCTGTCTTTTACCTTTCTCTTCATCACGGGTGTGAATTTCAGGCTGCGCTCCCCCGCTTTCCTTGGCCCCTGCCTTTGCGATGTGTTTGTGTGTGTGTGTGTGTGTGTGTGTATGTGTGCGGTCGGTCGATCCAGCTCGCGGTTTCATCGCTGACGGTCGATCCAGCTCGAGGTTTTTCAGGCGAGTGCCCTCGAGCTTGAAGATCGAAGACAGTCGCTGAAAAGTCTTGTCAGTGGGACAGGCCCTTTACATTTGCCTGCTTTGCCCTTCACACTAACGGGGACGTACACATCTGAGCTTTCTTCAGTAGACTTTTAAAAACATCCCACTTGGCTGATGTTCCTTTCCCTTTAAATAACCTGCTCCAGTTAACTTGAGCGAGACTTTCTCTCATACCCTCAAAGTTGGCCTTACCCCAGTTGAGTATTTTAACACGTGGACCCTCTCCACCCCTGTCCATAACTATCCAATTCTTTTGGGTGGATACATTTTATGTGCAAGCCAAAGCACAAAGTAACATTTATATTGGAGCTTATTACTTTCAAACTAATATGTTACTTTAATTTTAATCCTTTTACAAATCCTTTAGGTGGACTTGAAAGCAAACAATCCTGTAATGTATTATCAAGTCTTTAGGGACAGAGAAACATATGTTGGTTTTACTGTATACTTATGTGACTATGGTTTCATTTAAATCTTGATAATGATAAGTTAACAATAAGGCTCCATATGTAAACATTGACAAGAACACCCAAACACATTTAGCAATGTCAGGGGAGCAAACCTTCCTGATTAGTGACAGCCAAGTCAATTGCAGTACATTTTACAATGAGCTCAGCTAACTGAGCAGGTGCAGAATTGAACTTTGGATCTTCCTGGTTTGTTCACCAGGGAGTGTCTTACAAGCAACTGGTCTAATGGGAAACCTGGAATATATTTTTAATTTTTAATTTTCTAAGGTTTTGTTTATTTATATGATTGTGTGAAAAGGTGCAACTTAATTTCCTGGTTCATCAAACCTAAATTTTACAAGTAAAGAAAATGGAATTCAGTTGCTTCTATCTTCAGATTTCAGAGATACAGCATGGAAACAATCCCTTCAGCCCACCGAGTCCACCCCAACTAGCAATCACCCTGTACACTAATTCTATCCCATGGGCTGTGGAACCGGGGGGCTGGGGGGGCTGCAGCCCCTCCACTTTTTTGGCGAGACATGCTTCATAACCCAAAATTATCCAGCCCGCAGGTGTATTTTTCTCTTCTTCTGAGGACCTCCGACATCCAGAATCTCAGAACAAGCTCAGTGAATGCGGCAAAACCAAAGATCATAGTGGAGCTCCGCTCTATGATCTTTGGGCAAAACCACGACCAGCCGTGACAGAAACCGACTGCCCCCCCAAAACCCTCCCTCCCCTCCGCTCAACAGCCAATCCCAGCACGGTTCACAGTCGAGATATGCGGCAGTGAACGAACCGCTGTGATTAGCCTCCGAGCGGAAAGGGAGGGGGAGATAGGGAGAGGGGGGGGGAGAGGGAGAGGGGGGGGAGAGGGAGAGGGGGGGAGAGGGAGAGGGGGAGGGGGGAGAGGGGGGGAGGGAGAGGGAGAGGGAGAGGGAGAGGGAGAGGGAGAGGGAGAGGGAGAGGGAGAGGGAGAGGGAGAGGGGTGGGGGTGAGGTGAGGGGATATATCCCCCACTTTTTGAGTTGGGGGATGGCCTGTATTATTCTCCAGTTTTTGGAGGTCAAGCAACAACAAAAATGAATAATTGTGCCACCCCCCCTCACTCACTCGGTCGCTCCGCTCCCTCACCGGGTACCCCCGAGGCCGGTGATCAGTGATCGCTCAGCCCCCTCACTTTCAAAAATGTTCCGCGGCCCCTGTATCCTACACACTAGGGATAATTTACAATTTACAGAAGCCAATTAACCTACAAGCCTGCATGTCTTTGGAGTGTGGGAGGAAACTGGAGCACCTGGAGAAAACCCACATGGTCACAGGGAGAACATACAAACACCATCAAGACAGCAGCCATAGTCGGGATCAAACCAAGGGACTCTGGCAAATACAGCAATTCTACCGCTGTGCCACTATGCCGCCCTTTGTTATCATTTAACTTTGTTCAACATCATTACAATGATAAATGTAAACTAACTTCAAAGCAGTACAGCACAACAGAAAAATATTAAGGACCACAATATATCATGGTTTGATAGAACATTTTTTTGAAGTTCTTCATAACTGCTATTTAAGTTTTAAGTCATTAAAAAGTTTTTAAAATTGTATAAAATCACAAGGCAATTAAAGCTGTGTCTGTGAGTGTGCAAGATCAATAACTCACATAACGTGCCAAAGTGGGATTGCTTTTCTCATCGTGAAAACAATCTTTCCATGTGATGAATTCTGTTACCTCTGTAAGTGGGAAAACCTTTAAAAACACATTTTCCTGACAAACAGTCAGCACTCATGATGGAAATAAGAGGTTCCCAAATACACCTCGGTATCCTGGCTGTACAAGACCAGATTTTACACAGAGCAAACTAAAATAGTGTCTACTGTTTCTGCTGGCTCATTGTGCCAGATGTATTATGTGGAAAGGTGGACCGCTTTGACCTACGATGCAGTCCACAAGAGATGTACCAAAGGAAACAAAGGTGCTGATTTATCAATGGAATGTGAAGGCAGGTCTGAGGAAATTATGTGTAAATTTGTTTTATTATTTCTTGGGAATAAAGACAGTCATGGACTTTGCTATTTGATGTGTATTGACACGAAGCATAGATGTATTACAGAATTGGATGATTTATTATTACCAGTTTTATTCAGAGTCTTTGGTACCATGTTGAGATGACAAGCCCTAAAGAAAGAAAACATAAGAGAAAAAATTTAGATGTAAATGAATAAAGTTATTGAATAAGGCAAATAAACCAAACTGGTTTATGTAGCTTCCAGTACACAATGTAACTTCCAGTCCTGGATCAACTGCAGTGGAGAAAACACCCTTTTTTAGAGTAAATGAGACAATTATGTCAATGTTAAAAATGTTAATTAAAAAAAAATCTGCATTAACACATTGTACATCTAGGAGGGAAATTATGGTAAATGCTGGTTTACAAACCCCCCCACAAAGTGCTAGAGTAACTCAGCAGGTCAGGCAGTATCTCTGGAGAACATGGATATGTGATGTTTCAGATCAGAAGCCTTCTTCAGACTGATTGTGGTGGAGGGGGAAAGCTGGAAGAGAGGAGGGGGCAGAACAATGTCTGGTGGGTGATAGGTGGATATAGTACAAGGTTTTCACTAATAAGCAGATGGTTAGACAAAGGCCAGAGGTGAAAAGACAAAAGGTGTGTGATAAGGTAGAAAAATTGTGAATTGTGAAGTCAGAAGAAGAATTATAGGTGGAAGGGGAGAGGGAAGGGGAGAAATGGGTGTGAGTTCAGGTGGGGCACAGGGTAGAGGTGGAGGAAATAAAAGGTTGTAGGTAAAATTGGAGAATCTGTTACGTTGTCAGCTACCGAATTAGAATATGAGGTGCTGTTCCTCCAGTTCGCGTGTGGCCTCACTCTGCAAATGGAAGATGCCCAGGGCCAACAAATTAGTATGGGAATGTAAAATGGTAAAATTGGGAATTATTCTGTTCTACGTTAAATTAGTTCACTAAAATCTCCAAAAGACGTGTATTAATGTATATTATTTCCTTAGTAATGAAAGAGAATAAAGAATGTAGCTTCAAAACTAAAATCTTTGGTTGAAGTTGTAAGTCTAATGCACTTGACGGTTAATGAACCTCTTTTGAAATGGGACCATTGTGATTAAACAGGTAACACGACATCTATTTCTTCAAAGAAAAAACCTTAAGGGCCTGTCCAACTTGGCGATTTTTTTTGGCGACTGCCGGCGTCATACTAGTGTCGCCAAAAGATATTGAATATTTCAAAATCCAGCAGCGACAAAAAAAATGTTGTGACACTTTAAAAGACACCGCACGTCAAACGTTATCACACCGTATTACCGCTGTGTCACGGCGCAAATTTTTCGGTGACCTGATGCCGGCAGTCGCCGAAAAAAATCGCCAAGTAGGACAGGGCCTTAACACGGTAATATGATAAGGAACAGTTAATCTGTTCATTAATGTTAGCAGCCACAAGCAGAGCTCCTCTGCCCTTCACATTGTGATGCACTGGGCTAACAACTGGTATGATAGGATTGTGATATCATGAGTAGCTGAGGAAATCAGATCTGTTGTTTGGAGTTAATAATGAGGGGTGAATTATTGAAACATTTAAGCTCATAAATGGGCATGATGGAATAAATGTTGAAATATTGTCTCCAGTGGGAGAATCTCCTTTGAGGGTACACAGTGACAAGATTAGGGGGTTGTCATTTAAAACTGATCTGCTTACAAACGTATTCTTCCAGAGGGTGGTAAATCCCTGCGATCCACCACCCTGGATGGTTGCTTGCAGATGCTAGCTCATTGGCAGTATTTAAAATAAAAGGGAGAACACTTTGATTTTAAATTGAGGAAATGTGTTTTATATGGAACAGGCAAGGGGAGGAAGCCTGCGGTAGACAATAGACAATTGACAATAGACAATAGGTGCTGGAGTAGGCCATTCAGCCCTTCGAGCCATTCAATGTGATCATGGCTGATCATCCCCAATCAGTACCCCGTTCCTGCCTTCTCCCCATATCCCCTGACTCTGCTATCTTTAAGAGCCCTATCTAGCACTCTCTCTAGACCAGCCATGATCACAGTAAAAGTCCAGCAGGCTTGAGGGACCAGGTGGACTATTCCTTCTCCCCCATTTTTATGTTCTTGTGTGTTAAGTGATGATTCACATTGACTAGGGGGTCAGATAAACCCTCGGGTACCCAAAAAGACAATGCTTCCAACAACCTACACTCCCTCTCTAGTTGCTATACATGTTCTAGAGTAGAGCTATCCAGGACAGATACAAGTTGTCAATTACACAATTTAAAAACAATTACAAACATAATGTAATTTAAAAATGTACTTACATGTCTATAAGGATGTGAAAAAAAAGAGAAATTAAATTGGTAACAAGAACAAAAATGTGATCATACCAGGCATTGGACTATGTGATTCACTACATGGTCATACACCAGCTGTATATTTGAGGGAGTGCAGCCCCCTTTAGTTCAGATGGAAGTTAGATATGTGGCAGCTGCAAAGTGATATCCATACATAATTCTATGTAGGAAATGCTTTTAGGCTGAGAGTGACTTGATTCCACTCCAGTTCTCTGTGTTCTGAGGTGACTTATAGGGAGTTCATAAGTCAGAGGATCAGAATTAGGCCATTCGGCCCATTGAGTTTGCTCCGCCATTCAATCATGGTTGATCTATTTTTCTCTTTCAACCACATTCTCCTTCCTCCTCCCCAAAACCAGTGACACTCTTACTAATCAAGAACCTGTCAATCTCCACTGCCACCTGTGGCAATGAATTTCAAAGATTCGTCACCCTCTGACTAAAGAAATTCCTCCTCATCTTCTTTCTAAAGGTATGTCCTTTAATTCTGAGGCTATGACCGTCCAGTCCAAGACTCACCCACTAGTAGAAACATTCTCTCCACATCCACTCTATCCAGGCCCTTCACTATTCTGTAAATTTCAATTAAGTTACCCACTCATCCTTCTAAACTCCAGTGAACACAGGCCCAGAGTTGTCAAACGCTCATTATACATTAACCCAATCATCACTGGGATAATTCTTGTAAACCTCCTCTGGACCCTCTCCAATGTCAGGACATCCCTCCTCAGATAAGGGGCCCAAAACTGCTCACAATACTCCAAGTGTGGTCTGATCAGTGGCATATAAAGCCTCAGCATTACATCCCTGCTTTTATATTCTACTTCCTGCTTCTCACCTGCCTTACTCTTGCATTGGATCCCATCCTGGTTCCAATCTAGTTTAAATCCTCCAAGCAAACAAAAGCTTTTCACTTTTCTCAGTGCACGTGACAATTATAAGCCAATGCCAATGGAACAAGTTTGTAACTGTGTTTCGTCCTCTGATACAGTCCCTCAGGATTGAGGACAACCTGCTTCCACGTTTGTGGGTTCTGAGGTGCTCGATGAGAGTGATGTGGAAACCACCGACTTTTCCACAGATGGGGGAGACAGTGTCTGACGGTGTGAGTGGTTGGGTTGTTTATGAGGTGATGCATTGCATTTGCAACTAATATAGAGCTTTTATGTGTCCCGAATAGATTGTCTCAAGCTTCCCTGTATCACACTTCTCCACTTTGAACAGTCACGGGCCAGAAGTTCCCAGAAATCAGTGGGGGTGCTGTATTTCTTCAAGGAGGCTCTGAACAATTTTCAAAGATTGATCCTTCAATTTTTGCCTCTGTGCTTACAAATATAAACATCATGGTTACGTTGAGACAGCCGAAGCCCAAACTACATTAACACTGTGGTCACCACTTTCAAATAATCTGGTGTTCATTGATATTACGATCTTTGAAATATAAACCAGCTCTGGCAGCTTAACAGAAAATTCTTATGGTTTAAATGCCCACATAGCCTTATCTAGTCACCAGTTCCAACTATATCCCTTCACTTGGTCTTTAAACACAGTTTTTATACTTAGCTCTTTCTTGCTTTCCCTTTTCTGTATCTTTTATTCTCCTCCTTCATACCTCTGTCTTCATTTTCATGTTTTAATCGGGTGGAGCTTTGAAAGTCTTCAATAGTTGCCCTGTTTGAACATATTGTAGCAGTGCATAGAATTAGTTGTCTGCACTAGGTTCTTATTGACAGGCCATTATGACATCATTAGATCTTTCGTTAAAGATTCCATAAGGATCACCTAAGCAAAATCCTGCAGGAAGTAACGATGTTTAGTACTAGACATCTTGGTGGATTTTTGACAGATTTTTATAGAATCATAGATACAGCAAGGACTGAATTTTGTGCCAATTTGTGTCAAGCACCCATTTTACATAATCCTTCCCTTATCCATTTCATTTTCTCCTTCATTCCCAAATGCGGGCAGGTGGGAGTGGTGTTGATGAGGCATCTGGGATGACGTGGACAAGTTGGGGTGAAGGGTCTGCATCTGTGCGGTATGAATCCAGGACTCCAAGTTAAACACTTCATCAATGGTGAATGCCTAGATTTTGACTTTGGGGAACTTGTTGAGGAAAATGCCACTGAAAAACAGGAAAGGCAGATGCAAATTCTCATATTTAATTATTATCACGTGTGCCAAGGTGAAGTGTAAGGCTTTGTTTTGCATGCTATCGAATCAGATCGGATAATACAATACCTAAATACAGTCAAGTCCAACTTAACATAGAACATAGAACAGTACAGCACAAGAACAGCCCTTCACCTCACAATGTCTGTGCTGAATGCCACAAGACATCACTTTATCTGCTTACATTTAACTCATATCCCTCTATTCCCTGCATATCCATTTGCCTATCCAAAAATCTTATAACTGCCACTAACACATCTGCTTCAACCACCAGAGCATTTCAGGCACTCACCACCCTCTGTGTAAAAAACTTGCCTCACTCATCTGCTTCAAACTTCACCCCTCTCACCTTAAAGCTATCCCCTCAAGTATTTGATTTTTCCATCCTAGAGACTGGTTTGTGTGATTGTTTGGGCTACATCCAAAACACGATAGATGCCGATAAGATGTTTTCCATGGCATATCTGTAAATGTTCGTGAGTGTTGTTGGGAAGATGCCACACTTCCTAAGCCTTCTAAAGAAGTAGTGTTGGTGTGCATTCTTAGCCATTGCATCGATGTGGCTGGTCCAGGACAAGTTGCTGGTGATGTTTATTCCTAGGAACTTGAACCTTTCAACCATCTCTACTTTGGCTGCATCAATGTACTCTGGGGTGTGTGCACAGCCTCACTTCCTGAATTCAATCACAATCTCCTTTGTCTTGCTTACATTGAGGGGGACGGTTGGTATCTTGGCACCAAATTACAAGGTTCTCAATCTCCTTTCTGTACTCCATCTCGTCATTATTTGATATCTGGCCCACTACAGTGGTGTTGTCTGCGAACGTTGTTGGGGGAGTCCAGAACCAGGAGCCACAGTTTAAGAATAAGGAGTAAGCCATTGAGAACGGAGACGAGGAAACACTTTTTCTCACAGAGAGTGGTGAGTCTGTGGAATTCTCTGCCTCATAGGGCAGTGGAGGCAGGTTCTCTGGATGCTTTCAAGAGAGAGCTAGATAGGGCTCTTAAAAATAGCGGAGTCAGGGGATATGGGGAGAAGGCAGGAACGGGGTACTGATTGGGGATGATCAGCCATGATCACATTGAATGGCGGTGCTGGCTCGAAGGGTCGAATGGCCTACTGCACCTATTGTCTATTGTCTATTGAGTGTATAAAGAGTATAGTAGGGGTCTGAGAATGCATCCTTGCAGGCCACCCGTGTTGAGAATTAACGTCGAGGATAATTTGTCACATATCCTCACTGATTGTGGTCTGTTAGTCAGAAGTAAAGGATCCAGTTGCAGAGGGGAGTGATGATTCCAAGTTCCAAGAGTCTGGAGATGAGCTTGGTTGGGATAATGGTATTGAAAACAGAAGTATAGTCAATGAATAGGAGTCTGGTGGAGTGACAGGTAAGGACCAAGGGAATGTATCCTTGTTCCGTCTGAAGGAAGGAACACAGAGGCAACATAGGTGATGTATTCATTCAAAATTGCTGGAGAGAAACCACGTTTACCAAACAAAAAGGGCATCTCAGGGGGCTGAGAGTGGAAAGACTCATCTTGGGAGCAGATGCAGTGGAGATGGAGAAATTGAGTGGGGGATGGCGCTTTGCAAGAGGCAGCGTGGAAGGAGGTATAGTCAAGATAACTGTGGGAGTAGGTTTAGAATAGACAACAGTCAAAAGTCTATTCCCCGTGATGGAGACAGAGAGATTGAGAGAGTATAGATTGAGTTAATGATGGGGAGTCTGGTCTGTGTGATGAACTGGGCTACACCTACATCTTTCTGTAATTTCTCATGGCCTTGGGCAGAGCTGATCCCAAACCAATCTGTGATGCAATCATGTTTGTAAGAGTCATTGGAGTCATGCCAATTTTCCTCAGTGTCCTCAGGTAGTGGAGGCATTGTTGGCCTTCAATGTGGTTGGTCTACAACAGGTCATTGATGCTGAAGAACTTGAAGCCGTCAGCCATTCCCACTTTGGCACCTTTGATGCTGATTGGAGGATGTACTTCACCACGCTTCTTGAAATCAATAAATAGCTCTCTCATCTTGCTGACATTAAGGGGAAAATTGTTGTGCGGACACCATGTCACTGAGTTCTCCATCCCTCCTGTACTCTGTCTCATCATTGATCATGATCCTGCCACCACAGTGGTGTCAACTTGCAGATTAAGTTAGAGTAGAATTTGGCCACACAGTTGTCAGAGTGTAGGAAGTATAGTAGGGGACTGAGAACACACCCTTGCAGGGCATTAGTGTTGTGAATTATTGTGGAGGAGGTGTTGTCCCCTATCCTCACTGATTGTGGTCTGTGGGTTAGAAAGTTGAGGATCCAGTGGCAGAGGGGGGATGTTGATTCAAAATCCAGGAGTTCGAAGATGAGTTTGGATGGGATTAGGGTGTTGAAGGTGGAGCAATAGTAATAGAAACATAGAAACATAGAAAATAGGTGCAGGAGTAGGCCATTCGGCCCTTCGAGCCTGCACCGCCATTCAATATGATCATGGCTGATGATCCAACTCAGTATCCTGTACCTGCTTTCTCTCCATACCCCCTGATCCCTTTAGCCAAAAGGGCCACATCTAACTCCCTCTTAAATATAGCCAATGAACTGGCCTCAACTACCCTCTGTGGCAGAGAATTCCAGAGATTCACCACTCTCTGTGTAAAACATGTTTTTCTCATCTCAGTCATAAAAGATTTCCCCTTTATCCTTAAATTGTGACCCCTTGTTCTGGACTCCCCCAACATCGGGAACAATCTTCCTGCATCTAGCCTGTCCAACCCCTTAAGAATTTTGTAAGTTTCTATAAGATCCCCCCTCAGTCTTCTAAATTCCAGCGAGTTCTATCCAGTCTTTCCTCATATGAAAGTCCTGACATCCCAGGAATCAGTCTGGTGAACCTTCTCTGTACTCCCTCTATGGCAAGAATGTCCTTCCTCAGATTAGGAGACCAAAACTGTACGCAATACTCCAGGTGTGGTCTCACCAAGACCCTGTACATCTGCAGTAGAACCTCCCTGCTCCTATACTCAAATCCTTTTGCTATGAATGCTAACATACCATTTGCTTTCTTCACTGCCTGCTGCACCTGCATGCCCACTTTCAATGACTGGTGTACCATGACACCCAGGTTTCGTTGCATCTCCCTTTTTTCCCAATCGGCCACCATTCAGGTAATAGTCTACTTTCCTGTTTTTGCCACCAAAGTGGATAACCTCACATTTATCCACATTATACTGCATCTGCCATGCATTTGCCCACTCACCCAGCCTATCCAAGTCATCTTGCAGCCTCCTAGCAGCCTCCTCACAGCTAACACTGCCCCCCAGCTTCGTGTCATCCGCTCGTGTCATACGCATACAATCTAATGTATGAGTGTAATGTAGGAGTCCTTGGTGTCTAGTTGTTCCAGAAATGTGTTTAGGGCCAAGGAGATGGCATCTGCAGAGGATCTGTTGCTAAGGTAAGCAAACTATATTGGATCAAGGCTGGCTGGGAGGCTGAAGTTAATGCGCTTCATCACCAGTCTCTCGGACGGGTATATTGGCATCCGTATGGGGAAAGGGAAGGAGGAGGAAGGAAGAGAGAATTTCTCTCCAAATATAACTCAGTCATTTTGAAGTACTGTTTTCTACTTTGTGGCTCCATCATGAACACACCCATATAGCCACCAGATGGCAGCCAAACAACAGAGCCCTGGATTCTGTCAAACACAAGGAACAACAGATCTCCGGCCGGCAGCATCGGGACAGGCGATGTTTCGGGTCGGGACCTTCTGAATCATGAAGATGGGTCATGACCAAAAAAAAATCACTTGTCTATTTCTTCGGCACATGTGGTCTGCTCATTCCAAACCTACATCCTCACACGCTCTTCAACTCTTCAATAACTTTCAATTCCTAGGCCCCCGTTGCCTCATCTATCCTAGTCTGAAGAAGGGTCCCAACTCAAAATGTCACCTATCCATGTTCTCCAGAGATGCTGCTTGAATCACTGACTTTGTGTTTTGGGTAAGATGCCATCATCCGCCGTTCCTTGTGTCTCCCTGGATTCTGCACTCCGGAGAACTTGCAGTGCCCATTGCTGGGAAAATGTAGACCGACCTTCAGTGATCCTCCTAGCATGACCTCAGATAAGGTGCTGGGAGATTTCCTCTCCCACAAACAGAAAAGTATCTGCAGTTGTCTAACTGGTACTCCCCGTCTTTAACGAAAATGTTATCCAATTTAATCCTTTAAAAAGCTTAGAATTTCTGAGACAATCGTCATTACCCAGTTACATATAAAACACTTCCCTATGTAATTTTAAATGGTTTAAAGCTTGAAATTAACACATCAGCAGAGAGACTTTACACCTTAAACAGATGCTTTTGAACATGATGTCTTGCTTGTGACCCTTGTAGCTCATGTGTGAAAGCAGTTTGAAACTGAGATTGAAAGAGAGACATCTACGTTAGACTCCTATTCATAGACTGCCTTTAATACCATTATACCATCCAAGCCTATCACCAAACATGCAGGACTTGGGGTCAGCACTCATCTCTGCAACTGGATCCTTGACTTGCTGACCCACAGACCCCAATCAGTGAGGATAGGGGACAAGAATCCTCAACACGGGTGCTCTGTAAGGATACATGTGTTCTCAGCCCCCTTCATTACTCCTTGTACACTCACAACTGTGCAGTCATGTCATCTAATTCTATTTTCAAATTCGCAGATGACACCACCATTGTGGGCCGGATATCAAATAATGATGAAATGGTACAGGAAGGAGATTGAGAACCTCGTTTCCTCGTGTCAAGCCAACAACCTTTCTCTCAATGTCAGCAAGATATAAGGTGATAGTGATCAACTTTAGGAAGTTGATCACTATCACCACATACCCCAGTTTGCATTGACGGAGCCAAAGTAAAGATGGTTGAAAGCCAAATTCCTAGGAGTCAATATCACCAACAACTTCTGGACTACCCATATTGAAGCAACGACCAAGAAAGCACACCAACACCTCTACTTCCTTAGATGGCTTAGGTAGTTTAGCATGTCCCCTACAACTCTCACCAACTCCTACAGATGCACCATAGAAAGCATTTTATCAGGATGCATCACAGCTTGATTTCACAGTTCCATCCAAGACCCCAAGAAATTGCAGCGAATTGTGGACCATCACACAAACCAACCTCCCTTCTATTGACTCCATTTATACCTCACGCTGCCTCGGCAAGGCCAGCAGCATAATCAAGGACGAGTTGCACCCTGGCCACTCCCTCTTCCCCCCTCTCCCATGAGGCAAAAGGAATAGAAGAGAGAAAACGCACATCACCAGATTCAGGGCCAGTTTCTTCCCAGCTGTTGTCAGTAAACTGAATCTTCCTACTACGGAGAGCGGTGCTGAACTATCTACCTCTTTGATGACCCACAGACTACCCTTGATCGGATTTTGCTGGCTGTACCTTGCACTAAACAGTATTCCCTTATCATGTATCTATACACTGTAAATGGATCGATTGTAATCATGTATTGTCTTTCTCCTGTCTGGTTAACAAAAGCTTTTCACTGTACCTCGGTACATGTGACACTAAACTAATGTGAAACTAAACTGAAACTGAAATATCTGTACAAGATGTCAGTGAGACCGCATTAGGTACAGCTATACAGGATGTCAGTGAGACCACATTTGGTACAGCTATACAGGATGTCAGTGAGACCACATTAGGTGGAGCTGTGCAAGATGTTGGTGAGATCACATTTGGTATACCTGCACAAGATGTCCGTGAGACCGCATTTGATGTTGCTGTACAAGATGTCGGTTCTTCTTCTTTTTATCGAGTCCACACACAAGATTAGAAGTTGTTCAGCCAGAGCTGAACACACTTCTCGGCATCTACATACAATGGTGTCCGTCTTGCGCTTCTTGTGCTTCTTGTGCGTGGTGGTGGAAAGATTGGTGGAAACTGGGCCGCGACGTGAACGCTCTTTCCTTGAACCCAAGATGTCAGTGAGACCACATTTGGAGTATTGTGTGCAGTTCTGGTTGTCTTTCTATAGGAAGAACATAATTAAATTGACATGAGTGCAATAAAACTTTCACAAGACGTTACCAAGGTCTGAAGAAGGTCTAGACCCGAAACGTCATCCATTCCTTCTATCCAGAGATGCTGCCTGTCCCTCTGAGTTACTCCAGCATTTTGTGTCTACCAGGGGTGGAGAGTTTGATTTATGAGAGGCTTGGATAAGCTCTGGATAATGTGCATGGTTAGACCTTTTCCCCAGGGTAGAGGAGTCCAGGGGCATAGGGATAAGGTGACGGAAGAAAGATTTAAATCACGAGGGGCAATTTCTGCCCACAGAAACGAGCTACCAGAGAGTTGTAGACGTGGGTACAATGGCAATGTTTAAAACCCATTTACATAGCTACATGGATCGGAAAGGTTTAGTGGGATAGGGGCCAAATGCAAGAAAATAAGGTCTGCATGTGAAATTAATTTAAGAGGTTTGGGCACACAGTACAAATATGCTCCTGGGTGATACTAAATTCATTGTTCCTAGATAAGCAAATGTGAAAAACCACAAAGCTCTCATGACAACGTTGTACTTCCTTCCTGATCAGCAGACAGTATTTTTGAAACCATGGGTGTGGATAGTTCTCACAGGAGATGAAGTCCCACGTTTTAGAAGCTTCCTGTAAGATCACAAGAAAATAGGAGCAAAAGTCAGCCAATTTGGGGTGGTGGCATTCAAGAGGCTTTTAGATAGGCACATAGAGTAGATATACAAATTGTGTAATATGAATAACATGCAGGCAAATGAAATTAGTTTAATTTGGCATCATGTCTGGCACAGACATAGAATCATAGTCAGAGAGCATGGAAACAGGCCCTTCGGTCCAACTTGCTCATGCCGACCAAGCTTCCCCATTTATATTAGTCCCACTTGCCCACATTTGGCCCATATCCCTCTAAACCTTTCCCGACCATGTACCTGTCCAAAATACTTTTAAATGTTGTTACAGTATCTGCCTCAACTACCTCCCCAGGCAGCTCATTCCACCACCCTCTGTGTGGAAAACGTTGCCCCTCAGATACCTATTAAATCTTTCCCCTCTCACCTTAAACATATGTCCTCCGGTTCTTGATTCCCCTACTCTGGGTAAAAAGACATCTACTCTATCTATTCCCCTTATGGTCTTGTATACCTCTACAAGATCATCCTTCATCCTCCTGCGCTCCCAGGAATAAAGTTCTAACCTGCCCAACCTTTCCCTAATGCCAGGGCCTTAAAGTCCTGGCAACATCCTCATAAATCTTCTCTGCACTCTTTCCAGCTTAACAATATATTTCATAGAAACATAGAAAATAGGTGCAGGAGTAGGCCATTCGGCCATTCGAGCCATTCAATATGATCATGGCTGATCATCCAACCCTATAATAGGGTTACCAAAAATGAACACAATACTCCAAATGTGGCCTCACCAATATCTTGTACAACTGTAAAATAACATCCCAACATATCCTGACGATGAAGACCAATGTGCCAAAAAATGTATTGTTGCTGCCTTACAGCACTTGCAGCGCAGGAGACCCGGGTCCGATTCCGACTAAGGGGGCTGTCTGGACGGAGTTTGTACGTTCTCCCCGTGACCGCATGGGTTTTCTCCGAGTTCTTCGGTTTCCTCCCACACTCCAAAGACGTACAGGTTCGTAGGTTAATTGGCTTGGTGTAAATGTAAATTGTCCATATTGTAGGATAGTGTTAATGTGTGGGGATCGCTAGTCGGTGCAGCCGAAGGGCCTCTTTCTGTGGTGTATCTCTAAACTAAACTAAACATGCTATCTACCTGCGTTACTAATTTCAAGGAAATATGTACCTGCACTCCTAGATAACCTCTGCTCTACAACACTCCCCAGAGCCCTGCTATTCACTGTGAATGATCTGCCCTGGTTTGACTTCCAAAAATGTACACCTTGCATTATCTGCATTAAACTCCACTAACAATTTCTCTGCCTACTGCTGTACATTGTGGGCCGAGGGGCCTGTTACTGTTGCTGTTCTGTATTATCCTATGTTCTATGTAATTGGCCCTCAAGCCTGCCCTGCCATTCAGTATGATCATGGGTGATCTGCTGCGGGCCTCATCTGCACATTCTTTAAACTCCAGAGAACACACATCCAGTTTCTTTAGCCTCAATGAAAGGACAACCATTTCATTTAAAAAATTAGGCTATTGAATCTCTTTTAAACCATCTCCAATATCTTTTCCCAAATAAGGGGATATCAAGTGTGCACAGTTCCCAGGTGTTGTCCTGTACCCTGTAGAATTTTAACAATACTTCCTATTTCTAAACTCCACCCCTCTAGGAATAAAGACCAATATGTCCTTGACCTTCCTGTTTGCTGCAGTTGCCTGCTTCATGCACAAGAATATCTAAATCCCTTTGCATTTCATTCATCTGTAATTTTCTCCATATAGATAATGACCTGCCTTTAGGTTCCTCTTATGAAACCAACAAAAAGATTAAAAGGCCACATATCAACTGATCAACAAGAAGGCCTCAGCAGATGAAGTTTTAAAACTTGATGAACAGAAACTTCAGATTTACTTTCACAACCTCATCTCTTTCACTTTCACAACCTCATCTTCTTTCACTAACCTGCCTCCTTTTCACCATTCCCTTCCTCTGGCTTCACATCTCCCTTCCTTATCTCAGAGCCTTCTTCCCAGATCTGGCCTTTGTCCACCCGTCTGCCAATCAAACAACCCCCCCCCCCCCCACCTGTATCCACCTATCATTTGCCTGACTTTGTCCCACCCCGACCTCTCTTCCAGCTTTCTCTTTTCTTCATTAGTCTGAAGAGGAGTCCAGACCCGAAATACCGCCTATCCATGTCCTTCACAGATGCTGTCTGACCTGCCATTTACACTTCAGCATTTTGTGTCCTTTACTGACCTCTTGTGCATTCCTTAGACTATCTAGATCATGCAGCTTAAAGCTCTGGAGAGATACCATCAAAGCTCTCTCTGTAAGACCCACTTTAGCAGCATAAAGGAACCGTCAGTGTCCTCTCCCACCATTGAAGCTCTAATTGCACGATCAGTTCTGAAGGGCAAGTCAAATTGTTTTGTATACTTAATACCAGAGTTTCAAAGCAAGCACCCTTCTCCAAGCTGTGTCACATCCAGTGACTACTGGGAAGACAAAGGAATCAGTTCGTTGTTCTGAAAATCTACATGAAAAGAGTCACATCTCTACAAACAGCTGAGAATTATTGGCTTATTACTGCTCTGATTTGCAATAACAATGATGTCAGGAACACATGAAGACCCACAATAAACGATGGGGGGAATGCACTGGACCTGGTCATACCTCACTTGTGGCAAAGTCTGTGGGTCCCACACTGGCGTCATCAACCATCTGAGAACCGAAGTGGAAGTGATACAGCCTGAACCCAAAGGGACTGCCACAGTAGAAGGACGTTTATCCTACTACTCAAAAAATATGTCTTATAGCCCTCTACTCATATAAATATGGTCTCCTTCATGCCACTTTTAACTTTTCTATATGTTAAATACCAAACAAATTCCTCAAAGAACTCATCAAAAATGTTTTATCCTGTGTCTTCCTGCAGCACTGAAATTACCACAGGGCAAACCAGATTTTTTAGAGATACAGCATGGAAACAGGCCCTTCAGCCAATCGACCATACTGTAGATCACCTGTTCACATTAACTCTATGTTAATCTACTTTCGCATCCACTACCTACACATTAGGGGACAATTTTACAGAGGCCAATTAACTTACAAACCCGTATGTCTTCGGGATGTGGGATGAAACCGGAGCACCCAGAGGTTACAGGGAGATTGTATAAACTCCACACACACAGCACCCTAGGTCGGGATCGAACCCTGGTCTCTGGCGCTGTGAGGCAGCGGCTCTACCAGCTGCGCCACTGTGCCGCCCAGAAATAAGAAATAAAGTGGATGAGCTTGAGGCTCAGTTAGAAACTGGCAAGTATGATGTTGTGGGAATTACAGAGACATGGCTGCAAGAGGACCAGGGCTGGGAACTGAATATTCAAGGGTATACGTCCTATCGAAAAGACAGGCAGGTGGGCAGAGGGGGTAGGGTAGCTCTGTTGGTGAGGAATGAAATTCAGTCCCTTGAGAGGGGTGACATAGAATCAGGAGATGTGAAGTCAGTATGGATAGGAATTGGAATTGAGGAATTGTACGGGTAAAAAAACCCTAATGGGACTTATCTACAGGCCCCCAAACAGTAGCATGGATATAGGGTGTAAATTGAATCAAGAGTTAAAATTGGCATGTCGTAAAGGTAATGCTACGGTTGTTATGGGAGATTTCAACATGCAGGTAGACTGGGTAAATCAGTTTGGTATTGGACCCCAAGAAAGGGAGTTTGTGGAGTGCCTCCGTGATGGATTCTTGGAGCAGCTTGTATTGTAGCCTAACAGGGAGAAGGCAATTCTGGATTTAGTGTTGTGTAATGAACCGGATTTGATAAGGGAACTTGAGGTTAAGCAGCCATTAGGAGGTAGTGACCATAATATGATAAGTTTTAATTTACAATTTGAGAGGGAGAAGGGTGAATCGGAGGTGTCAGTATTACAGTTGAACAAAGGGGACTATGGAGCCATGAGGGAGGAGCTGAGCAAAGTGGGCCCAAGGGCCAGATTCCATGCTGTATGACTCTGACTATGCTGCTCCAAGCACAATTTCAATTGTTCCGTTTTCGGTACATATGTCAATTAAACACTCTTGACTCTTGAGTATGATCCATTGAAATACCTTGGAATGATTTTCTTTTACAACATACACTAGATTGTGAGGTGAATATTGTGTTAAAAGCATGTACTATTAATCAGCAATCCAGCAACCCTTGAGTGATTTGAAAATATGTACAAAAAAAATAAATCAATGCCAGATCAGGAGTTAGAGACACATGAAACTACTGATGCTGGAATCTTGAGCAAAACACAACGTGCTGTAGGAACTCAGCAGGTCAGGCAGCATCTGCAAGGGTGTTGTAGAAGAGTCCTGACCCGAAACGTTGCACTATGTGTTTTGCTCCAGATTGAGCTAAAATTATTGAGCTAAAGAGTATTGGGAGAATGAGACTTGATAGGACACAGAGAACACATTTTTGGATTGTCTCACACCAGAAGAATTTATAGCAGGAGATCAGGGCGAAGGACCACCGTGGTAGCTAAGTCTTGAGGTGACAAATTCATGAATAAAAATTTTAACAGCAGATCAGCTAAAATAGAGATGGAGATAGTATTGTTACAAAGTTAGGTGGTCTAGGTAATGAAGGGAATATGGGTCCGGATGTTCAGATTAAAGGTTAAGATAGCCAAGGAAGGAAGGAAGCCAACAGAAAAAGGTTACACTTGACATCCGAGAAGTAGTGTTTGTGATGGGGATAAATGCCAATAACTTTGGTTTTCCTGAAAGTTAATGGAAAAGAAACAAAAATAAACAAGATTCTGTTCTCACCGTGTCATTCCTGGCACATTCGTCTGACACCTGACTCTCAAGAGCCTTAACTAATCCTATGACTGATGGTAAATGGCAACTGTGATATCAAGAATTAAACAAGTTGTGATTTAAAAACTACATCACATGTGGAAACCACAAAAGAAGTTCCAAGAGGTTAAGCAGATGATTGAAATATTACAATTACATTCGCAAGTAGAAGGTTAAATAAGTTGTTTTTTTAAAGGCAGTTGAAAATAAACAAAACTATAGATGCTGTAAATCTGAAATAAAAATCAAAAATCCTGGAAATACTCGGTAGATCAGGCAGCATCTGAGTAAGAGAAATGGTTAACGGTTAAAGACAAAGGAGATTCAGTGGATTTTGTTAACCTGGATTTACAGAAGACCTTTGATAAGGTGCCACATGTGAGGCTGCTAAAGAAGATGAGACCCCCTGGTAGCAGAGGGTAGATACTAGCATGGATAGCAGGTTATCATGGTTCAATGTTCCATTTGCAGTGCAATTGCCACTTTAAAGAAACACCTCCGGCAGTTTGCCTTTTTGGGTAGCATTTGATTAATGTAAGTTAATGTAAATTACTTTTACAGACTTAATGTAAGCAAGTTATAACGTGGCATTGAAATATTTTGTTGTGAAATCATAGCAGTTATTGCAACAGCTAAAGCTCTAACATTCTACTTCATCACATATTACCACACCGCATGTCATTTAAACTCTCCATTCTATGACAAACCCATCTGGGTTTTCCATCCACGCTTCTCCTGTCTAAACATGTTTTAATTTTTCCCACGTGTGAAAACTCGCCAACTCACCCAGAAACTTTGATCCAGGTTTTGACTAATTCAACTCACTGCTATTCTTGTAACCGTTTATCAGGTGTAGTCATGCCATGCAATGACTAAGCCTCAGGTGGCTTTGCCTCGGAATTTCCAAATTATCTTTTAACTGTTCAAAGCTGACATGAACCTCTGGATAAAAATAAACTTTGATAATCAATGATGTTTAAAAATTACCCACGAGGTTTGAAGTCATTTACACAAGTATGATGAAAATATAAAAGTCATTGAAATCCATTAAGAAGTAACCAAAAAGGTTGATGAGGGCAAAGCCATAGACATTATCAATATGGACGTCAGCAAGGCATTTATTAAGGTTTGGTATGTTGGTCTGCTCTGGATGGTTAGATTGCATTGGATCCAGGGAGGGCTAGCAGGCTAGGTAGAGAGTTAGCTTCATAGAAGGAAGCAGATAGTGATGGTGGAAGTTTATTTACCTGACTGGAGTCTTGTAATTAGTGGTGTTCCTCAGGGATCAATGCTGGGCCCATTGCTGTTTGTGGTTCATACCAATAATTTGGATGAAAATGTACGAGGCTTGATTAGTAAGTTTGCAGAAGACACTGAAGTGGGTGGTATCATAGATAGCGAATATGGTTATCAAAAATTACAGCAGGATCTTTATCAGCTAGGCAGCTAACCATGGACTGTTTGCCCTCCTCCCATCAGGGAGGCGGTACAGAAGCCTCAGGTCTCGTACAAGTAGGATGAGGAACAGCTTCTTCAACAACACTATCACATTGCTGAACTCGGAGTCCCGCCGATAGATTTCTCCAGTCTCTCCGTCCACATTGTTTGCTTATTCTGTATTTTTATTCTGTATATTATTCTTAATCTGTATTTTTATTTCTATATTGCACTATTACTACGAACAGACGCTAAACTGCATTTCGTTGTACCCATACTTGTATCTGTGCAATGACAATAAAATGGAATTGAATTAAGTGCGCTGAGGAAAGGTTAATTAAACATGCAAATAAGTGAGAGGTGTTGCATTTTTGGAAATAAAAGGAGGGCAAGACCTACACAGTGAATAGCAGTGCCCTGGGGAGTGGGGTAGAGCAGAGGGATCTAGGAGTGCAAGTACATAGTCCCCTGAAAGTGGCTGCACTAGTGGTCAGGAAAGCTTTGGGTATGTTGGCCTTCTTGAGTCAAGGTATCGAGTATAGACGTTGGAATAATATATTGCATTGTATTGGTGAAGCCCCATTTGGAGTATTGTGTTCAGTTTTGGTCACCCTATCATGGGAAGGATATCATTAAGCTGGAAAGCAAGCAGACAAGACGCACAAGGAAGTTACCAGGACTTGAGGGCCTAAGCTACAGGGAAAAGTTGGTCAGGCTGGGCTTTTATTACCTGGAGTACAGAAGGCTGAGGGGTGATCTTATAGAGGTGTATAAAATCATGAGAGGGATAGACAGGGTGAATGCACTGCGTCTTTTATCCAGAGGTAATCAAGAACAAGAGGACATAGGTTTAAGGTGACGGGAACGATTTAATAGGAACCTGAGGGGCAACATTTACATAGAGATGGTGGTGGGTATATAGAAAAAGCTACAGAGGAGGTAGTCAGGGCAGATAAATTAACAATATTTAAAAGACATATGGATGGGTACATGGGTAGGAAATGTTTCAAGGAATATGGGCCAAGAATGGGCTGTTGGGACTAGCATAGATGGTGCATCTTGGTCAGCTTGGGCAAGTTTGGCCAAAGGGCCCATTTTCATGCTGTAGTACTCTATGTCTAAGAGCCAAGAATTAATTAAAACATTATGATTAGATCTCTGAATCATCATTTTCTAACTCTCACCTGATTTCTGCATTTCTGTACACGGCACAATGATCAGGAATGAACTGGCATGAGCACTAAACCCAGCTAAAAAACAAACATAAAAACACATGCAGCCTGACCTGCTGTGTATTTCCAACATGTTATGTTGTATTGTAGATTCCCAGTATTTGCAGACACAAGGAACTGCAGATGCCAGTTTACAAACAAACCCACAAAGTATTGGAGTAACTCAGCAGGTCAGGTAGGATCGCTTGAAGACATGGATAGCTGTTGTTTCGGGTCTGGACTCTTCTTCAGCATATTAGCAGCAGGGGAGAAGAAAGTTGGCCAAGAGGTTGGGGGTGAGGCAAAGCCTGGAAAGTGATTGGTGGATGTGGGTGAGAGGGAGAACCAACGTGTGTGGGGAGAAGGGGAAATGTCAGAGTGTGAGTGAATCTTGATCATGTTGACTGTTTTACTGAGACAGTGTGAAGTGCAGATGGAGTCAATGGAAGGACGACTGGTTTGCATCCACAACTGTCTACAACCGTGCAGTCTTGGGCAACATTATTGCAAAACCAAGTTGTGATGCTTGACAATAGGACGTTTTCTATGGTGCCACTATGGAGCCACACAGAACTTTCTTAGTCCTCTGAGGAAGTAGAGTGTTTTTTTGGCCTTAGCGTCATGTGGTTGGACCAGGACTAATTGTTGGTGAGTGTTATGCCCAGGAACTTGAAGCTCTTGACCATCTCGACTGCAACACCATTGATGCAGACCGGGGTATGTAATCCACCCTGTTTCCTAAAGTCGATGACCAGCCCCTTTGTTTTCCTGATATTGAGGAGAGGTTGTTGGCTTGACACCATGTTACCAAGCTCTCTTTCTCCTACCTATATTCCATCCTGTCATTATTTGAGATTCTGCCCACCATGGCGGTGTCATTTGCAAACTTGTAGATGAAGTTAATGCAGAATTAGGCTATACAGTCGTGAGTGTACAGGAAGTATAACAAGGGGCTGAGAAAGCCTTCTTGCCGAGCATTCTTGTTGTGAATTATCATGGAGAATGTTTTGGCACCATTAATTGTGGTCTATGGCTCAGGAAGTTGAAGATCCATTTTCAGAGAAGGGTGCTGAGTCCTATGTCCAAGAGGTTGGAGATGAATTTGGTTGGGGTTATGGTGTTAAAGGCAAAACAATAGTCTCTAAACAGGAGTCTGACATAAGTGCGCTTGTGATCCCGATGTTCCAAAAATGAGTATAGGGACAGGGAGATGGCATTGCCATGGATATGTTGCAGCGTTAAGAAAATTGCAGTGGATCAAGGTTATCTAAACTAAATTGAACTGAGAAGTCAGTCGATAGACAATCTCCTGTCATGGAGACAGTGAGATCAAGAAATGGAAGAGACATGTTGGAGATGGTCCAAGTAAAGTTGAGTGCAGGATGGAAATTGGTAGTGCGTTAATGAAATCTATAAGTTCTGTATGGGTGCAGTGGGTAGTCCCGATGCAGTCGTCAATGTAGCAGAGATAAGAGTTCAGGAATAGGGCCAGTGTATGCTTGGAACAGGGATTTCTCGAAGTGCCCTACAAAGATATACAGGGTAGAGGGAGAAATAGTGTTGGTAGAGGGAAATTGGCTGGTCTGCGGTCGAGGAAGAAACAGACGGCGTTAGGGCTTTCCTGGTGGTGGGTGGAGGTTTAGAGTGAACATCCATTGTAAAGAAGAGGGAGTAGGTGCCTGGAAGAGAAATCATTGAAGAGACAGGGGCATGTGAGGTGTCTTGGGCATAGGTTGGGAGCGATTGGACCAGTGGGGATAGGATGGAGTCGAGGTATGTGGAAATGGGAGATTCAGTGGGAGGAGCAGGCAGAAACAATGGATCTGCCAGGTCAGTTCTGTTTATGGATTTACTCCAGCATTTTGTGTCTATCATGTTAAGATGAACTTGGGATCAAAGTACACACAACATCATCTATACAGATCAATAAAGGGAGTGGAATTGATTTGAGAGTGATTTGCAGCAGAGACTTTCAAACATGGCATACTTTAACAAGAGTGAAATAACTGAGGTACTTTGAGGGCAACTTTTTTTCCAAATAGCTTTGCTTTGTGTGCTTCCTCTTTAGGTCTCGCAATGAGCGTCCGCAAAACTGCTGTGATGATTAATGACAAAACAGAAATGACGTCCGCTCGATACGTAGCTTGTCTAAAAATAGATCTGCGCTTAAATAAATAAAGCTGGTTGGAAGTGAGAAAGCATTCGGTTCCAGAGTGTGTCACAGTAAGTGTGTGAGGTTCATTGTACATGAGTGGCATTGACGAGTTCCTTGTAAACAGAATGTATGGCACATTGAATGTCAAATCAGACCTGTACTGATTGCGTTTCTTGTATCCATTTTTTAAAAACGCAAATAGGGTATTTTGAGAAATTTTGATATTTTAAAGAAAGCCTGACTTCTCCCCCGGCTTCATTCACCCGAGCTGCAGAAGGCATCGAGCGACGACTATGAAGGTTCGCATGGGGATGTCGGGGAAGCGCCGCGGACGCACGGCTCCGGCCGCCTACCAGGGTGAGTGTCCCGGGAACAGTCCCGGTCCTGGCGGGACTCCTGCCGCCGGCCAGCATGGCCCGTTCATGCTCGCAGCTTCATTCCTCTGTTCCTACCCAGCAATGAGTTTAGTTTACAGATACAGCGATCTCCGCACATTAACACCATCCTACTACACACACTAGGGACAATTTACAATTTTACCAAGCTAATTAATCTATAAACCTGTGCGTCTTAGGAACTCCAGGAGAAACCCCAGGCAGGTCACGGGAAGAACATACAAACTCTGTACAGACAGCGCCCTTAGTGAGGATCAAACCCGGGTCTCTGGCGCTGTTAAGGCAGCAACTATCGCTGCGCGACCATGTCGCCATTAAATTTGTTTTAAAAGTCAAATGTTGAATTTAGATTGTGTGGGAGGGAACTGCAGCTGCTGGTTTACACCGAAGATAGACACAAAATGCTGGAGTAACTCAGCGGGTCAGGCAGCATCTCTGGAGTAAAGGAGACCCTTCTTCAGATTGCTGGATGGAGTTCGAAAGTTGAACAAGTTATCAAGTGTTGGGCTCCACAGTTTGATTGAGGCTGTTTTGCTTTACGCAATATTAAGGGCCATTTTGCGTTTTAAGTACATGACCGTCATTAGACAGCAATGGAAATGTGTGTTATTTTTTGCTTTGTTTTTAAGAGCCCGATCCAAAGGCTGTCAAGGAATGTGCCATGGAGCTGAGAAACATCGGAGATTTGTTTAACGTCGTCCAGCTCATGCTAAATACTGTCAGCAAGATGTTTCAGCGGTCCACCTGAACGACGAAGTCGAAGCTACAGCGCCAGAGGATGGCTGGAAGAAGTGTATGGGTTTTCTCTAACTGCTGCCGGTTGGGGAGGAATTCATGTCTCAACATGCCCGCGAAGAGAGCAGATTGTATTGTGAATGGTGACCAAGTTATCGAATGGGGAAGTGGAGAAATTAATACATTGAGGATCTGTTTTTAGAAGTAAGATATGACTGATATGAATGGTACTAACTACAGGTCGGAGGACAAAACGAAATCTAAAAGTGAGAAGATGTAGCTTTTAAATATATAACATTTGGGAAGAGTGCCTGGGGAACCATGGACTGAAATGTCCCATAAAGTAACGTTTGCCCAATATTTTAAATGTATCTACATGTTGGAAAGGTGTGTATCTCCTAGTGCACCGTATAATTGCTGATTGTAAAAAGGAGTGGCAAATAAGATTACACACTAGATCAGGAAACATGGTTGAAGGCTTTGTAAATCATGAAAGATATGTTTGAAATTTCATTGATTTTGCTTTGTGAAATGGTATACCTTTACCTTTTTAATGTATTTTGAAATGCAACTAAATGTCTTTTGCAATGCATTTTTCATTAGTAATAACATAAAGTTATTTGAAGTAGCAATGTATAGCCTCTTTGTATGAGCATAAGTAGTTAATAGGAAACCTATTATACATGAGGTTTTAAAATATTAAAAGGACTCTCTTTAAAGTTAATGTGGCTTTAAAAATGAAATATTGTCTTCAACTCTCATCTTTTGAATTTATATTATGATAATACAGTAAGACAGCTCTGATTCTGTAGTTTATAGAAATATATTAAATAAATGTGCTGTGGTTGCTATCTTATAGTGTGTCAATTCATTATATCTGCACAATAATCTCAATGATATCAAAATCCTTGCATTGATTTACAAACATGCATACGAGGAACAGGAGTAAAGCACTCAGCACTCTGAGGCCTTTGTAGGGTATGTCGAACAATCCCTGTTTCAAGTGTACACTGGCCCTATCCCCGAATACTATCTCTGCTACTGAGGAAATATTATACAATAAAATTGCTTAAATTATAATTTTTTCAAAATACATAGGCCACAACGGAATAAAGAACACACACACACATAGAAGAACAGATGGCTTGAGATAACATGGAGATGTTGATGTAAATAGGAATAGCTTTGGTTGCTTTAAAGTAGCTATAACTCTGTCAGAAGTTGTATTTGGTTTTGGTTGGTGTTTAGATTGTAGGTTGTTAATGGGATCTCTTCCCGGGACAGGCACCATTTGTATTTTCTTTGTGACACATCTCTGAGCTCTGGTGTGTTACAGAGAGGATTTATGGTTGTCTGTATTGGGTCGTAGGCACCAAGGCTAGATATTAGTTTGTGAGATGGTTTGTGCTGTTTAAATATATTTATGTTGAAATAAGAGATAAGGCATAGGTGATGGTTGTGTGACCTTAGCAAAAGGGTTTCTTATGGTTATAGAAAACTGAGAAAGTAACTCTGTTTTGATCATCTTCAATTTGTTGTGTGGAATGCTATTAGTAAGAAGTTGTAAAGAGGCCTTGCATTCCTTTCCTCCAGAGATGAGCAAGGGGGAGGTTGTAATTCAAAATGAAACTTGGTATGAAACAATTATAATTTATCAAGTGTGACAATTAATAGTAAGATTAAACGAGAACTTATCAGTTTGAAGTTTGATCTTTATTTTATGAGGAGTAACGTTGAGGGATTACGTGAAGAAGACCCCGTCCAGCTGCACACGCGTCAATCTTCAAAGCAGCGGAGTGATAATCACAGACGATAATTACTGAAGTATAATAGTAAGATGCATAAAGACTTAGAACTACCAGCTCGATCCTTTTATGAGGGTGGGAGCGGAGGGCACGTAATCCCTCAACGTTACTCATAATAAAATAAAGATCAAACTTCAAACTGGTAAGTTCTCGTTTAATCTTACTATTTTACTTCGGAGTCACGTGAGTGACTACGTGAAGATTTCAAAGCTCTGTGATTTCACACCGTGGATTAAAATCCAGGTGCTCACTGCACTGATTGACTCTATTGAGTAAGCACATCAACAATGCATAACCACAAGATTAAATTAATCAGTTAATGGTTTTATTTATTTTAACAATTTAACCCATTTATCATGGGGGATTTAATACTGAACCCAGCACGGCATCACCAAACACCGCGGGATCTTTAATCTCCTTATGGTAATACTTGTGAAACATCTGTTCACTTGCCCATCCTGCGGCCGCGAGGATAAGGTCTATTGGAACGTCTGAATCCCTGGCCGATGTTGATACCCCCCTGGTGGAATGAGATTTTAATTTATCAGTATTAATACCTGAATAAATCAACACCTGTTTCAATCTTGAAATTGTCTGTGTTGACACTTTCTTATGAGGACTTTTATGACTAATAAAATGCTAATTATGTGCCTCTTAAGATTCTGTTTGTTTCCATGTAACATCTTACATATGTTACTACACATAGCCATGGATCCGTAGGATATGCTGAAAACTCCAACTTGCATCCCGTGAACCCAGGTCTACTTTGCTTCAGTAAATCATAGACATAGAATGTAACGGCATCTGCCCCTACTTTCATTCTGTCAATTTAATTTCTGTAATGTTTGAACTCTGAGCTGAAACTAATGCCGTCAGCATAACCAATTTCGTGGTGATTTCGGCTAATGACAGAGTTTCAAATAGGATTCCAATCCCTCAGCAGTATCAGTACATCTTTTACATTCCAGATTTCTGTATACCTATTATGAAAATTCCCTTCATAAACCTACAGACCCAAGGATGTGATCCTATTGGATTTTGTTCTGATTCACTGCTTAATATGCAGAGAGTGCACTTCGTGCAGTATTGTTTGCACTATAACTTAATTTTTAATTCGTAGTAAAGAGTTGAAAGAAACTCTAATACATCTGAAATTTCTGCTGTGTTATATGCAATATTCTTTCCTGAACAAAACACCTCCTATTTCTTTATATAAGAAATGTACTGCTTCTGGGTACTATTCCTCCAGGCTGCTGCTATAACATCCACCGTACGGTCTGATAATCCTCTTCCAAGATATGGCCTTTTCAGAATCTGCAAATCAACAAACCAATACGATCATGTAAAGGATGTGGTTCATTAGTTACAGGGTTTACAAGCAGTTTCACCTGCTTTGGAATAACCATAAGGGGTTCTTTGATTATGTTTAACACCAGTGGATACCATAGCTGTGTAGGCCAATCTGGTACCACCAAAATCCCCGAGGCTGAGTCCTGTTTAATTTTCTGTATGTATCTATTGATTTAAACAAAATGGAGAAAATGCATACAGAAACATATCACCCCAATGTAGCGAGAAAGCATCTACCGCTACTGCACCAGGATCAGGTTCCCATGACACATACTTAGGCAATTGGTGGTTTAGTCTTGATGCAAACAAATCAATCTTTGGCATTCCAAATCTTGTTACAATTTGCTTAAATATTTCCTGATGTAACATCCATTCTGTATTATTAAATTTACGTGATTTTTTTGTCTGCAATTGTGTTAAATTTTCCTGGTAAATATGTTGCTGACAGCCAGATTTTCCTGACAATACACCAGGTCCAAATTTCATTTGCCAATCTATCACATGATTCTGATTTGATACCACCCATGTGATTTATGTATGCTACAGCTGTAGTATTGTCAACCTGTACCTGAACATGCACATTTCCCATATTAGTGCAATAAGCTTTAAGGCCATGAAATGCTCCTAACAGCTCTAGGTAATTTATTCCTTAATTTTCGAGCAAAGGTACTTCATCGACATTCCACCTACCTCCACAGCTGGAAATCATGTTAATTGCACCCATCCAAGAGCACTTACATCAGTCTGTAGAATGACGGAAGGTGTTTCTACCAGAACTTTTCTGGAAGCATTAGAGACATTGTTAATCCACCATTCTATTTCTGTAATGGATCCAATTGTTAATTTCATGGGCCTGTCAAAATGCCCTGTATTCATTTTTAATGCTTGTACCTTAGCCCTCTGCAAACATTGATAATGCACTGGACCAAACCTGACAGCTGGAAACCCAGCAATTAATTTGCCCAGCAAGCTTGCCACTTCTCTAATTAAAGGCTTGTCCTCGTTAATGAGTTTAGTGCAACCTTCAATTAACTGCAGCCTTTTCTCTTTTGGCAAGGTGATTACCATGTGTTCAGAGTTAATTGTGAACCCTGGGTAATCAATGTTCTTGCTTGGTAACAATTTTGATTTTTGTAGGTAAATAATGAAACCCATTTTTTCAAAATGTATTTGACTCTAGATACTGACAATTTTGCAGTAGCCAAAGTGTCCCGCACAATCAGAATATCATCTAAATAAACCATTAATACATGGCCCTCAGCTCTTAGCAGAGCTAAAAATTGGTTTGAGTAATTTAGTGAATAATCTTGGTGCTGTAGTCAGGCCATTTGGGCAATGCTTTAAATTGCCATAACTGACTCATCCATCTAAATTTCAAATATCTTTGATCATTACCATGCATTGCCACATAATAATATGCATTTTGCAGATCTATGCTTGCCATGTAGCAATTCTTTGTGACCAGCTGAATGGCATTAGTAAATGTTTCCATTTTGAAATGTTTCTATTGTACATAAAGGTTAAGATTTGTCAGATCCGAAATGATTCTACATTCACCATCCTTTTTTTTTCTTTTTTTCTAGGAGAATATTTGACACAAACTGATGGTGTTGTTCTACTGACATTTCTATTACCCCTTTTCTGCATAACATTTTTCAATTCTCCCTTGATCAACTTATTCTCTTCCTTTGAGAAAATCCGTGACCAGTTTGAATTATGCTGAATTTGAGGATCCAAACGTGGAGAGAACTCAATTTTGAATCCTACAATGCTACATAGAATAAATGAATCATTTGTATTGATTGCCATTCTTTTAGGAAGAATCGTAACCTTCCCCCTATTTGTGAGTGTGAAACATTTGTTGTGTTTCTTACTAGACCAAGCCCCCCTACCTCAGGGTTTGCCACCGGCAATTGTTGTCCCCTTCTAGTAGGCACATTGTAACCTCCACGTATCCTCGGTGCAGCACGCCAACGTGTATACGAGAATGATAGGATTGTTCCTTCTCCAGCACCAGCATTTCGCCTGTAGGGATACTGCCTTCGCACCACTCTGCTCAGCATAGGTGATCCTTTAGTTTCTTTGCTAGATTTTCTCCAAAAAGCAGATTTAGGCATTTGTATATTGGATGGTTTGCAGAGCCTGCATACTTAGGATGAATATTTGGTCTTATTGCATTTTTACGAATACAATTTATTTCAAAGTGCGCACTACACATGAATGCTAAGGCATTTTGTTGTGAATCCGATATAAAATCTTCATCCAAACCACTGGCAACGCCGTAATGCCTGAACCCAGCAATTTCAGCACTTGTGTAATTTCAATTCTTGTGAGCGTAAACCACTGCTCTAATAACCCATTATCAAGTTATTCACTGCTGGAACTGCTACAATTTTCCGGGGTCTCATATTTTTTGATAGTCTCATCCATAGTTAATTCCTGGGGCTGATGGGAGAGTAGATAATTTATAGTCATAGCTATTTCCTCTCTCAAAGGTTCCCCTGTTACTCTGGGAACAGCAAACTTTTGTGCCAGCCTTGGAACATTTTTAGCTCTGATAATGGGCTCTGGTCCTTATTTAAATCATCATCTAAATCTAGATATTCATTTTTATGTTGGGTAATTTCTGGCTCCCCTGTTTCAGGTAAGTCTCTGCCAGATTCCCCCAGCACGGGCTCTCTTGTAGGCCCACGGATAGGCAGCCCTGCTTCAGGTGCTGCTGGCGCTGGCTCAATTCTAGGCCAACGCTATTTTTACTCTTTATATTGTCGGTGCTGGCACATTTGTCATTGCATGTTTGTGCTGCCTTTTGTTCAGGCATTTCTAGTACTGGCTCTCCAATAGGCCAACACATATATTGCCTTTTTTCTGGCATTTTTGGGCACTGGCTCTCCTGTAGGCCAACCTCTTTAATGTTTCTGCACAGGCATTTCTGATGGCTCTCCTGTAGGCCACCCTTGTGCCTGTCCCATCCAAGGCACCTCCTGTGCTATACTTCATTGGCCAACACCGACTTAAATCCTCCTGTGGGGGTTCTTTATAAATCATCTGCCCCATTAGGAGTTCTAAAGTTTTGACCCTTGCAGTGTAATATTCTTTCCTGCCTGAGGAGGGTATACCTCCGGGTCTGACTCATCCGAGTCTACTGGTCGGGCCGACTTTTGTCCAGCCTTGCGCCCCGCCGCCGGCGGTTTAATGGCACACTCGACCACAACGGGAGTTAATGGCTTCGCTGCCACTGACTCCACTGACTGGCGCCCGCTACCCTTAGGATTTGGGGTTTTACTACGGTGCGTCCCTGGCCGCCTCTCCTTCCCCTTTATCCATAATAAACTTGTGTGGAGCTCCACCAACAAGTCTGAACGGGAAGGAAATGCTCCTGTAAGTGAAAGTAAACCCACTTACCTTCCGACTTTTGCTTTACTTTTGCTTTACTCACCGCTCGGAGGAGCTCCTGCTCCTCCACACCTGGTCATGAACGCTATGCGACTGATCGATATGACGCGTGTGCGGCTGGACGGGGTCTTCTTCACGTAGTCACTCACGTGACTCCGAAGTAAAATGGCCTTTGTGTGCTTAGAGTTGGGAATTGTGTGATTAGAACTAACAAGTCTTTACCACTTTGTAAGAATGGGGCAAAACGTATTTAATCTTTGTAATCCATAAGTAACTGTATTTTAACTATGAAGGAAATAATTGTGAAGTGTAATGAGTTTAATTAGAATTGTGAGTATTGGACTTTGTTTAAATCTGAAGTTTTAGAAGTAACTTTCTTTTCCAAAAGTGAAAATATGTTTTGTGTGTATGTGTTGCGTGATTGCTGTATGATGTGTATATTATATTCTGAGGTGTTCTCTGAGAATTAGTTTTATATCTGTGGTTTTACTTTATTGAAATAAAATGATTTTGAACAAAGAAGTTAAAGAAAGCCACAGAGGAGAAGAAGGTTGTAAAGGGGCCGGAAAATGGGGAAATCATGTGACTATACATGTTGTCAATCAATGGAAAGGATTTAGTTGATTGGTTAATGCAAATAAGTTAAATGTATGGTAATGATTGGTTAACAGTTTGCCACTCCTTTTGTATTATAATTGTCTATCACCTATATAATGTGTTACGTTTATAACAAAGTCAGTAGTTCTTTCAACCAGCCCCAGAGTTTTAGCTCTGTGTTGGAAGGTTTAAAGAATTATCCAGCGCTGTCAGAATAAAGAAATGATTTTAGCAGCAATGGTTTGAATCAAGTTTTCTTGAATTGGACTGACAAAAGAACTCAGTTTAACAATACGATGATGACTGCATCGGTGCTACCTCCTACACCTATGCAGAACTCACGGATTTCATTAACTTCACTACCAATTTTCATCCTGCATTCAAATTCACTTGGTCCGACATCTCCCTTTCGTTTCTTGATTGCACTCTTCATCACAGGAGATAGACTACTGACTGACATCGATTATAAACCTGCTGACTGCCACAGCTATCTAGATTACACTTCTTCCTCCCCCTTCCCCTAGTCGCAACAGCGACAGAGTCCTCAACTTTCACCCCATCAGCCGTCGCATACAACATGTAATATGATACGATAGAACTTTATTTATCCCAGGAGGGATATTGATAGATAATTCCCGGATAATCCTACATCATTGCTGCCACCTCCAACAGGATCCCACCACTAACCACATCTTCCTATCTCCACCCCTTTCCGCAGAGACCGTTCCCTCCACAACTCCCTAGTTAACTCGTCCTTTCCCACCCAAACCACCCACTCCCCTGGTACTTTCCCCTGCAGCCAGAGGAGATGCAACAACTAACCCTATACCTCCTCCCTCAACTCCGCCCGAGGACCCCGACAGTCCTTTCAGGTTAGGCAGAGGTTCTCTTGCACCACCTCCAACTTCCTTGACTATCTGCTGTTCTAGGTGTAGACTCCTATGTATCGGCGAGACCAAGCATTGACTAGGCGATCATTTTGCTGAACACCTCAGTGCCGAACACCACCTAGGCCATGTGATCTCCCGGTTGCCAAACACTTTAACTCCCCCTCCCATTCCCATCTCATCCAAATCATTGATGTAGATGACAAATCGTAACGGGCCCAGCACCAAACCCTGAGGCACTATTAGTGATGGGGACAGGTCTAAGAGATATGTCGAAGCATTTTACTTTAAGTGTTTTAGGACTGAACAGTTTATGGAAGACAGTCTACTTTTAGACAAACCAAAAAAGTTTATTTTGACCAAGTCCATTAATTTAATTCCGCTCTTCCAAATCTCCCAGGTAGTGATAAAAAGTGGCAGCAGGGGCATAAGATTTGTCCATTTGAACCTGCTCTGCCATTCATCAAGATCATGGCTGAATTTCAATAATTAATTTGAAAATTCAATAACTGAGTCTCCACAGTCATCAGGGTATAGAATTAAAAAGATTCACCATCCGTTATGCAAAGAAATTTCTCCTAATCTCAGTCCGAAGTGGTCTATCCCTTACTCTGACTGAACTGTTGTCTTAGACTGCTCTGCCAGGTGCAACACCTCCCCCCCCACTGTATCCAGACTGTTGAGCCTTGTACGAATTTTGTAGGTTTCAATGAGATCACCTCACATTCTTCCAAATCAAGATATTACAGGCCGAGTTTAATCAAGTTCTCATTGGGCAGACACACCATCCCTGAAACTAGTCTGGTAAATCTTTGCTGATCTATGGCAGGTATATCTTTTTAGATAAGTCTAAAAGTATTCACAATACCACTGGCGCAGTCCCATCAAGGATTCTCCCACATGCAAGAAGACACCTTACTGGTGCACCATACAGCACAGAAATAGCTCTTTGAATCACTGTGTGTTAACCACTACACACCTATTTACACTTGTCCACAGTAATCCAAAATGATTCTCCACACATTCCTATCAACCCCCTCCCCTCTCCTATTTGCAGTCCAGCAGCAACCCATCACAGCCAGTCAGCCCACCATCCCACAGAATCAGGCAAGAACCTGGCCATGGGAGCCGTGAGACAGGAGGGCTGCCAACTGAGCTACTGTCAAATGCTGTGAGAGGATGTTCCCGGCATTCAACCTCATTGGTCGACTCCTGAATATTTCAGTGTCCACTATCTCACTTTCAAAATTCTGGACATAGATCATTGGGTCCTTGGGATTTGTAGCATTTAGTCTCATCAACTTCTCTAGTGCAATTTTTTGAACCAGTACTTTTTTCCTGCAGTTCCCAATTCTCACCTCACCCTTCATTCTCCAGCATTTATCACAGATTTTTTGATGTTTTCCTGTTTTCCCACAATAATTTCCCCTGCCTCTGTCAGACAGTGACCCACATATGCTGTTCTTAGTCTGTTCTGTTTTACACACCATTGAAGCCCTTCCAGGCCATTGTTACCATTTTACCAATGTACTTTCATTTTCAGTCTTGCTTTTTAAAAATCAATTTCATGGTCTCCATTTGCTGAGTTCTAAAATGCTCCTTACACAAATGCAGCAAAGTTGTATGTGCACAAATTCCAGTAATCTGGTTGAATTATAAAAAATGACTTGAGGAGCAGAATGTCCTTTTTCTGTTACCATATGCCTGGAATGTTGCTGTATGACTGGAGCCTTACGTTTCATAAACCGTCGGATTCTAAGTCATGTCATACAGCGTGGAAACAGGCTCTTTGGCCCAACACGCCCACACCAGCTAACATGTCCCATTTGCACTAGTCCCACCTGCCTGCATCTGGCCCATATCCCTCTAAACCTATCACATCCATGTACCTGTCTAAATGTTTCTTATATGTTGCAACAATGTGCATTCTTTATTTTATTTAATAATCATTGAATATTAAAATGCCAGAACAGCGTTCCTCTTCTTCTAAGATAATCCCTTCGGATCAAGGATGAGTTGTTTCCACCCCAGTTTTGAGGGTTTATGGTGGTTTACAAGGACAATGTGGAAATGACAGACACTTCCACAGGTGGGAGAGGAGGTGGCTGCAGCAGTGGATGGGTCGATATTATGTTTGGTACAGTCCTTCCACCACTCACAGGGCTTTTGTGTGATCTCAATGCATGGCCTCAACATTCTTAATATCATCCCAAATGCAAATTTTCTACTTTTAAATGCCATGGTCCAGAGGTATCCAATAGATCATCAGGACTGTAACTGTAACAGGACTGCCTACTTAGTTGTACTTTGTATAGATTTTCTAAACAGGTTCAAAACGTTTCTCAGCAGGCTCATTATAAAAGGTTACGTTGTATGCTTTATGTTTAAAACATAGAAACATTAAGCGGAGAGCTAGTGGATGTACAAAGTACAATTCTGGATGTATTCAAATAACTGTCCTCTGGGTAAAAGGAACATAATCTCAAAACCAATAGTTACGCAGGTGATTAAACAATACACAAGGAAAGCTATAAAAACTCTACAAAAATAAACAAGTTAACAAACTACAGATAAGTGTTAGGTGCGGTTAGGTCCAGGTAAACATGAGGTAATACATATTACGGAAAACAGGAAACAAGTTGGGGTCAATTAACAATGGTGTGGAATGGGGAACCTGTCTATAGCTTGTACAGTAAAGAAGGATTCTGGCTGCTATTGTCAGATGTATATCAGTGGTTATAGAATGACTGGAAGTTACATGCAAGTGTGTCACAAATTATGTATAAACTGTCAGCAGGGTTACGGCATATGATGGTTCTGAGAGAAATCTGAATGTTAGGAATATGTTTGATCTGAATTTCTTGTAGCTACAAAGAAACACAGAACCATGTGCACGTCATTCAGTTTCTTCAGTCTGTTGCCAGATGCTGTTAGATTATGGCTGTGTAAACTTGCCCTACAAAAAACCTAACAATTTCAGTTTTGAAAAGTCACTTGATGTAGCCTCAGTAGCTTTTAGGGGAAGCACATAGAGCTAAGAAGTGGTTACTGTCATCATCCTAACAGTTTAGTTCTAATTTTAAGGTTATGCCACAACCTCTTTGACTGGTTTCCCCCTTCTGTTGGAAGTAGTCTCTCTCTACTTCTTCTCAAATTTTCACAGACTTGCAGTGCCCTCCATAATGTTTGGGACACAGTCCCATCATTTATTTATTTGTCTCTGTACTCCACAATTTGAGATTTGTAATAGAAAAAAATCACATGTGGTTAAAGTGCACATTGTCAGTTTTTAATAAAGGCCATTTTTCTACATTTTGGTTTCACCATGTCGAGATTGCAGCTGTGTTTATATAGCCCCCCCATTTCAGGGCACCGTAATGTTTGGGACACAGCAATATCATGTAAATGAAAGTAGTCATGTTTAGTATTTTGTTGCATATCCTTTACATGCAATGACTGCTTGAAGTCTGCGATTCATGGACATCACCAGTTCTCTGGTGATGCTCTGCCAGGCCCGTATTGCAGCCATCTTTAGTTTATGCTTGTTTTCGTGGGCTAGTCCCCTTCAGTTTTCTCTTCAGCATCTAAAAGGCATGATCAATAGGGTTCAGATTGGATGATTGACTTGGCCACTCAAGAAGTTTTAGCGTTGAAAAACTCTTTTGTTGCTATAGCAGTATGTTTGGAATCATGGTCCTGCTGTAGAATGAATCGCCAGTCAATGAGTTTTGAGGCATTTGTTTGAACTTGAGTGGATAGGATGTGTTAAACACTTCAGGATTCATTATGTTACTACCATCAGCAATTGTATCAACAATGAAGATAAGTGAGCCAGTTCCTTCAGCAGCCATACATGCCCAGGCCACAACACCCCCACCACCGTGTTTCACAGATGAGGTGGTATGCTTTGGATCTTGGGCAGTTCCTTCTCTCCCCCATACTTTGCTCTTGCCATCACTCTGATATAAATTAATCTTTGTCTCATCTGTCCACAAGACCTTTTTCCAGAACTGTGGTTGCTCTTTTAACTTCTTGGCAAACTGTAACCTGCCAATCCTTTTTTTGCGGCTAACCAGTGGTTTGCATCTTGCAGCATTGCCTCCGTATTTCTGTTCATGAAGTCTTCTGCGGACAGTGGTCATTGACAAATCCAAACCTGACTCCTGAAGAGTGTTTCTGATCTGTCGGACAGGTGTTTGGGGATTTTTCTTTATTATGGGGATAATTCTTCTGTCATCAGCTGTGTAAGTCTTCCTTGGCCTGCCAGTCCCTTTGCGATTAGTAAGCTCACCAGTGCTCTCTTTCTTCGTAATGATGTTCCAAACAATTGATTTTGGTAAGCCGAAGGTTTGGCTCCAACAGTTTTATTTTTGTTTCTCAGTCTCATAATGGCTTATTTGACTTTCATTGGTACAACTTTGGTCATGTTGATAAACAGCAATACAAGTTTCCAAAGGTGATGGAAAGACTGGAGGAAAGACTAGGTGCTGAGAGCTCTCTTAAACCTGCATTAAGGAGGCAATTAAACACACCTGGGCAATTACAAACACCTGTGAAGCCATGTGTTCCAAACATTATGGTGCCCTGAAATGGGGGGGACTATGTATAAACACTGCTGTAATTTCTACATTGTGAAACCAAAATGTATAAAAATGGCCTTTAATAAAATCTAACATTGTGTACTTTAACCACATGTGATTTTTTATATTACAAATCTCAAATTGTGGAGTACAGAGGCAAATAAATAAATGATGGGTCATTGTCCCAAACATTATGGAGGGCACTGTAATTCATTCTCCCGTTAATCCTCAATACCCAAGGGAAATCAAGGTTAAACATCCTATCCTTATAATTCAAGATTATTATAATCATTTTCACCAACATACTATTCACCCTCTGTGAATTGTCCCCACACTTCTGTGCTTGCCCACATCCAGCTTATCTGGTGCATCTTGTCACATTCTCCTGCGTTTTCCAGTTTCTGTCACAAAAACACAAGATTGATATTTGTATGTGTACACACAACATTTGAAAAAGTAATGTGATTTTAGGACATCTGAACAGATCTCAAGTGACTGGACATCATGTATACAAACCTCTGGGGTAGTTCCAAATAATATTCAAAACTGTAGCTAGGTCCTGGCCTCTCAGTGAGCTTTATGACTCATCAATTTAGTCCTCAGCCACATGATGCAATCTTTGTTATGTTGCTCATTGTGGTTTTATGCCATTCGTTCAGTAGTCAAATTCATTACTTCCCATCTTCACTATGAGTTGTTTATGTTAACAAAACAGAAGGCCTCTGTAAAGAAATAAATCCACGTCCCATTTGTGGCTGCAAGATTTCACACAGGCTCTCACACATTTAAAGTAGCACAGTGTTAAAGCCAAGTGTTAAGATGCCTAGACCATTGATCCAAGGGCAGAAAGGGAATTTAAGTTCAAATAATTAAACAAATATAGAATAAAAAGCTGATGGCCTAATTGGTGATCTTAAAACTGTTGGGTTGTTGTGAAAACCAACCTAGTTCTCTAAATTTGTTAAGGGAAGAAAACATAGTGTCCTTATCTGATCCAGCCTGATGGCTATTAACTACCCTCTGAAATAGCCTTGCACCCCATTCTTTTCAGCAATCAAATCAGATATGGCCAGTGTATGTTGGTCTTGAGGAAAATATCTACATCCTGTGAACAAATAAAACGTCACCATTTTGAATTTTTTCCCAACAAAAAACTGTAACTTCCAAACATTGTAGCACTTTCACTCCAAGCTTTTACCCAAATATCTGTGCAGAAGCAAAGATGTCCAAGTGCAGGTTCAAAGCCAATCTTCAATGAACTAAGTGGAACCCCACGGGAAAGTATAGACTTCCTGAGATCTCCCAGTACTTAGGGAGGTCAATGGACCGTCTGATTTCAACAGGAAATAACGGCAATGTAAATGTTAGCTCATTTTTGTTTAAATTAAAATTTTGATTATATATAATTACTTAATTGTTTATAGTTGTGCAAAAATGTTGACATTTTGTAAACATTTCAAAAACGTTTAAAAAACGTTATGAATAAACATCAACGGTCATGGTCATTCAGTTTAAACAAAGACTTACAATCAGTAAATCCTGAAGTGGTGGGCGGGAGGGGTGGAGGGATTGAGGCCTTGTTGCCTGCAAGTACTGTAGCATTTTGAGTTCATGCCCTGCCACCATCTAAATTTCAGTAAGGATGTACTTGGTTTGTGGGAGTTCATTAGATTGATTCCTAGGAAGAAAGTCTGAATAAGTCTGAGCAAGCCTGTAATCTAGAACAATGAATAGTGATATTATTCAAACATGTGATTTTAAAGTGGCATGGCAGAAGGGACACTAGAAAAATGGGGAAATGTAGACTTAAAGGGGAGTGGGGGAGGGGGGCTGGGAGAAGATGTAGATTTGGACTCAGGGTATGAGTCAACACTTTACACCTGAGATGAAAAAAACTATTCTCTCAAAGGTGTGTGGATCTTTGGAATGCTCTATCCTGGACAGCTGTGAATATTCGAGATCTGCACTGCCTTCACTGGCTCCAATGCGGTAAAAGACGCAAAGCTGTCCTCTATCAAGGAGGCCTTGGAGGACAGCAAGCGGGAGAGTCTGGACCAACCACTGACCCTAGAGGAGCTGACTGGCTCCATCCATTCCTTTGACTCGAATAAAACTCCTGGAAGCGATGGCTTACCGGCCGAGTTGTATTCGGTTGTGGGTTTGGGTGGAAGTGTACAACGACATGCTTCTAGCCGGCAGCATGTCAGACTCCATGAGGAAGGGCAGCATCACCCTAATCTACAAGCAGAAGGGGAGATGAAGGATATAAGGAATTGGAGACCCATCACATTGTTGAATGTTGATTACAAGATCCTGTCTAAGGCCATCGCCAACCGAGTCAAGTCTGCTCTGGGACGGGTGATCCAACCCTGTGCTGTACCTGGCAGGAAAATTTCAGACAGCCTGGCGCTGCTGAGAGATACCATTGCCTACGTGTAGGACAGACGGGAGGATGCCTGCCTAGTCAGCTTGGACCAGGAGAAGGCCTTTGACAGGATATTGCACACATACATGAGGGACATGCTCTCCAAAATGGGCTTTGGGGATGGAATCAGAAATTGGATCCAATTGCTCTACACCGATATCTGTAGTGCAGTCCAAATCAATGGGTGGGAATCAGCTTCCCCGTCAGGTCTGGAGTCAGGCAGGGTTGCCCACTCTCACCTGTCTTGTTTGTCTGTTGTATTGAACCTTTTGCCGAGTCCATCAGGAAGGATGTGAGCATAAGAGGAGTGACATTGCCAGGCAGTGGGGGCACTCAGGTCAAAACCTCCCTGTACATGGATGATGTCGCCGTCTTCTGCTCGGATCCAGGGTTGGTCCGCAGACTGACTCGCATCTGCAACCAGTTTGAGTCGGCCACGAGAGCCAGGGTGAACAGCAGGAAGAGCGAGGCCATGCCCTTTGGCAACTGGCCTGACCGATCTTCCCTCCCCTTCACCATCAAGCCTGACTTCTTGAAGGTGCTGGGGATCTGGTTCGGGGGGGTTGAGGCATGTGACAAGAATTGGCTGGAGCGGGTAGCCAAGGTGGGGAAGAAACTGGAGCTGTGGAAGCAATGCTCCCTCTCTCTAACGGGGAAAAATGTGGTCATTAGGTGTGAAGTGCTCTCGGGGCTGCTGTACTTGGCGCAAGTGTGGCCTGTCCCTCCCTCCTACGCCCCAGGGATCACCTGGGCCGTCTTCCTGGGAGTCGAGGATGGACCGGGTGTGACGGGCCACAATGCACAAGTCGGCAGATAACGGGGGTAAAAGCGTGCCCAACGTCGCCCTCACCCTGATGGCCACCTTCGTGTGTGGCTGCATCAGGCGGAGCGTAGAGCCAAGGCACGTGGGCACCAAGGGGTCACTACCTGCTGAGGTTCTACCTGTCCCCGGTGTTGCGAAGGATGGGCCTGGCGCAGATGCCACGGACCAACACCTTTGACCACAAGTCCATCGGGCAGTGGTCAGCATGGAACGTCCTGCAGGCACTGCAGGGAAATTACTCCATGGATCCTGTGGCGTGGTTCACAGAGCAGACTGCCCAGCTTGTCTGGCAAAATGCCTCATTACCAGGACTCACCAACAAGCACCAAGATCTGGGCTTGGCTGGCGGTGAGGGGAACCCTCCCTTCCTGCACCGTCGGAACCTCACTACCAGCGCACGCTGCCCTCGGGACGGCTGCTATGGAGATGAGACGTTTGCAGAGTGTGTATTCGCAAAGAGAGTCTGGAGAGGTCTGCAAGGGTCCCTGTCACGGTTTATTCCAAACAGCTCCGTCACAGAGGACTCTGTGATTTATGGACTGTTCCCAGGTACAAATTCAGAGACTGACATTGAGTGCTGCTGGAAGGTCATCAACTCGATGAAGCTCGTTGCAGTCAACGCCAAAGCTCGGTGGGGAGGCCCACACTCTAGGTTCCTTCCGCTGCTGGACATGGGGGGCAGGGTGTGGTGGAGACACC
>CM075977.1:358930371-359203561 GCA_038087875.1 Malacoraja senta
CCGAATAGTGAAAGGCCTGGATAGAGTGAATGTGGAGAGGATGTTTCCACTAGTGGGAGAATTTAGGACCAGAGGCCATAGCCTCGGAATATAAAAAGGAGATGAGAAGGAATTTCTTTAGTCAGAGGGTGGTGAATCTGTGGAATTCATTGTGACAGACCACTATGGGGGTCAAGTCAATGGATATTTTTAAGGTGGATATTGACAGATTCTTGAATAGTATGGGTGTCAGTAGTTATGAGGTGAAGGCAGGAGAATGGGGTTGCGAGGGAAAGATAGACCAGCCCTGATTGCATGGCGGAGTAGACTTGATATGCCGAATGGCCTTATTCTGCTCCTAGAACGTATGAACATGCCAAAAGCCTTCTTTACCACCCTGTCCACTTTTGACACCACTTTCGGAGAACTATAAATTTGTACTTCTATGTTGGTCTGTTCAACAACTTTCCCCAGGTGCCTACTGTTCATTTATTTTCTCTACTCAGCGCTTCATGTACCTTGACTATGGTGACAAGCTATGCCTGAACTAGTCTCTTAAAAAGGGTAGACATAAAATGCTGGAGTAACTCTTAAAAAAGTCATCATAACTTCCCTGCTTTTGCTCGCTAAGCTTCTTTACAGGATGTCCACTGTTCCATATTCTTCCTGAAACCACTTGCAAACTACAACTTGTACTGCAACTCCATTAATTTACAAATGTCTACACTTCTTTTCTCTCTGCCCCAACATCTACTTTAGTATCATACCCATTACATTATATTGCCTCTGCTACCTCTTATATTTTCCACCAACCTGACCTCATGTCCACTTGGACATTATTATCTCACTTACTTGGGAATTCAGTGGAGTCATTAATATTGCTAATATCAGCTTGCAGTTCAGATTTAGACATCCAAATAGTGGTATAAGGTGTTAATAGTGATAGCTCTTTATTACTTTCTGAGTGCAACCATAATTAAAAGTTTGCAATTAACAGGCATTCTGTTAGCCTTGAACCTAATCATAAAGGAAATATTCCTACGAATGGTATATATTTTGGAAGGACTAATTACCTTGAAATATTCTTTTAATATGAAGCGGTCTGTCTCCATGGATTGAAGCCTTCCCACCGTCTAGACTAAATCCGAGACCAGCTGAGGTCTTCAGCAGTACCACAGTGATAGCTCCTTCTAGGTCCACTTTCATGCCTTTAATAACCAAAAACAAATGAAACATTAGCAGGGAAAAGAACACTTGATTTTATTCCTGCCCAGTGATGAATAAATGAAAAAGAGGATATGTGGAAATTTCAATTCTGAAAAATACCAAGCAAATTAGTTTTGAGTTTATATCCAGATAGATTAATTTTAATGGGCCAGACTTCTCTCACAGCACAGGACTACAGAATATACTGGATGTCAGACGTGAGAGTAAGAGTTCCTGGACATACCACCAGGGCCAGGGTCATTCTGTAATATACCGAGCTAAGGGAATGCACACATTGCACTTTGGCCTCTCGGTTTTATGCAATAACAATTGAGATATCCAACACTACCCTATTTATTTGGATGAGATTACCAACTTCATTGTAAAGGTAAGGAATTGGTATCTTTATTTTAATTAGTAAGAATGTTTTATCTGAACTCACATACGTTTAAAAGATTTAAATTTTTATTAATTAAAAAAAAAATTAAACATGGATGATTTTTACTTCAACATAATTTTCACTGTCCTATCCACATATTCACTTTTCCTTTGTTTTCAAAATCCAGAAATCTATCAGTTGCTTGAACTTCATGTTTGAGCCTCAACAATTCTACAGTATGGAATTCCAAAAATTCTCCACCTTCTGATTGAAATGTTCTTTCATCTCAGTAAAATTGATGCACCTCTTACAGTGCCCTCCATAATGTTTGGGACAAAGGTCCATCATTTATTTATTTGCCTCTGTACTCCACAATTTGAGATTTGTAATATAAAAAACCACATGTGGTTAAAGTGCACATTGTCAGATTTTAATAAAGGCCATTTTTATACATTTTGGTTTCACCACGTAGAAATTACAGCTGTGTTTATACATAGTCCCCGAATTTCAGGGCACCATAATGTTTGGGACACAGCAATGTCATGTAAATGAAAGTAGTCATGTTTAGTATTTTGTTGCATATCCTTTGCATGCAATGACTGCTTGAAGTCTGCGATTCATGGACATCACCAGTTGCTGGGTGTCTTCTCTGGTGATGCTCTGCCAGGCCTGTATTACAGCCATCTTTAGTTTATGCTTGTTTTGGGAAGGCATGCTCAATTGGGTTCAGATCGGGTGATTGACTTGGCCACTCAAGAATTGACCATATTTTAGCTTCGAAAAACTCCTTTGTTGCTTTAGCAGTATGTTTGGGATCAGTGTCTTGCTGTAGAATGAACCGCCGGCCAATGAGTGTTGAGGCATTTGTTTGAACATAATGGCTTCTTTGACTTTCATTGGCACAACATTGGTCCTCATGTTGATAAACAGCAATAAAAGTTTCCAAGGCTGATGGAAAGACTGGAGGAAAGACTAGGTGCTGAGAGCTCTCTTACACCTGCATTAAGGAGGCATTTAAACACACCTGAGCAATTACAAACACCTGTGAAGCCATGTGTCCCAAACATTATAGTGCCCTGAAATGGGGGGGAGGGGGGACTATGTATAAACACAGCTGTAATTTCTACATGGTGAAACCAAAATGTATAAAAATACCATTTAATAAAATCTGACAATGTGCACTTTTACCAGATATGATTTTTTCTATTACAAATCTCAAATTGTGGAGTACAGAGGCAAATAAATAAATGATGGGTCTTTGCCCCAAACATTCTGGAGGGCACTGTATTTTGATCCTTATTTCTAGATATCTTAGCTAGGGTAACCTATTCCCCATATTGACTCTGCTGAACTCTCTAAAATGTTCAAAGTTTCATTGAGGTTTTGCAACTGCTGCAAAATTTAACAGTAGAAAAGGCCTTTGACACGATGATCTGTCTGAAGTCCATCAGACTAGTTGGACTTTAGTTTTCACTCTCCGTGGCCAAATTGTCACTTGTGGACTAGACTGCTTTGGAAAAGGGCTGCAGCAATGATACCAATAGGATGTTTGGAGTTGCATGGCTGTAAAAGGTAATTGTCACCACGGGGCTAGTAGCAGGCATAAATGTCAGTTGTAATCCAGGTCCAATGCCAACGAGCCCATGATCATATTGAATGGCGGTGCAGGCTCGAAGGGCCGAATGGCCTACTCCTGCACCTATTTTCTATGTATCTATGTATCTATGTATCAGAGCCATAGACATTAAAACAGTGGAGTTACTGAAGATCAATGTCAACTGTCATATTACATTGTTCTTTATATTGATCTCTGATAATCCCTACCTGTTCCTGCTTCTTTTATGGAAGCATTGTCTCGAAGTGCAGGATGGATTTCTTTAGGAAGTGATGAATCTGCCTTGGATAAAGTATCTTCCATTTTCTTCCCTTCCTTTTCAATCACTATGATGGCCTGTTTAGGTATGCGGGCTTGGTGAAGTACATTGAGAGCATCTCCATGTGTGGCATTTATGAAGGAGTTTCCATTGATGGATAAGATGTAATCACCTCTCTGAATAGTGCCTTCTTGAGCTGCCACTCCTCTTAAAAATACTTTGTGAATCTGCAAGTAAAAGTTTAAGATTTAAGAGATCTTTTGAGATTTCTAACAAGTCTAGAAAAGTAACACCATTTCTTTTAACATTCCTAAATGACACACTTTGCAATTTGTGTCCCTTTATTTAAAATGTAATTTTAATTTCAAGTTGGGATCTCCCACCTGTTGGCACCAATCATCCCAAACCTGAATTGATTGCATCTATGACATCAATGATTTACCCTCGGTAGATTGAAAATTTTCCCCCTGCTGTTCCAGATCCTAGCCCTGACTCCAGCAACACAGCCAGCCCACAGCCCTCTGGCATTGGCTAAACTCTACAACTCCCGGCTCCAACCACATACCGTAGTTTAGTTTAGAGATACAGAGCAGAAACAGGCCCTTCGGCCCACTAAGTTTGCACCGACCAGTGATCCCCACACATTAACACTATCCTACACACACCAGAGACATTATTTTTACATTTATACCAAGCCAATTAGCCTACAAACCTGTACGTCTTTGGAGTGTGGGAGGAAACCGAAGATCTCTGAGAAAACCCTATGCGGTCACAGGTAGAACGTATAAACTCCGTACAGACAGCACCTGCAGTCGGGATCGAACCCAAGTCTCTGGCGCTGTAAGGCAGCAACTCTACCGCTGGGCCACTGTGCCGCCCATACCTGCTGGCACTCTGAAAGGGAAGGTGGGAAGTGGGCTCCGGCTTCAGTTCCCACCTTCCCTGTGAAAGGGAAAGAGGGATCAGGGTCTCATTGTGTGAAAGGGATGGTGGGAACTGAGACCCCAGTGTATGAAAGGGAAGGAGGGAACAGGGGCTCCCGTGTGTGAAAGGGAGCATGAGGACCAGACCAGAGCCCAGTGTGTGTGTAGGTGTATGGGAGCCAGAACCCCAGCGTACAAAACGGAGTATGGGAACCGAGGCCCTGTGTGACACAGAGAGTGTGGGAACCAGGGTTCCTGTGCATAAAAGAAACGATGGACACTGGGTCCCCAGTGTGCGAAAGGGAGCTGGGAAGTATGGGCCTGGTGAACCTGATGCCAATCCGTCAGGACTTCCAAATAGTCAGATAACAGATTATTGAAGTCTTAGAGTATATTGAAACTTTTGAATTATTGAAGATCAGCTCTAAAATATGTAATGAGATACTTATCAATTACTTTTACCTATTAAATAATATAATCATCACTAGTTTAGGAAATAAACAAAGCAAGCATCTATCTATGTACCATAACAACATTTAAAAGGCATTTGGATAGGAACATGGATAGGAAAGGTTTAGAAGGATATTGGCCAAACGTGGGCAGGTGGGACGAGTGTAGATGGGGCATCTTGGTTGGCATGGGTAAGATGGGATGAAGGGCCCGTTTCTGTACTGTATGACTATCTCTCCCTCAAAACCACTGTCTCAGTTCCCTGGAATCACAGGAATCTTGATGTTTTACTGGCTTTTTTCCTATTCATTGACGTCTGATTGGACTGATCCTGGATGGGGAGGAATCTGCCTACAGGCAGGAAGTGACAGCCTGCGTCCTGGTGCCATCGCAACAACCTGGAGCTCAATGCTCTTAAGACGGTGGAATTGATTGTAGACTTTAGGAGAGCTCTCCCTCCCCTCCCCCCACTCACCATCAACAACACCACAGTCACATCTGTGGAGTCATTTAAGTTCCTTGGAACCATCATCTCCAGGGACCTAAAATGGGAGGCCACCATCGACTCCACAGTCAAAAAGGCTCCACAGAGGATGCACTTCCTGCAGCTGAGAAAACACAATCTGCCACAGGCAAGGATGGTCCAGTTTTATACTGCCATCATAGAGTCTGTCCTCACCTTCTCCATCATGGTCTGGTTTGGCTCAGCCACCAAGCATGACATCTGGAGGCTGCAGCACATCGTTCGTTTAGCCGAGAAGGTTGTTGGCTGCAACCTCCCCCCCCCTCCCCCCACCATTGATGAACTGTATACTGCAAGGGCCAGGAATCGAGCGGGTAAGATCATCTCCGACTCCCTCTCATCCCTGGCCACAAACTCTTTGAAGCACTTCCCTCGGGGAGGCGACCTCTGGACTGTCAAAGCTGGGCCACAGCCAGACATAAAAACAGCTTTTTACCATGAGCAGTAGCTCTACTCAACAGTCAAAAGTCTGTATCCTCCTTGTGCTCTGGTATTTTATTTCATTCTTCACGTTTAAATTTTAATGTTTTATTTTTAACTGTCTACTGTATATCGTGTTGTTATCCTTGGGAGCAAAGCACCAAGGCAAATTCCTTGTATGTATACATACATGGCTAATACAATTTATTCAATTCAATTCAATTCAAATGAGAACTTACTGAATCCATGAAATATCATTGTTAGTGATGAATGTGGTGAGGCATTTGCGTACTGAGCAGACCTGCCATCTCACCAGCTCCAGCTGCCTTAGGTGCTGTCTGTGTGGAGTTTGCATGTTCTTGCATAGCAGTCTACCAGATGCTCTGGTTCTTCTTCCAATATTTCAGAGACACGAGGGTGGGTTGGTTATTTGGCCACTATAAACATTCCTAGTGTGCAGGCGAATTGGTGAATGGTAGAATCAGGGGAATGTTGATGTGAATGTGGGGGGAGATTAAAAAGTGTGATTAGTGTAAGAAGACTACATGGGGCGACTCGTGTACGGACTCAATGTGGTCTACCGTATTACATACTTATACATAGAAACATAGAAAATAGGTGCAGGAGTAGGCCATTCGGCCCTTCGAGCCTGCACCGCCATTCGATATGATCATGGCTGATCATCCAACTCAGTATCCCATCCCTGCCTTCTCTCCATACCCCCCTGATCCCTTTAGCCACAAGGGGCCACATCTAACTCCCTCTTAAATATAGCCAATGAACTGGCCTCAACTACCTTCTGTGGCAGAGAATTCCACAGATTCACCACTCTCTGTGTAAAAAATGATTTTCTCATCTCGGTCCTAAAAGACTTCCCTCTTATCCTTAAACTGTGACCCCTAGTTCTGGACTTCCCCAACATCGGGAATAATCTTCCTGCATCTAGCCTGTCCAACCCCTTAAGAATTTTGTCTGAAGAAGGGTTTCGGCTCTAAACGTTACCTATTTCCTTCGCTCCATAGATGCTGCTGCACCCGCTGAGTTTCTCCAGCATTTTTGTGTACCCTTAAGAATTTTGTAAGGTTTCTATAAGATCCCCCCTCAATCTTCTAAATTCTAGTGTGTACAAGCTGAGTCTATCCAGTCTTTCTTCATATGAAAGTCCTGCCATCCAGGAATCAGTCTGGTGAACCTTCTCTGTACTCCCTCTATGGCAAGAATGTCTTTCCTCAGATTAGGAGACCAAAACTGTACGCAATACTCCAGGTGTGGTCTCACCAAGACCCTGTACAACTGCAGTAGAACCTCCCTGCTCTTATACTCAAATCCTTTTGCTATGAATGCTAACATACCATTTTCTTTCTTCACTGCCTGCTGCACCTGCATGCCTACTTTCAATGATTGGTGTACCATGACACCCAGGTCTAGTTGCATCTCCCCTTTTCCTAATCGGCCACCATTCAGATAATAGTCTACTTTCTGTTTTGCCACCAAAGTGGATAACCTCACATTTATCCACATTATACTGCATCTGCCATGCATTTGCCCACTCACCCAACCTATCCAAGTCACCTTGCAGCCTCCTAGCATCCTCCTCACAGCTAACACTGCCCCCCAGCTTCGTGTCGTCCGCAAACTTGGAGTTGTTGCATTCAATTCCCTCATCCAGATCATTAATATATATTGTAAATAGCTGGGGTCCCAGCACTGAGCCTTGCGGTACCCCACTAGTCACTGCCTGCCATTCTGAAAAGGACCCGTTTACTCCTACTCTTTGCTTCCTGTCTGCCAGCCAGTTCTCTACCCACATCAATACTGAACCCCCAATACCGTGTGCTTAAGTTTGCATACTAAATTCTTATGTGGGACCATCTCTTATTAGGCACATTCATACTTAGTATGAATGTGCCTAATGTGAAGAAGAATTGTCACTGATCTGTATACAAAGGTACATGTACACGTGACAATAAAGTACTATTGAACCGTTGATATCTAAACCTAGGTATGTTGAGTGGCGTCTCATCCAACTGCAATCTCTATAATTCTCATAACTAACAACATTCTACCTGAAGAAAAAAAAATTCTGTCCACAAAATGTTTGCTCTCACGACTTCTTGTCATTATTTTGTCAATTTATCAAATCATTTTTAGTTATAATCCTTTCACGACCTCTATTGTTTCTCTTCCAGAGAAATGTATTTGTAATCCTGTAGATGGCACCAGTTGATGCAATGTAGCAATTGTTCACAGGGAACTCTTTGTAATGGATTTCTGATACAAAAATTATTTGAGTAATAAAACACAGGGGCTGCAGAGCATTTTTGTAGGTGGGGGAGAGCTGAGCGATCACTGATCACTGGCCTTGGGGGTACCCGGTGAGGGAGTGGAGCGACTGAGTGGGGGAGGGTGTGGGAGAGGGCACCCCCCCCACCCCCCCTCCCACGGTAGGGACATTTTGAAATTTGATGTATTAAAATCATATTTTAGTGCATCGTAGAAGTATGATTTCAATGTTTTTTGTTTGAAGTATTTTTAAGATAATGTAGGGCCGACATGAGAGATAGCAGGTGATTATTATGTTTGTTATTGCTCGTCCTCCAAAAACTGGGGGATAATAATACAGGCCATCCCCACCTCATATATCCCCCATCCCCCCCCCCGATCGACGCCAGTGCCTTTTTTAAACATTTCAATGCACTGAGTCTCTTGCCCAGAGTAGGTGAATCAAGGACCAGAGGACAGATTTAAGGTGAAGGGGAAAAGATTTCAGAGGAATCTGAGGTAGACAAAAATGCTGGACCCTTGAAGGGTCTCGACCCGAAGCGTCGCCTATTTCCTTCGCTCCATAGATGCTGCCTCACCTTCGATTTTCCAGCATCTGCAGTTCCTTCTTAAACATAGGAATCTGAGAGGTAACTTTTTCCACACAAAGGTTGGTGGGTGTATGGAACAAGCTGCCAGAGGAGGTAGTTGAGGCAGCGGCTATCCTAACATTTAAGAAACAGTTAGACTGATAAATGGATTGGACAGGTTTGGGGGGGGGATATGGACCAAAAGTAGGTAGTGTAGCTGGGACATGTTGGCGGGTGTGGGCAAGTTGGGCCGAAGGGCCTGTTTTCACACTGTATGACTACATTATACCTCCACCATGCATGAATGCTTCAAAATCAAGTGGTCGAGTTTTATTGCCAATATACTCAAGCATAGAAACTTAGAAATAGGTGCAGGAATAGGCCATTCAGCCCTTCGAGCCAGCACTGCCATTCAATATGATCGTGGCTATTCATCTAAAATCAGTACCCCTTTCCTGTTTTTTCCCCATATCCCCTGATTTCGCTAGCCCAAGAGCTAAATGTAACTCTCTCTTGAAAATAGACAATAGACAATAGGTGCACGAGTAGGCCATTCGGCCCTTTGAGTCAGCACCGCCATTCAATGTGATCATGGCTGATCATCCCCAATCAGTACCACCGTAACTGCCTTCTCCCCTTATCCCCTGACTCCGCTATTTTAAGAGCCCTATCTAGCTCTCTCTTGAAAGCTTCCAGAGAACCTGCCTCCACCACCCTCTGAGGCAGAGAATTCCACAGACTCACCACTCTCTTGTGAGAAAAAGTGTTTCCTCGTCTTCGTTCTAAATGGCTTACTCCTTATTCTTAAACTGTGGCCCCTGGTTCTGGACTCGCCCAACATCAGGAACATGTTTCCTGCCTCTAGCGTGTCCAAGCCCTTAACAATCTTATATGTTTCAATGAGATATCCTCTCATCCTTCTAAACTCCAGAGTGTACAAGCCCAGCTGCTCCATTCTCTCAGCATATGACAGTCCCGCCATCCCGGGAATTAACCTTGTAAACCCTACGCGGCACTCCCTCAATTGCAAGAATGTCCTTCCTCAAATTAGGGGACCAAAATTGCACACAATACTCCAGGTGTGGTCTCACTAGGGCTCTGTACAACTGCAGAAGGACCTCTTTGCTCCTATATTCGATACCTCTTGTTATAAAGGCCAACATGCCATTCGCTTTCTTCACTGCCTGCTGTACCTGCATGTTTTCTTTCATAGATTGATGTACAAGGCCCCCAGATCCTGTTGTACTTCCCCTTTTCCCAACTTGACGCCATTTAGATAGTAATCTGCCTTCCTGTTTTTGCTACAAGGTGGATAACCTCACATTTATCCACATTAAACTTCATCTGCCATGCATCTGCCCACTCCCCCAACCTGTCGAAGTCACCCTGCATTCTCTTAGCATCCTCCCTCACAGTTCACACTGCCACCCAGCTTTGTGTCATCTGCAAATTTGCTAATTTTACTTTGAACATCCAGTGAATTGGCCTCCACTGCCTTCTATTGCGAAGAATTCCACAAATTCTTATTCTTAAACTGTAACCCCTGTTTCTGGACTCCCCCCAACATCGGGAACATTTTTCCTGCAGTTACAGTAAGTGAAAATCTAGCAGGCAAGCAGGATGCTTTCTCCAACCACACCCCCATTTGAAGGCCACTATCTTCCACCGCTTCTACCCAGTGCTTGGTACCTACTTCCAGCAGCCACTGGTTGTCCTCCAGGATGCACCGAGCCGCAGCCTGGTCCATGCCGGTCACCAGGGCGAATTCGGCGCAGACACTCTCACGGCAGCGGCGCAACGCTTCCGATGCCTCCAACGGCCTGGGACTCTTGCACTGAGGCTGCTCCATGGCCGGAGCTGCAGCGAGCCGCTCGCCAACCCCGGCTCCCCCGTCCGCATCTGCCCCCGCAGCTGCTTGTGCTTCCATCCCTCCCTCCGCCTCGGCTCTACGACACCCACAACCAGGTTGCTCAGAGCACTTCAGTGCCTCGTCCAAAGCCGGAGACATTGAAACATGTTTAGCCCCCCCCCCCCCCCCCCCCCCCCCCCCCGGTTCCACAGCCCATGAAACAGGTTGTTTTTAAAGCAAATCTCCTGTTCAAACAAACACTTACAGTGACAGATTTATGCTCCTGGTCCACACCTCCTGCGACACTGAAACCAGTCCAGCACCTTCATCTTTGTCCAACACTATGATATACACGTCTCCTTTATTCTGTTCTCATGGGACAACAAGAAAAGAAAACAGAATTCATTGAATTTTATATTATAAAACAATGCAATGTTTTCCCTTAATGTAAACAATTGCTAATCTTGGAATTCCATTAATTCAATTCAAGGAAGAACATTGTGAACAAATGTGTTTTTCCTCCCTCATATTGTTTGTCTAAACGTCCTGTGATGATGGTTGAAGGAGGCACTCAGCTAGAATTACAGTGAACAAAATAAAGCCTGTATGTAGGAAGAATGTCAATACGAAAATCAATTCTGGTGAAGGGTCATGAACTTGAAATGTAACAATTTTATCTCCCTTTTTCATTCCATTCTGATGTCTCTCTCCTGGGTCTCCTCCATTGCCAGAGTGAGGCCACAGGACATTAGAGGAACAGCACCTCATATTCAGCTTGGTTAGCATATAATCCACACAAAATACTGGAGCAACTCAGCGGGACAGGCAGCATCTCTGGAGAGAAGGAATGGGGTGCTGCCTCACCTTTTCCATCATGGTCTGGTTTGGCTCAGCCACCAAGCATGACATCTGGAGGCTGCAGCACATCATCCGATCAACTGCAACCTTCCCCCCATTGACAAACTGTACACTGCAAGGGCCAGGAAGTGGAGCGGGGTAAGATCATCTCTGACCCCTATCACCCTGGCCACAAACTCTTTGAAGCACTTCATTCTGGAAGATGACTCCGAACTGTGAAAGCCGCCACAGCGAGACATAAAAACAGCATTTTTCCAAAAGCAGTAGCTCTACTCAACAGCCAAAAGTCTGTAGCCTCCTTGTGCTCTGGTATTTTATTTCATTCTTCACATGTTTAAATTATAATGTTTTATTTTTAATTGTCTAATGTATATCGTGTTGTTACTTGCGAGCAAAGCACCAAGGCAAATTCCTTGTATGTATACATACTTAGCTAATAAAATTTATTCAATTCAATTCACTCCAGAGATGCTGCCTGTCCCGTTGAGTTACTCCAGCATTTTGTGTCTACCTTCGATTTAAAACCAGCATCTGCAGTTCCTTCTTACACATATAATCCAATGGTATGAACATTGAATTCTCCAATTTTAGTTACACTCTTCCCCTTGGTCCCGACTCGAAACATCAACTATCCACGTACTCCAGAGATGCTGCCTGACTCGTTGAGTTACTCCAGTACCTGGTGTGTTTTTTGTAATGATTTCTTACTTATGAGACCTGCCTGACCTGTTGAGCATTTCCACTACTTTTGGATTTTATAACCCATATTCCATGTTCCCTCTGTCTCACTTCTTTAACCACTTATCTGAATTATTCTTAAATGATGATCTGCCCGGTGAATCACAACTCCACTACAGTAATGAACCAAGTCTGATTAAACTGATTGACTAAGGTAATTGACTGCTCCTTGTCCATGTAAGTCTGCCAAAAGCCTTCGACATAGTGGCCCACCTCATTCGCTTCCAAAGATCCTCTTAACATTTTCTAGTTCAGAGGTTCCGAACCTTTTTTGTCCCATTTACCCCTGGCAACTTCAAGGGGCTGTCCCACTTGGACAACCTAATTGGCGAGTTTAGAAGAATTTGAAAAAATGACATGTTGAAGACCTCCTTCGACTATGTTGAAGACTAGCTTCGACTATAACCATATAACCATTACAGCACGGAAACAGGCCATCTCGGCCCTTCAAGTCCGTGCCAAACTTATTTTAAATAAATACTTCCCCCTAGTCCCATCTACCTGCACTCAGACCATAACCCTCCATTCCTTTCCCGTCCATGTACCCATCCAATCTATTTTTAAAGGATAACATCGAACCAGCCTCCACCACTTCCACTGGAAGCTCATTCCACACAGCTACCACTCTCTGAGTAAAGAAGTTCCCCCTAATGTTACCCCTAAACTTCTGCCCCTTAATTCTCAAGTCATGTCCCCTTGTTTGAATCTTCCCTACTCTCAATGGAAAAAGCTTATCCACGTCAACTCTGTCTAACCCGCTCATAATTTTAAAGACCTCTATCAAGTCCCCTCTTAACCTTCTGCGCTCCAAAGAATAAAGACCTAACTTGTTCAACCTTTCTCTGTAACTTAGTTGCTGAAACCCAGGCAACATTCTAGTAAATCTCCTCTGTACTCTCTCTATTTTGTTGACATCCTTCCTATAATTAGGCGACCAAAATTGTACTCCATACTCCAGAATTGGCCTCACCAATGCCTTGTACAATTTTAACATTACATTCCAACTTCTATATTCAATGCTCTGATTTATAAAGGCCAGCACCCCAAAAGCTTTCTTTACCACCCTATCTACATGAGATTCCACCTTCAGGGAACTATGCACAGTTATTCCTAGATCCTTCTGTTCAACTGCATTCCTCAATTCTCTACCATTTACCATGTACGTCCTATTTTGATTTGTCCTGCCGAGATGTAGTACCTCACATTTATCAGCATTAAACTCCATCTGCCATCTTTCAGCCCACTCTTCCAAATGGCCTAAATCTCTCTGTAGACTTTGAAAATCTACTTCATTATCCACCACACCACCTATCTTAGTATCATCTGCATACTTACTAATCCAATTTTCCACACCATCATCCAGATCATTGATGTACATGACAAACAACAGTGGACCCAACACAGACCCCTGAGGCACCCCACTAGTCACCGGCCTCCAACCTGACAAACAGCCATCCACCATTACTCTGGCATCTCCCATTCAGTCACTGTTGAATCCATCTTGCTACTCCACCATTAATACCCAACAATTGAATCTTCTTAATCAACCTTCCATGAGGAACCTTGTTAAAAGCCTTACTGAAGTCCATATAGACAACATCCACTGCTTTACCCTCATCAATTTCCCTAGTAACCTCTTCGAAAAATTCTAGAAGATTTGTCAAACATGACCTTCCAGGCACAAATCCATGTTGACTGTTCCTAATCAGACCCTGCTTATCCAGATGCTTATATATATTATCTTTAAGTATCCTTTCCATTAATTTGCCCACCACTGACGTCAAACTAACAGGTCTATAATTGCTAGGTTTACTCTTAGAACCCTTTTTAAACAACGGAACAACATGCGCAGTACGCCAATCCTCCGGCACTATTCCCGTTTCTAATGACATTTGAAATATTTCTGTCATAGCCCCTGCTATTTCTACACTAACTTCCCTCAATGTCCTCGGGAATATCCTGTCAGGACCTGGAGACTTATCCGTTTTCATATTTTTCAAAAGTGTCCGCACCTCCTCTTCTTTGAATCTCATAGTTTCCATTGCTATGCTTGTTTCCCTTACCTCTCATAATTCCATATCCTTCTCCTTGCTACGACTAACTTCGGGAAAATTGGACACCGAATAGTGGAGAGTGAAGACGACCTCCTTCTATCTCCTTCGACCTCCCTTCGACTATGATGAAGACTATCTACAACTACCCTCGTCCTACTTTTGACTACCCTCGATTACCTACGACTAACATGCCGACCTACTATGACTTACTACGACTAAACCTATGAGTAAAAAAAGTATCGATTTTTTCCATGGCGACCTTTTTTTACTCGCGGGCATTTTTTAACATATTGAAAAAAACACCGCGACCTAGCTGAGGCCTCGAGTTCGCGGAGACCACTCTCGAGCATGAAGGAGAGTTACGAAGACCTCCTACGACCTCGTGTCGACCATGCTGCGAGTATGAGTCGAGGGCAAACTCGCCAGAACTCGCGGATTAGGTCGCCCAAGTGGGACAGGCCCTTCTATAGCACATAACAATGTTATTTCACTTATTTATGAACAACTAATGATGAACAGATACCGGTATACCAGAACCAAACACAGTCAGTCAATGAGAAAATATATGTACAAATCCAGAATCAACAAATTTACCCCCTGGGTAGGTGAAATTTACCCCCGGGAGGTAAATTTACCCCAGGTTGGGAACCCTTGATCTAGTTGGAGCACACTTTATGTGTTTGGTTCCATTCTTATCAGTGGAAGTCACAAAAGGTCACCAGTAATAGCTTCTCTTCCCACATGCAGAAGATTCTGTAAAGAGCAATACTTTGTCTCTTCCCATTTCTCAACTATATGTTGCCCCTAGGCAACACTGTGAATGGCAGTACGCTGATGACACCCAACTCTACCTCGTCACAATCTCTCCTGAATCCTCGACACTCCCTCAGCGTCAGACTGTTTATCCAACGTTGAGGGAATATTGTGCAATCTCCCGGAATGAAAGGGCAGGAATCTCCTCCAGCTAAATAGCAGGAAAAACAGTGACATCATCCTTGGTCTTTAACAAAATTCCATTTCCTAGAACTGGTGCTATTTTCCTTGCTGGTACCTGAAACTAAAGGAGACTGTTGGTATTATATCTGACCAGGGGATGTAGCATCCCACATCAGTCTATTTCCTTCTACATAACAGCAAATGACCAAACACATGTCTTAACTCAACTGCTGTGAAAACTCTCAGTGTCAGTTTAGTTTTTTGTCACGTGTACCGAGGTACAGTGAAAAGCTTTTTGTCACGTGCTAACCAGTCAGCAGAAAGACATGATTACAATCAATCCATTTACAGTGTATAGATACATGATAAGGAAATAACGTTTAGCACAATGTAAAGCCAGCAAAGTCCGATCAAGGATAGTCCGAGAGACATCAAAGAGGTCCATCTGTAACTTCTCATCTGTCCCTTTGCTAGATCCAGATCTATTTATTAATTATCCACTTGCTGAATTCCCTTATTCTACTCTCCAACCTGGAGTCATTCAAAGTCTTCCTGCCTGTGTCCTAACCTGCATTGAATCCCTTCCATCATCACCCAAGTGATTGGTTTCAGTTAACCAATACCTCAATTTGAAAACCCTCATCTGACAAAAACACTGACAATAGTTTCACCCTTCATCTCCTTCAGCATATTTTGGTATGAAAAATATGCATCCCTCCAATTTTGCACATCCTTGAATGAAATTACTCTACCATTAATAGTTATACCAAGGTCCTAAGCTCTGATATTCTGTCACAAAATCTCTCCACCTCCCTTTACATTGCATCAGAAAACCCACCCGTTGTTTACACATATCTTTGTAAGGGGGCTTAAAACTCACCACCCACTCGTTCCATTCCACCCACCATCTCTCTTGCTTTGTGTTTCACTTCTCTCCTTCGTTCCTTATCCGGCAAGATTTTTGCCATTTCACTTCTGGACTTTGTTACTATTCCATCCATCTGCCAATTACCCTTTCTCAACCGTATCCACCTCTCACTTCCCAGTTTTTCCCCGCCCCTTTCCCTCACCTCTTTTACCAGATTTCCCCCCTCTACTCTATCAGTAGGAAAAGGGATCCTGATCTGAAATGTCATCTGTCCATTTCCCCCCACAGATGCTGGCTGACATGCTGAGTTTCTCCAGCACTTTGTCTTTTGCTCAATCTTTGTACAAATTGTTATTTGATAACACTCCCGCAAACCATCCCTGGAAACCTTTTGTTACATTAAAGGAACTATGTATGGGGATATTGTTACTGTGATAAAGCATCCCACAGACTCCAGCCTGCGCAATTTGAAGTGTCTTGCGCTTTCTTTCACAAATGTATCATCCTCCGCAAAATCACTCAACTGCTACAAATAACTTGCCCCAGAAATTAGATCATTTGGTGTCCATTTTCCATTGTTGCCAGGTTAGACCACAATGCTTTTAATTAGCTACCAGGGATGCCTGAAAGCAGCAACATTCAATGTATGAAGCTAAAGGAGCGTTGCTGCCAACTGTTGCCACATTTCATTTTGGACTAATTATCCATGGAAGTTTGCTCTAACCTACAATCCAACAACCACTGCATCGGCTGAATGCACACAGAGTTCTTGAGCAGAACCCTGCGAGACACTGTCCATTTCCAACTATCTAAAATATATTATAATGGTTCAAACCAGTATTTAGGTCCTTCCTTCATTCTCCTTAATCTTGCTTTATGATTTTGTATGGGCCTTCCTGATAAAGGTTTCCTTTAAGCTACCGTAACCCACATCACCTCATTTTTAATAATCATTCTTGGATCTAAGCGTAACTGCAAAAAAAACATTTATATGATTTCATTCTCTACAATATTTAGCTGGAGAAAATGCTGAAAATTAACTTGAATCCTGTGTTACAGGGTAAAGTTTAACAGTGAAAGATTAATCCATCTGCTGAGATAATCACAACAAACTTGGCAAATTTCATTCCTAGTGCAAAAAATATTAATAAGAAGGACTGACATCAGTGAATGTTTCTCGCATGGAGTCTTGCATGACTGGACTGCCATCTGTATATGTGAACAGACAAGTTTAAATATGTGATTCACAGCAATTCCAATTTTCCACTCAGTAACATAAATTCTGTTGGCAATCTGCCTACACCAAATGCAGGTAATCAAAGTTGTGCCTTGATACAATACTTCAGCTGGAAGTAGCATTTCTACACCTTGTACAAGTGATGTGGCCTCATCATGAGGGTACTACTCATTATGCAGTGGATAGGAAATAGGGTGCACGGTTTCACTATGGCACGATCATTGTACTTAAATGTGTAGGAAGGAATTGCAGATCCTTGTTTAAACCAAAGATAGACACAAAAAGCTGGAGTAACTCAGCGGGTCAGACAGCATCTCTGGAGAAAAGGAAAAGGTGACGTTTCGGGTCGAGCCCCTTATTTCTCTTTTCTTCAGAGATTCCGTCTGATCTTCTGAGTTACTCCAGCTTTTTGTGTTTATCTTTCATTCTACTTAAATGTCAGTTCTTAATGTCAGTAATTTTCAGAAAATCTGAACCATGGTTAATCAAGTAATAATCATGGGAATCCATATTGTGTAATTTCATTCGCATAGTTGATACAATCAAAAAGAAAGTAAGCCAATCGAGTCAAACACAGAACTGTGATCACCACGATCTGGGCTTCACTGCAGTTAAAATGCACTTTAAATACTATTCCTTTGTAATAATCTTTTGCAAAGATTTATTTGCATCAATTCAGTCCAAGTCTCAGTGCATTTGTGCCCCAAAGCAAAGAACTAGGTTGCTAGTGTGCTGCTGTTGTTGGGTCTACCACAAGGACTCTAAAGTGTTACAGATGTGCTGTGGCATTCCGTTCTTTATCCGCTGGGCTGAATTAATCTTTAGCCAGACAATATCTTAGAAGTTAACTTGATTACACAGTAGGAATAGTTATGAGACTGACTGAAGTTTAAACTGCTGTAAGATTAAACTACCTACTGAACTATTGTTACATAAACGTAACACAGTCAGAGGCCAGATATCAACTTTGCTGCACGAAGGGAATGTGTACCATTGACATGATATTCAGGGATGGGGTCAGGCCATTGTCGGGGGGACAGAATGAACAGTGGTGTGTTACAATACAACAGAAGGGATTTCAAAATCTGTTTGAATATGCGGCTCTGCATAAAACTGTCAGATAGCAAGAACTGACCCGATCTGAAGCATCACCTATCCATGTTATCCAGGGATGCTGCTTGACTCACTATTCTAACAGACAGTTGAATATTTATGGTGCAAATACATGCAAAATGGTTCCATTATCTGCATTCCAAAGCTTGGGTTGAAACAGCATTGCCAATCCAGAGACATTCTTCAAGTGCAAGTGCAAGGGCACCCTGATGCACATCCTGCTCTGTATATTTCAAAGCAATAATTCAGGGCTTGGTAGATACATTAAGCATAAAGGAAGTCCGCAAGTTATGAAAGAGTTCCATTCCTGAGAACTGTTTGTAACTCAAACTGTTTGTGTCAGGAGTGAACATAAAACAGTGCAAGGGAGAGGATCACAGAAACAGCTGTGACGGAGAGCAGGCAGGCAAGGGAATAGTGTTCCCCAGTCGGCTTCACTGACTGGGTAAGCGAGAGAACTAGTCTGCTCAGCACTCCCAACTCTGTTGGGCTCAACCCAGCCCCTGATTGCTGTTGGGGTAACTCAACGGGACAGGCATCATCTCTGGATAGAAGGAATGGGTGCCGTTTCGGTATGAGACCCTTCTTCAGACTCGAGCCAAAACGTCACCCATTCCTTCTATCCAGAGATGCTGCCTGTCCGCTCAGTTACTCCAGCATTTTGTGTCTATCTTCGGTTTAAACCAGCATCCGCAGTTCCTTCCTACTACCCTGGTTGCTGTTGTTCAGGGTTGGGGGATGCTGTGTGGGGAGGGACATGTGGAAATGCCCCATTCCCACCCAGCAGTCCGCAGCAGCTGGCTAATCCATCCTGCCCGTCTCTCCAATGCTCGTCTATATGCCCAGAAGTTGGACATTCGTAACTTGGGGAAGACCTGTATCTAGAAGCAAGGAACTGCAGATGCCGGTTTACACAGAAGGTCACAACGTTCTGGAGTAACTCAGCGGGTCAGGCAGAATCTAAGGAGAACATGGATAGGTGATGTTTCGGGTCCAGCCCTGAAATGTCACCTATCCATGTTCTCCAGAGTTGTTGCTTAACCGGCTGAGGACATGCATCTGTTACAAAACGACAGAAACAAGCAGAAACCTGCACGTTTGCCTCAAGCCCTTACTTTTGGCAATTTGTATAGCTGCTCACCTCAGCTGCAGTCTCGGCTTCCTGCAGTATTTTTGTGATGTCAGCTTTAGCCATTAGTAAGGACAAAACCACCTGTGCTTTTTGTTTCTCCAGGATGGAATGAGATAAATCTTCAAGGCTGAAAGACATAGTTTGAAGGATTAAGTATGTCATTAACCAGTTACATTACAAAACTGCCCAAGAATATAATGCTTTCCCACAGAGGTATGATATCCTAACAGCAGCACAGTGCATTTAAATGGAAAAGTAACAAAACCATGACTGACAGGTTGCTGTTTCTTGGCTAATTCTCCACCACTTCCCTGCCTAAGAAATGTTGCTCGGTGGAGATGCAAAGTAGTAGCCTGAGCTCTATCCCCACAAAGAGGTACAGATGGTTATTCAAGAATAATCAGAATCAGAATCAGATCAGAATCAGAATCAGATTTTATTCGCCAAGTATGTTTTGCAACATAGGAGGAATTTCACTGGCCAGGTCAGTCATACAATTAAAAGCAAGACTCAAAAACACATTTTAACATGAACACATTCCTACACATTCCTCACTGTGATGGAAGGCGAAATAAAGTTCAAATCCTTCCTTTTGTTCTTCCTTGGTCGGGGACCTCGAGCCCTCCGTTGACGGGACGGTCTTGATTCCCGTAGCCGGCGGAGTTCGGGCCCTCCGTGTCGAGGCGATCAGCTCCTGCATCGGGGGGTTGTCAACTCCCCCGCCCCGGGCGATCGAACCTCACGTCGGGGCTGGTCGAACCTTCTGCGGCGTTGGAGCTCCTGACTAGCCTCACCCGAGACTGCGAGCCCTTGATGGTAAGTCTGCAGGCCGCGGTGGGAGCGATCCCAGGCAAGGGATCCGCTCCGATGTTAAGTCCGCGCCCTGCGGTGGGGCTCACGACAGTCCGAGGTGGCTCCCAGCTCCAGCGATGGTAGGTCACAGAGCCCGAATAATGTGATCCAAAAATTGATCACATCTCCAGGAAGGTAGGAACTTGAAAAAAAGATTCCCCCGATCCCCTCCCCCAACCCCCCACCCCCCACATAAAACAAATTGAAGTACATTAAAACAAACTTTAAACAAATGCTAAAAATAACAAAAAGATGAAAAAACGAACAGACTGCCGGCAGGGCTGCCATCTCCCCGGCGCCCCTGGTGGTCTAATAAGCAGGGGAAAGAGGCTCCCTGAAAAATAATTCCACATTTTATGAATATCTGTCTTCACCTTTTACAATTTAAGTAAGAGAAGTGGCAGCACTCATAGAATCGTTGAGTCATACAGCACAGAAACAGGCCCTTCGGCCCAGCTTGTCCATGTGCACCAATATGCCTCATGCACACATCGCATCTGCCTGCATTTGGCCCATATTCCTCCAAATCTTTCCTATCCACGTACAGTCCAAATGTCTTTTAAAGGGCAGCATGATGGCGCAGCGGTAGAGTTGCTGCCTTACAGCGCCAGAGATCCTGACTATGGGTGTACAGAGTTTGTATGTTCTCTCCATGACCATGTGGGTTTTTCCTGGGCGCTCCGGTTTCCTCCCACACTCCAAAGACGTACTCGTTTGTAGGTAGTAACAAAATGATGGAGTAAAGGGGCGACCTAATTGGCGAGTTTAGAAGAGTTTAGGAGAGATTGAAAAAATGTCATGTTGAAGACCTCCTTCGACTATGTAGAAGACCTCTTTCGACCTCCCTCGACTATGTTGAAGACTAGCTTCAACTAGCTTAGACTAGCTTCTGGAAAATTGGACTCCGAATAGTGGAGAGTGAAGACGACCTCCTTCGACTATGTTGAAGACTATCTACGACTACCTTTGATTACCTTCGACTACCCTCGATTACCTACGAATAACATGCTGACCTACTACGACCTACTTCGACTAAACCTACGAATAAAAAAATATCGATTTTTTTCATGGCGACCATTTTTTACTTGCGGGCATTTTTCAACATGCTGAAAAATACGCCACGACCTAGCTGAGGCCTTGAGTACGCGGGGACTACCCTCGAGCATGAAGGAGAGTTACAAAGACCTCCTAGGACCTCGTGTCGACCATGCTGTGAGTATGAGTCGAGGGCAAACTCGCCAGAACTCGCGGATTAGGTCACCGCAGTGGGACAACCCCTTAACTCAGCGGGCCATGCAGCATCTCTGGAGAGAAGGAATGGGTGACTTTCCTCAGTCTCGACCCGAACCATCACCCATTCCTTCTCTCCAGAGATGCTGCCTGTACCGCTGAGTTACACCAGCATCTGCAGTTCTTTCCTACTGGTTTGTAGGTTAGTTGGCTAATGGTCCCTAGTGTGTAGGAGAGTGCTAGTGTATGGGGATCGCTGGGCAGAAGGTAACTGTATCTCTATCTCTAAACTAAACTAAATTTTGTTATAGTACCTGTCTCAACTGCCTCCTCCGGCAGCTCATTCCTATCCATCACGTTTCTACATTCTTTTCTATATACCTTATAAGAGGGATAGGATAAATGTGCATTTTCATAGATAGGGAAACTCAGCACGGTTTTGAACGTTGGAGATTGTACCATCCAAAATTGAAGTAGTAACCAAAATGGTAGACTAGAGCAAGGCCGTAGATGTTGTCTTGGTGGACTTCAGCAAGGTCTTTGATAAGGTTCTGCATAGTAGGCTGCTCTGGAAGGTTAGGGCACATGAGATGCTGGGAGAGAAACTGGATACAGAATTGACTTCATGGAAGAAAGCCGAGGGAGGTAGGTGGTTTTTTTTTGGATTGGAGGTCTGTGTCTCGTGGTGTGTATCAAGGATTGGTGCTTGGCCCATTGCTGTTTGTGGTTTATATCAACAATATGGATGAAAATGTACAAAGCATGATTAGTAAGTTTGCAGATAACATTAAAGTGGGTGGTATTACAGATTGTCAAGATGGTTATCAAAAATTACAGCAGAATCTTGATCAGCAAGTAGGCTGAGGAATAGCCAATGGAGTTTAATGCAGATAAAAGTGACGTGTTGCACTTTGGGACGTCAAACCAGGGCAGGACCGTCACAATGAATAGTGGGGCTCTGGGCAGTGTTGTAGAGCAGAGGAATCCAGGAATGCGGGTACACACTTTCCTGAAAGTGGCATCACAGATAGATAGGGTGGTCAAGAAGGCTTCTGGAACATTAGCCTTCATCCAGCAGGGTACAGAGTATAGAAGTTGGGGCATTATATTACAGTTGTGCAAGATGTTGGTGAGGGTGCATTTGGAGTATTGTGTTCAGTTTTATTCACCCTGCGAAAAGAAAGATGTCATTGTGCTGGAAAGAATGTAGAGAAGATTCAAGAACTAGAAGGCATCATTTTAAGATGAGAGTGGTAAGATTTAAAAGTGACCAAAAGGACAACAACTGCTAAATTAAGTAGTTGAAGCAGTTGATATAACATTTAAAAGATCTCTGGACAGGTTTATAGATAGGCAAGGATCAGAGGCTATAGGCCAAACACAGGCAAATGAGACTAGCTTAGATGGGCATCTTGGTTGACATGGACGAGTTGGGCTGAAGGGTCTGTTTCCATGCTGTATTACTCTATGTCTAGTGAGTGAATCTAAATACTATTTTTAGAATGATTACACAATGCCAGAATTACTGATTTATATTTGGCAATGATAAGGTATGTTGTGCAAAAAAAAAGATCAATGCCAAGGTTTCCAAGGCCAGCTCTGAGTTTTAATAGGTTTATAACGGGTTTACCCAAAATGAAACAAGTCAAGGGAATTTGATCAACAGGCTCGGAAAACACGTTACTGGAGAATCTTGAAGTGTTATTTAGATAGTTTAAACATGTATTTGTGGACTAAAATAGACAGAAAATGCTATAAATACTCAGCGGGTGAGAGCATCAATTTAAAGCAAAACAGAGTTAATGTTAAAGGCCAGAGACCCTTCACCTGGCCAGCTGAGTGTTTTCACCATTTTCTGTTCTTATTTCAAATTTCCAGAACCATAAGTTCTTTGATTTTGAATTGTCTTTTTAGACTCGTCTGTTCTTTACATTTAGAGATTAATGACAGATCACATGGCACTCTGAAATTAATGTAATTCTTCATATACAGCTGATAGTTACTAACCTGACAGACCAACTTTTCCCTTTATTTTCAGACAGCTTCCTGCTGTTCGTCGATTCATCATCAGACCAAGAATCCAGAGTTCCAGTGCTACTTTTCCAGTTGCTCTTTGACCTTGAACTCGAAATTCCAGATCTATAAATTTTCACTAAACCAGACCCATTAGTAGCACAAGAGGTTCCAGAGGAAATATTTGTGAGACTTTCAGCACTGGGACCAATAGAGTTTCTTGGCTTAATCTCCAGTTCAGTTTTAAAGCTGTGGGTCATTGGATCAGTAGAATAATCACTGCACAGTTTGTCAAGGTCTGGCATGCTTAGAGCTCTAAGCTCCCGTAGCTTGGAGCGAGACAAAGAGTTTGGTCGGTGCTTGACCGATGACCTGCCTTTAGAATTGTTAATCTTGCATGCATTGAAATCCTGCTCTTGAGACTTTTCATTGCTGGTGTCACATTCACTGGACTTTTTAAGCCCCTTGGCAATGCTCTCAGTACAGTTTGTTTCAAAACTCTGTAAAGCTAAGGTCGATGGAGCCTTTTCTAATTGCATCGATGTAAAGGCAACTTCAGAGGTACCTTCAGTATAAGAACTCAGACTACGTCTCAGTACACGTGATGCATCAAAATCCCGACTCAGTGAAATGTTGGATGTCATTAAAGGGATGGCGCTCCCCGATATTCGCCGTCCTATTGCTGGCTTACCATAGGAACACGCATTGCAATTAACACAGGATGAGGCAAATAAGTGTGCATCTATTTTCCTGATAACAGGTTTGTCAAAGCTAGCCAGGCTTTCAAAAGATTTAATTCTCTGTTTAACAGAAAAAGAGCCACTCTCTGGTGGACAATTCAATTCATTGGTAAAACATCCCATGGTTGACTTGCCCTTGTCTCTTTGATAGAAGAAAAAATCAGTGCTGGAGTGCTTCTCTTCACTCAAAGATTTCCTCAAGGACCCAGTTACTTCAATTTTTGGTTGAATATTTTCTGGATATTTAACCATATTGTGTAATTGCAAAGTCTCAAATGATTTTACCTGTCTATCCAGTAGTGGGGGTTGTTTTTGAGCAGCTTTGATTGTATGGTCAGATGGACTTTTAACAACATTTGTACCCTCACTATTTAGCCTTTCAGATGTCTGCTCTAACATCATGGGAGGCTTTGGGGCTTTCTTTGGTTTCTGTGCCTTATCCAGCATTGAGGGGAATTTAGGCGACTTGTGATCTAAGAGTTCTGAAGAGGTAGCCACACTATTAACATCTTTCCTCTCCAGGGAAGGTGATGTTAGTTTTAATTCTATAAAGCTACGTTGTGTTGCCACGCTTTCCTGATCATCTTCTAAGTTATTACACGAAGAGTGAACAGGAGAATCTTTCAAATGTTTTGGTCCTGTGGGTATCAATTGCTCCTCTGACTTTATGTCTTGTACTTGTTTATCGATTACTTTCTGTGCCCCTTGTGATAATTTCTCAGAGTTTTTATTGACCACGTTTTGCTTCTCACAATGCCTCAATTCAGTCACAGGTGTGCCGTGCATTTCAGTGGATCTTTCCTGGCTCGCTTGTACAATGTTCTCCTCATTTTCAGAATTTCCTGACTCCCCGAATGAATTGGGAGAACTTTTAACCCATGCATTTTTCCTGATAATATGGAGCGTTTCTTTAGGTGTTTTATCTTTTTGCTTCTGATCTAACGGAATCTGTAATTCAAGCTCTTTTTGGAATCTAGATTCTTCTTTTATTCCTTGTTTTTGCCTTTCATTGCTTAAGTCAGTTTTGGTGACATCAGATAACTTAGTTACATCTTTATTTTGCTGCCTGGTTTTGAGACCGGTGTCTGTTGCCAATTGCATTGAAATTTGTTCTCCTGAAGAATATGCAGGAATTTTACTAATTTCTATCTCTTGATTCATTTTAGGTAGATTTTTCTCACTCTGGTTATTTAAATCACATATTAATGAAGCTCTTTTAGTTAAGAGTGTTGATGCTAGCTGATCTATATCTGGTGACTTTTCTGGGTATTTCTGCATGGTCACTGAATTTTTGGATCCATCAGACGACTTTGATGCATTCTCACAAATTTCTGAATGAGATTTTATTTTACTTTTAATGCTGAGTCCTTTTAGTTTTGGTGCCGAATTGAACTTCTGGGCTTTGTCCTGAAGCTTAGCTCTGATATACATTTGAGATGGTGGTCCACTTTCACTCTGCCCCTTATATTTCATATTTTGGGTTGCTAAAGTTTGTTTGGATAGATTAAGAGGATACCTTTGTGGCTGAGGACAACAATTGTTGGCAGTACTTGACAGCACTTGGCTCTCCTTTTTGATAGAAGTTACAGATGAAGCTGCATCAACAGCATCCTGGTTACCCTTATTTGTAGCAGATAGCCTGGGTTTGAGCACTGGATGCTGACACTGTAGACTTGTACTGGGAATTTCTATGTTCCTCGTATGATTTAAGGCATCTAAGGAAGAAGACAAATTATGGTCTGTTCTGCCCGATTTCAAAGAAGTTTGAAAAGGTAGTCTAGACACAGAAAAGGCAGAATCAGTACGGTGGACTAACTTTTCAATAAAATCTCGGGCAACTTCTTCAATAGAATGGCTTTGTTTATGAGGATTATGATTCTTGGTTACATCTGTAGTATGATTCATATTTTTTGGTTGATATTGTTTGGAAGATGCATCTAACTCCTGAATTTCGATTTGGGCTTCATTTATATCATTGGTAGAAAGGTGGGCATTGCTTTCAAATTTGATCTGTTTGGAAGGCCTGGTAGAGACTGAAAATGGCAGTGATTCAGTGATGTCTGTTGGATTCTCACCAAAAGCACAAGTTAATGCAGAAGCAGTTAAGGTCTCTCCATTTTTATAGGATGTTGAGGATAGGTATGTGTGTGCTTTTCCGACCACAGATATTGTTGCATTATTTTCTTCTGTTGCAATCTCATTTAGTGGCAAATCATTCTTATTATGATTTGGCAAAGGAGGCACAGATTTCCCCGAGGTGGTAGATTGATCGCTGGGTGGGTAGCAGATTTCAACCTCTTCAGTATCCGAATCTGCAACATTCAAGCTTTCACACTGACTGAAAACAACATCTCCAGGCAGAGCCATTGCCATTTTATCATGAGATACATGAGGGCTCTCAGAAGATTCGGTCTCTGAATCAGAATCCACAGCAGCAGCATACATGGAGTGTTGCTCATTATTTTCTATGACATCTGTTGAACTTAATGATTTTCCCTCTCTCTCAGTACTTAGATTTCTGGAGTAGTTAGTCAGGCAGGTTTTGTTCACTGAAAATACTTTGCCTGTGTTGACCGAATTCAGAACAGAATAATCAAGAATATCCTGCTTGGTGATGTTTAAGGAATCACATTTACTGCTGACATCATTTGTGCTGTTGGTAGTTTTTACTGAATTGGCAATTTTTACATCATGATCCATTTTCGAATTCGGAGACCATGATTTTGCAATTTCTTCCTCAGTGGAATTGAGGTCATTGACAATGTCGTCAATGTCGGTGATTGGGATGTCACACTTGTTCCTGTTGTGGGGAGAAGTCTCTGACTTCTCCTGCTTCTTCTCTGTAGAATCCCCACCAAGTTCTGCCTGGTCCTCACAGCATCCTTTGGCATTTAAGTTGCTGTCATCCTCAGAGAGCTCAGGCTCGACCAAGTTCACATCTGTTGAGGTTGTTGAGATGATACTGGATAGTCTGTCCACAGCTGTGGAAAAGAAAAATGCTTTTAATAATATTGTCATTTTTCAAATCCAAAAAGAGGGTAGATAGAGAGGCATAGATAGGACACATAGTTGGAACTTTCTCCCAGGATGGAAATGTCAGAGACAGACGGCATAGCTTTATGGTGAGAGGCACAAAGTTTAAAGGAGATGTGCAGGACAAGTTAATATTTAAACACAGAGGGTGTTGGGTACCTGGAACGCACTGCTGAGGATGGCAATGGAGGCAGATACGAAACTGGCATTTAAGCAGCTTTTAGGTAGACACACAGATATACAGGGAATGGAGGGTTGTGGATGACGTGCAGGCATACATTAATTTATCTTGGCACCATGTTTGACTATCTTGGTGAATATCTAAAGCTAAGAAACTGGCATAAACATAAATATTGTTTCCACCACCAATCGTTCGGTGCAGACTTGTTGGGCCAAAGTGCCTGTTTCTTTGCTGTATGACTCCATGACTTACTAATGTGCTGCAATAAAATGGGATTGGAAAATGAGTGAGATGTCTTTAACTTCCAGCATCTGACAGCCAACACTCTCTTTTGCATCAGTTTATAGAATGCATGTGTGGATGGTGCATTTTACTGGTTTTACTACCCCCATCTGAAGTCAATCTCGAAAAATCTGCTGATTGGAGCAAACTCGGTTCCTATATATTTGAGTAATTTTATCCTTTGTGCCCTGTGATGAAAAAGGTAGTAATATCTGTGGTTATATACTTTTTAATTTATTCATATGATCTTGATCACATTTATTGTCTACTGTTAATTCCCTCTGAACCCTGTTCAGATCTATCTCAGAGGGCACTGAGAATCAACTACATTTATGGGTGATGGCTGAAAAGAACAGATTGTTTCCCCCTGGAGGGCACTGGTAAACCGGCTGAGGCTTTACAACAGCCAGTGTTAAGGATAATGGCTTTTTGTTCAAGATTTATTTAATTACATGAACTTAAATTTCACAGCCAACCAGATAAGGTTCAAACTCATGACTTTGAACAATACTCCCAATCTCCGAATGCTAGCACCATTAACTTTAACCTATATACAACCATAATCGTTTATGTATTCAACATCTACACAAGTAGCCATTGTTCACAACAGTCCAAAAATGTTATGAGTCGATTGAAACTTGAGATAGGGAATACAGAACTCACATGACTGTATATATTTGAGTTCAAGCATTCTTCAGGAAAGCATATATTTTCTTCAAATTATGCCATTAAAATCTGTTAAGTTTTATAATATGTTGCAAGGCCAAATGATTTAGGTAAAAATGCAGATTTACTGTGAACAATGAACACAAGGACAAGTTTTAGTTAAACACAGACAGTGGTAGGTACCTGGAATGTGCTGCCGGGGATGGTGGTAAAGGCAGATACAATAGTGGCATTGAAGAAGCTTTTAGGTAGACACACAGGTATATTTACAGGGAAGGGAGTGATATGGATCACATGCAGGCATAAATTAAATTATCTTGGCATCATGTTTTGCACAGTTTTTGTCAATGCTGATTAGAGCTAGAGAGGAATATGTAACAAACACAAGCCATAGTTTGTGGCCAAGGGATGCTTAAGGAGATCCCAGCATTTGCAGGTTCTCCTCAAGTCACAGAAGCTCCTGACTTGGAAACAGATCATTGTTCCTTTATAGAAAAGGGGTGTAAATTCTGGAACTCCAAGCCTGTGGAAATGGGACTGGGACTATTCCTTGGAGTGCAGGATGATGAGGGGTGATCTTATAGCATCTGTGGGGAGAGAAAGAAAGTTGACATTTCAGATCAACGACCCTTCATCATCAGAATTGGAAAAGTGAACTGAGAGTGAACTGGGTGGTTTGAATGGAGGGAATGTCTGTGATGGGGTTCAGAATAAAGTTACGATAAAAATTACATTGAAATCCAGCAATTCAAGACAGAAAGAACAAAAAGAATGCTGTGTGCCAGGTCTTATCATATTCCTTTGATACCTTACCACACCCAGGCCTTATCAGATAGAATAATAAATGTCAAGAGCGGTACAGAAGCGCAGTTGGTAGAGCTGCTGCCTCATATCGTCAGAGTTCCGAGATCGATCCTGACCTCAGGTGCTGTCTATGTGGAGTTTGCACAACCCCCCTGTGACACGTGGGTTTCCTCCAGGTGCTCCTGTTTCTTCCCACATCCCAAAGACATGTAGGTTCGTAGATTAATTGGTATATGTAAATTGTGCCTACTACTCCTTGCGTAAGGAGTGGATGAGAAAGTTGGATAACAGAACTAGTGTGAATGAGTGATCATTGATCAGCGTGGATTTGGTGGGCCGAAGGGCCTGTTTTCATACTGTATCTTTCAACTAAACTACAGTCAACTTGGGCAAAACAATGCAGCAATAAAAATTCCAATGCAGTGTATATTTGGGTGGATCTTAGTTTAATGACACAATTTAACCTGCTTTAATCAGACTTTCCCTTCCATCACTGGGGGAAGCCACATCCAACTCACTTCCTGAGTTTCGTTAAGAAATAAGCAATGCTGATTTGTAAAAAAGGGTTTATTTTTATAAATGGCTTTTCAACTTTGAACATAACAAAAAAGAGATTTCACAAGAGAGCATTTCTCAAAGTTTCTGAAATCTGGTATTAAAAACATCAATTGGCACATGTACCCCATTCAGCCCAAGGAGAGAAAATTGTCACCTCACAGACATGGCCTGACCTGCTGAATATATCCAGCATTTTCTGTTTTAGAATTCCAGCATCTACAGATTTTTTTATTTTAAGAGAACATCGTTCTTTACCTCTCATGTGGTGTATATTTTGCATCAGAATAACAATAAGTGATAAAATAGAGTGCATTGCTGAAGTCTGTTGTTTATGTAAAACGGCATGGCAGTTTAGGTGTAGAGGGTAGAGGCGCTTAGGGGGGGATAAAGACAAGACAATGAAGGGTTAAATGGAACTTAATTTGGAAAGAATTGAGAACATCTATTTAGTTAAAAGAAAATGTAAAGATGGTGACCAATGAGGGTAGAGAAGTTGATGACCCGTCATGTTTTGTCCAACCACTCTGCTCTCCCACTTTCTTTCCCCCCACCCATGCAATCTGTCTGAAAATGCCACAAGGCATTGCCGCAAGGCTCGGTGCTGAGACCCCAGTTGTTTACAATATATATTAATGATTTAGACGGGGGAATTAAATGTAACATCTCTAAGTTTACGGATGACACAAAGCTGGGTGGCAGTGTGAGCTGTTAGGAGGATGCTATGAGACTGCAGGGTGACTTGGATAGGTTGGGTGAGTGAGCAGATGCAGTATAATGTGGGTAAATGTGAGGTTATCCACTTTGGTGGCAAGAACAGGAAGGCAGATTAGTATCTGAATGGTGTCAGATTAGGCGAAGGGGAGACCTTGGTGTGCTTGTACATCAGTCACTGAAAGTAAGCATGCAGGTACAGCAGGCAGTGAAGAAAGCCAATGAGGGTCTTCATTGCGAGAGGATTTGGGGTTAGGAGCAAGGAGGTCCTACTGCAGTTGTACAGAGCCCTGGTGAGGCCGCACCTGAAGTATTGTGTGCAATTTTGGTTTCCTAATTTAAGGATGGACATTATTGCTATTGAGGAAGTGCAGCGTAGGTTCACCAGGTTAATTCCGGGGATGGCGGGACTGATGTATAATGAAAGAATGGATCGACTGGGCTTGTATTCACTGGAATTTAGAAGGATGAGAGGAGATCTTATAGAAACATGTACAATTCTTAAAGGATTGGACAGGCTAGATGCAGGAAAAATGTTCCCGAAGTTGGGGGAGTCCAGAACCAGGGGTCACAGTTTAAGACTAAGGGGTAGCCCATTTAGGACTGAGATGAGGAAAAACTTTTCACCCAGAGAATTGTGAATCTGTGGAAGTGGAGGCAGTGGAGGCCAATTCACTGGAAGTTTTCAAGAGAGAGTTAGATTTAGCTCTTATGGCTAAGGGAATCAAGGGATATGGGGGAAAAAGCTGGAACGAGGCACTGATTTTGGATGATCAGCCATGATTATATTGAATGGCGGTGCTGGCTCAAAGGGCCGAATGACCTACTCCTGCACCTATTTTCTATGTTTCTAAAAGGGTCCCGACCCCAAACGTCACCTATCCACGTTCCCCAGCAATGCTGCTGACCTGCTAAGTAATTGCGGCTGGAGGTCTGTGACCAGTGGAGTTCAGCAAAGATCTGTGCTGGGACCTCAGTTGTTTGTGATATATATTAATGACTTGCAAGTAAATGTAGATGGGTTGGCTAGTAAGTTTGCAGTTGCCACCAAAATTGATGGAGTTGCAGACTGTGAGGAAGGCTGTCAAAGTATGCAGCGGGATATAGATCACCTACAGAAATGGCAGATGGGGTTTAATCCAAGCAGGTAAGAGGTGTTGCACTTCGGGGGTTGAATATAAGGTGAATGAATACAATTAAAGGCAAGATTCTTAACAGCATTGATATACATTGTAATCTTAGGGTCCAAATATATAGGTCTCTGAAAGTGGCAACACAAATAATTGGAATGGTAAAGAAGACATATGGTGTGCTTACCTCTGTCAGTCGGTGCATTGAGTATAAGAGTCAGGAAGTTATGTTGCAGCTTGATAGGACTTTGGCTAGGACACATTTGGAGTATTGAGTGCAGTTCTGGTCACTCCATTACAGGAAGGATGTGGACAATTTGGAGAGGGTGCAAAAGAGGTTTACCAGAATGCTGCCTGGATTGGAGGGCATTAGCTATAAGGAGAGGTTGGACAAACTTGATTGTTTCTCTGAAACATTAGACATTAAGGAGAGGACTGAGAGAAGTATATAAAATTGAGAGTTACAGTGAGGACACACTGAGAATCTTGTTCCCAGGTTGGAAATATCAAAGACTAGAATGCATTGATTAAGGTGAGAGGGGCAATGTTTAAAGAAGATTAACACTTATTTTTTTAAACAGAGGGTGGTGGGTGTCTAGAAAACATTGCTAGAGGGAGTATTGGAGGCAGTATGATAGCGGTGTTTAAGAAGTTTTGAAATAGGCATATAGATATGCAGGGAATGGCAGGATATGGATCACGTGCAGGCCAAGGAGATTAGTTTAACTTGACAACATGTTCAGTACAGACTGTGAGGACTGAAGGTCCTGTCCATGTGCGCACTGTTTTATGATCTATGAGTATTTTATTAATGGTGGTAGACTGGAAGGTGTTGGGATTTAGAGGAACACGGTGTCCTGGTACACAAATCACTCAAATTTACAGAGACACAAGGAACTGCAGATGCTGGAACGTTCAGTAAAACACAAAGTGCTGCTGTAACTCAATGGGTCAGACTGCATCCCTGGAGGGAATGGACAGTTAATACTTTGGTTCAGGTCCTCTTCCATGCTGAGACCAGGCGCCTGGTCCCAGACACCTCCTCCCAGTGCTAACCTTTCCGTCCTGAGCCTCCTCCGTTGCCAGAATGAGGGATGAATGAATGATGAATAAATGAATGATTAAATTTATTGGCCAAGTATTCACATACAAGGAATTTGCCTTGGTGCTCTGCCCACAAGTGACAACATGACATACAGTGACAGTTAGGAATGATACATAAAACATTAATAATCAAACATTATTGATTAAACATGTGAATTAAATAAAATGCCAGAGCAAAAGGAGGCTACAGATTTCTGGTTATTGAGTAGAGCTACTATTCATGGAAAAAAGCTGTTTTTATGTCTGGCTGTGGCAGCTTTGACAGTCCGGAGTTGCCATCCAGAGGGAAGTGATTCAGAGAGTTTGTGGCCAGGGTGAGAGGGGTCAGAGATGATCTTACCCACTCGCTTCCTGGCCCTCGCAGTATACAGTTCGTCAATGGAGGGTAGGTTGCAGCCAATAACCTTCTCATCTGATCGGACAATTCACTTGAGTTAAACCAGACCATGATGGAGAAGGTGAGTACAGACTCTACGATGGCCATATAGAATTGGACCATCATTACCTGTAGCAGATTCTGCCGTAGGAAGTACATCCTCTGTTGTGCCTTTTTGACTGTGGAGTCGATGGTAGCCCCCCACTTAAGGTCCTTGGAGATGATGGTTCCCAGGAACTGTGGTGTTGTTGATGATGAGTGGGGTGAGGGGAGGGGAAGCTCTCCTAAAGTCTACTATCAATTCCACTCTTAAGTGCATTGAGCTCCAGGTTGTTGTGATGGCACCAGGAAACCAGGCACACACAAACTGGAGGAAGAGCACCTTGTATTTCACAAGATGTTTTTCTACAGTAGTAATATTGTTTGCAATAATCTACCAAACAGAACAACGGTACAGTAAACTGCTGGCTACATTCAAGATACAATTGCAAAACGGTGCAACATAATATCCTTCTTTTAAGCAGTTTGATTTGTTTGCATTAACTCATTTTTGAAAGTAGTATCCTAATATGTTTTAAAAAAAAAATCATAATTGCAAACTCATTTTATGGTGAAAAACCTGAACTTACCAGAAACTGGTTTCCGTACTTCCAGTGTGATGGCGTGTGGGAGGTCGTTCATAAGGCTGCAGGTCTCTTGGTGAGACATGTTACAGACCGGCAAACCATTAATCATGACAACTTCATCTCCAGGGACTAGTTTTCCTTTTGACTCCTACAAAAGTAACGTCGCAGTTATAGAAGTGTTACAGAAATTGTTCTTTACCCAAGCAGCCAAAGTCCAGGTATTAAATTGAAGTACAAATACATTATGTATTATGTATTAAGTATCAGTCTGGGGAAGGGTTTCGGCCCGAAACATTGCCTATTTCCTTCGCTCCATAGATGCTGCTGCACCCGCTGAGTTTCTCCAGCACTTTTGTCTACCTTCGAAGTACAAGTACAGATGATTTGTTAAAAAAAAACAATGACATGAAGTTCAAACTCATTCATTATCACGGCGAATCAAACACACCAAGATGAGGCTAAGATTTTGAATTGGCTCGGTTCCCTCCAAATTTATTGGCCATATAAACCTTCTTTGGTGAAACAGACTTGAAACGTTGAGGTCCGGGGGAGCAAACGGTTATCTAGTTAAACAATAATCAATGATGAACTTCAGCACTTACTCTCTCAGCAACTCCGCCCGGCTGTAAACCGATTACCAGAATCCTCACTGGAGAAGCTTTAATTTCCAAATCCAATCCAAACGATTCTGCCTCTTTGCGCAAGAGTTGTATAGTTTCTGTTTGGGAAAGTCCCGAGGCATCAGCACACCTTTTGCTGTGGGGCAGTGGCCTGGCCACGGGCTTGCTGGAGTGGGATTGATGCTCCTCGTTCTTCTGCCGCAGGACGTTGGGTGGGCATTCCACGCTCATCATGCTCTTCACTCTGGTGACAGCTTTGTGCTCCAGTTTGGGCGAACGCTTAGACTCCAGCTGGCCTTCCTTCACACCCAGGTTGCTGGGGTTTGTCTCAGTGGAGCTGGAAGATTCAAAGAATTTCAGTGGCATGAAGGGCGAGTCGACCATCTGCTCCATTGAGGAGCTGTCCTCGGATTCGAGCGAGCTGCCATAGAGTGACGTGGCACCTTCGCTGCTGATATTCCTCTGCAATTCGCCATCCTGGCTGTCATCGTCAACTTCAACGGACGAAGTGGCTATGATCTCGGAATCTTCCTTGGGTGTCTTTTGTGCTGGATCCCTTTGTGACTGTTGAAAGTGAACGTTTTCTGCAGCTTTCACAAAGTCCTCTTCATCACTGGTGTCATCGTAGCAAATGACCCTCCTTTGCCGCAGCAGAGGGCTGCGGATTGAATTGGGGCTCCCATTCAGGCTGGCCTGACGCGCAGCTTCCGCATGATTGTTGCGAGACACTGCAGCCTTCCCACCGCTGAGAGTGACAGAGGGATCCGCTGGGTTGGACGCGTCCATTCCTTTCAGCACTGGAAATATATTTACAATTGTTCTGTTACTATCATTGAACAAAATACCCACAAGTTCTTCTCACGAACAGAACTGAAGACAAGCAAAGAAAATGCTCCACCCTCCTCAGCCCCTCAGTCCGCATGAGGCACCCCATGGCTTAACTTCAACTTTCTGGGAAACACCAGAGCTGTATTAGCAGGAAGCTGCTTTAATTATATTGACAGGCTCAATCTTTGCAGATGCTGGACCTGCTCCGCCCTTGGACAGAAGTCATACAAAACTCAGGACAACATTACAACAATCACATCTGTTTCTGGAAAATAAGCATTCTCTGGGGACATCAATCAGGAAATCTGGCCACATCTGCTTCATCCTTATTTTCTTTCTCTTTATCACAACTTTGAATAATGGCATCATGTCTTTGAACAACACAACATTAATCAGTCCATGTAAATGGTAGGGCCCTCAGTTCAATTGATGTAGAGTGTAATCTTGAGGTGACAATAAAAGTAGATAAGGTGGTATAGAAGGCACATGGAACACTTGCCTTCATCGGTGAGGGTGCTGAGTATTAAAGCTGGGAGTTCATCTGACAACTGCATAAACTGTTGGTACATATGGAGCATTGTGTGCATTTCTGGCCACCGCATTACAGTAAGGATATGGAAGATATGGAGAGTGTTCAGAAGAGGTTCACCAAGGCTGTTGAGAATATTACCTCTAAGGAGAAGTTCGACAAACTTAGAGGCACAAGTGATTGCAGATGCTAGAATCTCTAGCAATAAAAGGGAAGCTGGAGGAACTCAGCACATCTGGAACAAACTTGGATTGTTTTCTCTGGAGTGTCAGAGGCTGAGGGACTGCCTAATAGAAGTATATAAGATGATGAGAGCACGGACATAGTTTTGCCATTGTGGCAATGTCAAATACTAGATACTCTCATAGCTTTAAGATCAGAGGGAGATATTTTGAGAGATCTACAAGTAATGAGTTTTACATAGAGAATGATAAGTGCAAGGTACAAATCATGATTTTTACATAGGAGAAGCAGATATAATAGCAATGTTTAAGAGGCATGTAGACAGATGTATGAACCAACAGGAAATGGAGGGATTATAGCCCAAGTCCAGGAAGATGAGCAGTTTAGATTTTCATTGTGGCCAGAACTGACACTGTGTGCGAAGGTGCCTGTACCTGTACTGTACTATGTTCTATATTCTATGTAAGTGTCAACATTCTACCTGTTTATTTCTCTTTTGTTCTTTGCTGTCCCATAAATTACACCCCCACATCTTCTCAACTCTCTGAAGGCAAATATAAAATTAGGAAAAATTATTTGACCATTTTTACCAAACGATTCACAGAATTTTTATAGCATAGAATGAGGACTTTTGGTCCATCAATTCTATACCGGTTCCCTATAGGGCAACTCTAATAGTTCTGTCAACAGGAGAAATGAAAAGAAAACCTTTGAAACACAAAGTGATAGCCTTTGATTTTGTATTCATTTCATATTTCATAATGATGTAGAAAGAGAGCATTCAACCCATTAAATCTCTCAAGAGCATTCCCAGCAATCCCATTGTCCCACTTATTTCTCTGCAACATGTTGTTTTCCACTTGACCATCAACACCCCCTTGACTCTCCCCTCATGCACCTACTCTAGGGATAATTTAGAGTGGAAATCCAAGCTTTTCACCACTACCCACAGCAACACATCGTCACCCAGTTAACATTTTAGGAAACGCAGGAAACATGTTCCCGATGTTGGGGGAGTCCAGAACCAGGGGCCACAGTTTAAGAATAAGGAGTAAACCATTTAGAACGGAGATGAGGAAACACTTTTTCTCACAGAGAGTGGTGAGTCTGTGGAATTCTCTGCCTCAGAGAGCGGTGGAGGCAGGTTCTCTGGATGCTTTCAAGAGAGAGCTAGATAGGGTTCTTAAAAATAGCAGAGGCAGGGGATATGGGGAGGAGGCAGGAACGGGGTACTGATTGGGGATGATCAGCCATGATCACATTGAATGGCGGTGCTGGCTCGAAGGGCCAAATGGCCTCCTCCTGCACCTATTGTCTATTGTCTATTATCTAAATAAGATGAAATTCACTCATTTTAAAGGTGCTAATATTCATATTACTGCTATACTAATATTAATAGCAGTAAAATTAAATATAAATCCAATGAACTTTCATTCTCAAGAATCACACGTAGCAAATTCAAGATCTGAACGAAACTTTATAGACCACAGGACAAAGGTGCGTAAAGGTGGTGCAAAAATTTTAGCGCTATCGTGTACCTTTTTGGCGTAGATACCATCTCAATCACACACACACACACACACACACACACAAAAAACAAGACAAGACTTTTAATATAGTATATATAGATAGATATATTAACCTGTAGCCTTTTAACAGGACATTGCCTGTGTTAAAATAGCAGATGTGGGAATCATACATCAACCGTTATTCATTAATATCTCCAATGGTCATTTCATGTTCATGATATAGGCAGTGGTTAATTTAAAAAAAGTTAAAGCAGGATACGATTATCAGTTTCCATCATGGTATCAAGAAACAAACTGAGTTAGTATATGTCAAACCTGAATTTGGAGAAGAACCATCCAAGGAATTGTTTACGTTTTTTTGCATCAGTTGTTCATCAAAAACCGTTTCCATTGTTTCGGAGAATGATGATTGTCCGGGTACATTGTGCGAAAAGTATTGGGAAAGTTCTGATTCGGAACTCAGGGAACCCTGCTGAAAGAGAATGGAACTAGATAAAATTTCACATGACAAAGGCAGACCATTCAGCTCTAACGGACTACGTTCATAATCCACACCCACCAATAGATAATAGGTGCAGGAGGAGGCCATTTGGCCCTTCAAGCCAGCACCGCCATTCAATATGATCATGACTGATCATCCACAATCAGTACTCCGTTCATGCCTTCTCGCCATAACCCCTGACTACCGCTATCTTTTAGAGCTTTATCTAACTCTCTCTTGAAAGCATCCAGAGAATTGGCCTCTACTGCCTTCTGAGGCAGAGAATTCCACAGATTCACAACCCTCTGTGTAAAAACGTTTTTTCCTCATCTCCGTTCTAAATGGCTTACCCCTTATTCTTAAACTGTGGCCCCTGGTTCTGGACTCCCTCAACATCGGGAACATGTTTCTTGCCTCTAGCGTGTCCAAACCCTTAATAATCTTGTATGTTTCAATAAGATCCCCTCTCATCCTTCTAAATTCCAGAGCATACAAGCCTAGCCGCTCCATTCTCTCAGCATATGACAGCCCCTCCATCCCAGGAATTAACCTTGTAAACCTCCGCTGCACTCCCTCAATAGCAAGAATGTCCTTTCTCAAATTAGGGGACCAAAACTGCACACAATACTCCAGGTGTGGTCTCACTAGGGCCCTGTACAACTGCAGAAGGACCTCTTTGCTCCTATACTCAACTCCTCTTGTTATGAAGGCCAACATGCCATGACGAGGACCACTCCTTGTAATGTTTCGATTTATCCAATCAACACCACAGAAGTTTGAGTCTGACATTAATTACCATGGGGCCACGCAGGACCTGTAAGTTTAGATCATGATATAAAAACCCTTCTTCAGTTAAGAGAAATTTTAACAAGAAGAAAACTATTTTGGTTTTTGCCTTTTATTTATTGATATGGGACAGATGTTTCTGGAAAAGCAACGCCTGATTCCAAGTAGTTTATTTAATGGTACTGATGAGGTAAATAAGAGAGCCAAATCTCAATTGTATTTTTGATTTGATTTAATCTTTTTTTCTAGTATTATACATTATGGTAGGTGGCTATATATCTCATTATGTCTGTGACAATCAGTTATTCAATTAGTTCCAATCCCCTGCTTTTTCCCTCAGCCCTGCAGATTTTTCCTTTTAAAATATCTATCCAAATCCCTTGCAAAATTTACTGTTAAATAAATTCTGTCATCTACTCAGAATTTGCATTCCAGATCATAACAGATTTAAATGTAATAAAACTATTTTCTGGTGATTGGAGAAATTAGATATTTCAAAGTTCCAGAGTTCAGACCTTTGAAAATTATATTTTCCTTCTTAAAATGACTAATTTATTGAAGTAAAATATGCATAAGTGCATATAACTGTGGTGATACATCGCTAGAACATTAGGTGTTCATGTAACAGCATAACTCAGGACTCTCAACAAACAGCTATTTTGTTTACTTTTCACTGTTCCAAAGTTTGTTCTCATCTCTTTTGAAATATGGTTTCACAGCGGTTGCCAAATGCACTAACAGATGATTTAATTGCGCTGAACATCAAAGTTACATTTTCTATGGGAACCGATATCTGGTTCCCCTGCCTGGTCAATGGGGACTTATTGCTACTCCACTATGATTTAAAATCCACTACATTATTTAGGACATTATCAAACAAATGTTCTTCTTTCCCTTTTTTAAAATATCATCATAATAGTATTCATTTTCAGTCTACCTTAAATGAGTACAAGCGTGAGAAAGATTGATTATTAATAGGAAAGAGAAAGATAGTTTCTCAAGCCCACCTAAACTAACAGCGAACAGCTACCCATAAAGGCGCCCCCAACATTAGGGAGGAATTTGTATTTCTAAAATAAATGGTCTGTATTGTGATTTTCTGCATTGCATCTGCACATGTGTCAAGAAGTGAAAGTTGAATGAAAAAGTGTTGATTTATTAATTCTTTTCCAACATGAATTCTATGAGAGCAAATTTTATTCCATGTTTCAAATTCTCGGTAGTTATGTCTGAATTCTTTAAGAGTGAATTTCTGTAATCCAAACGGCAACAACGTGAGTGCCGCCTTTATCTATTCTAACTCCTCCTTCCTTGGTTCACAATAATCGATGATCCCAAACAAGGTTTTTTTGAGAATAAGATACTTTGCTGGCCATTTCCAATAGGGTGATACGGTGTTGCTTTTCCTTGTCCAAATATGTCAGCTGCTACGGTTATCAAATCTTTAGATCAACTGTTCCCATCTGTGATTGTACAAGTGAACCTCTCTGATTAATCCAGGAATAAGACCTGATAACTCATCAGAATGAAGTATGTTTAAGAAAGAACTGCAGATGCTGGAAAAATCGAAGGTGGACAAAGAAGAATGAATTGATTGACTCATGGGCATGGAGGGATTATGGAAATAACAAACAAGTCAAAAGAGATCAAGAGATCCCCACACCCATTGCTTTGCTTTGCTTCAGTTATGTGGCCATTTGGATCCCTTTAGAACATCTACAATTCTGGGGACAACAAGCTTCTTGTGGTAATTATGGCATTTTCTGGGCTTGAGAATTTGCTTTGAATATCTTATTCTCTGTCCCTTCTGATTGTACAAATGAATCTCTCCGATTAATCCAGGAACAAGACCTGAATTCAACGGCCCTGAAAACTCATGTTAGAATGAAGTGGAACTGGATATCTCACAACAAGCAGGACGTGTTTTTGTCAAATGCAATGTTTTCACCCTGATTTCTAGTTATTTCTAGAAATAATTGAACAATGTGACAGGACCACTTTGTTCAGGTGGCTGTGGGACCAGTGGACCAGGAGGCTGCTGGGACCAGTGGACCAGGAAGCTGCTGGGGAGGTAAATCTACAGCAGGAGGCTTCAGAAGGAAATCCATGGAATAGATTCTTGCTGATTGAAGGAAGCAACAGAGCATTGGAATAAGAGAAGGGATAGTCTTCAATTAAACCACTAGGGAGGTTGAAAATCTCTGAGGAGGTGGCGGTTGTTCCCCCTGGTCCAGAAGGATGAATATAAAAGTCAATTATATTTCTCAGCCGGCAGCTCTCACCTCCACCTGCTTCACTTCTCTGTGTCAGGATTTCCTGAGGCACGAGAAACGTCCACGGCAATTATTCCATTTAAGGTTTGTTATTGTGATTGTGAATCAGACTGAGCCAGACTGAAATAAATGGATAGACATAACATGCTGGAGTAATTGAACGGGTCAGGGAGTATCTCTGGAGAAAAGGGATAGGTAACATTTTGGGTCGGGACGTTTCTTGGAAGTTCACATGCCAATTAAGACCAATAACCTCATGCCTGTAAATTTAACCATTAATCAGCACCATATTATATTAGGCAAAGGAGCCTGTGCTGAAGCTGAGACAAATGTTACTTTATAATCATAAAATTAATGTGGGGCAGTGCAACCCTTTGGCAACACTGTTCTGCCATATCTAAATTACGCTAGAGTCCAAAAGCTGTTGCTTCTATATTTAGGCAAGTGCTTTAACTTAATTTGCAACAGTCTTTCACCTTGCCAGAGTGAACCACACAATTTCACATCAAAAGGCCTTTCTACATAAGCCTATTGATTTATTTTATACATAGATAATGTGTACTACAGTCAGATAGCCACCTACAAGTGCCATTTCACATGGTCTTTTCTTGCCAGGAGCAGGAAGAAGTCCATTCAATGCAAGTTAGGCTCCCACGCAGTGCCTGGCTACTCGAGCCTGACGGGACCTACCTGTGTTTGCCAGGTGTTTATTCTAATAAAACATTTTGATTTAGTTCAGTCTCAGTGATTTATCCAGGTCAGCATGACTTGGTTAGTACAACTGCACGTGTTCCTTATTTCTGATCGAAAATTGTAAACAAGCAGAACAAAAGTTGGCTTGAGATTGTTATGGTGATGGTTGGCTCAGGCCACGTAAGGAATAATTATAAGAATTTGGGATCAAGTCCAATTAAAATTGGCTGATGTTGGTTGGGTTTAAAGGTTTTACCTTTAAGCTGAAGTAGATGTCGAGATGTGAAAGAAGACTACGTGAAACCAGTCACCCACTGACCCTCTTTGATGATTCTCGGACTATTCTTGATCGGACTTTGCTGGCTTTACCTTGCATTAAATGTTATTCCCTTATCATGTATCTATATACTGTCAATGGATCGATTGTAATCATGTATTGCCTTCCTGCTGACTGGTTAGCACGCAACAAAAAGCTTTTCACTGTCCCTTGGTACACGTGACAATAAACTAAACTAAACTGAACCACTCTTTCTTCTTACGCAATTTTAATATTTAAATTCTAATGTAACCTGTCTAAAGTATCATAGGACTAAAATGGATATCTGTGCAGCCATTTGAGAAAAAATGATTAACTATGGTCTTATTACTATAGTCTTATTAACGATGGTTAAACATTTTTGAGTTACGATGCCCATTTTTATGCTACAATACTTATAAACATGCAATAAAACTTCCAATGTTTATAGCAATATATAAATCACTATGAGAAGTAACATATTCATTAAATTTTATCTTGAATAGCCATCAAACAGTCATGTTCAAAGTCAAAAATGTTTACTGCCTGGGAATGTGGATAGAATCCTTACCCTTCGTTATTTTTAATATTATCTAATAGTTGATTTAATGTAATTTTTATTTAAAAGTTCAGGACCAAGCTTTGAAAAAAAAATTATACTCCATGTTTGTATTCCACAGATTTGAGACCTACTTCTCTTCTACCCAACATGTTTCTCTCTTTATTTAGAGTATCACACCACCTCATTTGTACCCCGTTCCCAAAGGTGCTGCCATGTATTCTTAACTCTATCTCAATCGGGTATTCCGTTGTCACTTTTTTTTGCTCGACTTGATGTGGCACTATAAGACTGCATTTGGAGCATTGCGTGAATTTGTGGTAGATTCGGGGCTATTAGCTACAATGAATGTTTGGAAAAACATATTGTTTTCTTTAGAACACCAGAGTTTGAGGAGAGGCCGGATAGAGGTTATAATATTGCGAGAGGCAATAAAAGGGTAGACAGCCAGAACCTTTTGTTTTGAGGGTGGAGATGTCAAGACTAGAGGACATAGCTTTAAGATGAAAGGGGCAACGTTTAAAGGAGATGCGAGTGGTAATTTTCTTTTACACAGTGGGATTGTGCGTGTCTGGATCACTTTGTCAGGGATGGTGGTGCATATGATGATGGCTTTTAAGAGACTTTTAGATAGGCACTTGGATATGCAGGGAATGGAAAGGTATGGATCAGATGGCAGATGAGATTAGTATATTTTGGCATCATGTTTGCCACAGACATTGTGGGTCGAAAGAACTGTTCCTGTGCTGTACTTTTCTGTTCCATGTTCAATGTACTTCAGCTTGCACTATGATCTTTGCACCATTCTGCTGTTTTGTATTTATCATTGTATTTATTGTTATATTCATCATTAGAGGCTAGAGGCAGGAAACATGTTCCCGATGTTGGGGGAGTCCAGAACCAGGGGCTACAGTTTAAGAATAAGGAGTAAGCCATTTAGAACGGAGACGAGGAAACACTTTTTCTCACATAGAGTGGTGAGTCTGTGGAATTCTTTGCCTCAGAGGTGGAGGCAGGTTCTCTGGATGCTTTCAAGAGAGAGCTAGATAGGGCTCTTAAAAATAGCGGAGTCAGGGGATATGGGGAGAAGGCAGGAACGGGGTACTGATTGGGGATGATCAGCCACGATCACATTGAATGGCGGAATACCCGATTGAGATAGAGTTAAGAATACATGGCTTGAAGGGCCGGATGGCCTACTCCTGCACCTATTGTCTATTACCACGGATACTGTTTACTCTTAGCTTCATATGAACAAGGAATTTTATTGCACCCTGGTGTGTATGCCAATAAATTAAACTAATCTAATCTAATCTTACTAATACTTGGGTACGAGACTTGGGTGTGCTTGTACATCAGTCACTGAAAGTAAGCATGCAGGTACAGCAGCCAGTGAAGAAAGCTAATGGCATGTTGGCTTTCATTGCGAGAGCATTTGAGTTTAGGAGCAAGGAGGTCCTACTGCAGTTGCACGGGTCCCTGGTGAGACCACATCTAGAGTATTGTGTTGATATTTGGTCTAATTTGTGGAAGGACATTATTGCTATTGATGAAGTGCAGCATAGGTTCACCAGGTTAATTCCCAGGATGGCAGGACTGACATGTGATGAAAGAATGGGTCGACTAGGCTTGGATTCACTGGAATATAGAAGGATGAGAAGGGATCTTACAGAAACATATAAAATTCTTAAAGGATTGGACAGGCTAGATGCAGGAAAAATGTTCTCGATGTTGGGGGAGTCCAGAACCAGGGGTCACAGTTTAAGAATAAGGGGTAGGCTCCAGACACTCCGAGCCGCTGAGAGTGTTCACCCGACGCCAGAGCTTCATCATCCGGCGAGAGGGCCTGAAGCATCGGGCTGCCGTAGCGGCGACTGCGGAGGCCTCAATAGGCCCGACTATGGGTGAACAGGGGATGGGATTGGACTTGATGCCTTGTGGGGGGATGTTTTTATGTTCATTGTTAAATTCTTTAATGTTGTGTCTTATCTTTATTTGTAAGCTGCAATGGCAAGTCAAATATCACTACACCAATTGGTGTATGTGATAATAAATGTCCTTTGTATTTGCATAGAAACATAGAAAATAGGTGCAGGAGGAGCCCATTCAGCCCTTCGAACCAGCACCGCCATTCATTGTGATCATGGCTGATCAACCCCAATCAATAACCCGTGCCTGCCTTCTCCCCATATCCCTTGATTCCACTAGCCCCTAGTGCTCTATCCAACTCTCTCTCAAATCCATCCAGTGATTTGGCCTCCACTGCCCTCTGTGGCAGGAAATTCCACAAATTCACAACTATCTGGGGGAAAACGTTTTTTCTCACCTCAGTCTTAAATGGCCTCCCCTTTATTCTAAGACTGTGGCCCTGGTTCTGGACTCGCCCAACATTGGGAACATTTTTCCTGCATCTAGCTCGTCCAGTCCTTTTATAATTTTATATGTTTCTATAAGATACCCCCTCATCCTTCTAAACTCCAGTGAATACAAGCCTAGTCTTTTCAATCTTTCTTCATATGACAGTCCCGTCATCTCAGGGATGAATCTCGTGAACATCAATTACAGGGATGTCGTTCCTCAAATTAGGAGACCAAAACTGTACACAATACTCCAGATGTGGTCTCACCAGAGCCCTATACAACTGCCGAAGAACCTCTTTACTCCTATACTGAAATCCTCTTGTTATGAAGGCCAACATTCCATTAGCTTTCTTCACTGCCTGCTGTACCTGCATGCCAACTTTCAGTGTTAAAGAAGGAACTGCAGATGCTGGAAAATCGAAGGTACACAAAAATGCTGGAGAAACTCAGCGGGTGCAGCAGCATCTATGGAGCGAAGGAAATAGGTAACGTTTCGGGCCGAAACCCTTCTTCAGACTGCTTAATGGGAGGAGTCGAATGAAAAGTTATTAAGTGTAAGTACCAGCTCCGCTAGGCGGAGGAGGGTGTCAGTGGCCGGGTATAGATTGCTTCTCCGGTCGAGGAAAAAACGGAGGGCTTTGAGACCATCCTGGTGGGGGATGGAGGTGTACAGTGACTGGACGTCCATGGTGAAGATGAGGGGGTGAGGGCCTAGAGAGTGGAATGCGCGGAGATGACGGAGAGTGTCTGAGGTGTCTTGAACATAGGTGGGGAGGGATTTAACCAAGGGGGATAGTATGGAGTCGAGGTAGGTGGAGATGAGTTCGGTGGGGCAAGAACAGGCAGAGACAATGGGTCTACCGGGACAGTCAGGTTTGTGGATTTTGGGGAGAAGGTAAAAGCGGGCTGTGCGGGGCTGGGGAACGATGAGGTTGGAGGCTCGTTCGGGCAGGGCGTGGGAGTGGATGAAGTTGGTGATGGTGCTGGAGATGGTGGCCTGGTGCTCGTCAGTGGGGTCATGGTCCAGGGGTAAGTAGGAAGAGGTGTCCGAGAGTTGGCGCGTGGCCTCAGCTTTGTAGAGGTCGACGCGCCAGACTACCACGGCACCTCCCTTGTCGGCGGGTTTGATAACCCAATCTAGGTTGTTGCGGAGTGAGTCGATGGCAGTGCGTTCAAGGGGGGAGAGATTGGAGTGAGACAGGGGAGTGGAGAAGTTGAGGCGGTGGATGTCACGGCGGCAGTTTTTAATAAAGAGTTCTAAAGCCGGAAGGCTGCGAGGGGGGTTCCATGAGGATGGGGTGCGTTGGAGACGGGAAAAGGGGTCATCAGTGGGGAGCGAGGACTGCTTCCCATGGAAGTGAGCTGTGAGGCGGAGGCGACGGTAGAAGCGTTCCAAGTCATGGAGGGCACGGAACTCATTGAGATGGGGACGGAGGGGGACAAAGGTAAGACCTCTGCTGAGGACAGACCGTTCGATGTCGGAGAGGGGAGGTCGGGGGGGATGGTGAACACCCGGCAGGGATGGGGGTTGGGGCCGGAGGAAGGCAGGTGGGTGTAATGGGGACGAGGCGATGTGTGGTGGGGGGGTGGTGGGTGGTCAGGGGGTGGGGGGGTGAGAGGGCAGTGGTGTGGGTGTGGAAGAGAAGTGGTCCCATAGTTGGAGAGGGATGGGGAAGAATCAGTGGAACTGCCACTGAGATAACCAGGGCTAGGCAGACTAGCGCTAGGACCCAGTGGAGTCAAACCCCGGAGAGTGGGAGTGAACAGTGTGGAGGCTTCAGGCCCAGTACAGAGTCCAGTTTGCAGGTAAGGCGACGGCTGCGGGCTGCTGGAGGGAGGTGCGGTGGCGAGGGTCAGCGGACCCGACGGTCGGGGTCCGTGGGCAGTGTAGTCGGGGTCGGTGGGGCTGGAGGGCGTTGCAGTGGCGAGGGTCGGCGGACCCGATGGTCGGGGTCCGTGGGCAGTGTAGTCGGGGTCGGTGGGGCTGGAGGTCGTTGCAGTGGCGAGGGTCAGCGGACCCGATGGTCGGGGTAGGTGGGCAGTAGAGTCGGGGTCCACGGGCGATGCGTGGGAGGTCCCGGTAAGCGGATGGTCGGTGGGGCGGCGCGGTTCGACCAGTCCGGTGAGGCGACGGGTGAATAGGGTGCGGTGCGGCGGCCAAGTTCGTGGATCCCCGGTCCGGCGGCCGTGTAGAGTGGGCCCGGTCCGGTGGCGATGCTGGATGGGCCCGGTCCGGCGGCGATGCTGGGAGGTCCCGGGGGGCGGCGAGGTTCGGAGGAATCGGCGAGGGGAAGGAAGTCCGAGTTACCGTAGAAGCGGCGAGCCTGGGCGTCATCGGTAGGCAGGTGAAGGTCGGCGGCAGCATCGACGTGGAGGTCGGTGAAGGCGACCTCCTGGTGAGTACTGGAGGCGCTCCCCGTGGACAAGATGGCGTCCTGGTGAGTACTGGAGTCGCTCCCGTGGACAAGATGGCGTCGCGGGACCGGGGCAGGCGATGCGGGCCGGAGTTGGGGCCCGGAGCCAGCGGGCGGTCGAGTTGCGGAGAGTCGGCGGCGGGAGCGGCCTGGAGGCGGGCTAATTTAAGGTCCTTGGTGGAGTTGAGGTGGGCCAGGAATCTTTTATTGAAGAGGTGGATCTTCCGGCGGATAAAGTACAGTTGTGGTCCGTTGCAGGTCTGGGTGAGTGAGGCCCGAAGTTCCGGGAGAGTCAATGCGAGGTCCTGCTGATGCCGGCGCATCGCAGTCAGTGTGGATCTCAGTGCCCGGGTGGAGAATTGTTGGGTATGCCCGGTAGATAGCCAGTCGGTACCGATAGTCCGGCTGAGGTCCGAACTGGGAAGTAGGGAACTGGAGCTGGAAGCCATGAGGTATGAGATGGAGGCGCAGGCATGCCCCGAGGAAGCAGAGTGGCTGTGGTATCGAGTTTGGGTAAGGATGTGGTCGTAGAGTTGGAGGGCAGGGGGGCTCACAGAGATGGGGCAGTTAGCGAGTTGGGTGTGGAACAGTCTCCGGAGAGAGGAGGAGAACTTCTTCAAAGTAGGCATACCTTGACGAGATTTCGCAGTGGAGTAGACAAAGTGTTAAAGAAGGAACTGCAGATGCTGGAAATCGAAGGTACACAAAAATGCTGGAGAAACTCAGCAGGTGCAGCAGCATCTATGGAGCGAAGGAAATAGGTAACGTTTCGGGCCGAAACCCTTCTCCAGTCTGAAGAAGGGTTTCGGCCCGAAACGTTACCTATTTCCTTCGCTCCATAGATGCTGCTGCACCCGCTGAGTTTCTCCAGCATTTTTGTGTACCTGCCAACTTTCAGTGATTGGTGTACAAGGACACCCAGGTCTTGCTGCACCTCCCCCTTACCTAACCTAACCCCATTGAGATAATAATCTGCCCCATTGTTTTTGCCACCAAAGTGGATAACCTCACATTTATCTATATTATACTGCATCTGCCACGTGTCTGCCCACTCACTCAACCTGTCCAGGTCACCCTACAACCTCCTAACATCCTCTTCACAGTTCACACTTCCAGCCAGCTTTGTGTCATCTGCAAACTTGCTAGTGTGCTCCTAATTCCCTCTTCCAAAACATGAATATATATGGCAAACAGTTGTGGCCCCAACACCGAGCCTTGCGGCACTCCACTCGCCACTGCCTGCCATTCTGAAAAGGACCCGTTCACTCCTACTCTTTGCTTCCTGTCTGCCAACCAATTTTCTATCCATGTCAACACCCTACCCCCAATACCATGTGCTCTAATTTTAGTCACCAGCCTCCCGTGCGGGACCTTATCAAAGGCTTTCTGAAAGTCTAGATACACTGGCTCCCCTTCATCCATTTTACTTGTCACATCCTCAAAAAATTCCAGAAGATTAGTCAAGCATGATTTCCCTTTCATAAATCCATGCTGACTTGGACTAATCCTTTTACTGCTATCCAAATGCCCCATTATTACCTCTTTAATAATTGACTCCATCATCTTTCCCACTACCGAAGTCAGGCTAACTGGTCTGTAATTCCCCGTTTTCTCTCGCTCCTTTCTTGAAAAATGGGATAACATTAGCTATCCTCCAATCCACAGGAACTGATCCTGAAACTATTGAACATTGGAAAATAATCACCAATGCATCCAGTATTTCTTGAGCCACCTCCCTGAGGACCCTGGGATGCAGACCATCCGGCCCGGGGGATTTATCATCCTTCAGTCCCATTAGCCTACCCAATGCTATTTCTCGCCTAATGAACATTTCTTTCAGTTCCTCTACCCCCTTAGATCCTCTGTCGTCCAGTATATCTGGGAGATTGTTTGTGTCTTCCTTAGTGAAGACAGATCCGAAGTACCTGTTCAACTCTTCTGCCATTTCCTTGTTACCCATAATAATTTCACCCGTGTCTGCCTTCAAGGGACCCACATTTGACTTTGCTACTCTTTTTCCCTTAACATATCTAAAGACGCTTTTACTTCCCTTCGTACTTCATCTTTTCAGCCCGTATTGCCCGTTTTGTTGTCCTATGAAAGTTTACCAATCCTCCGGCTTCTGGCTATTCTTTGCTGTGTTATACATCTTTTCTTTTAGTTTTATTATATCCCTAACTTCTATTGTCAGCCACAGTTGCCTCCTACTCCCCCTAAGAATCTTTCTTCCTTTTTGGAATGAAATGATTCTGCCTCTTCCGGATTATGCCCAGAAAATCCTGCCATTGCTGTTCCACCGTCATTCCTGCTAGGATCCCTTTCCAGTCTACCTTGGCCAGCTCCTCTCTCATGCCTTCATAGTCCCCTTTGTTCAACTACATCACTGACACTTCCGATTTAACCTTCTCCTTCTTAAATTGCAGATTAAAACTAATCATATTATGATCACTACCTCCAAGCGGTTCCTTTACCTCGAGTTCTCTTATCATATCTGGTTCATTAGACAACACTAAATCCAGAATTGGCTTTTCTCCGGTCGGCTCCATTACAAGCTGCTCTAAGAATCCTTCTCGGAGGCACTCTACAAACTCTCTTTCTTGGGGTCCTGAACCAACCTGATTTTCCCAGTCTACCTGCATATTGAAATCCCCCATCACCACAGTGGCATTACCTTTGTTACATGCCAGTTTTAACTCCTGCTGCAACTTACACCCTATATCCGGGCTACTATTTGAGGGTCTGTAGATAACACCAATTAGTGTCTTCTGGCCTTTATAATTCCTCAACTCAATCCACAGTGACTCTACCTCGTCAGTCCCTATGTCTTCCTTTGCAAGGGACTGAATTCCATCCCTCACCAGCAGAGCTACCCCCCCCCCTCCTCTGCCCAGCTGCCTGTCCATTCTATAGGATGTATAACCCTGAATATTAAGTTCCCAGGCCCGAACCTCCAGTAGCCACGTCTCAGTAATCCCCACAATGCCCTATCTACCAACCTCTAACTGAGCCTCAAGCTCATCTACTTACTTCTTAAGGAATACTTTTAATTCCTTACGCATCTCACCTTTCACATCGATCCCTATTTCACTTGGCCATACTCTCCTATCCCTTTCCCGTTAATTCTGGGGTCATTAACTATCCCATTACTCTCTTTCCCTTGAACTCCGTCCTTGACTATCCCATTTGACCCCCCCCCCCTTATTTAGTTTAAAACCATCCATGTAGTAGTGGCAAACCTGCCAGAATGCTGGTCCCCCACCTGTTAAGATGCAATCCGTCCCTTTTGTACAGTTCCCCCTTACTCCAAAACAGATCCCAGTGGTCTAAGAATCTAAATCCCTGCCCCCTGCACCATCTACTGATGCAGATGGTGAGATGAGACGAGGAAAGCCTTTTTCACCCAGACAATTGTGAATCTGTGGAATTCTCTGCCACAGAAGGCAGTGGATGCCAATTCACTGGATATTTTCAACAGAGAGTTAGATTTAGCTCTTAGGGCTATAGGAATCAAGGGATATGGGGAAAAAGCAGGAACGAGGTACTGATTTTAGATGATCAGTCGAAGGGCTGGCTCGAAGGGCCGAATGGCCTACTCCTGCACCTATTTTTCTATGATTTCATGTTTCTACTTTTTCTGAAGTCTTTAACATGCTGGTTTCCCACTGTGACATCTTGTCAAAGGGACGTTTTTCATGTAGTAGTAACTATTTAATGCATGCATTTTTTAGTTGGCAAATATTGATAGTCTTAAGGATCAAGGTCTCTGTAGATTTTTTTTTCAACTCTTCAGGTTATCTACAGCCACATTACTGAACTCAATTGAGGTTAGTTAATTCAAGAGACTTGACAGAGACTGGCGATACCTCATTTATTATAGCAGATCCAAACCCAGTGATGCATTTACTTTATTCCATACAGAATCTATATTTTTAAATGCTCAAAAAGAATGATGAATAGGATGAAAGTCTCATTAGATAGAGGCAAAAATGTTATCTTCATTTTACTTCAGTGGATCTAATTTTCAGAAGCAGATGCAGCGTGTGCTCAGTCTGAAGAAGGCTCCCGACCGAAAACGTCACTTATCCATGTTCTCCAGGGATGCTGCCTGACCGGCTGAGCACGTTGTGTCTTTTTCATAAACCACCATCTGCAGTTCCTTGTACTCATTTACACACATGGCTGCAAGAGGACCAGGTCTGGGAACTGAATATTCATGGGTATACACCCTATCGAAAAGACAGACAGGTGGGCAGAGGGGGTGGGGTAGCTCTGATGGTGAGAAATGAAATTCAGTCCCTTGTGAGGGGTGACATAGATTCAGGAGATGTAGAGTCAGTATGGATAGAACTGAGTGTAATGTATTCATGCATATTCATGTATATGCTAATGAGTTGGTGTTGTATATAAGTAAGGAATGTTGGGTAATAAAACTCTCTTGTGATCCAGGCAGCCTGCGTGTAAGTTGTTATTCATTCTGCTGTCCGGAATATAACAGAATTGGTGACGAGGATGGGATAGAGTTTGTGAACTCATCCTTTAAATACAGTGCAGGACTGTTTTGCAATACACAGTATTGTTTAACATTTTAAACAGTAAATACGGAGTTGTGTCGCAGTTGTTTGCGAGCTGGACTGCGTAGAAGGCCTGCAGATCCTTCTATGCAGGGGGCTGTAGTTTAAAACAGCAGCTGGATAAATCGGCGAGAGTTTGTCAGGCTATCTCTATGTTGTGTCTACGTGGCAACATAGTGGCAAGATGTCGTCCTTGGGATTGTATAACATTTTATACTGAGATTTTTTTGTCGAATTCTTCAAGCTGAATAGTCTTTGTACAGCTAAGTTTTAGGTGAATTGTTACACCAGAACAGAAAGGAATTCGGGGTTTTTGAACGGACCTTTTATTTAGCTACATTGGAAACCTTGGAACTTTAGACAAGAGTAGAGAGTCGTTCAGCTCCTATATGGAGAGAGCAAACATGTTTTTCACGGCAAACAATATATTGGAGATTAGTGGTGAAGGAGAGATAGTGGCGGAAACAAATAAGGCCGTTTGTGAACGCATGAAAGCGATTCTGCTCACGGAAATCGGTCCTGAAGTGTACGGCACACGTGTGAATCTCCTTGCACCCTTAAAGGCAAAAGACGTGACATTCAATGATATTATAAAGAAGTTGGAGGAGCATTTCAACCCAAAGCCTCTGGAAATTGCATAAAGCTATAAATTTGGCACTAGAAACCAGAAGCAGAATGAGACAACCATTGTTGCCTTGAAAAACTTAAGTTTACACTGCAACTTTGGAACCTTTCTTGGACGAGCACTACGCGACAGATTTGTTTGTGGTCTGGTGGATGAACGAATTCAGTCCAAACTGATGAACACTCCAGATCTCACATTCGAGAAAGCATGCAAGATTGCTACCACAATGGAGATGGCATCAAAGAATGCTCGCGAGTTTTGTCCACCACGAACTGCAGTGGCCGTTTAGTCACAAGGCAGTGCCTATGGCCAAACCAAGAGGCGCTAAACCAAAACTGAAGTATGGCGGGGAGCCAAGTTCAGCCAGTTGTTATCGTTGCAATGGTAATCACTCATCCCAATTTTGTCAGTTCAAAATGGCCAAGTGCTATAACTGCCAGAAGAAAGGCCATATCGCCTCAGCATGTCGGGCCAAGCTTAAAACAGGAAACCAACAATCTGCGGGAATCAAGCAACACCACCGGAGAGGAGTTCACAACTTGGAGGTGAACCCAGATGGAATGAACTTGGGTTGTACACCATTTATGCAACCAACATCGATAAGCCTACAACCAGCCAAGGCAAGGACTTTCGAACTAAACTATTGATTAATGAACAGTTAATCGATATGTGTATTGACATGGCAGCAGATTGTTCGGTCATGAGCAGAGACCTGTACGAAACAAAGTTCCCACAGATACCATTGTTTGAGAGTAAGGTCAAGCTGAGAACCTACTCGGGCAAAGTTTTGGAGACATGTGGACAAATGAACTGTAAAGTTCAGCATAATGGTCAGTCAGTAACACTGCCCATCATAGTGGCCAGCTACAGAAATAAACCAACCCTCCTTGGAAAGGATTGGCTGAGTAGAATAGAATTAGACTGGAAGAACATTTTCAGCGTCGATTTGTCCAAATCATGTCTTGAAAACGTCATAAGCAAACAAGCAAACATTTTTGCTGACAGTTACACGGGAATAACAAGGTACCCTGCACACATTCGACTTAAGCAAGATGTGAGACCTGTGTATTGTCGACCAAGACCTGTACCATATGCACTAAAGCAACAAGTGGAGGTAGAACTCGACAGATTAGAACGGAATGGAGTACTCGTGAAGACAGACCAGAGTAACTGGGCAACGCCAATTGTGGCCGTACCCAAGGCCAACAAAACTGTTCGACTATGTGGTGATTACAAAGTCACAATCAACCAAGCCGTTGATGACGAACAATATCCGTTACCAACCTCGCAAGATCTGTACGCAGAACTTAGCGGAGCAAGAGTCTTCACTAAACTGGATTTGTCTCACGCTTACGCCCAACTCAATGTCGATACGGAAAGCAGTACTTCACTATCAACACATAAAAGGGCTTGTATTCATATACAAAACTGCCCTGTGGTGTAAAATCCTCCCCGAAAATTTTTCAGTCTGTCATGGACCAAATATTACAAGGCATTCCGCACTGTGTGTGCAACAAGGATGACCTACTGATATTCACAGAAGGCATGGTAGAACATCTGGAAATCCTCGAGCAAGTTCTCACACGACTGAACTGCCACAATGTCAAACTGCATCAAAGTAAATGTGCATTTGCACAGTCAGAGGTGGTCTACCTTGGACTCAAAGTAGACACCAATGGACTTCGCCCTGTGAAGGCGAAAGTTGAAGCAATAGTGAATGCTCCAAAACCCAACATGTGTCAGAGCTACGATCATTCCTTAGGATGGTGCAGTTCTATGCACGATTCCTTCCAGATTTAGCAACTGTGCTAAAGCCACTTCATCGTCTGCTACAAAAAGATGTGAAATGGACGTGGGGAAAGGAACAGCAACGTGCATTTGACATCTGCAAGGAAAACGTGACAAGTGACAAACTTCTTGTTCACTATGATACGACACGCGAGATGAAACTTGCTTGTGATGCTTCAAGTTATGGTGTAGGTGCAGTGATCTCCCACGTAATGAATGACGGACAGGAAAAGCATATTGCTTTTGCATCCCGCACCCTGTCATCGAGTGAACGCAACTATGCACAGATAGAAAAGGAAGCACTCAGCATCATGTTGGGTAATAAAACTCTCTTGTGATCCAGGCAGCCTGCGTGTGAGTTGTTATTCATTCTGCTGTCCGGAATATAACACTGAGGAATTCCAGAACTATACTCTGGAATTGAGAAGGATGAGAGGGGATCTTGTTGCAACATAAAAGATTACTAAGGGTTTGGACAGGCTAGATGCAGGAATAAGTACCCCGTTCCTACCTTCTCTCCCTATCCCCTGACTACGCTTTCTTTAAGAGCTCTACCCAACTCCCGATGTTGGGGGAGTCCAGAACCAGAGGCTACAGTTTAAGAATAGGGGTAAGTCATTTAAAACGGAGATGAGGAAAAACCTTTTCACCTAGAGAGTTGTAAGTCTGTGGAATCTGCCTCAGAAGGCAGTGGAGGTCGGTTCTCTGGATGCTTTCAAGAGAGAGTTAGATAGAGCTCTTAAAGAAAGCGGAGTCAGGGGATATGGAGAGAAGGCAGGAATGGGGTACTTATTGTGGATGATCAGCCATGATCACATTGAATGGCGGTGCTGGCTCGAAGGGCTGAATGGCCTACTCCTGCACCTATTGTCATTGCTCTGCTAAGTGTGTTCAGTACACGTGACTGGGAACAAATCTGAACCTCATGTATGTACGACTGCAGAACTCAGAGCAATACTAATAGTTTCCAAGTGAATTTAGAGACCAGAAAACAAAATCCTCAAATGCAAATAAAGGCATATGGATTATGGCAAGTGACAAGGTGCACAGAGATGTTATGGATATTTTAATCATGGAGTGAATATTTTTATTTTCATCCATCAACACAAAACTGTTAACGGTTAAAAATAAGTTTTAGCTCAGTGCAAAATGTATTGAGATTACTACTTTTTCACTATGATGTATACAAAAACATTCAATTTTAATATATTAACCTCTGTACAAAAATGCCAATGTTATGCTTTCCTCACCCATTGAATTTTCAGAGTTGGTTTATATTTCTGTATAAGGTTTGTTATTGTCAGCTGTAATATTCATTTCTTCTTCACCACTAATAGAAGCTGTATATATCTGCATCTTATAATACAGTAAAACACGCAAACTGGCACAAAAACAGACAATGCTAGAACCACAGGTCAAGAAGCATCTATAAAAAGGAGAAATAGGGTTAACATTTCAGCTTGAAGATCCTTTGTGAGAACTGAAAAACTACAACTCAGCAAGAAAATTAATAACATTTTCAGCTCAGAAACAAATGTGGCCTCTGGTGAAGAGATTTTGCAAAGTTCCAGTCTAGCAGAAGGAAAGTACATTAATATAATAATTACTACATTTTGTCCTCATTAAATTATTAAAAATGATCCTGCTTACACGGCTAGTGGGTTCCAGAAAGCGTTTCATTGTCCAACTGAGAGAAGATCCATCAGCCTGCTTGGATTTTACACTTGGTGATGGACTCTTTGATGATAATCCTGTAGGAAAAGGACATTTTAATGAACTCCACAGATGTATCCTCTAGAAAAATCTTTTTCTACAGGTCTCCTTATTGCCAACTTGGGACACTATTGGGATCCTTGTGTATCACCGACCCATACCTCACCCCACACACTCCGCAGTGCCAACCCACCAACTCTCTCCAGAGTCTGCACCAATGCACAATTAGCCAAGATCATTGATCCTCCTAAGCCTGCCAGTATTCCAGTGCAGCTCAACACTCCTTTAAGCACTTATTTAATTTAAAGTTCCCTTTCCTCACTTAGTCCCAGCTTCATTCTTGCTTACTGACAATACCTTACCGCTCCTATCAACCATCCAAGTTGATACTAAATGTCACATTTCATTCTCCCTAGACTTTGCCCACAACCAAACATTTCAGCTAGGAGTCCAACACAGAAATAGTAACAGTCATCGGCTCACACTGCCATCAGTGGGGTGAACCAGAATGTCTTCCAGTGACCATCAGCAAGGTAGGAGTATATGTAGATGTGGTTATTCTGAAACTCACTCGAGGTTGATGCTTTAGGATTTTTAGTGTATTCCTTTAACTAATGACATGACAAATGGTTCATATAGCTAAGAGAGTCAAAGTTAAAACCATTTGGAAATTATCTGGATAGAAGAACAGCACTGGCAAAGAAGTAAAAATCATTGCAAGTTTTCAATCAAGTTACAGATGCACGTCCAAGATTTTTTCCAAATATGTCTACTTTATCAAGCCACGTTCAGTCAGTAAGTTCCACGTGACACTCCACATATTGGCTTTAGTCCAGGACTGAGTTTGTTTTTATTGTAGTAAATTCAGAAGAGGAAATTTAATTGCTCTGCAATATTAAACAACTTTCTCACGTCAGAAAATTTGCATTCGTTAAAATGTTGACACTGAGGACTGCAGATGCTGGAATCTGGAGCAAAAATAAAACAAACTGTTGGAGGAACTTCAGGCGGCATCCTCGGAGGGAAATGGACAGTCGATGTTTTAGGTCAAGACTCTTCATCTGGACTGGGAGAATAGAGGGGAGATAGCAAGTATAATGAGGAGGAGGGGTGGGGAATGGGGTAGCAAACAATAGGCTGATCCAGGTGATGAAGGGTTGATTGGTAGATGGAGTGAGATCATAGCATCATACAGCATGGAAATAGGCCCTTTGGTCCAACTTGTTCTTGCCAACCAAGGTGCCCTATATTAACTAATCCCACATGCCCATGCCTCCAAACCTTTCCTATCCATGTACCAGGCCAAATGTTTATTAAATTTTATTATAGTGCCTGCCTCAAATACCTTCTGTGGCAGCTTGTTCCAAATACCCACCACCCTCTGTGTAAAAAGGTTGTCCCTCAGGTTCCTATTAAATCTTTTTCACTCTCACCTTAAAACTTTGTCTCCTGATTCCCCTACTGATTAGGCAATCCCCTAGTGATTCCCCTACTCTGGGTAAAACACTGTGCATTCACACTCTCTATTCACCTCATGATCTTATACACCTCGAGGTAGGGGAGGGAAAAGTGGGGACTGCAACCGAAGCTGGGAGGCGTTAGATGGAGACAACAAAGGCGGCAGATTATGGAATCTGATAGGAAAGGAAAATGAAGAGGAACCAAATAAGGGTGATTACTGAGCAGTTGAGAACAGTGGGGGAGGAAAAGAAATTTGAATGAGTGTGTGGGTAATGGGTGGACGGTGCTAGTGAGAAAGGGCAGTGTTGGAAAGAAGAGTGTATAGGAGATAACCTGGGTATATCATGAGTGAGAGCGAGACAGAGGGTGAGCGGGTTAAGGGAGAATGGAGAATTCATGCCGTCAGGTTGCAGACTAGCCAGGCAGAATTTGAGGGACTGGAGGAACAGTATTTCATAATTCACATGGATAGTTTGCAGCCTGGTGGCATGGGCATTGAATTCTTCAATCTTGGGTAACACACTCCTCTTCTGTCCCCTTTTCACTCCTGCTTTAATCAAGTCCTCTCTCACACACCCTTCTTTCTCAGCCATCCCACCTCCCCCTGACCTCCATCTCCCAGTTTTTTCCCCTCAACCACCTACTCCATCTGCCCATCACCCAGACACTCCCACCACCGTGTCCCCTCCCTTCATTATTCCCATATGCCCACATTTCCCCTCTCCTATTTGGTTCATCATTACCTTCCTTTCTGATCAGATTCCATAATCTGCAATGCTCTGTGTTTCCTTCTATCACCTCCCAGCCTCAGTCACTATCGCCATCCTTCCCTCCCCCACCTGATTCCACCTGCCTCGCCTGGATCTACCTATTGCCTACCAACTCTATCCCATAGGTTCATGGTGAAGGGGAAAAGATTTAATAGGAATCTGAGGGGTAACTCTTTCACACAAAGGGTGGTGGGTGTATGGAACAAGCAGCCAGAGGAGGTAGTCGATGCTGGGACTATCCCAACGTTTAAGAAACAGTTAGACAGGTACATGGATAGGACAGGTTTGGAGGGATATTGACCAAAAGCAGGCAGGTGGGACCAGTGTAGCTGGGACATGTTGGCCGGTGTGGGCAAGTTGGGCCGCAGGGCCTGTTTCCACACTGTATCACTCTATGACTATCCTATCCATCCACGTAGCTAGTTATGCTGGTTATCTCCCCTCTAGAGATGAAACTAGAGAGGCAGGGGGGTTGGAAAGAGTGATGGGAAGGTAGAGGTTAGGACCAGTAAGTCTCAAAGGAAGGACAGGCAGGGAGAGGAGAAGTAATATGGTGACGCTGATGGGCTGAAGTGTGTTTATTTCAATACAAGTAGTATTGTGGAGAAAGCAGATGAACATATAGAGTCTGGATGGGTGCTTGGGTCGAGGATGTTGTGGCTATTATGGAAGTGTGGTTGCAAGAGGGACACGACTGGCAGCTTAACCTTCTGGGTTTTCGATGTTTCAGATGTGATCAAGAGAGAGGCAAAAGAGCTGGAGGAGTTGTGCTAGTGATCAGGAAGACTGCCAAGGTGGAACTCGGAGAAAATATGCAGGAGATGATATGGGTAGAGCTTAGAAATAAGAAAGGTGCAAGCACTCTAATGGGGTTGTACAGTAGGCCCCCCAATAGCAGGTGATAATGGAACAGGAATGTAGACAGATTACCAAAAGATGCCAAAGCAAAAGGTTTGTGTTAGTGGGTAATTTTAACTTCTCCAATATTGACTTATAGAGTCATAGAGTGACAGTGTGGAAACAGGCCCTTCTGCCCTACATACCCACACCGGCCAACATGTCCCAGCTACACTATCCCACCAGCCTGCGTTTGGTCCATATCCCTCCAAACCTGTCCTGTCCATGTACCCGTCTAACTTTTTCTTAAACGCTGGGATATCCCAGCCTCAACTACCTCCTCTGGCAACTTGTTCCATACACCCTTTGTGTGAAAGAGTTACCCCTCAAATATCTATTAAATCTTTTCCGCTTCACCTTGAACCAATGTCCTCGATTCACCTACTCTGGGCAAGAGACTCTGTGCATCTACCCGATTTATTCCTCTCATGATGTTATACACTTCTATAAGATCACCCCTCATCCTCCTGCATTCCATGGAATAGAGACCCAGCCTACTCAACCTCTCCCTATAGCTCACACACAATAGTCCTGGCAACATCCTCATAAATCTTCTCTGACCCCTTTCAAGCTTGACAATATCTTTCCTATAACATGGTGCCCAGAACTGAACACAATGCTCTAAATGCAGTCTCGCCAATGTATTATACAACTGCAACATGACCTCCCAACGTCTATACTCAATAATCTGACTGACTGACACTCTGACTGATGAAAGTCTTTTTGACCACCTTATCTACCTGCGACTCTACCTTCAAGGAACCATGCACCTGCACTCCTAGATCCCTCTAGGACCTGCTTGGTGCAAAAGGCTTGGACGGGGTAGAATTTGAGAGATGTATCCAAGAGGATTTCTTGAAATAGTATGTGGATAGTCCAAGCCGAGAAGCGAACATACTGTGGACCATGCTTTGGAAAATCAGCCTGGCCAGGTAACTGGTGTTTCAGTGCAAAAACATTTTTGGACAGTGATCATAACTCCATTAGCTCTAAGATTGTTTTGAATAGAGAGAGGTTTGGACCTTGTGGGATGGTACTAAATGAGAGCAAGGTAAACTACAATGTTATTGGGCAGGAGCTCGAGAGGTTACACTGGGAGCAGTTGCTATTGGGTAAGTCTACACTTGACATGTAGGAGTCATTTAATGGCCAGTTGATCGAAGTTCAGAACAAGCATATTCCAGTAAGGTGGAGGGATATGTATCCCTCTCGGATGACCAGAGGTTGTAGATTTGGCCAAAAAGAAAAAGAATGCAAGGTTTAAGAGGATAGAATCAGGCAGAGGCATTGAGGAATATATCGAAAGGAGGAAAAAACTCAAGTGGGTGATTAGGCCCAAAAGGGGACACAAAATGATGTCATAGATTAAAGAATATTCCCAAGCTTTTTAGTCAACGAAAGGTATCTCTTCTCTTATTATCTTAAATTGTTTTTTTTTAATTTTCATAACTGCATATAACAGCATGTAGAGTTAATTCAAAATGCTGAAACAGTTGTTGGTACCTGCGGTGTGTAACAATTGTCCATCTTTGCTTATGCTCTCACGATGAGTTGAACGTGAAATAACTTCATCCATTTCCTGTTCGGAAACCTATATTGAACAACAGAATGGAAAAAAATAGTATTTTGCAAACTATCCATTTTACTACTGCATTATCAAAATAATTACTGACTGCACCTCCAATAAATCCTTATGGAGTTAATGCATTTCTATAAGAAAGTCAGAAGACCGATGTGTGCAGAATTCTAGAAAAGAATTTGCAAAGCTCTGTTTCCATCTAGGCTTTCATGTGCTGGTAGGTTCTGTTGTTTTACCCCTCAATTCAAATTTGCATGACTAGATATGAAAAATCAATTTATATAGATGATTAATAAATAAAGTCCACAAAACTACATAATAATTTCATATCAAAGTAACCTCCTACCATTCTCTCAATTCATCCGTCTGGCTGCCAAGATGAGATTTACCATTCTAGGACATCCGAGAGGTCCACTTTTTATAATGAGCATGGCTTTCCCCCTTCTGTCATAGATTCCTCACCCGGGACTCCTGGGTCTCACAGTCCTGCTCTTGCTGCCCCTCCCCCTAGATGGAACAAGGATAGAGTTCCCCTTGCCTCACCTTTCACCACCAGCTTCCACATCCAACACGTCATACTCCGACATTTCCGTCACCTCCCACATGATCCCACCACTAGACACATCTCCCCACCTCCACCCCTTTCCATCTTCCACAGTGACCACTCCCTCTGCTACTCCTTGGTGTAGTTCTTCCCACCCAAACCACCCTCTCCTCAGGTACTTTCCCCAGCAACTGCAGGAGATGAAACATCTGTCCCTATACCTCCTCCCAGGGACTCCAGCAGCCCTTCCAGGTGAACGTGCACCTCCTCTAATGTCATCTACTACATCCGGTGTTCCTGAAGTGGCATCCTGAACATTGGCAAGACCAAGCGTAGACGCAGCAACCATTTTGCTGAACACTTGCGCTCGATCTGCCTTGGCCTACCGTAGCTAGCCATATTAACTCCCCTCCCATTCCCACAATTACCTTTCTGTCCTGGGCCTCCTCCATTACCAGAGGGACGCAACATGTAGACTGGAGGAACAGCGCCTCATATTCTGTTTGGGTAGCTTACAACCCAATGGTATGTACATTGAATCCTCCAATTTTAAATAACCTCTAACTAATTTCAGCCCCCCTCCCCCTCCTACATTCCTCCTTCTGGCTTCACAATCTGCAACTCATCCTACCTGTCCCTCCAATTATCTGCCTGTCAAAAAATCCCCCTCTACCTGTGTTAACCCATTACCCGCACGTTTCTTCCTGCCTCTCCCCGTTTTCCAGCTTTCTTCTCCCCTCCCCCTTAATTAGCCTGAAGAAGGGTTTCGACCCAAAATGTCATCTATCCCTGTTCTTCAGAGATGCTGCCTGATGCAATGTATTACTTCAGCACTTTGTATCCTTCTGTTTATTAACCAGCATCTGTAGTTCTTTGTTTTTATAACTTAAATAAAATGTCCTCGGCTACAGAATCATCCATTTAAATAGCAGCAATTAGAACATTGGTACTTAAAAGGTGTAAGATTATATTTAATTGTTTGTGTTTAGAAAGCTCTGGGTGTTTTTATACCTGCATCACACAAGGTTAACACGTAGGTTGAGGAGGCAAGTATATATCATCAGCAACATCGCCTAGACCACCCATATTGAAGCAACGTCAAAGAAAGCACACCAACAGCTACTTGCTTAGAAGGCCGAGGAAGTTCGGCATGTCCCCAACAACTCTCACCAACATCTACAGATGCGCCTTAGAAAGCATTTTATGGGGATGCATCACAGCTTGGTTTGGGAACAGCTCCATCCAATACGGCAAGAAATTGCAGCAAATTGTGGATGCAGCCCAGACCATCACACAAACCAACCTCCTTTCAATTGAGTAGAATAGAACTGCAGATGCTGGTTTAAACTGAAGATAGTTGAGGGGGGATCTTATAGAAACTTACAAAATTCTTAAGGGGTTAGACAGGCTAGATGCAGGAAGATTGTTCCCGATGTTGGGGAAGTCCAGAACAAGGGGTCACAGTTTAAGGGGGAAATCTTTTAGGACCGAGATGAGAAAATCATTTTTCACACAGAGAGTGGTGAATCTCTGGAATTCTCTGCCACAGAAGGTAGTTGAGGCCAGTTCATTGGCTATATTTAAGAGGGAGTTAGATGTGGCCCTTGTGGCTAAAGGGATCAGGGGGTATGGAGAGAAGGCAGGTACAGGATACTGAGTTGGATGATCTGCCATGATCATATTGAATAGCGGTGCAGGCTCAAAGGGCCAAATGGCCTACTCCTGCACCTATTTTCTATGTTTCTATAGACTGTAGTATTGGTGAGAGTGAAGATCTCTGGAGATGCTGTCTGACCCGCTGAGTTACTCCAGCTTTTTGTGTCTATCTCCTTTGCATTGACTCAATTTATACCACGCTGCCTCGGCAAGGCCAGCAGCATAGGTAAATGGCTCGATTGTAATCATGTATTGTCTTTCCGCTGACGGGATAGCATGCAGCAAAATATTTTCAAAATAAGATTAGTGATGACGAATGTAGGTCCCTTATAGGCCTGTCCCACTTAGGCGATTTTTTAGGCGACTGCCGGCGACTGTCATAGTCGTAGCAGTTCGCTGAAAATTCGGCGACTGGACTGCTCTGCGACAATGTTTAGGACAACCTACCACCTAGTCGACGTCAAGCTATGGCAAGCTACCGACAACCGGCGACCCAATCGTCGCGACTTAGGACGTCCACCTACGACCACACCTACGACAACCAAAGTCAACCTACGTCCACCCACGACAAGCTACGACCCTGTCGGCGACAACTGAAGACAATTCAGTCGCCGGTACCTGTCGCCGATTGACGTAGGTAGGCGCCAATGGAATTCACTAAAGTCAGCACCAGTGACAACCTACATCACCTGGCGACAACCTACAACCTATGACAGCACCTACGTCAGGAGAAGTCAAGCTACGCTCATTGGCATCAACCCACTGTCGCCAAAAAAATGTGAACGTTGAAAATCCAGCGGCGACCAGAAAGATGCTACGACTCTTTGGGCGACAGAGAAGACTACTCACAATCATACAGGTGACACCCCGGCGACTATGTGGCGACACCCTAGTCGCATGTAGTCGCCTAAAAGAGCCTAAGTGGGACAGGTGAATTTATAATGGGAAACAAGGAAATTGGAAACAAGTAAATGGCAGAACAGTTAAACAAGTACTTTGGTTCTGTCTTCATTAAGGAAGACACAAACAATCTCCCGAAAATACTTGGGGACCGAGGATCTAGTGGGAGGGAGGAACTGAAGATAATCCACATTTGTCAGAAAATGATGTTAGGTAAACTGTTGGGACATAAGGCAGATAAATCCCCAGGACCTGATAGACTGCATCCCAGAGTACTCAAGGAGGTGGCCCTAGAAATCGTGGATGCATTGGTGATCATTTTGCAATGTTCTGTATCAGTTCCTGTGGACTGGAGGGTAGCCAACGTAACCCCACTTTTTAAGAAAGGAGAGAGAGACAAAATGGGGAATTATAGACCAGTTAGCCTTACATCAGGAGGGGGGAAGATGCTGGAGTCAATTATTAAATATGTTATAGCAGCGCATTTGGAAAGCAGTGACGGGATCGGTCAAAGTCAGCATGGATTTATGAAGGGGAAATCATGCTTGACTAATCTTTTGGGACTTTTTGAGGATGTAACAAGTAAAATGGATAAGGGAGAGTCAGTGAATGTGGTGTATATGGACTTTCAAAAAGCCTTTGACAAGGTCCCACACAAGAGATTAGTGTGCAAAATTAGAGCACATGGTATTGGCATGGATAGAGAACTGGTTGGCAGATAGGAAGCAAAGAGTAGGAATTAACGGGTCCTTTTCAGAATGGCAGACAGTAACTAGTGAGGTGCCGCAAGGCTCAGTGCTGGGACCCCAGTTGTTTACAATATATATTCATGATTTAGACGAGGGAATTAAATGTAACAACTCTAAGTTTGCGGGTGGCAGTGTGAGCTGCGAGGAGGATGCTTTGAGGCTGCAGGGTGACTTGGATAGGTTGGGTGAGTGGCAGAGGCATGGCAGATGCAGTTTAATGTGGATAAATGTGAGGTTATCTACTTTGGTGACAAGAACAGGAAGGCAGATTATTATATGAATGGTGTCAGATTAGGAGAAGGGGAGGTGCAATGAGACCTGGGTGTGCTTATACATCAGTCACTGAAAATAAGCATGCAGGTTTATGCAGGCAATGAAGAAAGCCAATGGCATGTTGGCCTTCATGGCGAGAGGATTTGAGTTTAGGAGCAAGGTGGTCCCACTGCAGTTGTACAGGGCCCTGGTGAGACCGCACCAGGAAGATTGTGTGCAAATTTGGTCTCCTAATTTGAGGAAGGACATTATTGCTATTGAGGGAGTGCAACGTAGGTTCATCAGGTTAATTCCCAGATTGGCGAGACTGACATATGAAGAAAGAATGGGTCGACTGGGCTTGGATTTGCTGGAATTTAGAAGCTGAGAGGGGATCTTACAGAAACATATAAAATTCATAAAGGATTGGACAGGGTAGAGGCAGGAAAAATGTTCCCGATGTTGGGAGTCCAGAACCAGGGGTCACAGTTTAAGAATAAGGGGTAGGCCATTTAGGACTGAGATGAAGAAAAACATTTTGACCCAGAGAGTTGTGAATCTGTGGAATTCCCTGCCACAGAAGGCAGTGGAGGCCAATGCACTGGATGTTTTCAAGAGAGAGTTAGATTTAGCTCTTAGGGCTAAAGGAATCAAGGGATAAGGGGAAAAAGCCAGAACGGGGTACTGATTTTGGATGATCAGCCATGATCGTATTGAATGGCGGTGCTGGCTCAAAGGGCTGAATGGCCTACTCCTGCTCCTATTTTCTATGTTTCTATTATGTTTAGTTTTGGTCACCCTGCTGTAGGAAGAATGTTGTTAAGCTGGTAAGAGTGCAGAGAAGATTTACAATTATGTTGTCAGGACTTGAGAGCCTGAGCTATGAGGAGAGGTTGGGCAAGCCAGGATTTTAGGGTATCAAGAACCAGAGGACATAAGTTTCAAGGTGAGAGGAGAAAGATTCATTAGGAACAGGAGGTGTAACTTTTTCCACACAGAGGACGGTGGGTATATGAAATGAGCTGCCAGTGGAGGTAGTTGACGCAGGTACTATAACAACACGTAAACAACAGTCAAAAAGGCACAACAGAGGATGTACTTCCTGTGGCAGCTGAGGAAGCACAATCTGCCACAGGCAATGATGGTCCAATTCTACACGGCCATCGTAAAGTCTGTTCTCACCTTCTCCATCATGGTCTGGTTTGGCTCAGCCACCAAGCACGACACCTGGAGGCTGCAGCGAATCGTCCGATCAGCAGAGAAGGTTATTGGCTGCAACCTTCCCTCCATTGATGAACTGTACACTGCAAGGGTCAGGAAGCGAGTGGGAAAGATCATCTCTGACCCCTCTCACCCTGGCCACAAACTCTTTGAATCACCTCCCTCTGGAAGGTGACTCTGGACTGTCAAAGCTGCCACAGCCAGACATAAAAACAGTTTTTATCCACGAGTAGTTGCTCTACTCAACAGCCAAAACTCTGTAGCCTCCCTTTGATCTGGTATTTTGTTGGTTTAAAATGCTTGATCAATGGTGTTTTATCATTAATGTTTTATTAATATTAATGTTTAGTGTTTTCTGAGATTCATAACTGTCACTGTATGTCATGGTGTTACTTGTGGGCAGAGCACCAAGGCAAATTCCTTGTATGTGAATACTTGGCCAATAAACTTACTTACTTACTTACTTAAAAGACATTTGGACAGGTACACCAATAGGAGAGGTTTAGAGGGATATGGGTCAAGCACGGGCTGGTGGGACTAGCGTAGATGGAGCATCTTAGTGGGCATGGGCAAGTTGGAGCAAAAGGCCTGTTTCTATGCTGTGTGACTCTATGACTAATTATTGTATTTATGTATGGTGTATACCTGATCTTTTTGGACGGAATGCAAGACAAACCTTTCCACTGTACTTCAGTACAATGACAATAATAATGTAACCTAAACCTAAACTGAAGCAAGCAGAATGACAAAAGACAAAAGTTATTAATACAGCAATATCCAGATTGGATGGAATCCAAGAGGAATAGGTCAGAGTCAGCCAAAGTTGAGGAATGCATTCCTGGCAAAGAAACAGAAAGCTGAAAATAAGGGAAAGACTAGATACCGGATAACAGGTAAAAAAATATAATTTTTAAATTAAAAGGCAGAGTTTGCATTATTATAGCATACTAGACCAAAGCAGACCCGTTGGATCTGCTCCCCCAACGCAAGATTCCACCCTCACCCGTTCCCCCAATGCAAGTCGTTCCCCCAACGCAGTATTGCACCACTCACGCATAGCCCCCAACTGCGCAGGCGCGGCTCATTTCCCCTCATCCCCCAGCACTCCGTCCTCCTCCTCTTCACCCTCCCTCTTCAATCCCTAGCGAGGGAGGGGTGGTAGAGAGGGGGGGGATGGGTATAGAGAGGGAGAGGGAGAGGGAGGGGGTAGAGGGAGGGGGAAGAGAGGGAGAGGGATGTAAGTAGAGAGGGAGGGTAGAGGCGGTGGGGCGTAGAGAGAGAGAGGAGCAGAGAGGGAGGGGTAAGAGAGACGGAGGGGGGTAGAGTGGGGGGGTGTGAGGGTAGATAGGGAGGGGGTAAGGGGGAGGGAGGGCAGGGAGGGAGGGGGTAGAAAGGGGAAGGAGGGTAGAGAGGGAGGGGGGTAGAGAGGGTGGGAGTGAGGGTAGATAGAGAGGCGCATCTCGCTCCTCCACCTCCCCCCCCCCTCATCTCTCTCTACCACCCCACTCCACACCCTATCTCCCTCCTCCTCAGTTCCCTCATCATCCTCCCCTCACTCGCATTCCCTGCCCCAGGACCCACCCAGGTCGGAGAGCAGTGCCAGGGCCTGGAACTCAGCCTGGTTCTCGTACTCATAGAAACATAGAAACAGAGAAAATAGGTGCAGGAGGAGGCCATTCGGCCCTTCGAGCCAGCATCGCCATTCATTGTGATCATGGCTGATTGTCCCCTATCAATAACCCGTGCCTGCCTTCTCCCCATATCCCTTCATTCCACTAGCCCCTAGAGCTCTATCTAACTCTCGGCCCGGCCCTGGCTGTAGACTCCAGCCGTCAGTTCGGCCGCCGCCTGGGCTCCAGTGGGCTCGTCCCTGACCCCGGACCCAGGCTCGTCCTTGGTTCCAGCGGCGGCTTCTTTTATGGCCCCGGTTATGGCCCCCATCCCAAGCCCAGGGCTCGGCTCTCACTCCAGCTCCAGCACCACCCTCCCCGTCGGGCGTCAGCCACCACGCGAGTGCGCTGGAGTGCCCCTCCCTCCCGTAATGTCCCGTCCTGCCTTGCGAGTCCATTGTGACTCGGGGGGTTTTCCGAAATGGGTGATTTTTCGGGCTGTTTTTAAAACTTTAAACAATTAAACATTTCGGAAATATAGGTGGGAATGCGACGGGAAGGTGTTTATCGCCTCGACGGGAAAAATGTGAGTAGATTGTGTGAAAATGGAAAGGCTGTGGCCTAGCGTTTGGAAGAAAATAGGAAAATAAACCAGATTGACACACACACATCCACAAACAAGACGAAGAGTTTTAGTATTATAGAGATACAGACCCTGGATAAGAGAGTTCTAAAAGCTTTAAAAACCACTATGTGTCTTATTAAATGAGCACAAAAACAATGCAACACCAATTGCTTCACAACTGTGAGGAAAGACTTAAAACATCCAATGCTGGGTTACTCAGCGGGTCAGACAGCATCTCTGGTTGTTGCCTGACTCGCTAAGTTACTGTAACACTTTGCATTCAACGCAAGGTTCCAGCATCTGCAGTTCCTTGTGTCTAATGGGCCTGTCAAACTTACGCGACTTTTTCGGCGACTGCCGGTACCGGTCATAGGTCGTTGCAGGTCGCCGAAAATTTTCAACATGTTGAAAATCCAGCGGCGACCAGAAAGACGCTACGACTCTTTGGGCGACTGAGGAGACTACTAACGACCATACAGGCGACACCCTGGCGACATGTCGCGGGGTGAAGCCTGTATGGTCGTGAGTAGTCGCCCAAAGAGTCGTACCTTGTTCTGGTCGCCGCTGGATTTTCAACATGTTGAAGATTTTCGGCGACCTGCAACGACCTATGACGGGTGCCGGCAGTCGCCGAAAAAGTCGCGTAAGTGGGACAGGCCCATAAAGACTTAAACATCCAGCTTCATAAAAGGGCAGATAGAGTTAATTCAAAGACATTTTTGTGAAATGATAATAGTTCTAAAGTATGTCTCAATATTATTTTGTTTACACATTCACATAAATGCAGCACTTTACTTACTTACTGGCAGCACTTATTGGCTTTAACTCGCATGAAACGTTATTCCCTTGTACCTATACACTGTAAATTTCTCGATTGTAATCATGTTTTGTCTTTCTGCTGACTGGATAGCACGCAACAGAAAGCTTTTCACTGCAACTCGCTGCACGTGAGAATAAACAAAACTATAATTATAACACTTATTTCCCATTCCTAATTGCCCTTGTTTTGGAGCATTGTAGTCCTTGTGAGGATGCCGTGCTTGAAATGTTATTAGGTAGGGATTTCCAAAATTTTGGCCCAGTGACAAGAAAGGATTGACAAATATTTTCAAGGCAGAATGGGAAACTTTAAGGTGGTGCTCTTTCGATGCGCTAGTTGTGCTCGGCTGGGAAAGTACATCTCGGACCCGCTGACCCTCAGCATAGGAGCACCGCAAGGCTGCGTACTCTCCCCTCCCCGATGACTGCACCTCCACAGACCCTCTGTCAAGCTTCTCAAGTTTGCGGACGACACAACCCTGATTGGACTGATCCAGGTTGGGGAGGAATCTGCCTACAGACAAGAAGTGACACAGCTGGCGACCCTGCAAGGGTTGCTCCATTGGAACAACCTGGAGCTCAATGTTCTTAAGACAGTGGAATTGATTGCAGACTTTAGGAGAGCTACCCCTCCCCTCCCTCCACTCATCATCAACAACACCACAGTCGCATCTGTGGAGTCATTTAAGTTCTTCGGAACCATCATCTCCAGGGACCTTAAATGGGAGGCCACCATCGACTGCACAGAGGATGTACTTCCTGCGGCAGCTGAGAAAACAGGCAATGATGGTCCAGTTTTACACTACCATCATAGAGTCTGACCTCACCTTCTCCTTCATGTTCTGATTTGGCTCAGCCACCAAGCATGACATCCGGAGGTTGCAGCGCATTGTTCGATCAGCCGTGAAAGTTGTTGGCTGCAAACTTCCCCCCATTGACGAGCTGTACACTGCAAGGGCCAGGAAGCGAGCGGGTAAGATCATCTCTGACCCCTCTCACCCTGGCCAAAAACTCTTTGTACTTCCCTCTGGGAGGAGACTGTCCACATCCAGACATAAAAACAACTTCTTCCAAAAACCAAAGGTCTGTCACCTCTTTTTACTCTGGTACTTTATTTTCACATGTTTAAATGTTTTATTTTTAATTGTCTGCTGTATATTGTGTTTTTACCATGTGCGAACAAAGCGCCAAATTCCTTGTATGTATGCAGTAAGCATGCAGGTACAGCAGGCAGTGAAGAAAGAGAATGGCATGTTGGCCTTCATAACAAGAGGAGTTGAGTATAGGAGCAAAATGGTCCTTCTGCAGTTGTACAGGGCCCTAGTGAGACCACATCTGGAGTATTGTGTACAGTTTTGGTCTCCAAATTTGAGGAAGGACATTCTTGCTATTGAGGGAGTGGAGCGTAGGTTCACAAGGTTAATTCCCGGGATGGCGGGACTGTCATATGCTGAGAGAATGGAGCAGCTGGGCTTGTATACTCTGGAATTTAGGATGAGAGGTTATCTTATTGAAACATATAAGATTATTAAGGGTTTGGACACACTAGAGGCAGGAAACATGTTACCGATGTTGGGGAGTCCAGAACCAGGGGCCACAGTTTAAGAATAAGGGGTAAGCCATTTAGAACGGAGATGAGGAAACACTTTTTCACACAGAGAGTTGTGAGTCTGTGGAATTCTCTGCCTCAGAGGGCGGTGGAGGCCGGTTCTCTGGATACTTTCAGGAGAGAGCTAGATAGGGCTCTTAAAGATAGCAGAGTTAGGGGATATGGGGAGAAGGCAGGAATGGGGTACTGATTGTGGATGATCAGCCTTGATCACATTTAATGGCGGTGCTGGCTCGAAGGGCTGAATGGCTGACTCCTGCACCTATTGTCTATTGTTTACATACTTGGCCAATAAAATGTTATTCTGATTCTAGTTTTTTAAATTATTGCTTTCAGCTCCCCCACCCTCCCTGTAGAGAGAAATTGTCAATCTTTCAGGTCAATGATTTTTCATCACAATCAATTTAATAGATTTGTGGTGTTTGTTATAATTGTAGAAGTAATCCAAATAATTTTTCAAAATCATTTCCAGTTTTACTCAAGAATTTTCTAAATCAAAATATTACAACTAAGAGAAATATCAAGCATTTTATTGCCATAAATGTACACTTGTCGTAGCTGAGATGTGATGTGTTGATATATTTTAAATGCTCTGTCCAACCAGGTATGTCGTGTTTCGAGGCTGTTAGCAAGGCATCATAGAATTAGTTCTTCAGTGGGAATTTAGAGAAAATATATACATCCGTTTTGATAGTGCAAGTTAAATGCAAAATAATTTTGGCAATTATTTTTGGTAAAATACCCTGACTTACGAGCTAGATAGAGCTCTTAAAGATAGCGGAGTCAGGGGATATGGGGTGAAGGCAGGAACGGGGTACTGATTGGGGATGATCAGCCATGATCACATTTAATGGCGGTGCTGGCTCGAAGGGCTGAATGGCCTACTCCAGCACCTATTGTCTATTGTTTACATACTTGGCCAATAAAATGTTATTCTGATTCTAGTTACTCTACCTGCCTGGATGGCAGAAGTGTGAGAGTGCTAAAGCAGAAATCACAATAGGTTTTTGTAGCCTTACTGCAAGGTTCAAGTCAAATGTAAGTCTCCTTCCAGCTTAGGAACACAGAAAACAATTTCAATCACGGGAAAAAATATTTTGCTGATACTTTTTGTTCGCAAGTCCAAACCTGGGTAAGCTGCAACAGAAATGTTGCAAGCACGTGAAGAGAATACCAATTTATGTAAGGATATTGCAAATTGGTTTCCAGTATCAACTACCACAGTTTTTCTACCCTATGCCTTAACTGAAGAGCACAATCTACTCTGAGAAGCCCCTCAGCACCTGTGTGGGAGACGTACACAAAGCCACAGTTTAAGTGCTATCTCATTCTCAAAACATTACTCTATCCAGACAGCATTTTCCTCACATTCCCATTTTAACAGCAAAAGCATCCATAATTTGATTTACAACCCGACTCTATGGTACAAACTTACACTGAGAACTTTGTGCAAAATCTGCTGTAAACCTGCAGTAAATGAGTTTCACAAACAGTCTTTATGTAAAGCTATGAAAACAAAACATTGTACCACTTTGTGCACCTGCACAAACCCCGCGTAATGAAGTGTGAAAGCATAACTAATTATTCAGCACTTGAGCCACCTATTATCCCTTGTGAACCAACAGTTACATGCTTGTTTTTCTGAATGGTTTGTTTGGGAGAGGGGCAGCTACATTTCAAAGTTTGGAACAGCAGAGTTGGTGTCCTTGGATTCTGTCGTTACGATGCCAGTTTATCTCAACTGGGAGAATGATCCCCATTTATCATTAGTGGTATGCTAATAATCAGATTTCAAAGTTATTTCCTCTCAGCTGGCCTCTTTGGATTCTACACAATATAATCTGCCAGAAATTATGCAAGACCAAGTGTATTCAGGAGTTCCTTTCACTGTAGTCAAAAAATTTCAAAATACAGTACAATCCCAGAAATTGTAAAAAGTCTGCCGATTCACTTTTTTATTGATAGTGGAAGGCGATTTAAGCCCATGAGGCATTAAAGGAATAATTTGTCAATAAAAATGTTTTCCTTTGTTGGGATTAATAAAACGATGCTGAAAAATGTTGCGCACAAAAACATTCTTTCCCAGGAAATGACTCTGGCTTATCTCTATAGCAGCACAATGTCTGAATCGTGTTAAAGAAGACTGTGTCCCTCTAAGACAGATAGCCATTCGCTTCCTGTTTATGCCCACTGGATAATTTGTCGTAGCAATAAGGCAGCTCTATCTAATCTAGTAATGCCAATTTACAAATTCACGAATTATAGGAGTAGAATTGGGCCATTCGGCCCATCAAGTCCACTCTGCCATTCAATCATGGCTGATCTCTGCCGCCTAATCCCATTTTCCTCCCTTCTCCCCATAACCCTTGACACCCGTTCTAATCAAGAATCTGTTTATCTGCCTTAAAAATATCCACTGACGGCCTCCACAGCCCTCTGTGGCAATGAGTTCCACAGATTAGCTACCTTCTGACTAAAGAAGTTCCTTCTCACCTCCTTTCTAAAATAGCACCCTTTAATTCTGAGGCTATGACCTCAGGTACAAGACTCTCCCACCAGTGGAAACATCCTTTCCACATCCACTCTGGAGGCCTAATGCTGTCAAACGCTCATCATATGCTAACCCACTCATTCCTGGAATCATTCTTTGTAAACCTCCTCTGGACCCTCTCCAGAGCCAACGCATCCTTTCTCAGATATGATGCCCAAATGTGCTCACAGTACTCCAAATGCAGCCTGACCAGCGCCTTATAGCGCGCTGGTCAGCACATAACAATGTTATTTCACTTATTTATGAACAACTAATGATGAACTGATAATTTAAAAAGTGTGGTGATATTTGACTCCAAAGCAACGGAAATCTGCTCTCGAATTGGGAATAGTTCTGGTATTTACTATCAAGATGTACATCAAAGCTTCCTATTGGTTAACCTCAGAAAAGTCGTCACCTGTTGCACTATAATATAAAGTGTTTCTATTGTTATAGACGTATAGAGTCATACAGCATGGAGACAGGCCCATTTGCCCAACTCATCCATGCTGACCAAGATACCCCATCTAAGCTAGTCCCATTTGTCTGCTTGTGGCCCATATCAATATAAACTTTTCCTATCTATGTACCGGTCCATGTGTCTTTTAAATGCTATTATTATGGTACTTGCCTCAACTACCTCCTTTGCCAGCGTGTTCCATATACCCACCACCCTCTGAGTGAAAAAGTTGCCCCTCAGGTTCCTGTTAAATCTTGCCTCACTCACCTTAAACGAGTGCCCTCTAGTTTTTGATTTTCCTATCCTGGGCAAAAGAGTGTGCATTCACCCCATCTACTCCCCTCATGGTTTTATATAGGTCAATAAGGAACAATCAGCCATAACAAATGTCCAGATAACACTTACTTCATCATTGACCAGAATTTGTTGAGAACACCAAGGTAAGTGGCTGGATAGTGCTTTGATCATAAGTCTCAAGCCCAGATGATGAAAGACAATGAAAAAAGTATAGTGAAAGAAGATTTTTTTTTCAGAAGTTTCATTTGGGCAAGTTTGAATTCCAAATAAAATTGGATGATTATCACATTTTGCAGACATAAATATATTTATTCTGATGAAAAGCTTCATCCTTCATATACCATATGGTTCACCTTTTTAGATTTGCAGTGTATCTCGAAAGAAAGCTCCAATGATGATATATGATGACATTATGTGCTAAGTGTATTTGCAAATAGGTATTTGTTATATATTGCAGAGGTGGCATATTGGCATAGCGGTAGAGATGCTGTCTTACGGTGCCAGAGGCCCGAGTTCACTCCTGACTATGGGTGCTGTATGTACAGAGTTTGTATCTATTCCCTGTGAAAGCGTGGGTTTTCTCCGGGTGCTCCTGCTTCCTCCCACACCCTAAAGACGTATAGGTTTGTAGGTTAATTAGCTGCGGTAAAATTGTAAATTGTCCCTAGTGTGTAGGATAGTGCTAGAGTATGGGCTGATCGCTGGTCAGCACGGAGTTGATGGGCCAAAGGGTCTCTTTCCGCGCTGTATCTCTAAAGTCTATTGCAGTCTAATGCAATCAGTCATATTGCATTTCATCATGAATTGGTTACGCATTTGTCCTAGGAAGAACTTAATACCTAATTCATACAATTACCTTGATGGGTACTGAATGGAAATATTAGGAACAACATTAGGCCATTCAACCTCTCAGATCTTTTCCATTATTCAATTAAATCACATCTGGTCAATTCCTCAATTCTACTATCCCCTGTTTGACCCATACCTCTGAATGTTCTAGTTCAGGGGTTCCCAACATTTTTCGTCCCGTTTACCTCTGGCAACTTTAATAGCACATAATAATGTTATTTCACTTATTTATGAACAACTAATGATGAACAGATACTGGTATACCAGAACCAAACACAGTTAGTCAATGAGAAAAAATATGTACAAATCCAGAATCAACAAATGTACCCTTGTTCTAGATAATAAAAACCCAATTTTTTGTTTTGAATGCTCTAATTTCCTAGCTTCCATGGGCTTTTGCATATCAGTTAAAAACGACTACTATTCTTTGTGTGCAAAAACTCTTCCATTTCTGTTCCCTAATGGCCTATCTATAATTTTAGATTATGTCTCCTTATTCTAGTTTGCCCCATCAGAGGAAATACTTTTTTAATATTTAATCCTTTAAATATTTTATCTGCCCAGATCCCTACATAATCTCCTAGCCTCAATGAAATGCAAGACAATGTCTTAAAATATGCTTTTGTAAGCTCCAGTATGTTCTTAAATGCTTGTACTGAATTGTGAATTTCTCAATCTAATTCCTTCAAAATGAAAAATTGGAGCAGCTAACACATTAAAACAAGAAATTATTTTTCCATCATTATTTGCACCATTGATGCTTCTTCTATAAGGCTCATCAGTGGTTTCTCTTTCTCAACAGACTGGCAAGATATATTGAAAGTCTTTTCCAAACTATCTCCATAGCTGGTAATCAGAAAAGGGACCGCATATATCCAACGGGATCCCACCATTGGCCACATCTTCCCATCTCCTCCCCTTTCCGCAGAGACCGTTCCCTCCGTAACTCCCTGGTCAATTCGTCCCTTCCCACCAAAACCACTCCCTCCCCTGGTACTTTCCCTTGCAACTGCATGAAATGCTACACTTGTCGCTTTACCTCCCCCCCCCTTGACTCCATCCAAGGACCCAAGCAGTCTTTCCAGGTGAGGCACAGGTTCACCTGCACCTCCTCCAACCTCATCTACTGCATCCGCTGTTCCAGGTGTCAACTTCTCTACATCGGTGAGACCAAGCGCAGGCTTGGCGATCGTTTTGCCCAACACATCCGCTCAGCTCGCAATAACCAACCTGATCACCCGGTGGCTCAGCACTTCAACTACCCCTCCCATTCCGAATCCGACCTTTCTGTCCTCGGCCTCCGCCATTGCCAGAGTGAGGCACAGTGCAAATTGGAGGAACAGCACCTCATATTTCACTTGGGTAGTTTACACCCCAGCGGTAAGAACATTGACTTCTCCAATTTCAAAAGTCCTTGCTTTTGCCCTCTTTCCCCTCCCCTTCCCAGCTCTCCCACAAGCCTACTGTCTCCGCCTTCTCCTTTCTTTTTCCCGCCCCCCCCCGACATCAGTCTGATGAAAGGTCTCGACCCGAAATGTCGCCTATTCCTTCTCTCCATAGATGCTGCCTCACCCGCTGAATTTCTCCAGCATTTTTGTCTACATTCGCATATATTTGGCTCCTCTGATGTTGTCTTTCACATTGGGAAATGACGCAATCTTTTATTGGGAGTCTTCCCACTCAGAATAACTGAGATTAGGTACTAAATGGATTGATACTAAAGTTTGCGGTTATTTTTTGGACTGCTTCAAATACTTGGAAATGGTGCAGTTAGATTAAACTAGTCCCAATGAAGTAATGGAAGCATTTATAGTTATGAGAGCACTGAAGAACTATGCATAGCTACAGAATTGAACAATATTCCAGCTGGACCTTAAAATAGGTTACTGTGCAATCTAAATTAAACTATTCAATAACATATTTAATAATGTAAAAAATTTGCACAGATAGTTTATCCAGACTGGAAAATCTGAATCTTGTGCAGTGGATGGAAAAAATGACCAGCTATACACCAGAAAGAGATCAGGTAATATAAGTAGCTTATGCTGAGAAGTATTGGAAATAGTTTCCAGAAAACATTGCTGTTTTGTTATTCTTGTTATTATGTTATTATAATTCTTGGCAGAAATGCATTGGAACATTTTATTTTACAATTTGCTTCAGGATCCCCATCTGATGTAGAGCTTTTAATTAACATGGATGAGACAGGGAACTTCAAACAAAACAAGCTATATTCCATCAATGAGTCAAAGACAACAACAATAACTCTTCCCACCTGGCAATATGTGAGCAATTAAAATATTCTGTCAGAAAGTTGCTCTAAATCTTACTATGTCCAATATTAAGTTATATTTCTGGGTCTGAACTGACAGCAACAGTCAAGAGTGTTTGATTGTCATATAAAGATGATGGAACAATACATTTCTTTGTTCTATAGCTTAATAGGCACGTAAATTCAATGCACACAAATACATGTATATTAATTAAAATAATAATCAATTACCATCTATAACACTAGGTATGCATGATAGAGCAAATCCCAAAGTCCATAATACAAGCAGACGCAGCCCATAAAAGATTACAGTTGCTGAGGTTAGTGTCGTGTTGAAGAGCCTGATGATTGCTGGGAAGATGTTCTTGAACTTGGTGGTTACGGGTTTTAGGCTCCTGTACCTTCTTCCAAATGACAGTAGTGAAAGTGACAGAGTGACCTGCATGGTGTGGGTCTTTGATGATATTAACTGATCCTATAGATCACTTTAATGGTGGGGAGGTCAATACCAATGATGGACCGGACAGCATCTACCACTCTCTGTAGTCTCATTCATTCTTGGACATTCAACTTGCTGAACCAAGCTGAGATGCAACCAGTGTGTTCTCTACTGGACACCTGTAGAAGTTTGATTAACACTAGGTTTGATTAACACTAGTATTTCTTGACATACCTAATCTCCCAAATCTTTTACGGAAGTAGCGGTATTGATTAGCTTTCTTTGTGGTTGCATCAATATAATGGGCCCAAGACAGATCTTCAGAGATACCTATGCATGCCCAAGAACCTGAAGCCGTTGACTATTTCCACGCCTATCAGTCTATGACGACGCGTTCATGGCTCCCTGGCTTTCCCCCCCAAAGTCAATAATCAGGTTCTTAGTCCTGCTGTCGCTGAGAACAAGATTATTGTTCTGCGACATTTAAATAAGATTTTCAATCTCACTCCTAATGATAAGTATTCTGACTTATCAACTATTAACAGTGGTATTGTCAGCAAAAAAAAAAATGGCATAGAGCTGTGTCTGACTACACAGTCATAGGTGTAGTTTTAGTTTAGTTTAGTTTAGGAATGCAGCGTGGAAACAGGCCCTTCGAACCCAGGTCTCCGGAGCAGCAAGCGCTGTAAGGCAGCAACTCTACCACTGCGCTAATGTGCTGCCCCAAAGTGATGTCTCTGATGTAGAGACAGCGTTGCAGGGGACTGAGCGCACAGCCTTGAGGTGCACCTGCATTGATGGTTATCGAGAAGGATATGTAGTTGCCAATTTGTACTGGTTGTCGTCTGCCAATGATGAGGATTCAGTTACATACGGTTAAGTGGAGACACGGTCCTCAGAGTTTGAGTAAAAGTATGAAGGGGATTATGGTGTTGAACGTTGAGCTGTAGTTGATGCACAACTGCTGTTATTAAGTGTTGTTATTGTGGTCTAGTGCAGAGTGGAGAGCCTGCGAGATCTCATCTCCTGTTGATCTACTGTTGTGGTACCCAAACTGTAGTGGGTTCATTTCCTTACTAAGGCATGAGTTGATATGCAGCATAACCAACCTCTCAACGCATTTCATCACAATTGTACAACAACAATGACAGTATTGTAACTTAAGTTTGAGTTACTTGTGGCTTTCTATTAGGCTGGAGCAGATCTGAAGAAATTTGCTACATGAGAAAAAGTTAATATTTCAAGTTCTGATGAAAGGTCATCAACCTGATACATTAACACAGTTTTCTGTCTCCAGTGATGATGCCCAACACACTGATTCATCTCACTCGCATTATTTCACTTTTGGACACAAAAAGGGTTAAGCTTTTTTCCCCCCAAGGGAATGCTCTTCTGTATGTCAAACACAGGGAATAGTCAGTACAGGAACTTGTTCAGGACTTGCCTTCCTGAAAGATCTGATAGAAGTCTGGAACTAAATGTTTGCCTTGGACCAAGACCTCACCTTTTGGTGTGTAATGGACTGATAGAAGCTGATTGCTACAAACAGTCAGCAATCATTGTCATGTGACCATCAGGATAGTAGGTAAACTACATTGGCCTCAGCACTTGTTCTTCTCAATTCCCATGAAAAATAAATCTGTGGATCAACATCTTTTGTTGGTGTAACAGGCAGAGTGAATACTTGGCCACACAATTACCTCTTAAGATGGACAATTACAGGGCCTGTCCCACTTTCACGACCTAATTCACGACCTCTGCCGAGTTTGCCCTTGACTCATACTTGCAGCATTGTCGTCACGAGGTCGTAGGAGGTCGTAGGTAGGTCATAGCAGGCCGTGATGCTAGTCGTAGGTACTCGTGGCATCAAGTAGGTCGGGGCGTTTTTCTAGCATGATTAAAAATGTCCACGAGTAAAAAAGGTCGTGAATTAGGTCGTGAAAGTGGGACAGGCCCTTAACTCTTAAGATGGACACAAAATGCTGGAGTAACTCAGCGTGCCAGGCAGCATCTCTGGAGAAAAGGAATAGGAGATGTTTTGGATCAAGATCCTTCTTCAGACCCCAAATATCACATATCCTTTTCTCCACAGAGATGCGGCCTGTCCCGCTGAGTTACTCCAGTATTTTGTGTCTATCTTCGGTGTAAACCAGCATCTGCAGTTCCTTCCTACACAATGACCTCTTAATGTCAGTTCATTAGATAGGACTTATTTGATTAAGGCTATCTGTTTACATTACATTCCTTACCTTTGGCTTTGGATGACGGCTAATAATAAGGCTGATAGGACCTGGACCACACTCACTTAGAATCGCATATGCTTCACTCAGGGCCGCATGTCGCAGACTTACTGAGTCCACCTCTAAAATCTGATCACCTCGGCTGCAATGAAAGGCAAAGCAAATTAATTAATTTTTGCCACTTCAAGCTCCTTAACAAAAGTGATAGTGTTCCACTATGAAGTATATAGCACTGCCCATTCATTAGAGTGTAAAAGAGTTCTTTCTTTGTAAAGCACAACTACCAAAATGACAACAGTGTGCAGTTCATTAAAGTAATTTGATGCTGTGAATTTTTTCTCAAGGCTGGCATTTTCATGAAGACACCAATCAAATGAAATCTGAATCTGTTTACTCTTGACTGTGTTGCTTTCAAGACATATACAGCAAGTGAAATGCATAGTCTGGATTACTTACACTCTTTTTGACAGGTAAAGTCAAGTAAATAGGTAAGCTCTGAAACAGATAAATTCCAGAGATCATGTAAACATTCCACACAAAGTTCTTCATTCCATGCTTATCTTAGATCCAGTTTGCATTTATTGAAAATTCTCTGACTGAAACACGATGCTTCATTTTTCAGGAAGGAAGGATTCTTATTAAAGTTAACCCAAGTTCAATAGGCTGGATTGTGCTTGACCCAGCCTGTGCTGCAGGCTCACAACACCTGCACTCTAAACCCTGCAGGGACACTAACTTTTCACCACCTGGCAGGTTTACTGAAGCTTCAGGCCACAATGCTGTAGCTATCCCCAAAAATGAAAAGTGTTTGAGTCCCAGGTAGCATTACCCGAGGCCCATCCCAAGGTCACCCTGAATTAAAAAAAATTGACAGCCTGTTGAAGTTTCTAAATGTTTCTCTGAACATAGTTGAAAATATTAATTTGAAAACACCAAAATAACATAAATCTTCAGCACACATTTAACTGTTTAAAATGAAAGTATTTTCTGTTGAGCTGCCCGTGCTCTCTGCTAACCTACGAAAGAGTCTGGACTTGCGTGGTGCGCATCTTTCAAGGGTAACCTAATGCTAAAGGGCCTGTCCCACGGGCAGGCGATTCCAGGCGGTAAGCGTGGCGTAGCAGGAAGTGGGGACCGCGGGGTCGGTCCCACGCAGATCACCGGAGCCGTATGTAGTTGGTCCCGACACCGCGCGGGGCTCAGAAAAACTGACACTGTCCAAAAATCCCGTGTAGCAACGGCCTGCTGCCCCGCTGCCGCCTCGACACCGCGAGCACCGCCTGGACGCCACGCACCGTCTTGACGGAATAGGCTAGCGCGTTGCGTTGCACGATGACGTCATCACCCGACGCCGCGCTTCCGGTTAGGTTGCGCTTGCTGCATGCTCGTGGGACAGGCCGTACGGTGGCAACCGCGCGGCAGCCGCGCGGTCCCCACTTCCTGCTACGCCGCACTTACCGCCTGGAATCGCCTGCCCGTGGGACAGGCCCTTAAAGCTGACTCTGCTCTCAATGGTGAGGACTTTCATGGGTTCAAAACAGAGTCCCAAAAATGCTGAAAAATGAGTACTCCTATCTTGTCATCAGTAATCAACATATTATGAATGTAATGTCACAAAACTCTCAATTACATTTTAAATTGCTTAAATCAATTAAAAATATGTAAGTTGACTGAAATAGTAAAAAAGGGTTAAATTAACTAGAATCTACCATGACCCTTCACAGCCATGCAGAAGGACAAAGGTGACATTTGGTTAATATTAGCTAACATTTGTTGCTTGAATCGGGGAGGAGTTTAATGTAGTTTGTCTTTCTCGGGTAAATTCCAGCAAACAGTTGCCCACAGGTGTGTGAATCTCAAACATTGACACCTACACAGGGAAACATCTGCCTTTATGCGCAGAACCTCTGGGATTTCCCAGACTGCTTCCTAACACCTCTATGGAAAAGACGATGAAAATAGAGATCTTTCAGAAAATCAGATTAAATCTGTTATTTAGTTTAGTCTCGTTTAGAGATACAGCACAGAAACTGAGTCCGCGCCGACCAGCGCTCCCACATATTAACACTATCTTACACACTAGGGACAATCTACACTTACATCAAGCCAATTAACCTACACACCTGTACGTCTTTGGAATGTGGGAGGAAACCGAAGATCTGAGAGAAAACCCACATGGTCATGGGACATGAGAATGTACTCAGCACCCATAGTCAGGATCAAACCAGATCTCCAGTGCTGCAAGCGCTGTAAGGCAGCAAACTCTACCGATGCGCCACCATGCCACCCCTGTTATAGAACTAGTAATTTCATGATTGGGATTGTGGCAAGCATTGATCAAATCACAACATTTTAGGGCGTTTATCACATTCTTAGCGTACAACACCAACAGTGGGAAAATAGTGTTTCAAATATCATTGAGCATAATGACTCACAGAACAATTTAGTATAAAGATTCAGTTTATTTTATTGTCATGTGCACCAGGATGCAATAAAATTCCTTGCTCACATGAAGCTCAGGGAACAGTTTACACACAGTAATGATAAATACAACAAAAATTCAACGGAGAGTGCAAAACAAGAATAGTGCAAGACAGTGTAATATGATACAGCAGAATAGCGCAGAGGATCAAAAAAGCCTTGAAATCTGGGCTGGCTCAGTAGTTTGGTGGGAATCTGTGTCTTTGGATAACCAGGGCTCCATTGTTTTCTTGACTAGATAAATCAGATCCTATAATATTTAATAGTGGCTGTCATGGCTGCTGTCTGAGTTGACACTTCTGTTTGAATACCACTAAACTAGATTATTGGTGGTGGTTTACCATGAGTACATTGGCTGCTACATGTTCTTTGTGACAGCAGTGGCTACGCTCAATGCTGAGCTCTGGGATCAAGGATGGTATTAAATAAATACAGATCTTTATTTCTTTATTTTCAGTGAGCATAATCAAACCCTATGAAAGGAATAGCTCTCGTGCAGTTGAGGAATCATGGTGGAATCCGCCTTCCCTTTTGAAACAGCATGAGCGTGGAGAGAAACTGACCAAATGGTGCCAGCACAACAACCTGGCTCACAACATCAGTAAGACCAAGGAACTGATTGTGGACTTTGATAGGGGAAGGATGAGGACCCACAATCCTGTTCATATCAATGGGAAGATGGTGGAGAGGGTCAATAACTTCAAATTCCTGGGCGTGCATATTACCGAAGATCTTTCCTGGACCCAGCACACCAATGCAATTATAAAGAAGGCACATCAGCGACTCTACTTCCTGAGAAGATTACGGAGATTCGGCATGTCGAAGAGGATTCTCCTAAACTTCTACAGGTGCACGGTAGAGAGCATTCTGACTGGTTGCATCATGGCCTGGTTCGGCAACTTGAACGTCCAGGAGCGAAAAAGACTACAAAAAGTTGTGACCACTGCCCAGTCCATCACCAGCTTTGACCTCCCCACCGTCGAAGGGATCTATTGTAGTCGCTGCCTCAAAAAGGCAGCCAAAATCATCAAGGACCCACACCATCCTGGCCACACACTCATCTCACCACTGCCATCAGGAAGAAGGTACAGGAGCCTGAAAACTGTAACGTCCAGGTTCAGGAACAGCTTCTTCCCGACAGCCATCAGGCTATTAAACACAACAACGAATAAGCTCTGAGCTCTGAACTGCAAAATACTATATTATTATTTGTAATTTGCACTATATTTGTTATTTATTGAACTTTTTATTTTTTTTCTCTTCCCCCGTAATGTACTATGTTTACATATTCACATATTCTGTTGTGCTGCAGCAAGTAAGAATTTCATTGTCCAACCCGGGACATATGACAATAAATCACTCTTGACTTGACTCTTGACTCTCCTCATGGTGGGAGAGTGAAGGTAACTGGAGTGTAGGATCCTAAAGTGGAGGATCCTTGAGATTTCCCAAAATTTCCAGGTTGTAACATCATCTGATTAATGTGGCAATGGAGATATGCAATTATATTTCCCAATCTCAGACTTGGGAGGGAAAATAATAAACGTCCTGTTCCTAATAGGAAATGTGCAAAGTTGTTTTAGAGAAGCATACAAGGATCAACCATGATTAGTTTTTGTGGAACTGTGCCCATGTGTGAATCAGCAGCTTCAACATGGAGAGAAAAATAAATATAGAGCTTTGACAATGCGTTTCGGAGTTTTATTGATATTTAATTTGCTCCTTCAACAAGTTTTGGGGACACTCGTGGAAAGGAGCCCTTTAAGCAAAGCAATGGGCATTTTACAACTCATGGGGACACATTTTGGCTGTTGAAGACTCACCTCAATCTGCTATCCAGTTTGGCAACTGATCCTGGGGCAAGACTGTGGATGTAGATTCCTGGTGTGCCATTCTCTAACGTAAGGCAACAGGCTCCAATCCCCAACCCGACTCCAGGCTCTGAAATATGGAATGGAATACTTTATTGTCACATGTGACTAGGCACATTGAAATTCTTTGCTTGCATACCCAAGGAAGACAAATAGTGGCCACCTATGGCGCTGACAAAGTTACAAAGCATGCCGGCTCCTCTTTTGTTCTCCCCCTCCCCCAGTCCCCGCCCCTCCCCAACGCCAAGTCCTCCATTGTCCACTGTTCACCCCCTTCAACCCCCCTCCTTCCCCATTGCCCAAATAAAACAATACACAGGTAGCAGGTTTAAAGGGGGGCCCAGCAGTTTAGTTCAGGTAACTCACAGTAGATTTAATGTGGCACAGATTAGCCACAGGATACCATAAACATAATTTTAAAAGCATTCAGCAAGAATTGCCATCATTTCATATTGGTTCTCACCCAATTCCCACCTGTGATGTTCGGTTTAATTTAAAATACATTAAACACTGTCAACCCATTAAGCAAAGTTAAACATTTTAAACTGCCGCATACCCTATAATGTTGGTATTACAGGACGTTGTCTCTCATCCCTTCATACTTAACAGTTGTATTACATTTAACAGTTGTATTGTATTAAATGTAACTATTCTTTACATTTGTCCTTTTCTTTGCAAGTCACAAAGCAAATGAAGAAAGCACTTCATTGAAATAAACTTATTTTGCATCCTGGAATATACCATCCAGCGAATCAATGTTTTAAACTGAAAGCAAAATAATGCAGATATGAACATCTGAAAGTTTAGCAGCAAATGATAGGGATACTCAGCAAGTCAGGTAGCATCTGTGGAGAAAGAAACTAAGTTGAGATTTCAGGTTGATGGACTTACATAAGAGTGGACATATTTTAATAGACCAAGCCCATGGAATTAGTGAGTTGGTGAATGGCAGAATATAAACATGGTTACATTCTTGGGGACAGAAGGTAGTATTCAATGGAAGCTGCTTTGTATAGGATTCACTTGCAGATGGAGTCCCTAAGCTGAATGTGCTGATCATATTTAACATTTTACCAATGTTTTGGATGAAGACATAATGAATATGAGCAGCATTTAATTACATGGATGAAATATATCCGATGAAATTGGATGAAAGCCAATTTAAATGTACTGGTTCCATGTGTGATATATGCCCTTGTCAGTATGCTTTAGTCTGTGTCATTTCAGACATGCTTACAGTACAGTATTATAAGTCATCAAAGTAAACTTTATTTTTGAAACAACATGAATTGAGATGGACATGACAGCAAGTAGAGTGTTAGGATGTACTCTTAGCAATACTGCACAAATTTGGGATTCTTTGTTTAGAATACCGAGTCCAGTTAAGGTCCTGAAACATAGTAACGGATATTGAAATCAGATGCCACTGGAATGTTACCTTGTTTTTGATTAATCTCTCCTATTGGAGTAAGCTCATTAAAAAAAAATTTGAATGATCATTGGTGTCAGTATTTAGAGGGAGTAAGATCAGATTTTAGCAGTAATGTTAACCTGGAAATATTGGATGTTGTACTGAAATTAATGCATGGGTCTCATTCGCCATTGTTTCCATTTTCAACTTGGCAGTTGACCTGATACAAAGGATTACTGGTTTTGGACAGAAAGATCTAATCTTGGGATTGGAGAGGATGAAATGACAAAAATAGGAAGTGGGTTGGGGAGCGAGATTATAATCGTGGAGACACAAGCCTGTGGAGGCCAAGTCAGTGGATATTTTAAAAACAGACATACAGGTGTCAGAGGTTAGGAGGAGAAGGCAGGGGAATGGGGTTAGGAGGGAGTGATACATCAGCCATGATTGAATGGCGGAGTAGACTTGATGGGCCAAATGGCCTAATTCTACTCCTACTCCTTATGACCTTTTGACTGAGGAAACTATTTCCTGACCATCTTCTTAAGAGTAGGATAGTTCCCCAGAAAAATGATGGAATTGATACATTTGTGGTCTATAGATAGTAAACTAATTCTCCTGAATTTTATTCAAGAGGGCATTAGGCTTTTCTCTCTCTCCGCTTTTGGGATTTGTTGAAAAGTTGAGAAGGGCTGAGAGTAAATAAAGGCTGCAGAATACCTGATTGGATCAGGTTGAGCGAAACAACTTTTACTAGTTCGGTGTTTATTAGGAATTTTAAGAACAAAACACTGAGAAGTTTAATAATATATAATAAAAAAGGGACTGCAGATTTTCTCTGGAGAAAATGGATTGCTTACGTTTCAGTTCGGGAACTTTCTTCAGCCCAAAACATCACCTATCCATTTTCTCCATAAATGCTGCCTGACAACCTGAGTTACTCTAGCATTTTGTGTCTAACGCTGAGATGTTTGTTGGTCCTTCCAGCATGTACTCCAATCATGTGTCATCTGCTGAGGTGTAAAACCCTCCTTTATATCTATCATATAAATGGTGCAATGGAAGCATTCTCCATATATTTAATAATCTCCACATATTTAAAGGGAATTTGTGTTTGGTCAATAATAATGTTGAAGTAGAGTCTTCAACTTTCACAGTTATCACACAAGTGTGTGCAGGTTTTTTTTTTTAAGTCCAACGGTTCATAATGTCATAATAGGAGAATTAGGCCATTCGGCCCATCAAGTCTACTCTGCCATTCAATCATGGCTATCTATCTCTCCCTCCTAACCCCATTCTCCTGCCTTCTCCCCATAACCTCTGACACCTGTACTAATCAATAATTTTTCTGTGAAAAACTGCAGGAAATCTGTCCGACATGTGACTGAGAGGTACTTTTTCTAATTCATATATAGTGGCACCTTTCAGGAATTTTTGACACCTGATTATTGTGACTCCCTGCCTATTATTGCAATAAATAGAAAACTGGGGAGAAGGTGTGGTGGGGGCCAGTGTAGGAGCTTGAATTCCCAGTATTCGCCCTGGCAAACAATACTCAATGATACATTTGCATTCAAAAAGGTAAACCTTATGTCCTCTTCAGTTATTTGTCCACTGTTAGCATAAGCCTCTGAATAAATCTTAATTCTATCGCACAGGTTCTGCTGCAGAGTCAAGCCAACATCAGTCATAAGAAGGGTCCCGACCAGAAAGGTCACCTGTCCATGTTCTCCAGAGATGCTGCCTGATCCGCTCAGTTACTCCAGCCATGTGTGTCCTTATTTGTAAACTATCTGCAGTTCCTTGTTTCTCTATTATTTTGACCATGCGGGGAAGGGTTAAACAACACATTTTCTTCTACTTTCCAGAATAAGATGGTTAAATACTATTAGTGGCTGCATTTGCCTCCGTATTCATCTCCTCTGCGCCTTCCTTCTTTTGCTAGAGCTGATATTAATTTTGCTTGTTCCCTGTGCAGTGGCCTTACCTTTCTTCAATGTCACCTCCATTATGATTCGATCCTTTGGTCCTGGCCCCCTGCGAGAATTATCCCCCTCTTCTGAGCCTGGAATTGGAGTTCCACCACTGATATTGGAGTTGGGAGAGCTGGACCGACTCATCAGTGTGGGAGTGGGACATGGAGTGAGGCTGGGGCTGCGCAACCTGGTACGAACGGTCAGGGTCACAACTCCTTTTCTCAGTTGCTGTCAGGAACAAAATAAAAATAAATCAAAGCATCGACAGATGAATCAGTTAATAAGCAGTTACATTTTAAGGATAAACTTTGTAAGTGTTCCTAATTGATCAGCTGTAATAAGCAAAGATTTGCTTTTAAACACCACATTCAAAATAGAGCTTTGCATCAATGTTATATTGATATATAACATGGGTGCTTGGGCATAAATATATTTCCTGATATGGATGGAAAGCAGATATCCTAATAAAACAATAAGACTAAGTCTAGGAGTTGGAAGTTGGACTATATAAATATTTATTTTATTTCACAAAATTTCCAGACAGTCTACTTAAAAAATAAAATTGCCTGGTTAATCATTTTTCCCTTCAGACTAATCGTACAAGCTTGTGCTCTTGTGAAAAGCCAGTCACCATTCAGTATGGTAATGAGTTAAGAGTTAAGACATACAGAATAGTGAAAGGCTTGGATAGAATGGATGTGGAGAAGATGTTTCCACTAGTGGGAGAGTCTATGACTAGAGGTCATAGCCTCAGAATTAAAGGACGTTCTTTCAGGAAGGAGATGAAGAGAAATTTATTTAGTCAGAGGGTGGTGAATCTGTGGAATTCTTTGCCACAGAAGGCTGTGGAGTCCAAGTCTGGATATTTTTAAGGTAGATTCGTAATTAGTACAGGTGTCAGAGGTTATGGGGAAAAGGCAGGAGAATGGAGTTAGGAAGGAGAGATGATTGAATGGCAGAGTACACTTAATGGGCTGAATGGCCAAATTCTACTCCTATCCCTTATGACATGTTTTATATTCTACATGATGCTTTACCTTAAAGGTCTGTATGGCTTGTTGATGTGTTAGTCCTTGCAGAGATTCCCCATTAACTTCTAGAATTTCATCTCCTGTTGAATGCAGTACACATCTATCAATCATCAAATCATTTTATCCTTTTATCAGGACAACATTTATGACTTATGATTAATTTTAAAATGCTTTTCTAAAAATAATATCCAGGCACACAAATGAGAAATGAATGAAAACCAAAAGGTTGTGAAATTTACTTCAAGAAACAAAGTCACAGGTGAAACAATGAAGTAAATAATGGATAACATTTATTCATTACGGGACACAAAGTGCTGGAGTAACAGCAAGTCAGGCAGCAGTGAAGAAAGCGAATGGCATGTTGGCCTTTATAACAAGAGGAATTGAATATAGAAGCAAAAAGGTCCTTCTGCATTTGTACAGACCCTAGTGAGACCACACCTGGAGTATTGTGTGCAGTTTTGGTCCCCTAATTTGAGGAAGGACATTCTTGCTATTGAGGGAGTGCAGCGTAGGTTTACAAGGTTAATTCCCAGGATGGCGGGACTGTCATATGCTGAGAGAATGGAGCAGCTGGGCTTGTACACTCTGGAGTTTAGAAGGATGAGAGGAGATCTCATTGAAACATATAAGATTGTTAAGGGCTTATAGAGGCAGGAAACATGTTCCCGATGTTGGGGGAGTCCAGAACCAGGGGCCACAGTTTAAGAATAAGGAGTAAGCCATTTAGAACGGAGATGAGGAAACACTTTTTCTCACAGAGAGTGGTGAGTCTGTGGAATTCTCTGCCTCAAAGGGTGGTGGAGGCAGGTTCTCTGGATGCTTTCAAGAGAGAGCTAGATAGGGCTCGTAAAAATAGCGGAGTCAGGGGATATTGGGAGAAGGCAGGAACGGGGTACTGATCGGGGATGATCAGCCATGATCACATTGAATGGCTGGCTCGAAGGGCCGAATGGCTTACTCCTGCACCTATTGTCTATTGTCTAACATCTCTGGGGAACATGGATAGGTGACGTTTCAGGTCAAAACACTTCTTCAGACTCAAAGGGTGGCATTTTGGGTCGACATCCACTTCAGACTGATATGTGATGTTTTGGGTCAAGATCCTTCTTCAGACTGACACGTGACGTTTTGGCTCAAGACCCTTCTTCGATGTTTCAACATTTATTTATTATTGTTAGTTGTCTTCACATTGAGGATAGTCTCCATGGTGTAGTTTGGCTCCACAATCATACCAAATGAGACACTCAGACAGGTTTGGCAGCCGAAAGCAAAGTCCATGAGTTCCATGGATCAGCAGCAGCAAAGTGCATCACTGCAACCTCCTGTCCTGCAATATCCATCACTCCATCGTGACTGTCACACCAAGGATCAACTCTCATTTCATGAGCAATGCGGAAAACAAGCCAGAATCAGCATCAGACACGCCTTCAACAGAGAGATAAACACCTCAGGGCAATATCCCCGATCCAGACTTGAGCTCCTGATGGAATATTTAAGGGAACGCAAGAACATCCACATCACGTGCGCAGTTTAGTGCATGGATGTTTGTTGAATTGACTGCTGCATAAGATGCTCCCTTAATCCCATTATTCTGGCCCCAGCAACAATAGCAGCAGAAATAGAATGTTTAAAACATATTTGGACAGGCACATGGATATGTTTATATTAATATTTAGGTTTATAATTATCACATGTGAAACTAGAGTGAAAAAACTTTATTTTGAATGCTATCCAAATGGATCAGATGTTCTATATGAATATAGATTGTTTCTAAAACCCACTCATCCTGGATCAATATATGTTGCCACTATGCAAACTGCCTTTTTGATTTTTGAACTTTTTTTTAAACCAGTTATCCAGTATCTAATTTTTCCCATATTTTCAGCATTCTGCCAGGATGCATTCCTCAACCCTGGCTGACTCTGATCTATTCTTTTGAATTCCATCCTAATCTGGATACTGCAGCATTAATAACTTTTGTTTTGTTGCCTTCTGCCTTGATTCATAGTAAAGCTAACTTCATTATTCCCTCAGTGGGTCAACAGAATTTGTGGGTGAGAACATCTGTCAGCAAGGCCATTCCCCACTTCCTTTGGGCCCCTGGATCAGTCTACTGTCCTATAGTTACCTCGCCACACATCTATTTTCTAGTTGTGGCCTACAAAAGCAACATTGCTCACCATAGCAACATTGCTCACCATAGCACTTCTAGCCTTAAATTCAGACCCTCTCGTATTATCTTCTTCCCGTAATAGGAACTCATCTATTTACATTTTTTGCAATGGCTGTGCACCTGATCTTCCTCCATGCCCATTTATGTGCACATATTTGTTGCAGCTATAAGCAAATGTCAATGCTATTTTGTTTCTTGTCCTTCCATTTTTTCCCTCTTCTCTCTCAATCATGTTATTCATACCCTCTTTGGTTCCTTATCTTTATTTGTGGGCGTTGAGGGTGGTTGGTGGGTAAGTTACTAAACCAAACGCCTTGTTGTTTAACTCTACGATGGGTGTCCAAATCCCACCACAGAAGAGAAGGAATCTAATCTGGAATTAAAAATCTAGTATTCAAAAATACTGTGTATCTAGTTCATTCATGTTCTTCAAGGAAGGAATTTAGCAATTCTTACCTATGTGATACTCAAGAAACACCAATGGTTAATTCATAGTTGCCAACTGAACGGTCCAACAGATCACTAAGTTCACAGGGCAGCTAGAGATGGATGGTGCCATAGTTTATCCCTTTATCCTATGACCGTGACTATTTCTAAACTGTCCAACCAAGGAAACATCCTCAATCATCTACACTGACAAGCCCGCTCAGAATCCTTTGTTCCTCTCATTCATCTAAACTCCAGAGAGTGTAGTGCCATTCTGCTTCATCATTTTTGCTTTGAACAACCCAATTGATCACAGGAATTCATCCAGTAAACCACTGCTACAGAGATGGTATATTCTTCAATGAATACGGAAACCTGACCTGGTGCAGGTATAATAAACTTCTGCCATACTCTATCCACTGACAGTGGAGACCAATATTACACCTGCCTACTCTACCTATGTGTTAACTTCTTATGGCTCTTATATAAAAACTCACCAATTTTTGACCACAAACAATTTAATACAATCTTACACTATATATATATAATTGTGTTAGATTGTTAAATACCAATATTCAAATAGCTGCAAAGCAGCAAAAAAATTGATGATGCTTCAGCTGAGGATACTTCATTTAAATCTTTTATATGAAATTATGTAAATCAGTGAGGTTGGTCTATCTCATCAATGCATGTAACATGATTTTTCATATCTGAGCAGCACGGTGGCGCAGCGGTAGATTTACTGCATTACAGCGTTTGCAGCACCGGAGACACATGTTCAATCCCGAGTTTGTACGTTCTCCCCGTGACCGTGTGGGTTTTCTCCGAGATCTTCGGTTTCCTCCCACACCAAAGACGTACATGTACGTAGGCAAATTGGTTTGGTAAATGTAAAAATGTTCCCTAGTGTGTGTAGGATAGTGTTAATATGCTGGGATCGCTGGTCAGCATGGACTCAGTAGGCCGAAGGGCCTGTTTCCGCGCTGTATCACTAAACTAAAATAAATCAGGTCATGCAATTTCGGATTCAGGCATTAAATGAACCTATCAGTACATGAAAGTCCAGATGGAAACATAACTTTGCCAAATGTGTTCCATAATTGTGAAATTCCTGTACACAGTGGTCTTTTGGCACTCGTATTGGAGGAACTCGTATCGGAAGGTTAGATCGCATGGGATCCAGGAAGAGCTTGCTAACTGGAAACTAAATTGGTTTCATGGAAGGAAGCAGAGAGCGGTGGTAGAATGATGTTTTTCAGACTGGAGGCATGTGATGAGTGTTGAGCCTCAGGGGTCAGTGCTGAGCCCATTGCTGTTAGTGGTTTATATCAACAAATTAGATGAAAATGTACAAGACATGATTAATAAGTTTGCAGATGATACTAAATTAGGTGGTATCAAAAATTACAGCAGGTTCTTGATCAGTTGGGCATGTAGGCTGATCATCTAAAATCAGTAACCCGTTCCTGCTTATTCCCCATATCCCTTGATTCCTTTAGCCCTAAGAGCTAAATCTAACTCTCTCTTGAAAACATCCAGTAAATTGGCCTCCACTGCCTTTTGTAGCAGCGAATTCAACAGATTCATAAAAGGTTTTTCATAAATAAGTTTTTCTTCATCTCAGTCCTTATACTTAAACTGTGACCCCTGGTTCTGGACTCCACCAACATAAGGAACATTTTTTCCTGCATCGAGCCTGTCCAATCCTTTAAGAATTTTATATGTTTCTATAAGATATCCTATCATCCTTCTAAATTCCAGTGTATACAAGCCCAGTCGACCCATTCTTTCATCATATGTCAGTCCCGCCATTCACTGCCTGCTGTACCTGCATGCTTACTTTCAGTGACTGATGTACAAGCACACCCAGGTCTCATTGCACCTCCCCTTTTCCTAATCTGACACCATTCAGATAATAATCTGCCTTCCAGTTCTTGCCACCAAAGTGGATAACCTCACATTTATCCACATTATACTGCATCTGCCCACTAACCCAACCTATTCAAGTCACCCTACAGCCTCATAACATCCTCCTCGTAGCTCACCAGCTTTGTGTCATCCGCAAACTTGGAGATGTCACATTTAATTCCCTCGTCTAAATCGTCAACATATATTGTAAATAACTGATGTCCCAGCATCGATCCTTGCGGCATCCCACTAGTCACTGCCTGTCATTCTGAAAAGAACCCATTAATTCCTACTCTTTGCATCCGGTCTACCAACCAGTTCTCTTTCCATGTCAACAAATTAGATGAGAATGTACAAGGCATGATTAATAAGTTTGCAGATTTATTAATCCTTGCAGATTAAATTGCTAAATTAGGTGGTATAAAAAATCACAGCAGGTTCTTGATTAATTGGCATGTAGGCTGATCATCTAAAATCAGGTACCCCCCAATACCATGCTCTAATTTTGCACACTAATCTCTTGTGTGGGACCTTGTCAAAGGCTTTTTGAAAGTCCAGATACACCACATCCACTGGCTCTCCCTTATACATTCTACTTGTAACATCCTCAAAAAGTTCCAGAAGATTAGTCAAGCATGATTTCCCCTTCATAAATCCATGCTGACTTTGACCGATCCTGTCACAGTTTCCAAATGCGCTGTTATAACATCGTTAATAATCGACTCAAGCATCTTCCCCACCACCGATATAAGGCTAACAGGTCTATAATTCCCTGTTTTCTCTCTCCCTCCTTTCTTAAAAAGTGGAGTTACATTGGCTATCCACCAGTCCACAGGAACTGATCCAGAGTCGAGAGAACAGAGAGAACATTGGAAAAAGGAGGATCTAGGTTCCCTGAAAATGGCATCACAGGTAGATTGGGTGGTCAAGAAGGCTTTTGGCACATTGGCCTTCATCAGTCAGCGTATTGAGTACAGATGTTGGGACGTTGTTTTGCATTTGCACAATATATTGGTGAGGCCATATTTGAGTAGTGTTCGATTTTAATCACACTGCTTATAGGAAGGATGTCATTAAGCTAGAGAGAGTGCAGAGAAGATTTATGAAGATGTTGCCAGGACTTGATGGGTGATTTGTAGCGAGAGGTTGGGCAGGCTAGGACTTTATTCCTTGGAGAGCAGGTGGCTGAGGGGTGACCTTAGAGAGGTGTAGAATATCACGGGGAGAATAGATAGGTGAATGCACAGAGTCTGTTACACAGAACAGGGGAATCAACGAGCAGGGGACATGTGTTTATTGTGAGAGGGGAAAAATTCAATATGAACCTGAGGGGTAACATTTTCACTCATAGTGGAATGAGCTGCCAGACGAGGTAGTTGAGGTGAGTCCAATAAGAAAATTTAAAAGACACTTGGACAGGCTTAGAGAGATATGGACCAAATGGCTGCAATTGCGACTAGCTTAAATGGAGCATCGCGATTGGCATAATTGAATTTGATTAGAAGGCGTATTTCCATGCTGTATGACTCTATCCTCCAGTGTTCTGGCACCTCACCTGTGGCTAAAGATGATGTAAAATATGTTAAAAGCTTGACCAGAAACTTATTGATTTAACACACTTTTACGATCCACCTCCTAATCTGTACTCCTAATTCCCACTGCCTATTGAACATATGGGAAGGCCTATAGTATAACACCCAAAAAGTGATTGACCCTTTCTTATCCTATAGTTCTCCCCATATAGCCTCTTTGTCCACTCTCTAGGATAGCTTCCCTATAAACTACTGCAACACTCTGCCTGATCAGCAGTGCAACGCCCCATCCCCTCTGCATCTCACTCTATCATGCTCGAAACGTCTATACCCAGTTCATTGACCTGCCAGTCCTGCCCTTCCCAGAGTTACTTTTCTGATTGCAACAATATCATAATCACATGTGCTAATTCATGCTCTCATTTTACCTGCGAGTCTCCCTGCAATAAACTAAATAATTTTCCTGAGTTCTGCCCTCACTTCCATTTCCTGATTCAGAGCTATTTTTGGGATGTTGTTTATATCCTCTAAAGTGGTTGATGCAAATACCTGCTTTATTCATTTGCTAATGCCTAGCTTCCAACAATTAATTATCCCGACTCATTTTCTATTGGGCTTTGCTCAATGCTCTCTTTGTTAACTCCTCCTATTGAAATACATTCTTACCATCTGCTAAATTTCTGGCTGGTTCTTCCACATTCTGTCATTTTATTTCATTTTTTTTATTCTTACAGTCATCCATTGCTGCTTTTATTTTGATAATAGTTCTGTTGAAGTGGAACTCACTTTGGTTCTTTTGGGGATTTTGGCATGATATTTCACCATAATTGCATTCCGTAGTTCAATAGTGCTTTATTTGTCACATAAGCAACTGCACAGTGAAATTCTTTTTGCATATATTACACATCCGGGCACCCACTGCCGTTTTTGGCGCCATTATTCAAAGTCCAAAGTCCTGTCGGCCCATCTGCCCTTCTTTGTGTACCAGGAGCACCAGTTCAAACTAGTACTGGCCCACGCTCCTTATGTCCGATGGCTCCAGCTCCCTCCTGGTTATGCCATCCGAAGAGCCTTCGAGCAGGTTCCTGGTCCCACCGACTGACAAGCATTCAGGCAGGCTCCCAGTCTCGCTGAGGTCCCGTCGACCGTCGAGCCTTCGGGCGAGGTCCCACCGATGGACGAACCTCCGGGAGGGCACCGCAGCATCTGGGAAAGGCCTCCGACAAGGGGCACTTCCCATTACATCTGCTGCTATGCAGATGAAGGGTCTACACGTACATGGAAAGAGATGGGCAATACTACTGAGTTGGTTGACTTCACCCTGTGCAATTCTGCTAATCGGTGCCAGAAAAATGAATTACTTTGTCTTGTGCTAATTAATAATACATTTCCCATGGTTAAATCTTCACCATCAGTTTAAAGTCTCTTGGGTTCAGATGGGTTCGAGTAATTAATTTATGGAATCATGCATGCGGATAAGAGTTGATCATGCTATCATGTTCAGCACAGACATCGTGGGCCAAAGGGCCTGTTCCTGAACTGTACTATTCTATGTTCTCTGCAATTTTGGTGCAAGGAATTAAGAATTATTCAAGGAGTTCAGAAATGTAATTTATATGAAACTACATAAACAAGATAATAAAACGACGTACAAAATGTAAATGGCCTTAAAGAGTGACATAATAAACTTGATTACCTCTAATATTCATGCAAATTATTTGATTAAAAAAATCCAAGTTAGTGTATGCTTCAAGATATTTCATCCTCATAATCATTTAATATTGAAACATAATTTCAAAAAGACCTTACCATCGCTAGATATCAAAACTAACTATTCACATTTCCTCTTTCCTAAGTAAATTGTTTGAGTAGTTGAGGGTTTTTTTCCCCACAGTGATGATAGTTCTAACTCTGAAAACAGACACTGGGAATGTACTCTCAAAGGTTTTCAACATCAATTAAAGCATCTGAGAGACTTGCATGTAATTTCCCGGATGGTAAGTATTCTGTTTTATTAGATTTGCTTAATGAGTAAAAGATACTAAATTGAAGTACAACAGCAAACTAAATCTTGAATTGGACTGAAGGCCGCTGAATTTGGCTCATCGTAAAGATTTACTGCCTGCCCACACTTACCAGGGCCAAAAACAGAGGGCTGAACTCTAAAATAAATGTGAGGTCATAAGATTTGGCTCAATACCTTGGTCGCCGGATCAACCTATGAAGATATGGTTTCATGTTACATCGCTGATTCTTTAAAACCTGAACTTTTTCCGAACAACTGCTGATATCCATTTTTCAATCTATCTACAAAAACTCAAAACCAAAACTGTGCAGAGCCATCACTGGTCTGAGATATGGTAAATGTTTGGAAACTTCAGCACAGTGTTACCAAACTTCTGAATTCACTGGGGTGGAACCCTCGCCAAGACAGACGTGAAGCTCACAGTTTGACCTGTTTTTACAAAATGTTAAATGGCCAGCTCGACATAGATTACAAAACCTACACCAAACCCAAACCAATTAGGAGCAGACGAGGGCATTCGATCCAATTTGAGATACCAGCTACCAAGACAAATGTACAGCAATTCATTCTTCCCCCACACAATTAAAGCATGGAATAGTCTTCAACCTACCATAGTTACCCAACCAGATGCAACTAAATTTAAGGCAACTCTTTCTTCCCAAAAACCCTTTCTGGCTTAAGTCCTCCCTCCACCACCTCCAGTTTAAATTCCATTTGGAATATTTTGGAGGACCAAGAAACCAAGAACAAGAACCACGAGTAAATATCTTGCAAGGCTATTCCTGACCTTAAATTAGATATTTATAATGAACTTTAATTTCGTAACAAATTTTTACACACCTAAATAAGCCTCAGAGATTGAGATCTTAGTCAACCTCCCAAATACTTAAGATCATCCTACCTTCTCTGTTTAAGGCATTTGCTGATGGGACTACAAATAAAATGTCCCTGCACAATCACAACCATATTTTTAAGGTTGAAACAATTTTGATAGTTTGTATAACAGATGTTGGATGCATGCCTCACCCTTTGGTAAATTAATTGGAAATTTAATAATAGTAAGAGCAATTGAACACAGTAATTAGTTGAAATTTATAATGGCTTTTAGTTTTGGCAATTAACATGAGTTTGAAAGAATCAGACCTTCCTTCAATCTCCCATCAGCCGCAGCTGCTCCGTTTGGGAAAATGGTTTTAACAAATATTCCCATTCGTCCTCGGGCAGAATCCTGGCCACCAACAATGCTGAAACCAAGACCCTGTAAAATACAGTTAACATAGAATAATTAAGATGACACAATTTATTCAACTTATTCTGATAAATGCATTGCAATCTTTCATGAAAGAAATATTCTTCAGCAATTATTTTTACCAACGTGGATTGAATATACAGATAATACCATGTCATTAGAGTCATAGTGTCTTGTCGCATGGAAACAGGCCCTTTGGCCCAACTTGCCCACACTGGTCAATATGTCCCATCTACGCTAGTCCCGCCTGCCTGCATTTGGCCCATATCTCCCTAAACCTGTCCTATACATGTACCCGTCTAAATGTTTCTTAAACGATACAATGGTCCCTGCCTCAACTACCTCCTCCAGCAGGTCGTTCAATACACCTACCACCCTTTTGCATGAAAAAGTTACCCCTCAGGTTCCTATTAAATCTTTCACCCCCCTCACCTTCAACCCATGTCTTCTGGTTTTCAATTCCCCTACTTTGGGCCAGAGACTTTGTGTATCTACCTGATCTTTTCCTCTCATGATTTTATGTACCTCGATAAAGTCACCCCTCATCTTCCTGGACTCCAGGAATAGTCCTAGCCTGCTCAACTTCTCCCTATAGCAGGCCCTCGAGTCCTGGCAATATCCTCGTAAATCTTCTCTTTACCCTTTGCGGCTGGACAACATCTTTCCTATAACATGGTGCCCAAAACTGAAAATAGTACTCTAAATCGGTCTCACTAACGTCTTATACAACTGCAACATGACCTCCCATCTTTTATACTCAATACTCTGACTGTTAAGGCCAATGCGCCAAATGCTTTTTTGACCACCCAATCTACCTGTGATGCTACTTTCAACAAACTATGTACCTGTACTCCTAGATCCCTCTGCTCTACAACACTCCCCAGAGCCCTATCGTTCACGGTGCAAGTTCTGCCCATGTTAGTGCTCCCAAAATGTAACACCTCACATTTCTCTGTACGTGTTTAATTAACAAGGTGTTCAAAACATTATTCCAGAAACTACTGTATGTTCAATGCTTACGGGTCATTCGTAATTAGGCTAAAGAGTCAAGAAAGTTTAATTGCCATATGTACTGGCAAAGGAACAACGACATTCTTACTTGTTGCAGCTTTACAAGCCTATTTACAATAAAACACTAATAAATATAAAATAGCCAATAATATGAGAAATGAGTAATCAGTAATACTATGTAACCAGCCCACAATAGTGCAAAATGGAAGTATGTAGTGCAACCAAAACAAAGTCCATAGTAGATCACTGTTGGTGAGGTAGTGTTGTGGTTGGTATTGTGCAGTGTTCAGCAGTCTAATGGTCTCTGAGGAGAAGTCGTTCTTGAACCCGGTGCTGGTGGTGGTTTTCAAGTTCCTCTACATCACCTTTCCATGTTCTCCAGAGATGTTGCTTGACCCGCTGTTACTCCAGCACTTTGTGTCTTTTCTTGTAAACTACCATCTGCGGTTCCCTGTTTCTATAAGGAAATGTCAAAACTTTTGACACATGTGAGTATTACCATAGGAGCCTCCTACTTCCCCATACTGATTCACCAAAGCTTTGCCACGGCCAAAGTGCATTGGAATACTTTCCATTTGCCTGGATGAATGCAGTTCCAACAACTCTCAAGCAGGTTGACACCGGAGCACAAGACACTTTGCTCGACTGGTTCCTCATCAATCAGAAACATTCACCCCTTCTACTTCTCTAATTTCCATCTACCAATACACTCCTCCATCTAGCAGAGCTGGTCCTTTCTCTCAACAACTTCTCCTATGACTCCTCCCACTTCCTCCAAATCCTCGGCGTGGCTCTGGGCCCCAGCTATGCCTGCCTCTTTGTAGGGTACATCGAACAATCCCTGTTCCAGGCGTACACTGGCCCTATCCCCGAACTCTACCTCCGCTACATTGATGACTGCATCGGTGCTGCCTCCTGCACCCATGCAGAGCTCACTGACTACATCAACTTCACGACTAATTTCCATTCTGCACTCAAATTCACTTGGACCATCTCTGACATCTCTCTACCGTTTCTGGATCTCACCGTCTCCATCACAGGAGACAGACCATTGACTGACATCTACTACAAACCCACTGACTCCCATGGCTATCTAAACTACACTTCTTCCCACCCTGCTTGCTGTAAAGTCTCTATCCCCTACTCTCAATTTCTCCGTCTACGCCGCATCTGTGCCCAGGATGAGGTTTTCCACACTGGATCATCGGAGATATCCTCATTCTTTATGAAACGGGGGTTCCCTTCTTCCATTATAGATGAAGCTCTCACTAGCGTCTCCTCGATATCCTGCGCTCTTGCTCCTCCTCCTTCCATTCGCAACAAGGGCAGAGTCCCCCATGTCCTCACCTTCCTCCCCATCAGCCGTCGCATGCAGAATATAATCCTCCAACACTTTCGCCACCTCCAACGGGATCCCACTACATGCCACATCTTCCCATCTTCACCCCTTTCTGCTTTCCGCAGAGACCGTTCCCTGCGCAACTCCCTGGTCAACTTGTCCCTTCCTACCAAAACCACCCCCTCCCCAGGTACTTTCCCCTGCAGCCGCAGGAGATGCAAAACCTGTCCCTTTACCTCCCCCCTCAACTCCATCCAAAGACCCCGACAGTCTTTCCAGGTGAGCAGAGGATCACTTGCACCTCCTCCAACCTCATCTACTGCATCCGCTGTTCCAGGTATAAACTTCTGTACATCGGCGAGATCAAGCGCAGGCTCGGCGATCGTTTCGATGAACACCTCCGCTCAGTCCACTTAACCTACCTGATCTCCCAGTTGCTCAGCACTTTAACCTCCCTCTCATTCCCAATCTGACCTTTCTGTCCTGGGCCTCCTCCATTGTCAGGGTGAGGCCCAGCGCAAATTGGAGGAACAGCACCTCATATTTTGCTTGGGTAGTTTACACCCCAGCGGTATGAACATTGACTTCTCTAACTTCAAATAGCCCTTGCTTTCCCTCTCTCTCCATCCCCTCCCCCTTCCCAGTTCTCCCACCAGTCTTACTGTCTCCGACTACATTCTATCTGTGTCACGCCAACTCCCCTAACAACAGTCTGAAGAAGGGTCTCAACCCGGAACGTCACCCATTCCTTCTCTCCAGAGATGCTGCCTGTCCCGCTGAGTTACTACCCTTTCTACAATCTCCTTAACATAACTGCAGTGTAGAAGCAAGGAACTGCAGATGCTGAATTGCACAAAAAGGCACAAAGTGCTAGAGTAACTCAGCGGACCAGGCAGCATCTCTGGAGAACATGGATAGGTGATATTTTGGATTGGGGTTCTTCTTCTGACCCAGTAACTGCAGAATACCATCTAAAGTATGCACTGCAGTTACACATCTAGACTACTTCAACATTTCCTAAATCTCAAGGTCTACCATCCAGGTAGACAAAAAAAAACATGGAACTAACTAACAAATCGTGCCCAAGTCACACTTCATCAAATCTTTCAAGCAAGATTCCCCTCATGAAATCTTCACGGAAGATTCATCGTTATATTTTAATTTCTTTAAATAATTAAAAACTTCCAAAGTATTTTGACAGATCACAAGTGATTTTAGGGCCTTGTGAATGTAAAATATGTTCATTCATTATCAATAATAGCAGCAGTTTTGACAGCTGGCGAAGTTGGAAGTAGACCTTACAGGCTGTCAGAGCACTTTGAGTGTAACCAGCCATTTCCACTAAGGCAGCGCTGTACTGCGCATCACCATGACAACCTACTGGGAGCTGGGCACACTGTGGGTCTGCATCCACATTTATGGTGGGATGGCTTGGATCGTGTGGATGTGGAGAGGATGTTTCCAATAGTGGGAGAATCTTGGACAAGAGGTCATAGCCGCAGAATTAAAAGACGTTCATTTAGGAAGGAGGACGAGAAATTTCTTTAGTCAGAGGGTGGTGAATCTGTGGAATTCTTTGCCACTGAAGACTATGGAGGCAAAGTCAGTGGATATTTTTAAGTCAGAGATAGATAGATTCTTGATTAGTGCAGGTATCAGAGGTTATGGGGAGAAGGCAGGAGAATGGGGTTTGGAGGGAGAGATGGATCAGCCATGATTGAATGGCTGTAGACTTGATGGGCCGAATGGCCTAATTCCACTCCTATTCCTCATGACCTTTTGACCGTATGCACTCTCCGGGCAAGTGGGGTGCAATCCTGTAGCAGCAGCAGACCTGCCCTCAATCGGCCACTGCAGCTCTGTAGTGCAATTGCAAAATCAGAGGAAGGGAATCAAAATATTCCAGGTATTATTTAACACAGTTATTACTGAGTGGAAAATAATTGTGGTTTGTGCTATTGTGTTTTGTACCACCCTCAAGAAAGAGAGAGCAGTAATTTGTGAGGAGTAATTTTTAATGTCATGTTCGTTAAAGGGGTTAACTGAATGTTTGAAAGTTATTTTCCCAAGATCCCCAAAGCTTAACAAGTATAAAATAAATACATTCACAAGATATATATTTTTGTCTCACATTAATGGATTCATATTTCATTATAATTAAAGAGATCAGCGGATATGGACATATAGCAGGAGCAAGGTGCAAAATTTGGATGATCAGTCATGATTCTATTAAAAGGAGAAGCAGGTTGGAAGGACCGAATGGCCTTCACCTGCTCCTATTTTCTGTGTTTCATAGAATAGAGAACCTGAATGGTTAATGCTAATTTCAATTTCAATTCACTTCCTCAATAACAAAAACCTAGGAATTCACTCTTCCAACTGATATGAAGCAGATAAAACACAGCGTACAAGAGGCTTTAAATAGGCACATGACCATACAGGGAATGGAGGGATATGGGTCACAAGCAGGAAGAAGTGGCATTATGTTCAGCACAAACATTGTGCGTTGAAGATTTCTGTGCTTTGTTGTTCTATGTTCTATGTAACTCCAAAATGGTTCTGTTTCCTTGAACATTGGCCGAGTATGAGGTAGATTCATTTTACACAATATACTGGATCTCTTAATGCCTGCTGGAAAATTGGGCTCCAGCTTTGCAGGTGGATTTTCATTTTCCTACCATCTTCTTGTTAGAAATTATAGTTCTTATTTTCTCACAGAACAACCAGGTTTTACTAATCCTGTTTTCTCTAAAATCATTCTGGTTGAAGAACCAAAACACAAATTGCAATTTTCGTACCTGACTAAAAGTTGCGACCTCATGTTTCTGGGCATATTTGCTCCTGGAGGTTAGCGTTAGAATCACTTTCAACTTCCTATCCATGCTGCTGCTGCTGCTGAAAATGACCTCTCATAACTCAGTCTGTTACCAAATGCTGTATGAGAAAGTCAACCAACCTATCTACTCGAGAAGGTAAGACTTTAATTTGCTGACAAAACTTAGCGCCTTAAGCTGACAAGAGCAGACAGAACAGGTACCAGTATTTGCCTTTACTCCATGCTTTGCCAAAGTGCAGGCATTGGTACTCTGAACTAATGTCCTTGGACCAGTTCACCCAGGGAACCTCATGATGGAGCGACTGGTTATATCTCAATAGAAGATAGACACAAAATGGTGGAGTAACTCAGCAGGGCAAGGAATGGGAGAGAAGGAATGAGTGACGTTTCAGGTCGAGTCCCTTCTTCAGTAGGGTCATCTCAATAGGGTCTCTATACCTCCTTAAACAAAGAACATGCTGCCTGCAGGCACTGTTCTCCATCAACATGTGCAGGTCTTTCTGACCCAATTAGAGGTACTTTCTCAAACCCTCCCACCATTAGCGCACTCATTCATTTAGTGAGTGAAGCTGGAAATGTGTTACTTGTATTACTGCATGCTCCCTTAACAGCTAGTTGTGGAGATTATACCTGTTAAGCTAAACACTGGCAGCTGCAGGAAGTACCAGGCAGCAGAGTAGCACAGCTGTTGGAGCCATTGCCTCACAGTACCAGAGACTCGGGTGTGAATCTAACATCGGGTACTGTCTGTGTGGAGTTTGCACATTCTCCCTGTGACCGCATGGGGTTCCTCTGGATGCTCCAGTTTCCTCCCACATCCCAAAGACATGTGGGTTTGTAGGATAATTGGCCTCTGTAAATTGCCCCCAGGCAGTGGATGCAAAAGTGGGATAAAATAGACCCAGTGTGTATGGGTGATTGATATGGGCTCGGTGGCCTGCAGGGCCTGTTTCCATGTGTATCTTTCCATCAATCAATCAATAGATTAATAGAGAATGCTATACTGAAAAAGACAACATGAGTTTCAACATATCAAAGCTTTCATTCAAAGGTAAATATTGTGGATTTCATAACTTCCCTTTTGGAATTCAGGAAAAACTTCAACATTTTTCTTATTTTTGAATCTAGCCAGATGGAGTACAAAGTTGTGCAATTTTGTACTCTCTCGATCTTTACGTTGCTGGTTACGTTTTCAAAGTGTAAGAATGTGTGAGGGACTAGTGCATTGTCTCTGGAGGTTCAATGGGTTTCTGCTTCATCTTACGTTCTCATAGGGTGACCTCAATTGGAGAAGTTGATTTGCGCTCTCAAATATTTTCGTTCATCTTTTGAAAAAAACATAATGAATTCTGGCAGAAGTCCAAACTGAAGTTCCTCACGTTGAAAACTATTAAAAGCTTTGTGTGTGTGCAGTTAAGCAAGCACCAGTCATTCAATCCCTGTTCTCAGTTAAATTGGGCCAAACGTATACACATTTTTCTGGGCTGAGGGAAAATCAACTCAACATGCTTCCTTGAGCAGGGAGATGAGCAACATTCCAACTTCAAAGTCAAAAGAAAACTTGCATTTGGCTGCACATCTGGAAATTTAAAAGTGTTTTACATTAAAGACAACCTTTCATGCCTTGAAGTACAAAACACTGTAATGAGATTAAAAATTAAGGCAGAACAAAGACCATACAAAATATATGGATAGAAATAATAAGAGGAACAAAAGTAATATTTGATTGTGTGGATGCTTACCTTTCCTTGTCCTTTCATTAGAACAATGTTGGAGATGATTGAAGGCTGGGCGAGTCGCCATGGTGATTCCACTTGGACTGTACTTAAGGAACGTGCTGACTTTTTAATAATTTGATATTCCTGTAAATGATATACAAAGAACAAGGTAGCATGAGGTAGCGTCAACCTAAGACGATAATTGAGAATCTCTGGAAACTCACTCAACCAAAGCAGTGTACATACAATTAAGCAGTTATAGATTCCCAACTCAAGAATGATCCACAATAGTACAGTTTTATAAAATCAATGTCTAATCACAATGCTTCATGTAGTGCAAGCATAGATCAGTAACAAGAGCAGCCAGATCAACATGCTCCTCATTGCTCATAATTATCTATCCATTAGGTTTGGCAATGACAATTCATGTAGACACCATGCCAGTATTTCATATGTACCCCAATGCTCAAGTAATGAACCGTAAAGTCCAGCCTTAAATGGTGTTTTTCCCTGAGGATAAAGTCCAGTTTCTGTTGTGATTTTATCCAATTCATGAATGCCACTGGGAACGATGGCAATCGGTTTCTCCACAAATAACTTGCCATGAATCCATGGCGGAGCCTACTAATTGAATGGCACAAACATTCTGTTGTAAATTTGATGAAAAGGGCAATGTATTAATCATATGTCAAATTATAGCCTTCCCCGCAGGAGAACAGATTAAATTAACTAAGATTTAGTTGCAATCATCCTTTGGTCCACTTTGGCCTGCTTCATCACTCAACAAGAATATTATTGATCTGAACTTTAATCTCAGCTTCACTTCCTTCGTTGATCCCTTGTAAGTTATTGTGGCAAATCCTCAGATTATGGAAGAACTCGGGGATGAGGACCATGGACATTTTTAAAACAGACATGCTGACTGCAATGGAAAAAACCCCAATCCACAAAGGAAGAACCAGTTTCGAACCTGTCTGTGGGCTAATGGTGTGAGCAGGAAAGGCTGAGACGGAGATAATGACATTATCTTGGAATACACAAAGGATAATCTCTATCACCATCGTGAATGGCTCATCCATCAGGACAACAGGAGCCCATCCAGACGATGGGATAACGATCAGGCTGAGGGATCATGACATCAGCAAACCCCTTATCATCGGAAGCCTATTGCTCATACCAGATCGAAACTGGGAATCATCAAAAGACCCTTTTGTCCAGAGGACCACCTGGGGGGGGGGGGGGGGGGGGTTTCAAGGGAGAAACTCAGGTATAAAAAGCAGGAGTCAAGCCAGAACTTGCTCTCTTTCTGCTCTGCTGGATGGCTCGTGAGCCTGCATCAACCTAGCTGTAAGTACCCCAGACGACCTGGTGAAGTTCCCGGAAATAGGATAAAGGTTGAGAGAAGAAGGGGAAAGCGGGTGTACTGTACTTGCAAGTAAAATTGTGTAAAATAAGTTTTACGACGTGCCCGATAATTTTCTCCCATAGTCTTAGTTTAAAGCATAAGTTTAGTCACGTATTATGTAGTGTTGGTGAGATTCGATCTCTCATTTGTTTAATAAAGCCTGTAAATTTTAGACTTGCTTTGAGTCCGTCTTGGTTTCTGTTTTCTCTCATCAGCACGCTCTGGTCGTCAACCTTTTATCATATCCCACCATAATTCCGAGGTCTAGAACCTAGGGGAACCCCTTTTTTTCAGGCAGTTGGGCCCGAAGTTGAGTAAACGGAACCAGAACCCCTACACCCTATAACCTTTGATTATTTTAAGTAGACGTTATTTGTTCAAAATACTTCAGACTTGAATATATTTAATTCGCAAGAAGCATCTGCAGGCATCCAGCGGTAGAGAAACCCCAAGAAGATAATATTCCTCCTCATTTGAATCTTCATTGTACTAATAAATCTGGATGTGTAGGAAGGAACTGCAGATGCTGGGTCACAAAATGCTGGAGTAATTCAGCGGGACAGTCAGCATCTCTGGGGAGAAGGAATGGGTGACGTTTCAGGTCGAGAAACTTCTTCAGATTCAGTTTTCTCTTATGCACAAATTGTCACTCTGGGATGCAAATTTAAAAAATCCAGAGAGGAAATATTAGGCAAAATGATTACCCAGTGTGTAAGATAAACACAGTGAGGAACTAAGAACATACTTGTCTGGGCCCGACTGCATCAAGCTGCTGGGGCAGGGAATGTTTCCGTCCTCCTCGTGGTGGCTTTTCTGATGTTTCGCTACTTGTTTCACCATTTTCCACAATCAGCTCATCATCTTCTCCAACAGATTCCAAGCGACTCCCTCCACCTGTTGAGACATAGACAGTGTCATTCAGATGCTTGATTGACAAAGAATCCAATATCTTAAACGTTCTCTTATCTTCAGCACTCTGTAGTTGCAATTCATTCCACCTACAAGATACATTGCACTACCTTGCCAACGTTTCTTGATAACACCTCCCAAACCCATGACTGCTTCCCGACAGGCCGCACGGCAGAAGGCATCCCTGGACTGCGGCTGGAGGCCTTTAGCGAGGAGCCGTGAGTGGTATCGATGCCACCGAGGCTCTGAAGGCGCCGAGGGAAGCCCGGAGCTCGTTCAGCACCATCGGAAAACTCAGAATGGAGGAGGCTCGACGGGAATGGAGGCGGCCGAACAAGCACGGGAGGCAGCGGAGCCCCGCGGCAGGGGCCTGGGTTGGACAGAGCCCGCGGCGGGGGCCTGGGTTGGACGGCCATTATGTAGGTACGTTACAAAACTTACCTTCAGTCGCGCTGTAATTCTGCCACTGGCTGTGTGCGTGATTTTGGTGCCTTTAAGGGGGGGCGGGGTTAAAACGCGGTTTCTCCTCCCTTGTCCTGAATTATATTTCGTTGGAGTACAAGCGTTTGCTGACAAATCGTTCCTAGCGGCGTTTTGTGAATTTTTTATTTTTATTAAATCGTCAATGTCAGCGCTAGAGTAATTTTAAAAGCAACTCCTGAAGCGTCAACGCCGATAACGGGGACGGATTTCACACACGGGACAGGTAAACGAAAGTGGTTTCTTTAAATGTATAAAGGTGCTTCTTAAGAAGCCTTTAATTCACATTTTTTCATGCGACACGGTGATTTTATTCCCCGAACTAACGGCAGTATTTTTCATGCGAATACGGGGTTAAATTCGCCGCAAATGAACGTTCCAAAAGATCGCGTTCCAGAAATCCTCACTCACAAGATGATTTAAATGCCCATTAATTTACAGGTATTAAACATTCAATTCCTTCCATTTGGCCTGTAAATTCATGAAAATGAGATTTAAAAATTATGTTATATTGTGAATTATTGTGTGAATGTTATTTGGACACAGGCTATTTAAAAATGTTAATCTATTCTTAAGAAATTGATAGATGTTTAGATCTAGTAATTTAATTTTGTAATTAGCTACAATTAGGTAACTAACTAATTATATGCTTTACTTTCATGTCTTCTAAGTAAGATTGTTTCATATTTGTTTCAGAATGCTTCAATCTATAATAACTGAAAATTTCTTTCAGTTCTCTTAATTTTTAAGAACGTTATGGGCTTTTAACTGTCCTCGATCACAGCTTTTGTGTTAAGTCAATGGAAAAGCAATAGGGAACAAGGTGCTAATTTCCAAGTATGAAAATGGCCATAACTTCTTTAATACTGAAGATATGAAAGTGAATTAGGTGTCAAATTAAACTTCTTTGTATGCTTTATCTGATGGGATAAATTGCAGACTTTATTTTTAAAATCTCAAAATTTTGTAACATTGCTACATTATGTGGCGGCTATTTGCACACTTTGGTTATGCAAGCAAAGAATTTCACTGTGACTTATCACATGACAATAAAGTATTCAATTCAATTCTCATCTAGGACAAATGTAGCAAGTGCATGGAAAATTACCAGCTGCAATTTTTCCAACTCTCACATTATCTTAACTTTGAAACATATTGATCTTCCTTCATCATAGCCTGGTCTCAGTTGTGCGGCTCATTGTCAAAACACCATTGCGGGTACCTTCACCACAGAGAGGTGCACTGCTTCATTGGCTGAGGAGTTGCAAATGGATTGAACATTGAGGTGGATGAACAATGGAGACCCGGCGTTGGGGGGAATGCCATGAGGGGGGAGAAAGAACAAATGTAGACTTGGCGCGGGATACTTTGTAACTTTGTAAGTGTTCTTTATGTGGCGACTATTGCATATCTTGGGTATGCATGCAAAGAATTTCACTGTGACTTGCCGCATGTGACAATAAAGTATTCATTCATCTCCTTGAAAAATTTAAGATTTCTTTATATCTTATATCATCTTTCCTACTCTTAACACTTAACACTTAGTAGGCATGTTACAATACTTACCTTCAGCGGCGCTGCAATTCTGCCATTGGCCGTGTACTCGATTTTGTCGCCTTTAAGGGGGGGGGGCGGGGTTAAAACGCGGGTTTCTCCTACCTTGTCCTGAATTATATTTCGTTGGAGTGCAAGCGTTGGCTGAAAAATCGTTCCTACGGGCGTTTTGTGTATTTTTAATTTCTATTCGATCGACAATTTCAGCGCTGGTGTCATTTTAAAATCAGCTTCGAAAGCCGTCAACGCTGACAACGGGGACAGATTTCACACACGGGACAGGTAAACGGAATAAGTTAATTTTTTTGTATAAAAGTGCTTCTTAAGAAGCCTTTAATTCACATTTTTTAATGCGAAACGGTAATTCTTTTCCCCGAACTAACGGCAGAATTTTTCATGCCAATATGGGGTTAAATTCACCGCAAATCAACGTTCCAAATGATCGCGTTCCAGAAAACCCCATTCGCAAGATGATTTAAATGCCCATTAATTTACAGGTATTAAACATTAAATTCCTTCCATTTGGCCTGTAGGTCCATGACAATGAGATTTAAAAATTATGTTATATTGTGAATTCTTGTGTGAATGTTATTTGGACACTTAGGCTATTTAAAAATGTTAATCTATTCTTAAGAAATTGATAGATGTTTAGATCTAGTAATTGAATTTTGTAATTAGCTACAATTAGGTAACTAACTAATGATATGCTTTAATTTCATGTCATCTAAGTAAGATTGTTTCATATTTGTTTCAGAATGCTTCCATCTATAATAACCGAAAATTTCTTTCAGTTCTCTTAATTTTTAAGAAAGTTATGGGCTTTTGACTGTCCTCGATCACAGCTTTTGTGTTAAGTCAATGGAAAAGCAATAGGGAACAAGATGCTAATTTCCGAGTATGAATATGGCCATACCTTTTTTAATACTGAAGATATGAAAGTGAATTAGGTGTCAAATTAAACTTCTTTTTATGCTTTATCTGATGGGATAAATTACAGACTTTATTTTTAAAATCTCAAAATTTTGTAACATTGCTACACTTAGGGTATTTTTGTTTTCAAAGATTATGAGGAATATATAAGTTAAAACCTGTCAGTTAACAGGAAAATTATGGACTTATAGTGACACAAGGAACTAAATGCCTACCTTGTGATCGACTTCTTAATTTCATTAAACTACCTCCTGGTATTGGACTTCGACAACTTGGCAGAGGTGATTCCATTCGCTCATGTTCTCCTTTTGCAGTGTCTGAAACCTGCAATTGACCAAAAGTAACAAGGTAATTTCTGCCGATCCCTAACAAAAGCTATCTCCCCTATTGTAAATTGCTCGTTTATAAGCTTCCCCCCAGTCTAGTTTCAGTAAAAACACTGAATCAAGCACTTGAAACAACTACATTTTATTTTATGAAAAACGCATTACAGTTCAACTACTGTATCTATCCCACCGCGGGTTTGATCCTTGTATCTGCCTGTTCAAGCCCTCTAGGCCTTGCTCAGACAGAGACACTGCAGAAGTTCACGCAGTCCCAAGCGCTCTCCCAGAAGATTGATGCTGGACCTCGTGGTATTGGACTTTTATATGTCCCTGGACCTCGAGGGGCCGAACCACATGGGGATGGTCTCTTAATAACCCAATTACAGATATCGATTAACCCCATACATAACAGACATTTCCCTAAACCAATAATACAACAGCTCAATACATTATTTTCAAACCGGACTTCGTAAGGAAGCCAACTTAGAAACATTTACCCTGATCTGCAGGAAACTCAGACAAGGCTCAGTACCTCATCCAATCAACACTCGGCAAAGCTGAACTCTGCAACATTATATACAATTATTTACAAGGTGTATGTCTGGTTTGCACCAATCCAGTCCATTCTATGCATTTTGCACCTAATTGACAGGGTCTGCAGATGTTCTTATTCTTTTCTTGCAAATTGTATCTAGGCTCTAGACACACTGGCACCACTCCGCAGCTTGTCCCAACTCTGCAGAGAGCAATTCCAAATTGACCAAATCTCCCAGCAGCCCTGAAGCTTTTGCCTCATTTTGAAGTCCTAGCCTCTCCAATTTAGCCAGGATTAACATTCCTTCCTTTTTATCATATATGATAACCCATCATTTATGATAACCAAAATGGCTCAATAATCAGCTAACCAGATATACATAAGTGTGCTTTACATTTTCCATCTATCAGCAACACAAGATGATAATGTTTCTTCCCAGAATCTTGTCAAGCACCCCGAGTTTTCATGGGCATAACTTCACAAGTTCTGTCTGAGGAGTCTTCACCTCCTGAGTTTTCGTGGGCGTGAATTCCCTCCATCCGTGTTGCTGCCCAGTCTTCCATCACCTTCCACAGTCAAACCTAAAACCTAAAAATTCAGAAAAACCTGGGACAAAGCAAGTTACCATCATGCACTCATGCTTTCCCATACATTCTCTATAGTTCTGCAATACTATCCCTATTTGAACCTATTATATTACCCTATTACTAGATCCCTATTCTGTTCCCTAATATACTCTATTATTCTAAGATCGACACTAATTAGCCTTCTTCATACTCGCACGATGTTATATGTATATCTGACGACGGGTAATCATATATATTTCAGCTGGGTTCAGTCCAGATTTCCTTACAGGCGTGACTCTAATTTAAAGCAAACCATGATAAATGTTCCAATTTAACCAACTTCAGTCTCAGCCTTCAATTTACAATTTCAGTGTCCATCTCATCCTTCTCATTCCACAGCATTGTAGCCGATAATACAATTCCATTCCAATTCCTGTGGAATTCCCAGCTGTTCAAATTTAAACAATCAATTTCCATTGCTATCAATGTCATCATAAATCCAATTAAGAATGCCAAATCCAGGGACAATTTCTTTCCACTTTGATAATAGAAGCTGCTTTACCATCAAGCGTTAAACAATTCAAATCCATCAGGCAAATATGTATCGGCTCTGCTATTCTCAATACCTATTCAAGTTTCCCCCTACAGTTAACTAAGTCTTTCCTCCAGTACCTCTTCTTATTTATGTATGCACTCCTCACTATGGTAACTCGTTACTATGTTGATTCTCTACTATGTTGGTTCTTTATTCTATTGATTCTTTACTATGTTGGCTCTTCTCTGTCAGGGTTCTCACTTTTACTCTATTGGCTTCATTCTCTATCTAGGGGTTCTCGCTGGTACTAGTTCTTAATTACTGAGTAATTCCTTAGTCCGGTCTCTTAATGGGAAGTCCTGCTGCTCACAGTTCCTCTTTTGTTCTCTCTCCCAACTCTTATCAGTTAAATCACAAACAATGCATTCAATTCCAAACTTTCAAACAAAGGATCTCAATCCAAGTCTACTTTCAATCGCAGTCTCTCATGCAGCAATCTCTCTCTCACTCAATCCACTTTAAGTTTGAACAGACAGACAAATCCAAACCAAGCTAACATAACTATAATTAAGAACGAAAATATTCCCCCGATTATCAATAACCCAAAACACACCCCAATATAAACTATAAGCATCCAGTAAACCCCACTCTAATTAATCTTCCTTGTGGCACAATCAATCAGTGGGATGACTCCTCCCCTGACACAGCGATCGAAGGAGTACAACCCCTGATCGAACCACCCCGATTCAGATTCTTATGAAACGATCTAAAACAAATACAAATATTTAACTCAAACACACTCTCACTTCAAGTTTCTAATCCGTAAACACTCGCACAAGCAGCAACACAAATGACGGTCTGCGGACTTAACACAATATAAATCTTAACTTTTAACTCTTAATATACTCTTAAGTTTATTTACATACATAGAATATTTACAAAATCCGGATCCTATGACAATATGAAAAGCTAGATTTTTACAATTTACAAAATGATTTAAAGCACTAGCGCACAATTCACGAACACTCGATCTCGACGCCGCGTCACGCTGTTATCAGTGAACCTCTCCCTCTGATACCAAAGATTTTCCCCTTCCTAGTTTACTCTTTGCTGAGGGGTACTACTCAAATGACTACTTTTCCTCCCGAATGTTACTACCCCTCTGCTAAGACTGGACTTCTATCCCTCCTCTCTAAGTTCGACAGAATTAGGGGTACCCTTTGCTATTCGGGTTACTTTTCATCAAGTAAACAGGTTCCCGTCTCTCAGGTACTCTTCACTATCAGGTACTGGTCAACAATCGACCAGAGGGTTACTATTCAGAAGGTACACAAAAATGCTGGACAAACTCAGCGGGTGCAGCAGCATCTATGGAGCGAAGGAAACGGGTAACGTTTCGGGCCGAAACCCTTCTTCAGACTCCACAACCAACTCTCTAAAGGTATGGTTACTATTCAGTGTTGATCAGCCAATATTCGGAATCAATCACGGATATGCACCAATTCCGAAGTTCTATATACAGGAATTCAAATTCCACCTTACTGGCAGAACTTCAATATGAAATTGAGTATTTGAAAATTTGGCTTTGCAAATAAAGACTCGAACTCAAACTCTTAATTTTAATGCGTATCTCCTCTACTACGCAGGCTCTCGAATCAAACTAAAATTGCCCAGTTGAATTCTTGAACGGACTGGAGTATTCCGGCCAATCTATACTCTGTCCATCCAAGCCCAGTACCTTCTTGAGGTTCTTCGTCCGGCTCTTTGGGGAGAGACTCAGATACCTTCACACAGACACTGCTCTCTGCTGGGCACCGAGGATCCAACGCCTCGCTGCTTCGCGCTGCGAGTTATCGATGCCGATTTTCAGAGCGCACCTTTTCAATTCGCGCTCCCGGCAAAGATCCGATCGAAGGCGAGACCTGTATTTTACTACCCCACCAATTTGGATACCAAGTCTAACCCTGGGCCATCCCTCGCCCAATGAAGCACGTTTGGCTCTCGTTAAAGCAGTTGCAGTCTGCCAACTACGACCAAAGTATTGGGCCACTAATCCAGGAAAGAGCCTCTAACCCCACCCTTGTTTTATGGGGCCCCTAACCCAAAGGCATGCTAACCACTCCCCCGTGCTTGCTAGACTCTGTTCTAATGATCTCGATTAGACCCTTTCCCAAGCCCGCGAATGATCGATCCGCTCCGACTAACGAAGTGCTGAAAATCAATGCGAAAACCGCACCGTGGGCCCTTTTTCTGCACTCGCGATCGAAACAGCTCAACACCCTTGATCGCAAACTTGTGTTTGGGGGTCTTTTGAGATCCCAGACGAGACCCCAATGTAAATTGCTCGTTTCTAAGCTTCCCCCCCCAGTCTAGTTTCAGTAAAAACACTGAATCAAGCACTTGAAATAACAACATTTTATTTTAACAAAAGCACTGCTGTTCAAGCCCTCTAGGCCTTGCTCAGACAGAGACACTCCAGAAGTTCACGCAGTACCAAGCGCTCTCCCAGAACATCGACGCTGGACCTCGTGGTAGCGGACTTTTATATGTCCCGGGACCTCGAGGGGCCGAACCACATGGGGGTGGTCTCTTAATAACCCAATTACAGATATCGACTAACCCCATACATAACAGACATTTCCCTAACCCAATAATACAACAGCTCAATACATTATTTTCAAACCGGACTTCGTAAGGAAGCCAACTTAGAAACATTTACCCTGATATGCAGGAAACTCAGACAAGGCTCAGTACCTCATCCAATCAACACTCGGCAAAGCTGAACTCTGCAACATTATATACAATTATTTACAAGGTGTATGTCTGGTTTGCACCAATCCAGTCCATTCTATGCATTTTGCACCTAATTGACAGGGTCTACAGATGTTCTTATTCTTTTCTTGCAAATTGTATCTAGGCTCTAGACACACTGGCACCACTCCGCAGCTTGTCCCAACTCTGCAGAGAGCAATTCCAAATTGACCAAATCTCCCAGCAGCCCTGAAGCTTTTGCCTCATTTTGAAGTCCTTGCCTCTCCAATTTAGCCAGGATTAACATTATGACCATATAGCAAAACATAAAATCTCGAGGAAATTTATATTTATCAGTTTCTAAAAACGGATCCTTATGAACATTTTTTTTTTTAAACAGCTCACTCTACATCTAAGTTTGTGCTTGGTATGATAGGGTTTTTTTCCAAATGGACTTCTACTTCTATAGAGTAATTTAGTGAAGGTAACAGAAATTCACACAAATGCATTCTTGGAACTGTCCATGGACAGCAATATTAGTTTGATGATAAATTTAAACAATAAAAGATCTATTTTTCATAACAGTAGATTTTGTTTGGTAGTATGTTAACTGCAATAAAGCTGTTACTGGACTCTCCCAAAAACTATGACCACCGTACTTTACAATGAATTTATTAATGGTGAGTTTATCTTTTTATTGGAAACCAAACTTTAAAAAAAAATCTTCCCAAATCTTCTCTTTGCATGCCCTGTGAATCTATTCCTGGTTAACTTGGATCTTATTAAGCTTGGGGTGGTCACTGTAGAATTTCAGAATTAAAAGAAATTGGCATATTAAAAACCCATAGGATGACGGAAATAATGTAATGCATTAGGTTTTATTAATAATGAATTTAAGAGAGAAACTGGTGCAATGCAACTTAAATCTGGTTGCTTGAAGATTAATGTAAACCTCCTTGTATATTTTTCAATATATCTGCAACGCATTATTATAAAAGGTATTAAATATATTTTATAATAACATATCTGTAATGCATTGGAGATAAATTGTAAAATATACAAAAAAAGTTTACTTTGATCTTTAAGCAACCAGACTTAATTTGCATTGCACCAGTTTCGCTTTTTTAATTTGCATTGCACCAGTTTTTGCATTTTTACGCCTTCCCTTTTATCCGTTCAAATATTCTGATAGGTTTTGTCATCCATATAAGTGTATATAATGGTAACTGCAACTTTAAGAACCGAGTACTACAATGGTATGATTTGTGTCATGTGATATATTCATTATCTTATCAGTCTCATGAATATGTGTCAGTATGCGCAGTGTACTTTTGTAAAATAAAGAAAACCCACATTGGCAACAGCGTGTACTGCAAACCTGTGCTTTGTTTTTTATCTAAATGCTAAGGCCGTAATATCTTACAGCTTTTATTCATTTGCTGGACAAAATAAAAATGGTGCAGTTTCTTCGCATCTGATTGAATATGGTCTGTTCCTATCGTTACCATCTTTGGTTAGTTGATAAAAATGTAATGTTTATTATGTAAGAACTGAGATTGTGGCATTATTTAAAACTATAAACATTGAAATTACAAACATGAATACATCAATGATTTGGATGAAGGGATTCAAAGTAACATTAGCAAATTTGCAGATGACACAAAACTTGGTGGCACTGTGAACTGTGAGGAGGATGTTATGAGAATGCAGGGTGACTTGGACAGGTTGGGGGAGTGGGCAGATGTATGGTAGATGAAGTTTAATGAGGATAAATGTGAGGTTATCCACTTTGGTATCAAATACAGGAAGGCAGATTACTATCTAAATGGCGTCAAGTTGGGAAAAGGGGAAGTACAACGGGATCTGGGGGTCCTTGTACATCAGTCTATGAAAGTAAGCATGCAGGGACAGCAGGAAGTGAAGAAAGCGAATGGCATCTTGACCTTTATAACAAGAGGAGTCGAGTATAGGAGCAAAGAGGTCCTTCTGCAGTTGTACAGAGCCCTAGTGAGACCACATCTGGAGTACTGTGTGCAGTTTTGGTCCCCTAATTTGAGGAAGGACATTCTTGCTATTGAGGGAGTGCAGCGTAGGTTTACATGGTTAATTCCAGGGATGGCGGGATTGTCATATGCTGAGAGAATGGAGTGGCTGGGGTTGTACACTCTGGAGTTTAGAAGGATGAGAGGGTATCTTATTGAAACATATAAGATTGTTAATGGTTTGGCCATGCTAGAGGCAGGAAACATATTCCTGATGTTGGGGGAGTCCAGAACCAGGGGCCACAGTTTAAGAATAATGGGTAAGCCATTTAGAACGGAGACGAGGAAACACTTTAACTCACAGAGAGTTGTGAGTCTGTGGAATATTCTGCCTCAGAGGGCGGTGGAGGCCGGTTCTCTGGATACTTTAAAGAGAGAGCTAGGTTGTATATTCCTAAAACAACAGATGGAACTTTTCTTTGAGACTAACGATACCCCAGACATCTCACCCTCCCTGTTATGGGAATCCTTTAAAGCGTTTATCAGAGGTTCTATTATTTCACACCAAGCTTTTCAAAATAAAAAGAATAAGACGGAACAATTGCAACTAGAAGAACAAATTAGACAACTTGACTTAGAAAATGCGAAAGATCCAACGATAGATAAACACAACAAGATATCAATATTGAAATTTAAACTAAATCGAATTTTATCTGCAAGAGTCATCAGATTATTTCAAATTACAAAACAGGAAAATTTCAAATTCGGCGATAAGCCACACAAACTCCTGGCACGTCAGCTGAAAAAAGTGGAAAAGGACCATACTATTCTAAAAATCAAATCAGTTAAAGGTGAATTGCTAATGTGCCTAGAGACATTAATAAAAGATTTGCTCAATTTTATCAAAAGTTATATACATCCAAAACAACAACAGACAGCAATAAAATTATAAACTTTCTGGACAACTGTAATCTTCCAACACTTAATCCGTTGGAACAAGAGGAATTAGGAGCACAGGTTTCAATCAAAGAAATAGAAGAGACAATAAACTCACTGAAGAATGGTAAAACAAACCGGACCAGATGGATTTAGTAATGAATTTTATAAAAGATTTTACGAGGTAATCTCACCTCGTTTACATAAGCTTTATACATATGCATTTAAAGAACAGACACTACCAGAAACACTAGCGGAATCAACTATTACACTCATACCCAAAAAAGATAAAGACCTAGAAGACCCTGGTCCATACAGACCAATTGCATTATTAAATACAGATCAGAAAATACTAGCGAAAACTCTGGCAAGAAGATTAAGTAAATACGTTAGTAAATTAATACATGCGGATCAAACGGGGTTTATACCCAAGAGACATTAATTTAATAATCTGAGACGTCTTTTTAATATAATGTATTCACACAAAATTGAAGACCAATTATTTCATTAGATGCAGAAAAAGCATTTGACCAAGTAGAATGGGAATACCTCTTCACAGTACTGCAAAAATTTCAGATGGGAGAGAACATCTCATGGATAAAATTACTATATGACAGGGCGATTGCTAGAATATTGACCAACCACATACTTTCTCTGAAATTTCATTTATCCAGGGGCAATAGACAGGGCTGTGCATTATCACCCCTGCTATTTGCTCTTGCGATAGAGCCCTTAGCGGAAAGTATAAGAATGCTTCCGAATATTCACGGGTATAATACTAAACATTCCAATAACAAAATATCATTATATGCAGATGACGTATTATTATACATTACAAAATCTCAAGTTAGTATACCAAATATATTAAATCTAATAGAGGAATTTGGTTCTTTCTCAGGATATAGAATAAACTGGAATAAAAGTGAAATCATGGCGATAAAACCCCAAGTCGACACACCTTTTAAAATGTCCTTTTATAAAAGCTATAGAAAAATTTAAATACCTGGGTATCCAAGTAACCAGAAAATATAATTCTTTATTCAATGCAAACTTCCTGCCTTTAGTTACTAAATTAAACGCTCTGATTCAATTCTGGAAAACACTCCCAATGTCACTAATAGGCAGATTAAATGCCATAAAAATGATTTTCCTCCCACAAATTCTCTACTTATTTCAATCAATACCGATATATGTACCTAAAATTTAAAAAAAACAACTAGATTCCAACATTACAAATTTTATTTGGGATTATAAATCACACAGAATTCATAGACGACATTTATGTAAACCCAAAGAAATCGGTGGACTGGCTCTCCCCAACTTCTTGTCCTATTACTGGGCAGTGAATATTAAAAATGTAATTCACTGGCTGGACAATTCATGTCAACAGGTAGATTGGTTAGTAATGGAGAGGATTGTTCGCCTTTTAACATAGGCGCGATCCTTCTCACCCCAATAAAGTTGAATACAATATAAAAGAAAAACCCGATTATTCATAGCACTTTATGAATCTGGAGACAAGTAAAACTTACTCTTAAACTAAGAAATCTATCTCTTCTTTCTCCAATAGCTAATAATCCGTCGTTCAAACCATCTATTATAGATAAAACGTTTATTCATCGGGAAAGACTAGGAATTAAAAAGGTTGGAGATTTGTACGAAATGGGAAACCTTTTATAATTTCAGAAATTACAATCAAAATACAGTCTGAAAGGTAATCAATATTTTAGATATCTTCAAATTCGAGATTATTTGAAAACATATACCCATGAATATCAAACTGTTGCCAGATATATTAGATGAAGGTATGAATAGAAACGCAATCAAATAACTTAATATCATACTTGTACAATATCATTCTAAATATAGAAATTCCATCGTCAGATGTAATTAGAAGAGAGTGGGAACAAGAATTAAGCTTAAAAATTCCCAAAGACAGATGGGAAAAATATCTCCTATATGTACATAACTGTTCGATCAATGTAAGACATATTCTAATCTAATTTAAAATACTACACAGACTATATTACTCAAAAACTAAACTGAACAAAATATTCCCAAATGTATCTCCCATCTGCGACAAATGTTTATCTCAAGAAGCAACTATGACACACTCCTTTGTCTCCTGTATAAAACTCCATAAATCTTCTCAAAATTATTAAAAACAAAACTGGACCCCCATACAGAATTGATAATTTTTGGAACAACAGGTGCCTGCTCTGAGCTTTCAAAGACGTTTCCTTAACTATGGCCTGATAATGGCAAAAAAAATTATACTTAAATTTTGGAAAAATGCATCCACCCCAACGCTTAAAATGTGGATCACAAGCATGTCTGAGACGCTACATCTTGAAGATATGAGACTCGTCTTAGCAGGAAAATCAGAGCAATTTCTAAAGACATGGTCTCCTTTTATTGATTCATTACAAGTATAGTATGGTGCAACACAACTCTGGAAATAAACCGATTCATGAACTGGGTGATGGGTGTGGTGAGATATGAAGCAGATATATCCACACATAAGGACCCTTTTTTTTTTCTTCTTTTTTTTCTTTCTCTTTTTATTATTTAATGGGTTTTTGTCTTTATTTTTCTATAGGCTTTCACTTGTTCACCCCTGGACTGCACATGTATTTTGTCATATGTTTATACTACTGTACACTGCTTCTAATAAAAATACAATTTTTTTTTAATTTTTTTTAAAGAGAGCTAGATAGGGCTCTTAAAGATACCGGAGTCAGGGGATATGGGGAGAAGGCAGGAATGGGGTACTGATATGGGATGATCAACCATGATCACATTGAATGGCAGTGCTGGCTCGAAGAGCCGAATGGCCTACTCCTGCACCTATTGTCTATCGAAAAAAAAATTAAAAGTTGAATCGGTAGTAAGGAAGACAAATGCAATGCTAGCATTTATTTTGAGAAGGCTTGTATACAAAAACATGGATGTAATGCTGAGACTTTATAAGGCCACTGGTCAAGGGGCTGGCCCACTGCGGCGACCTAATCTGTGAGTTTAGACGAGTTTGCCCTCGACTCAAACTCGCAGCATGGTCGACACATGGTCCTAGGAGGTCCTACGAGGTCACTGGAACTCTCCTTCATGCTCGAGGGAAGTTCCCGAATACTCGCGGCCTCAGCTAGGTCGCGGAAATATTTTCAGCATGTTGAAAAATTTTCTGTGAGTAAAATTTGGTCGGCATGATTCTTTTTAATTCGTAGTGCAGTGGAGTTGGGTCGCTATTTAGTCACAACAACTCGCGGTTTCAACGCGGACGGTAGATCCAGCTCGAGGTTTTCCAGGCGAGTGCCCTCGAGCTTGAAGGTCAAAGACACTCTTCATAACTCGCGGATTAGGTCGCCGCAGTGGGACAGCCCCTTCAGACTGCATTTGGAGTACTGCGAGCAGTTTTGGGCCCCATATCTGAGGAAGGATGTGCTGGTGTTGGAGAGGGTCCACAGGTTTAACATTGGGTTAAGATATGATAAGCATTTGAAGGCACTGGGCAAGTACTCGCTGGAGTTGATGTTGAAGGATGAGGGGTGACCTCATTGAAACTTACCAAAGAGTGAAAGGCTGGATAGAGTGAATGTGAATGTGAAGTGGTGGTCTCGGAGCATAGGTCATAGCCTGAACGTGTCTTTAGAAAGGAGTTGGAAGAAAGTCTTTAGTCAGAGGGTGGTGAATCTGTGGAATTAGGCAGGAGATTGGGATTGATAGGGAAAGATAGATCAGCCATGATTGAATGGCGGGGTATATTTGATGTGCTGAATGGCCTAATTCTGCTCCTAGAACTTATGAAATTCATGTATACATTAAAACTTTGCACCTCATAATATTCTATTCTACATATCAAATCTATATATAATAAATATTTTTGGTATACTTAAAATCCTGAAAATGGAACTTAATTATTCAATGTGCTAAATATAATATTAACAGCAAAGGCCCAAAACACATGCACAACAGGCTTCAGAAGCCTCTTGTTACCTCATAAATACTTTAGATCACAGCTGCTAGAGTGATTGCCAATGATATCAATCTTCTGCTTCCCATTATACATAGAAACATAGAAAATAGTTGCAGGAGGAGGCCATTTAGCCCTTCGAGCCAGCACCGCCATTCATTGTCATCATGGCTGATCATCCATAATCAGTAACCCGTGCCTGCCTTTTCCCCATATCCCTCGATTCCGCTAGCCCCTAGAGCTCTATCTAACACTCTTTTAAATTCATCTAATGAATTGACCTCCACTGCCTGCTGTGGCAGAGAATTCCACAAATTCACAACTCTCTGGGTGAAAAAGTTTCTTCTCATCTCAGTTTTAAAAGGCCTCCCTTTATTCTTAGACTGTGGCCCCTGGTTCTGGACTCCCCAACATTGGGAACATTTTTCCTGCATCTAGCTTGTCCAGTCCTTTTATAAGTTAAATCAGACCCCCTCCTTCTAAATTCCAGTGAATACAACCCCAGTCTTTCCAATCTTTCCTCATATGACAGTCCCGCCATCCCGGGGTTTAACCTCATGAACCTACGGTGCACTGCCTCAATAGCAAGGAGGTCCTTCCTCAAATTAGGAGACCAAAACTGCACACAATACTCCAGATGTGGTCTCACCAAGTCCCTGTACAACTGCATGAGGACCTCTTTGCTCCTATACTCTAATTATCCTATACATCTAATTAATAATCTGTTAGCAACCACTTCCTGAATCCCAGGAGTTTCCTATGTGGCAAAAAGATTCTAAAACTCATGAAATTGTAATATCCTCTTATTCTATTACTTCCAGAACACTTTTCAGTGAGTTTATCTGGACCATGCTGCTTTTCACAGTTTAGACTGGTTTGGTTTCTCTGAAATTATAATTGCGTAGTCCCATACCATTGGTTTCGAACATTATGCTAGAAAGCCAACAGACCAGCATGTCCCAGTGGCAACTAACATGATGGAAAACAGATCAAGATTTTCATAGACTTGAATCACCACAGATTTTATGCTTCTCCACGTGAAAGCAACAGTCTTCATCCAGGTGTATTGGTCATCTCATAGAGAGAGTTATGTTAGTAGAAATTCCTTCTTCTCCCTGCTCCCGCCAGAAACACAGGTCCAACCCTAACGTCGGATAATGTCGTTCCTTGTGATCACTTGGTTTCTCCCAGGGTAGTCAAATTTCCTTCCACATCCCAAAGGTTTATGGTTTGATAGGTTCAATGGCCACTGCAAATTGTCCCTTCTATGTTGTGAGTAGTTGAATCAAAGTGGAGATTATAGAAATGTAGGAATAATAAAAGTTGGGTTAGTCCAAAAGGGTGGTTGATGATCAGCATGGTCTTGGAGGCTGATGAGCGTGTTTCCATGCTGTCTATCTCAATTGCTCTATAACTCACCAGACATATAGTCAACTCTTCTCCCTTTTTAACATTGCAAAGGGATAGTCTTTCCTTCCGTCTCATCTACCACTACCCATTGTACGGCAGTTTCACAGGCAACAGCAAGAATGCAAGACCTGTCCTTTCATCTCTTCCCTCCTCCCTTTCAGGGATCCAAACATTTTTCCAGGTGAAGAAGTGATTCACATTCACTTTCACTTCTTCCAAACTGTTCTTAGTGTTCTCAATGTGTTTCCCTCTACTCTGGAGAAACTGATTGCAGGCCGGTTGATGGTTTGTGGAAAACCTATTCTCAGAAGTGGTGCTGGGTTTCCAGTTGCCCATTACTTAAATTGATCAAACCACTCCAATTCTGAGCTTTATTTTTGCAGCCTCCTGTGCTTTATCAATGAGGCCCATTGCAAGTTTGAGGACCAACACCTAGTCTTTTGCCTGGGCTCATTGTAACTACAGGACATAATGTCAATTCTCCAACTTTACATAACTCACCCTTTCTTTCTGTTGAATATGCGGAAAAATGTGAGTAAAAAGCAAATTATTATTATTGAGATGGAATGAGACTACATAAAATGCAGAGCAAAGTGATCTGGGAATCCCAGTTCATGAAACACAAAATGTTTGTGTACAGGTAGAACAATTATTTAGGAAGACTGATGGAATATTGGGTTTCATTGCATATAGTGTCACCCATTTCAGGCAAAGATGAGATTTTCACTGAAGGTTCTGAATGTTTGAAATTCTTAACCTAAACAGCCGTGGAAGCAGTGTTATTGGACACATGCAAGACAGTGATTGACAGACATTTAAATTGCAAGGGCTAACTGTGTTCTCCTGCTCATGTTTTCATGTTCTTCAGTTGAATTTAATTTGATGGTTACAATGATCTATTGTCAAAAAACCACAATTAAGGGGGACAATGAAAGTTACTCATTATAAAAAAACTGTTCAGTTCTAAATTAATCTAATTTATTAGAGAATGTCATCATGGCCATGTTCCAATGAAAGGTCTTTGCCTTTTTCTCTCTCCACAGGTGCTTGCTTGAACTACTGAGTATTCCAGCACCTTATGTTTTTATTCTAGTGATCCAGCATCCACAATTTTCTTTTGCTTCTCAATTAAAAAAATACTTATAACTAGAGCCAAGATGTTTAGGCTCTAAAAACTCTGAAATAGGCAGGCAAAAAGGCATAATAAAATTACAAAAAAGGCACGAAAAAGGCATTTTATTGAAAAAAAAGCATAAAAAGGCGTTTATTTCCACCACCAAAATATAGTTTAAAATTATAATATAAAGGTATGCTACATTAAATGACCACAGTTGCCTGGTTGCAAATAATTACTCGCATTTTTTTCAAATTATCTGGTGTTAAACTATGCCGTCTGTCAATATTCTTCAGTTGTGAAAAACTTCTTTCTACCTCAGCTGAGGTCACAGGTGCATACCCGAAACAAGCTACAGACTCTATATTCATGTCGATATCTTGTACATTACAACTACCTTTGAGAACTTTAGCTATGTTTTCTATTTCTTCAAGATCTTTGTTAGCTAAAATCACTCTCTCACATTTTCCTTATATGTCTTTACCTACATCACCAGGAACTTGACGAATATCGTCAGTTACTTTGTTGAAACCCTGTAAGTTATTCACTAATGTTTTGCCACATTTCTCAAGGGAAGTGATAGCTTGTGGGAAGTTGCAAAATTGGAAGCAATAAACACAAGATCGCGGTGGAGGGACTTTTTCTGCATGATTTCACTGACGATCCTGACTGCAGCAGATTCTTCTTCTTCAAAACAGTTGACGATTTCTTTTATCTTTTCAAAATTTGCAGCACAGTAGAGTACAGCAGAGAGCCATGTACCCCACCTCATCAAAACGGGCTGAGGAGGTAGCGGAATCTCGGGTGCCATTTCCATGAACAATTGCACACGTGACGGTGCTTTGACGAAGATTTTCTTGACATTAGAAACTAGGCGAACGACATTTGGAAACAAGCTACATATGTGCTTGGCAATTCTATGAAGGCCTTGAGCTAAGCATGTCAAATGCAGCATTTTGGGGAATAAAACTTTAAGTCACAAACAGAAGAACATTCTTGTGTTTTATACCTTCTGGCCAAAGTACAGCAAGTGAAGATATAAACAACTGAGCAATAGTTGAGCTGTTTGACTTCTGCAATATTTCCGATATCAACAAATACTCCTTTGATGGTTGACCTGCCTCCAGTGTACCGATGACCACATTGGCAACATAGCTCCGGTTGTCTCGTCTATTGAGATCCATATTTTGTTGCATGCAACTTCATCTCTAATTTTCTGCACAACAATGTTGAAGTTGCTGTCAACATAATTTTTCTGTAATGACTCGCTTGGTATATGTTCCTCTGTGTATTTCTCTAAAAAAAACCTCAGAGATTTGTTTTCCAATTTCCACAGTGGAATTCCAGCATCATTGAATGCCTTGCACAGATCACTCAAACTCAGATTTGCGATTGGAGCCAGCAATAAATGTAGTGAGGAGACATGCTTGGGTATTTCGCTTGGGAAGTCTACACCCCAGCGGATCAACATTGACTTCTCTAATTTTAGATAGCCCTTGTCTTCTCCCTCCTCCCCCTTCCCAGCTCTCCTTTGGACTAGAAGGAGATCTATGAGTTTTTTTAATATAGAGAAATACACAGAGTATATGTTCATATACCAAGCATATACCAGAAGAAGAGTCTCGACCCAAAACGTCGCCTATTCCTTCTCTCCATAGATGCTGCCTCATCCGCTGAGTTTCTCCAGCATTTTTTGTCTACCTTCGATTATTCCAGCATCTGCAGTTCTTTCTTAAATAAATTGGAGAAGATTGAACCAGCGGGCTATGGCACGAATAAATGAATGACCGACTGTGGCGCTCCCGGTTGCGCCCCGGTGGTGGAAGTTTTCTTGTAAGTTATACTATGTTAACACGTTAATAATAACATTCATATTAACGTGTTAACATAGAAAACATCATTGTAATCACGGTACAACTAGAGAAAATAGCACGACCTTTTAACAAAACGGCAAATAAAGGCTGATTTAGGCACTCGATCATGAAAAAGGCATTATCCTGGTGAAATCATCAAAAAAAGCATGAAAAGGCACATGGCATTTATGGCAAAATCCTGGCTCTACTTACAACGATGCCAAATTAAATAATTAAGCCAGTGAGCTTCACGTCAATATTAGGGAAGCTTGTGGAGAGGATTCTTCAGGATAGGTTTTATCCTATTTGGAAGAGAATGGGTTAATTAGGAAGTTAGCATGGCTTTGTACGTAACAGGTTATGTTGATCAAATGTTTTGAGGGGGTGACTAAGGTGATCGATGAGAATAGGGGAGTGGATGTAGACATGGATTTTGATAAAAACATTTGATCATGGTTGGCTGATCTGGAAGATTAAGATGAACGGCATTAACAATGACTTTGTCGTTAAGGATTGTAACTGGCTTAATGATAGAAGGCTTGTGGCGGAAGGACAAAGTTCATTCTGGAGGTCTATGACCTGTGGCTTTCTGCAGGGATCAGTGCTCGGACCTCTGTTGTTTGTGAAACATACAAATGACATGGACATAAATGTAGACGGGTTGGTGGGTACGTTTTCAGATGACACCAAGATTGCTGGGGTCACAGACCGCAAGGAAGGCTGTCAAAGTATATGGCGGGAAATATATCAGCTACAGAAATGAGAGGAGAAATGCATATGGAGTTCAATCAAACAAGTGTGAAGGTATTGCACTTTGGGAGATCAAATGTTAGTGGAAAATATGCAGTTAAGGGCAGAGGGATTTGGGGATCCAAATCCATAAGTGGCAACACAAGTAGATAGATTGGTAAAGAAGACATATGCTCTGCTTGACTTCATTGATCAGGGCATTGAGTTTAAGGGTGAGGAAGTTGTGTGCAGTTTTATAGGACTTTGGTTAGGCTGCATTTGGAGCATTGTGTTCAGCTCCAGTCATCCCAATTACATGATGTGGAGGCTTTGGTGAGAGTGCCGATGAGGTTTACCAGAATGATGCCTGGATTAGGGGATTATTAGCTATAGGCAGAGGTTGTACAGACTTGGATTGTTTTGTCTGAAATGCCGAAGATTGAGGAGAGACCCGATAGATGTGTACGAAAATTATGAGAGGCACAGATATGGTAGACAGTCAGAACATTTTTTCCCCAGGGTGGAAATATCTAATACTAGAGGGCACAGCGTTAAAGTGAAAGGGGCAAAGTTTAAAGGAGACATTCGATGCAAGTTTTTATCCACAGAATGCCGCGAATGCCTGGAACACGTTTCCGGGAACGGTGGTTGACTCAGGTATGATAGTGGTATTTAATAGACTTGTGGATATGCACAAGGAAATGCAGGAGATGGAGGGATATGGATTATGTGCAGGCAGATACGTGTCAGTCTTGGCATCATGTTCAGAACAGACACTGTGGCAATCGAGCTTGTTCCTGGGCAGCGCTGTTCTATGTTCTAAAGTGCATTGAATACCGAAATTATAATTAGGAAGAAAGAAGTCATTCAAATATCTTCATTTGCAAGATTGGTTATAAATCGTGAGTGATTCTATGTCACCAGCGATAGGCGCAGATCAGTAAATCTAATATAAAAGGTGGTAGGTCAGCTCCTCCATTCATACAAATAATTGTGTTGGCAGAGGAAACTGCATAACAGCCAAAACTATAGTAATACAATTTGTCAACAGTGGTGTAAAATAACTTGCATGGTCAGAAGCTTGAGGAAAATGATACCCCCAATGCACCAAAAGACTTGTAAGACAGCTAGTACACATCTAAGGAATACAATAAAAATTATAGCACCAGGAGGGATAATATTTATACACATTCATTTCTTGTCTTTGCATTGGTACTCAACATACACCAAAATGTAGGCATGAAATCCAGATAACATATTAATTTCTTAGGTAGACAAAAATGCTGGAGAAACTCAGCAGGTGAGGCAGCATCTATGGAGCGAAGGAATAGGTGACGTTTCGGGTCAAGACCCTTCTTCAGTCTGATGTAGAGGTGAGGGGGGCGGGAAGAAGAAAGGAAGAGGCAGAGACAGCAGGCTTTGGGAGAGCTGGGAAGGGGAGGGGAAGGAGGGAGAAAGCAAGGACTACCTGAAATTGGAGGTCAATGTTCATACCGCTGGGGTGTAAACTGCCCAAGCAAAATATGAGGTGCTGCTCCTCCAATTTGTGGTGGGACTCACTCTGGCCATGGAGGAGGCCCAGGACAGAAAGGTCAGATACGGAATGGGAGGGGGATTGAAGTGCTGGGCCACTGGGAGATCAGGTTGGTTAGTGCGAAACGAGTGGAGGTGTTAGGCTAAGCGATCGCCAAGCCTATGCTTGGTCTCACCAATGTAGAGCAGCTGACACCTAAAGCAGCGGATGCAATAGATGAGGTTGGAGGAGGTGCAGGTGAACCTCTGCCTCACCTGGAAAGACTGCTTGGGTCCTTGGATGGAGTCAAGGGGGGAGGTAAAGCGACAAGTGTAGCAATTTATTAATTTATTAATTTCTCAGGATCAGTGGTGTTTCTTTAACTGCCTGTGCCAGGGTTAGCACCAACTATTCCTCCCTCCTTACTCTGCCACGGCTGCCTTTGGACTCCGTTGACCCTGCACAGGACCCAGGATCTGTTACATCGGGACGTTTACAGACATTCCTCTGGTCCAGCTAAACTTGAACATTCATTATTTTGACAAGCCTAGTTTAAACAGCATACCAACGTTGTTAAAATACCAAGCAGTATGAATTCATGAACCAATTCTACTTCCACATATCTTGTGACACTTCAGACACATGCTTTAAAATAAAACATCTTATGCTTTTATACATCAACACTCACAGTTTCCTGACCATGGTGCATATGGCAGCTGTGTGAGGCAGCACCACTTTCTGGTTTTACGTTTTCTTTATTTTCCGTCGGAGATGGGGAATTATCAACAACTGCAAAATTTGTGACCAAATCAGGTAAGCTCGTTGAGGGATACTTCTGGAAATGGATCTCAGGTTCATCCTGCAAGAGAACGAGACAGGAAATGGAAACATTTAAAGGATGGATTTTGATTCTGTTTAGACTTGAGCACTTAAGCAATCTCTGGAGTCAAATTATCAGCCTTGAGAGTAATGAATTAAGCCAATAGCAACCCCTATACATTCTTGAACATCTGCTCAAAATAAATAGTCAATCCTGGGTGAGATGTTCCCCAACTCTAACCCCACCCCCAATGTAGATATATGTCATCCCAATAAGGAATCACTTCAAGCAAGCAAAAGTCAACAACTCCAGGGGTTTGTGAAAAATTACAAAGGCTTTCAAATCCAGTCATTTCCACTACTGTAACTTTATTTGACTCCCTCCAATTTATGCTCTAAATTTACTGAATACAGCAGTTCTGAACTTTCGTCCTGTGTCTCTGCTAACCTCTAATCACTTTACTGCTTCATTTCTTTGAAATCAATGCTTTCCACTCTCCTGTTTCCTCATTCCCTTGAAACCAAGGTATAGTCCACATGAAAATTCAACTCTCTCTGATCCTTCTGCATCCAGAATGTGGAGCAACTAATTTCCCTTTCCATTCCTTTCTTCTATAATCTATAAATTTCACAAACCAAAACTTATTTCTCAATTTACCTTTGCTGTTTCCCATTTACCTTTCCTGGTACTGCCAAACAACAGATCTCTTGGCCTTTCAATTAGATGCAGAGATGTAGAAACTTTTAAAATGATCTGATTCACTACAAGACAGAGGTATTTAAAAAAAACAAGGTTTTGAAATCCAAGCAAAATATGATGTGTTGTTCCTCCAATTTGCGCTGGGCCTCACTGACAATGGAGGAGGCCCAAGACAGAAAGGTCAGATTGGGATTGGGAGGGGGAGTACTGATCCACCGGGAGATCAGGTAAGTTAAGACGGACTGAGCGGAGGTGTTCAGCGAAATGATCGCCGAGTCTGCGCTTGGTCTCGCCGATGTAGAAAAGTTCACACCTGGAACAGCGGATACAGTAGATGAGGTTGGAGGAGCTGCAAGTGAACCTCTGCCTCACCTAGAAAGACTGTTTGGGTCCATGGTTGGAGTTGAGGGGGGAGGTAAAGGGATAGGTGTTGCATCTCCTGTGGTTGCAGGGGAAAGTACCTGGGGAGGGGATGGTTTGGGTGGCAAGGGACGAGTTGACCAGGGAGTTTCGGAGGGAATGGTCTCTATGGAAAGCAGAAAGAGGTGGAGATGGGAAGATGTGGCCAGTAGTGGGATCCCGTTGGAGGTGGCGAAAATGTTGGAGGATTATATGCTGTATGCAACGGCTGACGGGGTGGAAGGTGAGGACAAGGGGGACTCTATCCTTGTTACGAAGTGGGAAGAAGGGGAGCAAGAGCGGAGCTGCGGGATATCGAGGAGACCTATCTATATTGGAAGAGGGGAACCCCCGTTTCCTAAAGAATGAGGACATCTCTGATGCCCTGATATTGAACACCTCATCCTGGATGCAGATGCGGCGTAGACGGATAAATTGGGAGTAGGGGGATAGAGTCTTTACAGGAAGCAGGGTGGAAAGAAGTGTAGTCTAGATAATTGCAAGAAGCAATGAAGCACATACCCTGCTCGCAACAACAAGCTGTACAAGTCCTTCTGCTGACCGAAGTAAGGCAACTGCCTCTTGGTGTGAGAGTCCAACCAGTGAATGTCCATTAATCATTAGCAGCTCATCACCAGATTTCAATCTTCCATCCCTGGTGGAGGAAATATGAAAAAGCAATGCTTTCAAACAAATGAAGTTGGTGAACTATCATCATATCCCTACTAATTCACAAAAAACCATGCACTTTGGAACATCTAGAGGTTGGAGAAAGCACCATTTCCACACTTATGTTTTCTTTTAAAACATTTAGAAGCAAAACAAACAGCCCACAAAGCAATAGCCATCATGCAATTTGTGGTACTAACTGTGCACGTTGACTGAAAATTGAATGGATATATGATCGAGTTGTAGGATTCAAACATGTTTATAATGTGGACATTAAAGATATGTGTCCAGAAATGTGTTTGGGTTGGATTTTCAAACAGAAGCTGCTTACTGTACACTTCCAGATAGTGTGATGAAGATGACCTGTGCTCTCTCATCAGAAAAATATGTGAAGGTAATGTAACAGTAACACAAAATTTCAATTATCCAGATAGAAATTTAGATAAGGAATTGCACGAGCCAAGGTGAATAAAGAACAAGGTAAATCCAAAGGGTTTCTACAGCTATGTTAATAGCAAAAGGATAACAAGGAATAAAATTGGTCCATTAGAGAGTCAGAGTGGACAGCTATCTGCAGAGCCAAAAGAGATGGGGGAGATATTGAACAATTTATTTTATTCGGTATTCACCAAGGAGAAGGATATTGAATTATGTGAGGTAAGGGAAACAAGCAGAGTAGCAATGGAAACTATGAGATTCAAAGAGGAGGTGTGGACACTTTTGAAAAATATGAAAACGGATAAGTCTCCAGGTCCTGACAGGATATTCCCTAGGACATTGAGGGAAGTTAGTGTAGAAATAGCAGGGGCTATGACAGAAATATTTCAAATGTCATTAGAAACGGGAATAGTGCCTGAGGATTGGCGTACTGCGCATGTTGTTCCGTTGTTTAAAAAGGGTTCTAAGAGTAAACCTAGCAATTATAAACCTGTTAGTTTGACGTCAGTGGTGGGCAAATTAATGGAAAGGATACTTAGAAATAATATATATAAGCATCTGGATAAGCAGGGTCTGATTAGGAACAGTCAACATGGATTTGTGCCTGGAAGGTCATGTTTGACTAATCTTCTTGAATTTTTCGAAGAGGTTACTAGGGAAATTGATGAGGGTAAAGCAGTGGATGTTGTCTATATGGACCAGTAAGGTCTTTGACAAGGTTCCTCATGGAAGGTTGGTTAAGAAGATTCAATTGTTGGATATTAATGGTGGAGTAGCAAGATGGATTCAACAGTGGCTGAATGGGAGATGCCAGAGAGTAATGGTGGATGGCTGTTTGTCAGGTTGGAGGCCGGTGACTAGTGGGGTGCCTCAGGGGTCTGTGTTGGGTCCACTGTTGTTGATTTGATTTGATTTGATATCTTTTTATTTCGAACGATTAAAAAAAGAAAAGAAAAGATGAAAATGAATAATAAAGGAAAATTATATATATACATATATATATACATAAATACATACACACATACATATACATGTACATATATACATACATATACACATATACACACATACACATATACATAACATATATGTACATACATAAATTAAAAAATCAAAAGCCAATTTCAACATAATACACATTAGACTCGTTCGAAAAGGGATAGGAAGAGGCCTATGCTTGTCAAGTCCTACCCCCATTCTTCACCATTAACAAATGCAAAATTCAATAAAATAAAATAAAGACAATTCAAATAAAACTACTCCAATCAAGCTATTAAGAAAAAAAGAACAAAAAAAGAAAAGAACAAAAAGAACAAGCACCATTAACATCTGTGAGATTTACATTCTCCTTCCTCATTATTGTACTTTTCAAAGATATATCTTTTGTACATTTTTTTAAATTGCATTATATTCATACTTTGTTTAATCGTTTCGTCAAGACCATTCCACAAAACCACCCCACAAATGGAAATACACATACTTTTTAAATTGGTCCGAGCATAATGCTGTTTCAAGTTTAGTTTCCCTCTAAAGTTATAACCCCCCTCTCTGTCTCTGAACAGTTTTTGTATGTTTACAGGTAGCAGTTTATTTTTTGCTTTATAAATTATTTGTGCAGTCTTAAATTCTACCAGATCCTTAATCTTTAAGGTGTGTAATTTTAAATACAGTATATTGGTGTGTTCATGATATCCTACATTGTTTACTATACAAATAGCTCTTTTTTGTAGAGTGCTTAGTGATTGTAAGGTGGTTTTGTAGGTGTTGCCCCATACTTCCACACAGTAATTTAAATACGGTAACACAAGTGAGCTGTACAGAATATACAGTGCTCTCTCATTCAAAACATTCCTTGCTTTCCCCATCACTCCAATACTCCGTGCTACTTTTGCTCTCACATGTTTTATATGGGGTTTCCAGCAGATTTTGTGATCAAGAATCACACCCAGAAATTTATTTTCATACACTCTTTCTATTTCAACATTATTTATCATTACTTTTACTTGTGTATTTATTTTGCGTTTTCCAAACAGCATAAGTTTGGTTTTGTTTACATTTAATGATAATTTATTCAAAACAAACCATGTTTTTAGTTTACTCATTTCTGCTGTGACCACCTCCAAAAGCTGCTGCAAATTGTCCCCATCACAGAAAATATTAGTGTCATCTGCAAATAACACAAATTTCAAGAGGTTTGACACCCTACATATATCATTAATATACAAAATAAATAATTTGGGGCCCAAAACCGCCCCCTGTGGGACTCCACAAGTTATTTCTAAGCATGTTGATTTGCAGTCCCCTATTTGCACAAACTGATGTCTTTTACTTATGTAGCTTCTCATCCACTCTAGTACAACCCCTCTGATTCCATACTTTTCCAGTTTTTTGATTAGCAAATGATGATCAATTGTATCGAATGCTTTTTTCAAATCTATAAATACACCCACTGCATATTTCTTGTTATCTATAGAACTGGTAATGTCTTCAATTAACTCCATTAATGCCATGGATGTCGATCTGTTTGACCTGAATCCATATTGACTATCAACTAGCAATTCGTGCTTCTCGATAAAGTTATCTAATCTACTTACATACAGTTTTTCTAATATTTTTGAGAACTGAGAGAGTAACGACACCGGCCTGTAATTTGTAAATTGATTTCTGTCTCCAGCTTTGTATAGTGGTATGACTTTGGCAGTTTTCATTTTACATGGAAATACACCAATTTTGAAAGATAAATTGCAAATATAAGTTAAGGGTTTTACAATTACACCAATGACTACCTTGATTAAAGCCATATCAATGTCATTCCAGTCTGTAGACCTTTTATTCTTTCAATTACTAACAATGTCAATAATCTCCTTTTCATCAGCTGCTTTCAAAAACATTGAGTTTGGGTTGCTGTCTAACAAATCCACAACCTTCCCCTCTCCTTCTTCTGACTGTGGATTATCGATTTCTTCTGCCAGTTTTGGTCTCACACTTACAAAAAAATTGTTAAACCCATTAACCACATCATTCATATCGCTTACAGTTGTATCATTGTCTTCAAAATACTGAGGGTAGTTTATATTCATTGATCCATTCCTGATAATATTATTTAACACATTCCATATGCCCTTGATGTTATTTTTATTATCGTTTAATATTTTATTATAATAATTGTTTGTCATGTACATCAATGATCTGGATGATGGTGTGGAAAATTGGATTAGTAAGTATGCAGATGATACTAAGATAGGTGGTGTTGTGGATAATGAAGTAGATTTTCAAAGTCTACAGAGAGATTTAGGCCATTTGGAAGGGTGGGCTGAAAGATGGCAGATGGAGTTTAATGCTGATAAATGTGAGGTGCTACATCTCGGCAGGACAAATCAAAATAGGATGTACATGGTAAATGGTAGCGAATTGAGGAATGCAGTTGAACAGAGGGATCTAGGAATAACTGTGCATAGTTCCCTGAAGGTGGAATATCATGTAGATATGGTGGTAAAGAAAGCTTTTGGTGTGCTGGCCTTTATAAATCAGAGCATTGAAAATAGAAGTTGGGATGTAATGTTAAAATTGTACAAGGCATTGGTGAGGGTAATTCTGGAGTATGGAGTACAATTTTGGTCGCCTAATTATAGGAAGGATGTCAACAAAATAGAGTGAGTACAGAGGAGATTTACTAGAATGTTGCCTGGGTTTCAGCAACTAAGTTACAGAGAAAGGTTGAACAAGTTAGGTCTTTATTCTTTGGAGCGCAGAAGGTTAAGGGGGGATTTGATAGAGGTCTTTAAAATGACGAGCGGGTTAGACAGAGTTGACGTGGATAAGCTTTTCCCATTGAGAGTAGGGATGATTCAAACAAGGGGACATGACTTGAGAATTAAGGGACAGAAGTTTAAGGGTAACATTAGGGGGAACTTCTTTACTCAGAGAGTGGTAACTCTGTGGAATGAGCTTCCAGTGGAAGTGGTGGAGGCAGGTTCGATTTTATCCTTTAAAAATAGATTGGATGGGTATATGGACGGGAAAGGATTGGAGGGTTATGGTCTGAGTGCAGGTAGATGGGATTATGGGGAAGTAAGAAGAAAGAAGGGGAAAAAAAAAAAAGAAGCTTTTTTTTTTTTAAAATAGTGTTCGGCACGGACTTGAAGGGCCGAGATGGCCTGTTTCCGTGCTGTAATGGTTATATGGTTAAAGAATTTACAAAATACACAGGCAAAATTATTTATTCAGTATATTTCTGGACTAATGAGGAAGCATTATGCTTTTGGTTCTAGAGAAGGAAAAAAGGACAGTTGAGATTAAAGTGGTCAGAGAGTAACTAGTTTTAAGATAGTTATAAGACAGGTCCATATCAAAAGAAATCCATGAGAATATAGAATAGGAAGTGAATCCATTTCAATTAGTTGGAGAAAAGATCAAGTGCAAATGGACTAAAGATAAAGATTGCCACTTAAACTATAAGTTAAATTGCATTCTTTATAATGGAGAGTGTTCTGGTTCAAGACAAAGTACATTCCCAAAAGTAGAAGGGAAAGTCAAGGAAACCAAAACTGGGAAGCAATATGAAGTTTATGAATAGCCTCCTCCTGCACCTATTTTCTGTTTCTATGTTTCTATGAATGAATAAGTTTATGAATGTTTATTGGCCAAGTATGTACACATACAAGGAATTTGCCTTGATGCACAGAAAAAGGTCAAAGGTCCAAGAGTGAGCTGGGACGAGAGTGGATGAAACATACTAAACATCGGAAAAAAACTTAACAAGAGCAATTGGACAGAGAGAAGACAAATGGACAAGTTAAGGCAGTCGGTCAGAGGTGTTGCTGAATCCTGAAACCAGAACAGAACACTGAATTGCCCTGCTGAACAGATAGTGTCTGCGGAATAAAAAACGAAGTCATTATACATATGTAACTGAGTTTGCGCAGGGGGTCACCATCACCACGGGATGTCAGGGGTCACCATGGGAGCCACCCTGGGGGGGAGGGGGGAGAACAATGGAGGACCCAGCGTGGTGGACCGCCGGTGGGGGGGGGCGCGGGAAGAACACATTTATGTGGCGACTTATTTGCATACTTTGGGTATGCAAGCATAGAATTTCACTGTGCCTTGTCACATGTGACAATAAAGTATTCCATTCCATTCTAAATATCTATCTATACTTATCCCACATTCTCGCACTTGACCCGTAGCCTGTAAGCTATGGAATTTTAAATGCTCATCTAAACACTTCTTAAATATTGTGACTGCTCCACTGGCAGTGGTTCTGAATTTCTAGCGCTCTTTAGGTGAAAAAAAAAGCTCTCTCAAATACCTTCTAAACTTCTTACCTTAAACTTGTGCCCTCTGGTTATAAACTTATCTGGTCTTATCTGTGCCCCTCGTAATTTTGAATACCTCAATCGGGTATCTACACACCAAAAACAAGAACCAACCTGTCCAGTCATAGCTGAAATTCTCCATCTCAGGCAAGATGGAAAGATATTCTTACAGCAGAACTAGTCAGATCTAATAGAAACATGGAAAATAAATACCAGAAACTGTCAAATTTAATATCATTCTTCGGGCTGCCTCGTGCCTATTCCTCATGGTGACATTGGGTTTATTTTGAACAGTTAACAGAGGAGACCACTTTATGAGCACCATTTAGCAGAACACTTCAGTCTGCAACCCCCTGCCCTCTCTGCAACTTGGGTCGGCCATACAGCACCAGAGACCCGGGTTCGATCCCGACTACGGGTGCTATCTGTACGGTGTTTGTACGTTCTCCCCGTGACCTGTGTGAGTTTTCTACGAGATCTTTGGTTTCCTCCTACACTCCAAAGACTTACTGGTTTGTAGGTTAATTGGCTTGGTGTAAATGTAAATTGTCCCTAGTGTGTGTAGGATAGTGTTAACATGTGGGGATCACTGGTCGGTGCGGACTCGGTGGGCCGATGGGCCTGCTTACGCGCTGTATCTCTCGGGCCCATTTCTGAGCTGTATCTCTCAACTAAATTTAATATTGTTTCACTTTCCCAGTTCTGTTGGGTCTGCAACCTGAAATGTTAACACTGTTTCTGCATGCACGGATGCTGTTTGGTGATTTTCAGATTCACGTCTCTGGAACAACCAACAGCTCTGTATCATAACTATGTTTACAGACACATTCCTCTGAGTCGCTGTTTCCTCTCACCATTTTATAAATATTTAAAATGTAATTTTGTATTTATTCTGAATAAACAGTAACGGCAAATTATATTATCAAGAAATGACATAAGAGGTGATTGGACTTTTATCTATCTTGGCTCCGACATTTAACTTCTTATCACTTTGCCCAACCCTTGCACAAAACATGCAATAGTTTGCTGCACATGGCTCCTTGTTTAGTTTAGAGATACAGTGTGGAAAAAACAGGCCCTTCGGCCCACCGAGTCGATCACTATAACCAGTATACTAGTTCTATCCTACACACTTGGGACAATTTACAGAAGCCAATTAACTTACAAGCCTGCACATGTTTGGGATGTGGTAGGAAACCGGAGCACCAAGAACAAACCCACACGGTCACAGGGAGAACATACAAACTCCGTACAGAGCGCACCCATAGTCAGGAACGAACCCAGGTCTCTGGCTCTGTAAGGCAACAACTCTACTGCTGTTTAAGAAAGAACTGCAGATGCTGGAAAAATCAAAGGTAGACAAAAAGCTGGAGAAACTCAGCAGGTGAGGCAGCATCTATGGAGCGAAGGAATGGGTGACGTTTTGGGTTGAGACCCTTCTTCAGACTGATGTGGGAGTGGGGGGGCAGGAAGAGGGAAGGAAGAGGCGGGGACAGTGGGCTGCAGGAGAGCTAAGGTCAGTTCGCATTAACCAACCTGATCTCCCGGTGGCTCAGCACTTCAACTCCCCCTTCCATTACGAATCCGACCTTTCTGTCCTGGGCCTCCTCCATGGCCAGAGTGAGTCCCACCGCAAATTGGAGGAGCAGCACCTCATATTTCGCTTGGGTAGTTTAAACCCCAGCGGTATGAACATTGACCTCCAATTTCAGGTAGTCCTTGCTTTGGATTATCTTTATTTAATTTTTGAAGGGTTTACGTATATATTCCATTTATGTATACAAGGCCTATTTATGGCAAATCTTCTGCTTTGTTTTGCAGGACAATCCCCACAGTTGGAAATGGACTGGAACTGAGTTCTTGTTCCCAATTAGAAGCACTTTGTGACGATAGCTAACAAGAATGCTGGCACTGCAGAATGAAAAATCAAAGATGAGAAACCACACTTCTGGCTAAAGTACTAAATATCTCAACACTCTGAGGTTGTTTACTGTCTGCCTTCAGAATAATATGTTGTTCTGGACGTGCACAGATTCAGCCAAATTACTGGAAATTTGAGTCACGAAAAGACATGGAGCAGCTGGGCTTGTATACTCTGGAATTTAGAAGGATGAGAGAGAATCTTATTGAAACATCTAAGATTAAAGCCCCTGTCCCACTTACGTGTCCTTGGCATGCTAATTACATGACCTCATCGTCGCGTGTAGGCGCGACGGTCCCGCGAAGGTCGCGCGCGTCTTCATGCGTCCGCACAGCCGTCTGGAGCGCGTGACGTCATTTGAAGATGGACACAAAATGCAGGAGTAACTCAGCAGGACCAGCAGCATCTCTGGAGAGAAACAATGGGTGACGTTTCGGGTCGAGACCCTTCTTCAGTCTGAAAGAAGGGTCTTGACCCGAAATGTCATCCATTCCTTTTCTCCAGAGATGCTGCCGGTCCCGCTGAGTTACTCCTGCATTTTGTGTCTATCTTAAATCATCTTGGCCCCGCTCTGGGAGTAGAAGTGGGGGCGGACCGGATCCGCAACGGCCGTGAGCCCCAGGCCGAGTTCAACGATCGTTTGACTGCTTCTGCTGCTGTTGGAGGTGAGATGTTGCGTCGTGCCAGGGTCTTGGGCCTGTCCCACTTTGGCCGTCAGTTACACGACAGGCCGGTGACACGCGAAGATTTCGTTTGGTACAAAATCCCGGAGCGCCGTGCGATACCGCGCACAACTCCATACCCCTCCGTGCTTCTCAGTGGGACCGGCCCCGCGCGGCCACACGATGCCCGTGCGCTTCAACGAGGCGACGAGGTCGAGTAAATTGCTTGCCAAGGACACATATGTTGGACAGGGCCTTTAGGGATTGGACACGCTAGAGGCAGGAAACATGTTCCCGATGTTGGGGGAGTCCAGAACCAGAGGCCACTGTTTAAGAATAAGGGGCAAGCCATTTAGAACGGAGACGAGGAAAAACGTTTTCATTCAGAGAGTTGTGTCTGTAGAATTCTCTGCCTCAGAGGGCGGTGGAGGCCGGTTCACTGGATTCTTTCAAGAGAGTTAGATAGAGCTCTTAAAGATAGCGGAGTCAGGGGATATGGGGAGAAGGCAGGAACGGGGTACTGATTGTGGATGATCAGCCATGATCACATTGAATGGCAGTGTTGGCTCCTGCACCTATTGTCTATTGACATTGGTTACATTTCCATTGTCAATCATATTTTTCATGTTACCCTTTGTTTAATAGCCAAGAAAAGTTGAAGCATTTAGCAAAGGTCAATGTGAGCTTGTTAATTGATTTCCTGTTTGATTTAAAGAGTAGTTTGACTCTCATAGATTTTCTTGACTACAAGGTAATGACTAATCTCCTGGATGAAAACAGAATAAGATCAAAACTGTTGTCTGCAAATCTCAGGGGGAACGAATCTGAGCCAGATTTCAATCTTACTTACGCTGATGCATCAATGCTCTAGTTAGGGATTGCTGAACTGACTAAGAGTGCCCTTTTCAAATGGACGTGGCACTTTTTAAAACTTCAGAAGCAATGTTATCACTTAAAATAACATCATTAAAAGAGAAAGAGGTTAAAATTTAACTTCTTCCCTGCTTTTTTTGGCTATTGCTTGACCTCTCAAGGGTCAAAGGTGGTATGTGCAGTTTGTATGCACGATTTTGCCAAAGTCATGTCAATACCATCTCGGGAGGCTCTGGCAGGTGCCCACTAAATACCTGCGGGAAGTTTGCAAAGTGGGCTGATCACAACATTGTTACAGTGCAAATTGATGTTTGGACATTGGCATTTAGGGACTCAATATTCCAGTGAAATCCCTTTCCTGAATTAAGACAGCTAATCATCTTGAACCATCCATCAGTGCTATTTAAAGAAATCTCAAATACTTCTGTGTTTTTTTTTGCTTTTCATTCAGTCCTGCCCTGCAAGCGCTTGGTGCTTTCTGCAATAGGTTCAGGTTACAAAAGTCTACAGGGAGTGGCGCAACAGGTGCTGGAAAACATTTTGTTTACGTCAATGCTGAAGCGTAAGCCTTTTACTCCCCGCTGGGGTGGATTAATAAGCATTCCCTTGTAATGAAGAATGTGCAACGAGCACACTGCAAGACAAGATACTGCAAGAGGGAGAAGCATTGCAGCAGCAGGTCTTGTTTGCCAACAATTGTTTAACTGCGTCAGCAAACACAGAAGCACAGGAGCGGAGCCAACAGGATTCAAGGCAAGCTGGGACACGAGAAGCAGAATTCTGGATTTCTGTACATTTATAGAGGATGGAACTTGAGGCCAGCTGGGAATGTGCCGTTCTAGTCAAGACCTGAGGTCACAAAGCCATGGATGATGGTTTCAGCAACAGATGAGCTTAGGCGGGGTCGGAATCAAGACATGTGACAGAGGCACAAATTGACAGATTTGGTGATGGAACAGAAAGTTAGGTTTAGTATAGTTTACAGATACACTATATGTCGACAACGATCGCCCATACACTAGTTCTATCCTACACGCTAGGGACAATTTACAGGAGCCAATTAACCTACAAACCTGCACATCTTTGTAATGTGGGAGGAAACCAGAGCACCCGGAGAAAACCCATGCACTCACAGAGAGAACATACAAATTCCATACATATAGCATTGTACATCGGGGATGGCATGGTGGCACAGTGGTAGAGTTGTTGCCTTACAGTGCTTGCAGCTCCAGAGACCCGGGTTTGATCCCGACTACGGGTGCTGTCTGTACGGAGTTTGTACGTTCTCCCCGTGACTGCATGGGTTTTGTTCTCCCCGTGACTGCGTACATGGGTTTTCTCCGAGATCTTTGGTTTTCTCCAAAAGACGTATAGGTTTGTAGGTAAATTGGCTTGATATAAGTGTAAATTGTCCCTAGTATGTGTAGGATAGTGTTAATTTACGAGGATCGCTGGTCAATGAGGACTCAGTAGGATGAAGGGACTGTTTCCGCACTGTATCTCTAAAACTAAAAAAATAAGAAACTAAGCACCTATAGTCAGGGTCGAAACCGGGTTTCTGGTGCCGGAAGCCAGCAACTCTACCGCTGTGCCACCCAGATATGTGGTCCAAAGCTCAGCTTAGGTTCAGACAATAATAAAGTACATTGACAAATTAGATACAGTTGGTTTTAGGCAGAGCTGGGCTTCATTAATGGGCATTTATAAATGGACAGTGTGCTATCAAGTGGATGATGGGAAACATGTAAATGAAATATAGGTGGGGGGGGGGGGGGCTAAGATTTGTATAATCAGCGACGCCGGAGAACTGGGTTCGATCCCGACTACAGAGATGGACGGAGTTTGTACGGTGTTTGCACGTTCCCCCGTGACCACATGGGTTTTCTCTGAGATCTTCGGTATCCTCCCACACTGCAAAGATGTACAGGTTTGTAGGTTAATTGGCTATCCCATAACACCATCAGTGGGTGCCTTCCACCTACTCCAGTTGAGCAGCTCCCTATACTTGCAGGCATTCCGCCTGCAGGGATCTGAAGGCAAGCAGCAACTCTGGCACTATCTCATCGTACCGTGGACCCAGATCACCTCTTCCATCAGGCTATCAGCAGAGAGCAGAGGCCACCCCGACTGAAGTCCTGTCACCCCTTTGCTCCACATGGAAAACAACTCCTAGCATCCATCCAGCCAACTGAGACAAAAGCATACTGGATAGCCACCAAGTGGTCACAGGACTGGAAGGCAACCTCTTCTCCATTACACAGCTACATCTCTTCACCAGATAAAAGTTGTCCACGGTCTGACCTCCCCAGAGGAGCATGGGTGAAGCTCAACAGACTTTGTACTGGAGTTGGGCGTTTCAATGCCAGCATGTGGAGATGGGGACTCCGCCAGAGTCCAGCCTATGAATGCGGAGCAGAACAACAGACAGCCAACCATGTCATCTCTGGGTGCTCGCTCTACCACCCACCAAATGGAGCTCAGGGCCTGGCAGACATTGACGCAGAGACAACAACCTGGCTGCTCAACACCCGGCTTGAGATCTAACTATTCCTTTGGTTTATGTTTCATTCGCAAGAAGAAGATCTCTGAACTAAACTAAAAAGATCCTTGTGAGACAACAGTGCGTTAAATAATTTCAAATTATTCCCTGGCCAGGGCTGGGTGTTCTGGGAGCATTCCCTCTTTGAGCAGCAGCAAGGAAATTCATGCAAGACATCTGCGCTTAACTCAGGGCCCATTCACAAAGGTCTTCCCCACTAAATGTACGACCTGCTCCACCTATCTCTCTTTAAGGTTTGCAGGGTAAGTTTAACTGTTGCTAGCCATTACTAAGATTGGCCATTGCTGATACGTTCAGTCAATGAATAGTGTAGATGATGTAGGCTGGATGCCACAATTAATGCTTCAAATAAACCAGCTGTAATGCCTTTGTACCAGTGACTAAACATTAATTAGTTTGCAATCTGAAAGCTGCATCTATTTATCTGATCAATGCAAACCGTTGGAACCTCAGTGCAAGAACTGCCTGCTATGTTTCTTCAATTAATGAGTCACTACTTTTAATTGTACCTTTTTGGTTGTCGAGGTTGTCCTGATGTTATGAAAGATACTACATAAATACCACAATACACACGTTAAGGATTTAAACTAAGTCTAATTGCCTCAGAAACAAAATCGCATCACAATTATGTTGCAAAACAGAAACTTGATAAAGTATATTAACTGTGTTTTCTCGTAAACAGTTTTGTGCATATTTTGAAATGGACAATCCAATAAGTATTACAGAAGCGTGCTCATGTATCAATCAATTGACAACATAGTCTTGTATGTGACATGTTACTAATTACCTTTGTGCTGATCCTCCTTCTTCAACAGATGTAATGATGATGCCATGGGGAGAACGTTTGGATCCACGGCCTCCTGTGATCTGAATGCCCAGTCCATCTGAACCTTTAACCATGTGCATTTTCCAAATCTGGCAGCCTTCCCGCTGGAGGGTGAGGGTTTGGGGGAGGAAGCATTAGGTGAATATTATTCCACAGTAGATAAATATTAATGGCAAAGCATATAAACAAAATAAAAACATGTATATTGTCTAGAATGTAGAAACAAGCAACTGCAGATGCTGGTCCCGAATCTGCTTCTGAAGCATCTCAGGATTGATAGTGATGTCTGTTTCCCAGGCAAGTGGCATGCTTTCTAACATTAAAGTAAGTTTGATTGATTGAAAGGCACAGCGTAGAAACAGACCCTTCAGACCACTGAGTCCATCAATCACCTGTTCACTGTGATGGCTCGAATGTAATCATGTACTGCTGACTGGATAGCACACAGCAAAAGCTTTTCACTGTACTTCTTTACACGTGACAATAAACTAAACTGAACAGAACATTATGTTATCCCAGTTTTGCACACTCTCCCTACACACTAGGGGATATTTTCATGGGACAATTAACCTACAAATCCGCACGTCTTTGGAATGTGGGAGGAAACTGGAGCAGCGGTCACAGGGATAACATGCAAACTCCACAGAGATAGCAGCCAAGGACAGGATCTAACCCAGGTCTCTGGCGCTGCGAAGCAGCAGCTCTACCAGCTGCGTCAACATGCTGCTCGTTCATATATCATTTCTCCTTCGTTTCACAAAAAAGTCAATATGCTCGTTAGACTTTTGAAGGAAATCAACTTAAAACATTTGAAACTGAAGCTTCTACATAGAGCTGATGAATCACCATCACAGTTCATGTTATAGATAATGGCAAGAAGTGACTCAAAACTCAAGTTACAGAAACTCCAAATTTAAGGGACACTTTCAGACAGAGCTTACATAACCAAAGATAGACACAAAAGGATAAGGTGAATATGCATATCTATCTTTCTATCTATCTATCTATTTGCTATCTATCTATATCTATCTATATCTATATCACTAAAATTCTCATCTTGTTTGTGATTCTGTCAAAGTGCCTGCCCATGTGCTCCCGGGACTACGCCAAAACGGTACACAATACGGTTACAATTTTTAGACCACCTTACTCACAATTGTCTTGTGGTGTGTTTTTATCAAGTTTTGTTCAGATTGATGTCATATTTTACAAGTTATTCACATTTTTAACTTTACAAAATCCAGTTTCAGAAAAAATCACTTGAAGCTGCAGTGGCAGTTAGCAGCTATGACATCACAATGGGATCTCATTTACATAAACTGCCCCTCGGCAGTGTTCCACTGCAGTTAGCAGCGTATGACGTCACAATGGGATCTCAATTACATAAACTGCTCGTCAACAGTATTCCACCCAGTGCAATGAGAGATTTGTTATATTGTTGTAAGGAGAGGGAGGGAGTGGGGGAGGGGACGAGGAGAAATGTTATTTAAACATTGTGTTTAGTGAGGGAGTGGGATACGGGAGAGGTGAGGAGTGTGGAAGCAAGGAGAGGGGGGTAGGGACGGGAGAGGGGTTATGGAGGGAGGGAGGGAGGGAGTGACTAAGGGTAGGGGAAAGGAGAGGGAGGGAGAAGTGAGGGAGGGAGTGGAGGAAGAGGGAGGGTGAAGGGGAGGGAGTGTTGGGAGATGAGGGGGAATGGAGGAGGATAGGGGTAGGAAGAGGGATGGCGAGGCACAATTGGGGAGGGTTGCCATGACTCGCGTCACAACAGGGATCTCTGGCATCACAACGGGAACCCGTCGGCCATGCCTGTGCAGTTGGGGGCTATGGGTGAGAGGTGGAATATTGCATTTGGGGACCAGTCCTCCTGTGTGACGGGGACCCAACGGGTCCTGCGTGTCTGTCTGTGAGTCATGCCCTGATGCACTGAATTATGCCAAAATGGTTCAAAATAGCACTACAATCTTTAGACCACCTTACTCACCATTGTCCTGTGGCGTGTTGTATCAAGTCTTGTTCAGATTGATGGTATATTTTACAAGTTATTCACATTTAAAACTTTGAGAAAAATTACTTGAAGTTGCAGTGGCAGTTAGCAGCTATGACTTCACAATAGGATCTCATTTACATAAACTGCCTACTTAACTTTTCACTGTAAAAAATCTATTGCACTTGCTGGCCCTGCCCGTTACAATGTTGCAAATCACAGGACACTGAGTCCTGGCAGCAAGTGCATTTGGATTTTTTAAAGTGAAAAGTCAATTTTTTAAAGTTTAAAAAGAGGGAGAGTGAAGAGGAGGGGGAGGGAGTGCTGGGGGATAAGGGGAAATGAGCCGCCACTGCGCAGTTGAGGGCTATGGGCGAGTGGTGGAATATTGCGTTGGGGGAACGGGTTGCTTTGGGGGAACAGATGAGTGGTGGAATATTGCGTTAGGGGAATGAGTTGCGTTGGAGGACCAGGCCTCCCATGTGACAGGGACCCAACAGGTCCCACTTGGTCTAGTAATTAAATTAAAAACATGTGCATTGTCTAGGATGGAGAAACAAGCAACTACAGATGCTGGTCCCGAATCTTCTAAAGCATCTCAGGATTGATAGTGATGTCTGTTTATTACTAGATTAGTCTGAAGAAGACTATGTCTATTGTGTAGGAAGAAACTGCAGAATCTGAAGAAGGGTCTCGACCCAAAACGTTACCCATTCCTTCTCTCCAGAGATGCTGCCTGTCCTGCTGAATTACTCCAGCTTTTTGTAACTATTTCTACTGTTTTATTCATTTGATTATCGGATGTGGCTGGAATAACTGGCATTTATTGCCCATCTCTAGATTTTCACCAACTGTGAGTCATAGTCATACGGTTATCCAGTCATACAGTGTGGAAACCAGGCACATGCCATCTGGGTGGGCAAGGTAGGCAGTGCCTACCCTGACTAAAATTATAAAATGGTAATTATTAAATATAAATAGTTAAGGCACGGGAGAATCGATCTCTTAGGTAGGCATAATTCTCCGTGCCTTTCATGCGCAGTACACGTAATACACGAAGGTCTGTGCAGCTCACGTGCCGTCGACGCTGCTTCAAGCCGTCAATTTCAAGGGGAGCTGAAGGCAGCTGAAATTCTGCCTTTGCACCGTGGACTGTGTACTGCGCATGCGCAGCAGCCTACTGCGCATGCGCAGCGCAAGTTTCTTGGCGGGTTTTTCAAACATGGATTGTCATTATCTTAAGAGTATCTTAAGAAACAACGAAAAAAGAATGGAGTTCGTGTACAAATAATTTGGGAAGTAGATTTCTTTGAGCTATATGTTTTTAAATACAGTATTTCCCTGCAATGAAGACGCTATTTTTTACTCAAAAATAAGGCACGAAAATGGACCTGCATCTTGGAGGCCGAAGGTTAGGTTGTTAGCCAAGAAAGATAGACTTGGCTATCCCTAAGTACAGCAACATCAAGAACGATGCTGCTGCATTGAGGGATAACCAAGTCTATCCCTCATTGCTAGCAGCTGATGGGAAGCGGCTATAAAGTGGAAAGCGGCTGTAATAGGACAGCGCCGCCGGGGGGGGGGAGGGGGGAGAGGTCCTTTCACAGCGTGTGGGGAGTCTGGACTGGGGTAAAGCTGCGGGGAGAGCAGGAGCGTTGAGAAGGAGGGGGTCGGGGATCATGCCAGCAACCAGCTCAAGAGCGGGTCAGCGGGCGATGGATAACAGGACAGCGGGCGGTGGAGCTAACTCCATGTGTCAGTGCGAGTAACCTCAATTGGTCCCTTGTTCGCGCTGACACAGGAGTAAGCTTCACTGCCCACTGTGCAGTTATCCATCGCCCGCTGACCCGCTCAGCTCTATGATCTTTGATCTTTAGCTGGTCCCCTCAATGTTTTGGGTCGAGACCCTTCGGAAGAGGCGGAGACAGTGGGCTGAGGGAGAGCTGAGAAGGGGAGGAGAAAGCAGGGACTACCTGAAATTAGAGAGTAGGCAAAGTTTCGGGTCGAGACCATTCAGAAGAGGCGGAGACAGTGGGCTGAGGGAGAGCTGAGAATAGGCAACGTTTCTTCTTCCCGCCCCCCCCCCCCCCACCCTCACATCAGTCTGAAGAAGGGTCTCGTCCCGAAACGTTGCCCATTTCCTTCGCTCCAAAATGCTGCCTCACCCGCTGAGTTTCTCCAGCATTTCTGTCTACATTAATATTGTTGGTGGTTGAGGTACCAAGGATAAAAGCCAGGCTTGCTCCCATCTGCCACAGGCATATACAAATTTCAAAATTACTATCACTGGTGTTGCAGCAGCAAATCGCACAGCTATTAAATCACCTCAAACTAACTTGGAGCATTGGGAGATAATTGTCCCTCCTTAATGTCAGGTTGATAGCATAATGGCAGTTGCGGACAGTGTGGATTCGATTTCAGATAATCTCATTGGCAGGTAGACTTTCATCTTGTGAAGGTTCAACCAAGTAATACTATATTTGAGATGCTTTAAAAGGAAATCCCATCATTAACCTGACTATCAGTTTAAGATCCACAGAAGACAACTCTGTGTGACCCACAGATGGCTTCTGTAGCTTTCAGTTCCATTTGGAAACAATAGTTTCTTTTGCAATACAATTCTGTACAGGTGTGTTGCAGGTTGCAAATGTAAGAAGAGCGTAGATTTTACCAAGTCCAAAAGAACAGGAAATTCGTAAGAGGGTGATTTCACTATAACATTTGAATAGGTTTTGCTGTTAATTTTTTTTGCTTTAACTTTAAACTTCATTTACAGAGTTAGGCTGTGGTAAAAAAAGCTATCTGCCAGATTCACATAAAATCAGGTAATCATCAAGAAATGATTATTTGGCAATTATCATCCGCTGAATCATTGCCACAGAAGGCTGTGGAGGCCGCCAATGGATATTTTTGAGGCAGAGATTGATAGATTCTTGATTAGTACAGGTGTCAGGGGTTATAGAAGGAAGGTGAATGGGGTTGAATGGCATAGACTTGATGGTCCGAGTGGCCTAATTCTGTTCCTATCACTTATGAACTTATGAATCTGAACATGGGCTGCCGATAGTGTAAACCTATGGGGGCTTTGCAGAAAAAGCAGAGTTTTATTTCAGTGCATCTTCCACCAAATATAAAGAACTGGACTTTGGAGAAGCAGGAGGATCGAAAGAAAATATGAGGAGGAGTAGACCACCGAGGGTTGTCAGCCTGCCTGCCAGCACGGATCAGCCATAGACCACAGCTGATCTATGCTGGGCTCAACTCCTGTTCTCTGTCTGTTCCCCATAATACTCAATTCCTCAATTTTTCATATTTTTATCTATCAACAGCTTAAATACATCCAATGATCCAATCTCCACCACCCCCAGTGGCAGAGAATTCCAGAGATTCACTACCTTCTGAGACAAGAAATTTCTACATAGTTTAGTTTTAAATGACCGGCGCCATATTTTGTAGCTATTCAAGGGCATCTTCAACCTCTTGCTCTGCAGTCTGAGGTTCCTACCTGCTTCCAAAGGTCATCTATCCAAGAAGAGCAAGGTGACCCGCCTCAATGGCTACCATCCAGTCGCACTTCCTTCACCGTAATGACAGGTTGATAATGACACAAATCAACTTCTGCCTCAGAAATGACCTGGATCCCCTTATATTTGCCTTTCACCACAACAGTTTAACAGCTATCTTCTCACTGGCTTTCAACTCTGCTGTGGACCATCTGGATAACAGAAACGCACATGTCAGACACATTGTCTACCACTCGGCGTTCAACATGATCATCCCCTCTGAGCTCCAAGACGTGAATTCCGTAACTTCCTTTGCAACCGGATCCTTGATTTCCTTGTAACTCAGCCAGCATGGATCAGTAATGAGTAGGAAGGAACGGCAGATGCTGGTTTAAATCAAAAGATTTCCCTTGATCTCCATTCTCTTTGTCCAGTTTTCATACATTACACTTCCTTATCTATGTACCACCCACTCCCCTGACATCAGTCTGAAGAAGGGTCTCGACCCGAAACGTCACCCATTCCTTCTCTCCAGAGATTCTGCCTGTCCCGCTGAGTTACTCCAGCATTTTGTGTCTATCTTGGATTAGCAACGACATTGCCTCCTCAATGACCATTAACGTGGTTACATGTCAAGGCTGCATGCTTTGCCCTCTGCTCTACTCCGTTTACACCCATGACTGTGTGGCTCAGCAGAGCTCCAATGCCATCTATAAGTTCACCAACAACACCACTGAATCACGGCTGGTGATGAGTCAGCCTTTAGGAGAGAGTTAAGCCCCTGTCCCACTTACGTGTCCTTGGCAAGCTAATTACGCGACCTCGTGGTCGCGTTGAGGCGCGACGGTCCCACGAAGTTCGCGTGCAATTTCATGCGCCCGCACAGCCGTCTGGAGCGCTTGACATAGATACATAGATACATAGAAAATAGGTGCAGGAGCATCCAACTCAGTATCCCGTACCTGCCTTCTCTCCATACCCCCTGATCCCCTTAGCCACAAGGGCCACATCTAACTCCCTCTTAAATATAGCCAATGAACTGGCCTCAACTACCCTCTGTGGCAGAGAGTTCCAGAGATTCACCACTCTCTGTGTGAAAAAGTTTTTCCTCATCTCGGTCTTAAAGGATTTCCCCCTTATCCTTAAGCTGTGACCCCTTGTCCTGGACTTCCCCAACATCGGGAACAATCTTCCTGCATCTAGCCTGTCCAACCCCATAAGAATTTTGTACGTTTCTATAAGATCCCCTCTCAATCTCCTAAATTCTAGCGAGTATAAGCCAAGTCTATCCAGTCTTTCTTCATATGAAAGTCCTGACATCCCAGGAATCAGTCTGGTGAACCTTCTCTGCACTCCCTCTATGGCTATAATGTCCTTCCTCAGATTTGGAGACCAAAACTGTACGCAATACTCCAGGTGTGGTCTCACCAAGACCCTGTACAACTGCAGTAGAACCTCCCTGCTCCTATACTCAAATCCTCTTGCTATGAAAGCCAACATACCATTCGCTTTCTTCACTGCCTGCTGCACCTGCATGCTTACTTTCAATGACTGGTGTACCATGACACCCAGGTCTCGCTGCATCTCCCCATTTCCTAATCGGCCACCATTTAGATAATAGTCTGTCTTCCCGTTTTTGCCACCAAAGTGGATAACCTCACATTTATCCACATTATACTGCATCTGCCAAACATTTGCCCACTCACCCAGCCTATGCAAGTCACCTTGCAGTCTCCTAGCATCCTCCTCACAGCTAACACTGCCCCCCAGCTTAGTGTCATCCGCAAACTTGGAGATGTTGCTTTCAATTCCCTCATCCAGCTCATTAATATAAATTGTAAATAGCTGGGGTCCCAGCACTGAGCCTTGCGGTACCCCACTAGTCACTGCCTGCCATTGTGAAAAGGACCCGTTTACTCCTACTCTTTGCTTCCTGTTTGCCAGCCAGCTCTCTATCCACATCAATACTGAACCCCCAATACCGTGTGATTTAAGTTTGTATCCTAATCTCTTATGTGGTACCTTGTCGAAAGCCTTCTGAAAGTCCTGATACAACACATCCACTGGTTCTCCCCTATCCACTCTACTAGTTACATCCTCGAAAAATTCTATAAGATTCGTCAGACACGATTTACCTTTCGTAAATCCATGCTGACTTTGTCCAATGATTTCACCACTTTCCAAATGTGCTCCTATCCCATCTTTAATAAGTGACTCTAGCAGTTTCCCCACTACCGATGTTAGACTAACTGGTCTGTAATTCCCCGTTTTCTCTCTCCCTCCCTTCTTAAAAAGTGGGGTTACGTTTGCTACCCTCCAATCCTCAGGAACTACTCCAGAATCTAAAGAGTTTTGAAAAATTATCACTAATGCATCCACTATTTCTGGAGCTACTTCCTTAAGTACTCTGGGATGCAGCCTATCTGACCCTGGGGATTTATCGGCCTTTAATCCATTCAATTTACCTAACACCACTTCCCGGCTAACCTGGATTTCACTCAGTTCCTCCATCTCCTTTGACCCGCGGCCCCCTGCTATTTCCGGCAGATTATTTATGTCTTCCTTAGTGAAGACGGAACCAAAGTAGTTATTCAATTGGTCCGCCATATCCTTGTTCCCCATGATCAATTCACCTGTTTCTGACCAAGGGACCTACATTTGTTTTAACTAATCTCTTTCTCTTCACATATCTATAAAAACTTTTGCAATCAGTTTTTATGTTCCCTGCCAGTTTCCTTTCATAATCTATTTTCCGTTTCCTAATTAAGCCCTTTGTCCTCCTCTGCTGGTCTCTGAATTTCTCCCAGTCCTCTGGTATGCTGCTTTTTCTGGCTAATTTGTACGCATCATCTTTTGCTTTGATACTATCCCTGATTTCCCTTGTTATCCACGGATGCACTACCTTCCCTGATTTATTCTTTTGCCAAACTGGGATGAACAATTTTTGTAGTTCATCCATGCAGTCTTTAAATGCCTTCCATTGCATATCCACCGTCAACCCTTTTAGAACTAATTGCCAGTCAATCTTGGCCAATTCACGTCTCATACCCTCAAAGTTACCTTTCTTTAAGTTCAGAACCGTTGTTTCTGAATTAACAATGTCACTCTCCATCCTAATGAAGAACTCAACCATATTATGGTCACTCTTGCCCAAGGGGGCACGCACAACAAGACTGCTAACTAACCCTTCCTCATTACTCAATACCCAGTCTAGAATAGCCTGCTCTCTCGTTGGTTCCTCTACATGTTGGTTTAGATAATTATCCCGCATACATTCCAAGAAATCCTCTTCCTCAGCACCCCAGCCAATTTGATTCACCCAATCTATATGTAGATTGAAGTCACCCATTATAACTGTTTTGCCTTTGTTGCACGCATTTCTAATTTCCTGTTTGATGCCATCCCCAACTTCACTACTACTGCTAGGTGGCCTGTACACAACACCCACCAGCGTTTTCTGCCCCTTAGTGTTTCGCAGCTCTACCCATACCGATTCCACATCCTCCAAGCTAATGTCCTTCCTTTCCACTGCGTTAATCTCCTCTCTAACCAGCAACGCTACCCCACCTCCTTTTCCTTTCTCTCTATCCCTCCTGAATATTGAATATCCCTGGATGTTCAGCTCCCAGCCTTGGTCACCCTGGAGCCATGTCTCCTTGATCCCAACTATATCATAATCATTAATTGCTATCTGCACGTTCAACTCATCCACCTTATTACGAATGCTCCTTGCATTGAGACACAAAGCCTTCAGGCTTGTTTTTACAACGCTCTTACCCCTTATACAACTATGTTGAAAAGTGGCCCTTTTTGATTTTTGCCCTGGATTTGTCTGCCTGCCACTTACTTTTCATCTTGCTACCTATTGCTTCCGCCCGCATTTTACACCCCTCTGTTTCTCTGCTCACCCATTTAAGAACCCCACCACCTCTAAATTCTCTGTTTATTATTCTTTTCTTCTTCCCCCCCTACACGTTGGGTCTGAGTGCTTTCCTTCTCTGCCTCCTGGCTCACACACTGTCTAATAGCATTCTCTGTTTGAGTCCCTCCCCCCAACCATTCTAGTTTAAAGTCTCCCCAGTAGCCAGAACTTATAGATTTACGTCATTTGAAGATGGACACAAAATGCAGGAGTAACTCAGCGGGACCGGCAGCATCTCTGGAGAGAAGGAATGGGTGACGTTTCGTATCGAGACTCTTCTTCAGTCTGAAAGAAGGGTGTTGACCCGAAACGTTACCCATTGCTTCTCTCCAGAGATGCTGCTGGTCCCGCTGAGTTGCTCCAGCATTTTGTGTCTATCTTCAATTTTCTTGGCCCCGCTCTGGGAGTAGAAGTGGGGGCGGATCCGGATCCGCAACGGCCATGAGCCCCAGGTCGAGTTCGGCGATTGTTTGTCTGCTTCTGCTGCTGTTGGAGGTGAGATGTTGCCTCGCGCCAGGGTCTTGGGCCTGCCCCACTTTGGCCGTCAGTTACGCGACAGGCCATTGGCGCGCAAAGATTTCGTTCACTACAAAAATTTCGGAGCCTCGCGCGATGTCGCGCACAACTACATACCCCTCCGCGCTTCTCAGTGGGACCTTCCCCACGCGGCCATACGATGCCCGTGCGCCTCAACACGATGACGAGGTCGCGTAATTTGCGTGCCAAGGACACGTAAGTGGGACAGGCCCTTTAGAGCACCTGGTTGACTGGTGCTGCAACAATAACCCCTCTCTAACGTTACCAAGGCTAAGGGCCTTGATGGTAATAATGTATAGTTTTTTCACTGACTGGACAGCACGCAACAAAAACATTTTTCACTGTACCTTGGAATATGTGACAATAATAAACTCAACTAATATTCTGAGCAATTTTGGGCACCATATCTGAGGAAGGGTGTGCTGGCTCTGGAGAGGGTCCAGAGGAGGTTTACTAGAATGATATCAGGAATGAGTAGGTTCACCTATGATGAGCGTTTGTCAGCACTGGCCCAGTACTCACTGGAGTTTAGAAGAATGAAGGGGGACCTCATTGAAACATACAGAATAGTGAAAGGCTTCAATACAGTGGACGTAGAGAGAGGATGTTTCCACTAGTGGGAGAGTCTAGGACTAGAGGTCATAGCCTCAGAATTAAAGGAAGTTCTTTTAGGAAGGAGAGGAGGAGACATTTATTTAGTGAGGGTGGTGAATCTGTGGAATTCTTTGCCACAGAAGACTGTGGAGGTCAATTTAGTGGATATTTTTAAGGCAGAGATAGATAGTTTCTTGATTAGTACAGGTGTCAGAGGTTATGGGGAGAAGGCAGGAGAATGGGGTTAGAAGGGAAAGAGATCAGCTATGATTGAATGGCGGAGTAGACTTGATGAGCCGAATGGCCTAATTCTACTCCTATCAGTTATGACCTAATCATAGACTTAAGAAATGGGAAGTCGGGAGGTTAAATGCCAGTTTTCATCAGTGGGTCAGTGGTGGAGAGAGTTAGCAGCTTGAAATCCTTGTCCGTTAACAACGGATGACCTGTCCTGGGCTCAGCATATAGATGTGAACATGAAGGAGGTGCACCTGCTTCCCTAAGAGATTCAGCACATCTCCGTACACTGTAACAAGCTTCCATTCTATGACTCTTTGAGATGTACTTAGAAAATACCCTGACTGGTGCAGCTGTACCAACCGAGAGGAATGCAAGAGGCTGCAGTGAATGATGGAAAGTACATGACCTCACACTTCCCTCATTAAACTCCATTTGTCTGGTTTTTCCCCCAATCATCAATCTTTCTAAAGCCCATTGCAGAATAATAATATCCTCGAAAGAGAGATATGGTTCATAACAAAAAAATATGCAGGGTTTCTATAGATATTCAACAATGAGGAGTTAACCAAGTATTGGACCTATAGAAAATGAGCCTAGGAAATTAATAATTGAAAACAAGTATATAGCCAGTGAATATAATCCCGTAGTTTGCATGAGGATACAAGTTACATCACAGAAATAAAAGTGGGAATTGGAAGGAAGAGAGGATATCAGGAAAATTACAATTACCTCAGCAAAATTGTTTGAAATAGGTTACGTGTTATCAGCTTTAATTGACCATCCAATTCAGATATTTGATGTGCAAAGTTCCCTAGATTCTGGGAAGATTCCTTTAGATTGGAAAATGGAAAATGTACTTCCTTTATTCAAAAAGGGAGAGAGACAGAAATCAGGAAACCACAGGCCAATTAGCTCAACATCTGTCTTGCTCAAACTCCAATTATAATTTTGCTATTCTGTTTCGCTACAGCTGTGGTGCTAGGGAACAGAATGATTGATGAAAGTAGTATCAGTGTTTGCAAAGGGTAGTCAGTTTTAGATCAGTCAATAGACAATAGGTGCAGGAGTTGGCCATTTGGCCCTTTGAGCCAGCACCGCCATTCACTGTGATCATGGCTGATCATCCACAATCAGTACCCCGTTCCTGCCTTCTCCCCATATCCCTCGCCTCCGGTATCTTTAACAACTCTATCTAATGGGCCTGTCCCACTTACGCGACTGATTCGGCGACTGCCGGCACCCGTCATAGGTCGCCGAAAAAGTTCAACATGTTGAAAATTCAGCGGCGATCAGAAAGACGCTACGACTCTTTGGGTGACTGAGGAGACTACTCACGACCATACAGGCGACACCCTGGCGACATGTCGCGGGGTGAAGCCTGTATGGTCGTGAGTAGTCGCCCAAAGAGTCGTACCTTGTCCTGGTCGCCGCTGGATTTTCAACATGTTGAAAATTTTCGGAAACCCGCTGCGAGTATGACGGGTGCCAGCAAGTCGCCAAAAAAAATCGCGTAAGTGGGACAGGCACTTAACTCTCTCTTGAAAGCATCCAGAGAATCGGCCTCCATTGCCTTCTGAGGCAGAGAATTCCACAGATTCACAACTCTCTGGGTGAAAAAGTTTTTCCTCATCTCCGTTCTAAATGGTCTACCCATTTATTCTTAAACTGTGACCTCTGGTTCTGGACTTCCCCAACATCAGGAACATGTTTCCTGCCTCTTGCGTGTCCAATCCCTTAATAATCTTATATGTTTCAATAAGATCCCATCTCATCCTTCTAAATTCTAGTGTATACAAGCCCAGTTGCTCCATTCTTTCAACATATGACAGTCCAGCCATCCCATGAATTAACCTTGTGAACCTACACTGCACTCCCTCAATAGCAAGAATGTCCTTCCTCAAATTTGGAGACCCAAACTGCATGCAATACTCCAGGTGCAGTCTCATCAGGGCCCTGTACAACTGCAGAAGGACCTCTTTGCTCCTATTCTCAACTCCTCTTGTTATGAAGGCCAACATGCCATTTGCTTTCTTCACTGCCTGCTGTACCTGCATGCTTACTTTCAGTGACTGATGTACAAGGACACCCAGATCTCATTGTACTTCCCCTTTTCCTAACTTCACACCATTCAGATAATAATCTGCCTTCCTGTTCTTGCCATCAAAGTGGATAACCTCACATTTAACCACATTAAACTGCATCTGCCATGCATCTGCCCACTCACCGAACCTGTCAAAGTCACCCTGCATCCTCATAGCATCCTCCTCACAGTTCACACTGCCACTTAGCTTTGTGTCATCTCCAAATTTTCTAATGTTACTTTTTATCCCTTCATCTAAATTATTAATATATATTGTAAATAGCTGCGGTCCCAGGACCAAGCCTTGCGGTACCCCACTAGTCACTGCCTGTCTGAAAGGGACCCGTTATTCCCTATTCTTTGTTTCTTGTCTGCCAACAAATCACCAACAAAACACCTTAGCAAAGGCTTTCCGAAAGTCCAGGTACACTACATCCACTTGCTCTCCCTTGTCCATTTTCCTAGTTACATTTTCAAAAAATTCCAGAAGATTAGTCAAGCATGATTTCCCCTTCATAAATCCATGCAGACTCGGTCCGATCCTGTTACTGCTATCCAAATGCGCCGCCATTTCATCTTTTATAATCGACTCCAGCATCTTCCCCACCACCGATGTCAGGCTAACTGGTCTATAATTGCCTTTCTCTTTCTAGCCATTCTTATCCACAGGAACTGATCCTGAATCTATAGAATATTGGAAAATGATCACCAATGCGTCCACGATTTCTTGAGCCACCTCCTTAGGTACAGCTGCTCCTCGACCTGCGATGGGGTTACGTTCAGATAAACCCATTGTAAATCGAAAATATCGTAAGTTGAAAACGCATTTAATACAATTTGATCATGTGACCGGAGGCTCGCTGCGGCTCGCTGCCGTTGCCCAGCGTTTGTACCATCGTAAAGTCGAAATATCGTAAGTCGAAGCATCGTAAATCGGGGAGCATCTGTACCCTGGGAAGCAGACCATCCGGCCCTGGGGATTTATCAGCCTCCAGTCCCATCAGTCTACCCAACACCATTTCCTACCTAATGTGAATTTCCTTCAGTTCCTCCATCACCCGAGGTCCTCTGGCCACTAGTACATCTGGGAGATTGGTTCTGTCTTCACTAAGTACCTGTTCATCCCCATAATAAATTCACCCGTTTCTGTCGTAGGCAAAATAGTTTCAAAAACATTGAGGGATGCCGTGAATCAGTGTTCAGAGAGACAGAAGTTAATCAATGACAGTTGGCAAGGATTTGTTAAGGAAAGATAGTCATTCCACCCTAACTGCATTTTCGAGGTTGTATAAGGTGCGTTAACGATGAGAAAACACTTGATCTTATGCACATGCATTTTATCAAGGCATTTGAGACACACAGCATCTCGACTCAAAATGTTGCCTACCCATGTTCTCCAGAATTGCTGCCTGACCCACTGAGTTATTTCAGCACCTTTGTGTTCTACGGATAATTCCAGCATCTGCAGTTCCTTGTGCCTCTATTTTACTGCTCCACTGCAAATCTCCTCAAGTGCTTTCTATTTGCAGAAACCCTTAGAAAATGTCTTACATTTGCGTGGTCGGCTTGTGAAGTGGAAGATGGCAACCCCAGCGCACAGAAGTGGAGGGGTGTCTGCTAGAGGCTTCTTCTATTACTTCCATAAAACGTTTCAGTAAGTTTATCTGGAACAATCTGCGTTTCAAAGTTTAGACTGGTTTGGATTCTCTGAATTGATAATTGCGAAGTCCCATATCATCTGTTTCAAAAAGAAGCCAGAAAGCCAACAGACCAGATTGAAATGTGCATTATTTTCAATGGCTAAAATTAAATTGGGGTCTTGTGAAAAGACTGCAACTAATTGGCTCAGGGAGATGGTCAAAATCTAAACGATTTGGGGTATTTATGAAAGACTTGCTATGGGTAATAAAATTTGATACAATTGTCGAGCTAATCATATATTCAGTTGTTTTATAAAATAATTTAGAACCAAAAGAAACACCAAGGATTTTATTGGTGCAAATGTACATTCTTTACTGGGATTAATAAATAAGAAGTCCAGATGCAGCTTGCATGTGAGATTTATATAAACGACCTGAAATTCCAGAGGTATGGTGCAGGTTTCTTGCTGCAACCCTGTTTGGAGAACAAGCAAACTGGGAACAGCTGCTTCCACCAAATTTAAGTCATTTCCTGAGGATACTGTCAGCCTCACAGTGACCTTCATTGTGAAGGGTAGGACAATAGACAATAGGTGCAGGAGTAGGCCATTCGGCCCTTCGAGCCAGCACCGCCAATCAATGTGATCATGGCTGATCATCCCCAATCAGTACCCCGTTCCTGCCTTCACCCCATATCCCCTGACTCCGCTATCTTTAAGAGCTCTATCTAGCTCGTAAGTCAGGGTATTTTACAAAAAATAGATTGCCAAAATTATTTTGCATTTAACTTGCACTATCAAAACGGATGTATATATTTTCTCTAAATTCCCACTGAAGAACTAATTCTATGATGCCTTGCTAACAGCCTCGAAACACGACATACCTGGTTGGACAGAGCATTTAAAATATATCAACACATCACATCTCAGCTACGACAAGTGTACATTTATGGCAATAAAATGCTTGATATTTCTCTTGTAATATTTTGATTTAGAAAATTCTTGAGTAAAACTGGAAATGATTTTGAAAAATTATTTGGATTACTTCTACAATTATAACAAACACCACAAATCTATTAAATTGATTGTGATGAAAAATCATTGACCTGAAAGATTGACAATTTCTCTCTACAGGGAGGGTGGGGGAGCTGAAAGCAATAATTTAAAAAAACAGACAAATTACAGCCAAGAACAGATTACCCCAGGCAGGGAAGTTCCCTGATAGGCCGATTGTTGGCTGGGGTGGTGGAATTACAAAAGGACTTTTAGTGGTGAAAGGGGATGGTGGTGTGTGGAGGGGGGGGGGGTGGGGGTGTGGGGAGGAGGGGGGTGGGGACAGGGGGTGGGTGAGTGAGAGGGAGCAGTTGGGGTGGGTGGGTGTTTGTAGAAGCTACCTAAAATTAGAGAATTTAATGTTCATACCCAGGGCTCGAAATTAGCGGTTGCCCGGGTGTCACTGACCACCCAAAGTGCCACCGGGCATCCTAAACTGCGAGTCATTTTGCCCGGCTTGGCAACTTGGTTTATAACGAAGATAGACACAAAAAACTGGAGTAACTCCGCGGGTCCGGCAGCATCTCTGGAGAAAAGGAACGTGATGTTTTGTGTCGGCGACGGCTGTGGCAAAGATGCTAAGTGTGGCGTGACGGAGGGTCGGAGCAAATGACGGGCCCACACAGCAGCAGCGGCAGTGGCTCCATCTCCTCCTCCTGGGACTGAGGATAGAGCGCGGTGATTGGCGGAGGGTGACGTGCCAAAACACTCTCGACAGACCTGCACCACAGCCAGGATCGATCCCGGTCTCCAGCGCTGCAATCGCTGCCGAACCGCCACTGAACCACCCCCCCCGAGGGTGGCTAGAGACGTCAGGGGTCGGACGGGCACGGCGCACCCAGGCCAACAGCCAGCGCAGAGCAGCGCTAAACCCAGCTCAACTCTGCCTGTCCCGCCAGGTTAACTTACAACCCTGTCTGGATTGAGACAGGGCTGTAGGCGAGACAGGCAGTGTTGAGCTGCATTTAGCGCTGGATTGAGCTGAAATTACCGTTCACAGGGCGTCCGAAGCCTCGCGCGTGTGAGTGTGCGCATGTGCGCGTGGCCGCCAGGATATTCTGTCCCCCGGTCCCTTCCATATTTTGATAGCGATTTCTGTGCCTTGGACGGCCAAGGCAGCGATGATGCCGGTGTTGTCCGAGGAGCGCTGGCCTTCCTTCCCACTTCCTCTGCCCCTTCCTCTCCCTCTCTCTCTCTCTTTGTACGCCCCCCTCCACTCCCCTTATCCTGAGACCCCTCCTCTCCATCCCGCACTGATCCCCATACCTGCCTCTATTCAGTCCTCTGACATCCCCTGTGCTCCCATCCTCATCTAGTTTCCCCCCCCCCCCCATCTATTCATCCTGCACTGATCTCCCTATCCACCTCGCACTGATTCTCCTGCCACTCCCCATCAATCCTACACTGATCCCCCAATTCCTGTACTGATCCCCCTTCCCATCCATCCTGCACTGCTCCTCCCCTTCATCCTGCACTGCTCCCCCCATCCATCCTGCACAGATCCCCCCCATTCTACCCACTGTCATCCCCTGCGCTCTCTCCTCACAATTTTACCTACTCCAACCAACACGCACTAATTCCCCTGCCTCAATCCATCCAATCCACACCGATTTCCTTGTCAACCCCCCCCCCCCACCACCCACCACCATCTATCCATCCTGCACTGATTCACAACCCCCCCCCCCCCCCCCCCCCGACCCTATTGTGCTGGAAATGTCTTCAGAGCTAACATTGACTATGTTTAATAACGGAATGCAATCAAATATGTTTTAATTCCCAATGTTATTATTTATTTTAATCCATAAAGATGGATTAATTCAATTGTGAACACGTGAAACATTAAAACCGCAGTGTTCGATTGTCACTGCTACCGTTGACACGTTATTACAGAATTCATTTTAATGGCAAATCAATGCTCTTAATATGGAGTATCAGCACTGTAGTTATTTAATGAGCAACATTCACAACTATACATTGGATTTATCCAGGTTTTACTTCTACAATCAGTCATATACATCACAAATTTGGTCAGGAGATATTTCAGTTGAAATTTTAACGTTAATTCTGAAGTGGGAATGATGGAAAAAGCGTTTATCAACAATTTTTTTTAAAATTTGGTGCTAACAAACTGGATATCTTCATTGCTGTTCACAACACATACATCTAATCTGAATGTCCGGTAATGTGGCATCTTGACACCTTTAATATATTACCAAAAGAACATTTGCTGCAGTTATGTCCTTTGGCCATCTCTTGTTAGTTAGTGTAATGTTTAACCTGTCAGATGGGTATAGTCAGTTTTAACAGCTATTATCATAAAATGCCTTTAGAAAATTCCTTGCAACCTGTATATTTTGTTGTGGATAAATTATGTGGGAAGCGAGAGTGTTTCTGTACCAATAGCAATAACGACCCATGCTATGGCCATGTCATGATAATTTTCAGTCCTTCATAGAAAACATGCTTGCATCAATCTGTAGTGTGCATGGTTAAGCATATATGTTATCAAGGTCCAGGATTTATTGACACAGGTTGATCATACGCTGAATAATCCAACCACATTTTTGTTTGGAAGTCGAAAGAAATAATAAAAATTGCATTAATTGCAATGTGTAAAAAGAGTTGAGATACTGTATTATAATTTTGCTGCATGTCATTGTGGTATATATTATGTCTTGATTGGTGAATATGTTAGTTTGTGACTTTATTTGAAGCAGAAATAATATGTGAATTCTTCATTGAGCATAATTCCGACTGGTAACTACGCACTTCGTCCGGGCACGAGTCATGTAAGCCATCTTAAATGACCACCTAAACTGTCCTTTGGCAACCTAAAAAGCTGCCAAGGTTGACCGGCTGGCAACAGGGAAAAAAAGTTAAGCGAGAGCCCTGATACCGCTGGGTTGTAAACTACCCAAACAAAATATGACGTCCCTCCAATTCACATGTGGCCTCACTATTCACCATTAGCGATGTCTTAGGTCGGCATGGTGGCATAGCTATTGCCTTACCGAGCCAGAGACCTGGGTTCAATCCTAACTACAGGTGATTGTCTGTGTAGAGTTTGTACGTTCTCCCTGTGACCTGCGTGGGTTTTCTCCAAGATCTTCAGTTTCCTCCCACACTCCAAAGACGTACAGGTTTGTAGGTTAACTGGCTTGGTGTAAATGTAAAAATTGTCCCTACTGTGTGTAGGATAGCGTTAATGTGCTGGGATCATTGGTCGGTGCGGACTCGGTGGGCCAAATGCCTGTTTCTGCACTGTATCTCTCTACTAATCTAATGTATTTCAGAAGATATGAAACATTTTTTTAGTCCTCCAGAAGGAACAAGCACAAAACTAAATTTTATATGCACTTCCAAAAAAAACTCAGGAGAGTCGAATAACAAGGTGGTGCAAGTACACTGGCCGTCCATTTCTTGGCACATGATGAAATCAGACTTCAAACAGGTGCCAAGAGCATTTACTCTTTATGCCAACCATAAGAGCCAAGTGAAATGAGTTTGTGTAACCAAATCCAGACATATAAAGGAAAACGGCCAAAGAAAAAAAATCTATCCAAGTTTTTTGAAGATTTGGCCAAAAAGAATTGGGACAGACTTGTAGACGTATATTTGGATTTCAATAAGGCATCTGATAAGGTTCCACGTGGTAGGCTGCTCTGGAAGGTTGGATTGCATGGGATCCAAGGAGAGATAGCCGACATGATTGAAAATTGGAAAGAAGCACAGAGCAGAAGAAGGTTGCTTCGAGGAATGGAGGCCTGTGGCCAGTGGTGTGCCTCAGGGTTCGGTGCTTGGACTACTACTGTTTGACATCTCCATCAATGATTTGGATGAGTATGTAGAAGGCGTGATTGGTAAGTTTGTAGATGACACTAAAGTGGGTGGTATTGTAGATAGCGAAGGTGGTTGACAAAAACTGCACGTGATTTTGATCAGTTGGACAGGTGGGCTGAGGAGTGATGGATCGAGTTTAATACAGAGAAGTGCAAGGTGTTGCATTTTGGTAAGTCTATGGGGCATCTAGATGTGCAGGTGCACAGTTCCTTGGAAGTAGTGACACGAGTAGATAGGGTGGTCAAGGAGGCTTTCGGCACAATGGCCTTCATTAGTCTAAGTATTGAGTAGAGGTGGGAGGCCATGTTACATTTGTACAGGACATTGATGAGGTGACATTTGGAGCATTGTGTTCAATTTTGGTCACTGTCATAGGTAAGATGTTTTTAAGCTGGAAAGGATGCAGAGAAGATTTACGAGAATGTTGTCAGGACTAGAGGGCCTGAGCTGCAGGACTAGGTTGGGGAGGTAATACTTTATTCCTTGGAGGGGTGATTTGATGCAGGTGTATAAGATCATGGGAAGTTTAGATAGAGTAAATGCAGTGTCTTTTACCCAGAGTAGAGGAATCAAGAACCAGAGGACAACGGTTTAAAGTGAGAGGGGAAAGATTTTATAGACACAAGAGGCAACTTGTTTTTACACATAGGGTGGTAGGTATATGAAATGAGCTGCCGGAGGAGGTAATTGAGGCAGATACTATCACGATGATTAAAAAACATTTGGACAGGTACATGGATAGCATAGGTTTGGTGGGATTGGGCCAAACACAGGCATATGGGGCATGTTGGTCGGTGTGGGCAAGTTGGGCCGAGGATCCTGTTTCTACGCTGTATGACTGTAACTCTAAATATCGAGGGCACTGAAAAGGGAATCAAAATGGCTTGGAACTTGAAATGGTGCATTTCTAAAGATTTATCAGCTTCCATCCAGTAATAAATGCCAACCATTTACAATGTGCTAAAACTGTACATATTGACCACAGCATGTCCTTGTAAATAGTGAGAAACAGATGTGTGCTACTGTGGATTTAATCACATTACCATCATTTTTAAACAAATGCCAAGATACTGCTTCCATTCATATTATGCTTTTATGACCATTAAACACCTTAGAACATAGTTCAGGACAAATTATATTTGATGATCAATTTCTCCAGTATAGTGCTAACCTTTCACAGATGACACCACCATTGTGGGCCGGATATCAAATAATGCTGAAACAGAGAACAGGAAGGAGATTGAGGACCTGGTGTTGAGACAACAACCTTTCTCTCAACGTCAGCAAGACGAAGGAGATAGTGATCGACTTCAGGACGTGAAGCGGTACACATACCCCAGTTAGCATTGACGGTGCCAAAGTAGAGATGGATGAAAATTTCAATATATTAGGAGTCAATATCACCAACAACCTCTCCTGGACCACCCATATTGAAGCAACGACGAAGAAAGCACCAACGCCTCTACTTCCTTAAGGCCCTGTCCCACTTTCCCGAGTTACTCACGAACTCTCCTGAGTTTTCCCCTTGATTCAAACTCAGAGAGTTACGGTAATAGCCATTTGTAGATACCCGGGGCTATTTTTTATTTAACTCGTGGACATTTTTCAACATGTTGAAAAAACGTCCCGACTTACCTGATGCCCCGAGTTGGCATAACGAGCCGCTACGAAACATCTACGGACTCCTCCGGCCTCCTACGAGATCGCTACCGACGTTCCCCGAGTTCGATTCAAGGGGAAAACTCGGGAGAGTTTGTGAGTAACTCGGGAAAGTGGGGCAGGGCCTTAAGAATGCATAGGAAGTTTGGCATGTCCCCATACAACTCTCACCAACTTCTACAGTTGCACCATAGAAAGCATTTTATCAGGATGCATCGCAGCTTGGTTTGGGAACAGCACCATCCAAGACCGCAAGAAATTGCAACGAATTGTGGATGCAGCCCAGACCATCACACAAACCAACCTCCCTTTTATGGAAGCTAGACACAATGTGCTGGTGTAACTCAGCGGGACAGGCAGCATCTCTGGAGAGGAATGGGTGAGGTTTCAGACCCGAAAATGCATCTATTGGATGGAGATGGTAATTTTGTCCCTATTGACTTACTGCCATTCTGAGGGTAATAAACAGAATGAATATTACCTCAATCTAGGGTCCCGACCCAAAACATTGCCTCTCCAATCCCTGCACAGATACTGCCTGACCCACTGAGTTCCTCCAGCACTTCTGCTTGAGTTTGACTTTGATGGCTTTCTAAATGCTGACCCCACTAGTCACTGCCTGCCATTCTGAAAAGGACCCGTTTACTCCTACTCTTCGCTTCCTGTTTACCAGCCAGTTCTCTATCCACATCAATACTGAACCCCCAATAACGTGTGCTTTAAGTTTGTATACTAATCTCTTATGTGGGACCTTGTCGAAAGCATTCTGAAAGTCCACATATAACACATCCACTGGTTCTCCCTTATCCACTCGACTCGTTACATCCTCGAAAAATTCTATAAGATTCGTCAGACATGATTTACCTTTCGTAAATCCATGCTGACTTTGTCCAATGATTTCACCACTTTCCAAATATGCTGCTATCCCATCTTTAATAACTGACTCTAACAGTTTCCCCACTACCGATGTTAGACTAACTGGTCTGTAATTCCCCGTTTTCTCTCTCCCTCCCTTTTTAAAAAGTGGGGTTACATTAGCTACCCTCCAATCCTCAGGAACTACTCCAGAATCTAAGGAGTTTTGAAAAATTATCACTAATGCATCCACTATTTCTAGGGCTACTTCCTTAAGTACTTTGGGATGCAGCCTATCTGGCCCTGGGGATTTATCGGCCTTTAATCCATTCAATTTACCTAATACCACTTCCCGGCTAACCTGGATTTCACTCAGTTCCTCCATCTCATTTGACCCGCGGTCCCCTGCTATTTCCGGCAGATTATTTATGTCTTCCTTAGTGAAGACAGAACCAAAGTAGTTATTCAATTGGTCTGCCATGTCCTTGTTCCCCATGATCAATTCACCTGTTTCTGACTGCAAGGGACCTACATTTGTTTTAACTAATCTCTTTCTCTTCACATATCTATAAAAACTTTTGCAGTCCGTTTTTATGTTCCCTGACAATTTTCTTTCATAATCTATTTTCCCTTTCCTAATTAAGCCCTTTGTCCTCCTCTGCTGGACTCTGAATTTCTCCCAGTCCTCTGGTAGGCTGCTTTTTCTGGCTAATTTGTACGCTTCATCTTTTGTTTTGATACTATCCCTGATTTCCCTTGTTATCCACGGATGCACTACCTTCCCTGATTTATTCTTTTGCCAAACTGGGATGAACAATTGTTGTAGTTCATCCATGCAGTCTTTAAATGCCTTCCATTGCATATCCACCGTCAACCCTTTAAGAATCAATTGCCAGTCAATCTTGGCCAGTTCACGTCTCATACCCTCAAAGTTACCTTTCTTTAAGTTCAGAACCCTTGTTTCTGAATTAACAATGTCACTCTCCATCCTAATGAAGAACTCAACCATATTATGGTCACTCTTGCCCAAGGGGCCATGCACAACAAGACTGCTAACTAACCCTTCCTCATTACTCAATACCCAGTCTAGAATAGCATGCTCTCTTGTTGGTTCCTCTACATGTTGGTTTAGAAAACTATCCCGCATACATTCCAAGAAATCCTCTTCCTCAGCACCCCTGCCAATTTGATTCACCCAATCTATATGTAGATTGAAGTCACCCATTATAACTGTTTTACCTTTGTTGCACGCATTTCTAATTTCCTGTTTGATGCCATCCCCAACTCCACTACTACTGTTAGGTGGCCTGTACACAACACCCACTAGCGTTTTCTGCCCCTTAGTGTTTCGTAGCTCTACCCATATCGATTCCACATTCTCCAAGCTAATGTCCTTCCTTTCCATTGCGTTAATCTCCTCTCTAACCAGCAGCACTACCCCACCTCCTTTTCCTTTCTTTTCAGCTCTCAGCCTTGGTCACCCTGGAGCCATGTCTCCGTGATCCCAACTATATCATAATCATTAATAGCTATCTGCACATTCAACTCATCCACCTTATTACGAATGCTCCTTTCATTGAGACACAAAGCCTTCAGGCTTGTTTTTACAACGCTCTTACAATTATGTTGAAAAGTGGCCCTTTTTTTAATTTTGCCCTGGATTTGTCTGCCTGCCAATTTTACTTTTCACCTTGCTACCTATTGCTTCTACCCTCATTTTACACCCCTCTGTCTCTCTGCTCACACATTTAAGAAACACACCACCTCTTATTCTCTGTTTATTATTTTTTTCTTCTTTCCCCCCCTACATGTTGGGTCTGAGTGCTTCCCTTCTGCCTCACACACTGTCTACTAGCTTTCTCTGTTTGAGTCCCTCCCCCCAACCGTTCTAGTTTAAAGTCTCCCCTGATATTGGTCCCCCTCGGATTTATACATCATGCTGCCTCGGCGAGGACGAGTCACACCCTGGCCACTCACTCTTCTCCCATCAGGCAATAGGAAAAGAAGTATGAAAACGCACACCACAGGATGCGGGAACAATTTCTTCCCAGCTGTTATCAGGCAGCTGAATCATCCTACCACAACCTGAGAGCAGTGCAAAACTACTACTATCTAACTCTTTGATGACCCTTGGACTATCCTTAATCAAACTTTGCTGGCTTTACCTTGCACTAAGCGTTATTCCCTTATCGTGTATCTATACACTGTAAATGGATCGATTGTAATCATGTATTGTCTTTCTGCTGACTGGTTAGCACACAACAAAAGCTTTCACTTGACCTCGACACATGTGACAATAAACTGAACTAAACCAAGCTAAACTAAACTGAATCTTTCTGAAGCTCAGCTCTTGATAATATCTGGCAATTCCCAAGAAATAAGGATTAAAGATAAACAACAGGAAAATCCGAAGTGAATTAATAAATAATGCATATTGGAAATGCAGGGGAATAAAACGCCATTTGACTGGGTGGGTCAGTTTGAGATCGTAAGTCATGGATTTAACCTCCGGAAAAATACATGATGAATGAGCAGCATTTTATCTCAATTATGTGGGCACAATGCCTGGTATTAGTCATCATCTACAAAAACATGCCTTAAATTGCTTTACAATCGTAAGAATATGTCTTACCAACATCAAGAAAGAAATTATTTCCTTAAAGATCCATCGTAACAGGAGTCTTTTTCTCCAGCAAACTTAAAACACCACTGTATAATGCCATAATTATACAAATAAATTGGAGACACAAGTGACTGCAGATGTTGGATTCAGGAACAACAAACAATTTGCTGGAGGAGCACAGAGGGCTAAATAATATTGATGCAGAGAAAGGTATTGTTGGCATTCAGGACCAATGGATGGTTTTGACCAGAAACATCAACAATTACTTCCCCATCACCCCTATTTCAACAAAATAGAGAGAGTACAGAGGAGATTTACTAGAATGTTGCCTGGGTTTCAGCAACTAAGTTACAGAGAAAGGTTGAACAAGTTAGGTCTTTATTCTTTGGAGCGCAGAAGATTAAGAGGGGACTTGATAGAGGTCTTTAAAATTATGAGCGGGTTAGACAGAGTGGACGTGGATAAGCTTTTCCCATTGAGAGTAGGGAAGATTCAAACAAGGGGACATGAGAATTAAGGGACAGGAGTTTAGGGGTAACATTAGGGGGAACTTCTTTACTCAGAGAGTGGTAGCTGTGTGGAATGAGCTTCCAGTGGAAGTGGTGGAGGCAGGTTCGATTTTATCCTTTAAAAATAGATTGGATGGGTATATGGATGGGAAAGGAATGGAGGGTTATGGTCTGAGTGCAGGTAGATGGGACTAGGGGGAAGTAAATAAAATGTAAAAAAAATAATAATAAAAATAAAAATAATTTTAAAAAGTGTTCGGCACGGACTTGAAGGGCCGAGATGGCCTGTTTCCGTGCTGTTATGGTTATATGGTTAAATGCTGCTCGACCCACAGAGTTCCAGCAGAATGTTTATACGGATAGATTGTTTGAATAATTGTGAACATACAAAACGTCAACTTGTCTCCATAATGCACAGCAACAAAATACATCCTTGGGTGCTAAGATACCAGGAGATCCCATCACTAGGCTGAACAAATTCTGTGTTTCTGCTTCTCAGACTGCTGTCAGGTATTACTTGTCACTTAGATCTAAGTTTGAAGAATATACCCTACAAAATGCAATAGGAATTTCATTTGCAGGTAATATGGTGATGCGGAGTGTTAGGACAATAGGATTCAATGCTTTTCAGGCTGTGAGAAAACTTTGGTTTGCTTCCTGCTTCACTCAATATGAACGAAGTCCAGCAGAAGCTCCAGCAGGGGGCAGGAGAAATAAGGTTCTGTACTAGGGCAATTAGACGAAGAAAAGTGATAATCATTTTATAAAGTGAGCTCTCACTGGCAAATGCTGACACTGTCAAACAAAAGGCACTAGCACTCAACATGGGAATAGCAGCATTCTGGGACCTCAATACACAGGAAGCTAATAACTCAGCAGGTCAGGCAGCATCTCTGGAGAGAAGGAATGGGTGACGTTTCGAGTCGAGACGTCACCCATTCCTTCTCTCCAGAGATGCTGCCTGACCCGCTGAATTACTTCAGCATTTTGTGTCTATCTTCGGTTTAAACCAGCATCTGCAGTTCTTTCCTACACACAGGAAGCTAATCACAGATCTCAGATCTACTGAGGTGGAACTAAGCAGTGATTCTCCAGCATTTCCACTGGGAAATTGCAGTGTTAGGTTGGATCCTACGCAAGGTTCGAGATATCAGGATCTGAGATCCCTTTGATTTCAATGGGTAGGAATGCAGATTAGACAAACAGAGTACATTGAGAAGATCAGCGCAGAATGGAGAACACAAATCAAAAGAGACAAACGCCTATCTTTGGCATTATACCCCTTCAATGATTATAAAGAACTGCAATTGTAAAGAATAAATGTTTTAAAGATAAGATGTGTCCAAAAAGAAATCAATCACTATTCAAAACCTATTCAAAACTTTTACTCCTAACAAAATAGGATAATCTTCTCTCCAAAGGCATTTTGCATCAGTCCCATGTAAAGAAAGTATATTTAACAGAAGGTAACACCAAATGCCATCTGTGACTGGTGGGACAGGGGCAGGCACGCATCTTAAATGATTAAAAGGTGAAACCTTTGACTGAGATTCACAATGGTTTTGTTAATAGTTATATCCATAAATGGGCAATTCCCAAGTGAAGGCTGTAAAGTAATGTTATCACTCAGTAGGGGCCTATATGCTACACAGCTGGATTCCTCAGGGTTTGCTCAGATTTTCCAGATGTCACATGTAAACATCATGGACTTTCTTATATCAATGGGAGAAATTGGTCGCCAGAAGAAAGGTAAGTAAAAGTTTATATTAGTTGAGTAGGTTAATCGAATATGTTAATCCTTTAATTTCTTTCATTGCATGTTTTAAAAGTTTTAACTGATTTTTAGTGTTTTTAACTTTTAAGAGGTCTGATTAGTAGAGAATGCTGTTGAATGTCAAAGACACTCGTAAACATTTAATTTAAACAGGAGGTTTAACAGCTGGCAAGACAGGGATTATGGTTCTGTGCTAATGAAGGCCTTGCCTATAGGCATGGGTTATAAGGTCATAAGTGATAGGAGCAGAATTAGTTTGTTCAGCCCATCATGACTACTCCACCATTCAATCATGGCTGATCTATTTCTTCCTCCTAACCCCCTTCTCCTCCCTTCTCCCCATAACCCCCGACACCCGTACTAATCAAGTATCTATCTATCTCTGCCTTAAAAATATCCATTGAATTGGCCTCCACATTCTTCTGCGGCAAAGAATTCCACAGATTCGCCACCCTCTGACCAATGAAATTTCTCATCTCATCTCCTTCCTAAAGGAACGTCCTTTAATTCTGAGGCTGTGCCCTCTAGTCCGAGGTGGACAATGAATTCAAGATGAAACAGACAGTGCACGGCGCAGACAATCAATTTAGTTGAGGTAGCCGCAGATCTGCACCCAGTATAATTTGTTAATTATTTAGTTAATGCAATTAAGTAATTAAGAAATAAAAATATATAAATATTGAAATTAAACAAGGACACTCAAAGAAATATTTGAACCCATTGCCACTGTGGATATTCTCCAAAAGGAGAGTGTAGACTATGTTACCTGAGTGGAGTGTTCACTCTGCTTAGAGTCCCTTTTCCCAGTTTCTGAAAGTCTCGTTCTGAAGTGTACTTTTGATAGAGTGGAAGTCCCATTGGGAAGCTGCTTTTCTATATCCTGATCATCAGTGGCAATGTTGGCTTTGGGGGTACAATCTGGGTCCACTGCTTCCATTTTTGTACATTCAGGCTCCAAGGCCACGTGATATCCATTCTCTTGCTCAGAGTCGTGACTCTCCCGGCTGTCTCTGTTAAGTGAAGAGCGGGAAACAACACCAAACTTTCGAGTCCGTTTGCCATTTTGCGTGGGGCTTTGACTTGGATCAGAGGTGCTGTTGCTTATGCTGGGTTCAACTTTGGTGCCGTTAGAAGGAGGAGGAGGAGCTTTGCGTTTGATCCGACGGAGCATGATCAGGTAGACACTTCCGCCATTCCAGCACTGGTCAGCCAGGTAACTGTAATACAAGCAGAGTGGCTTCGTCAAATAAACATTTGCATCCAGAATAAACTAGGAGAAGCATTCTGTGTTATTGTAATAAGATTAAATTCCTCCTTGCGCAAATATAGCAGAATGTTGTTCTATTTTGTGCCCATATTGATTTTACAGTCAACAGAAACATTTTACCTCACATGCATGTGTCATAATACCTGTCCTCTCACAATTCATTTCAGTCATTTAGAAGGGATTTGCACATATATTTGATTATGATTAATGAGTAGAAATACTTAAAGAGCATGCACTCACATTCTTAGCTCATGTTCACAATGTGTTACGTCAGCCATGGTGAGAAAGATTCATCCGTTCATTAACCAAAGTGCACTACATAGATCTTTAACATTGTAAAATGCCTGAAGACACTTCAGAGATGCATTATTTGGCAGCCACATCACATAATAGGAAAATCTTAGTCAAAGAATCTTTAAAAAGGCTAAAGAGGTGGTATGATGGCATGGATTAAGAAGGGAAGTTTAGAGCTAAGAACCTAGACACAGCCAAAGAGGTGTATAGGAGGGAACTTCAGATGCTGGTTTAAATTAAAGATAGTCCCAAAAAGCTGGAGTAACTCAGCAGGCCAGACAGCAACTCTTGAGAAAAGTAATAGGTGATGTTTCGGGTTGCGGCCCTTCTTCAGACTTCTTCACACTAAACAAATCCAGCATTTCTGTTTTCAAAGAGTTGGAGGTCAGGAGAAATTCACAAAGGCAAGGTTGAGGACAAGGGATGCAAGAGGAATTTGAGAGCACGGACGAGAGAATTAAACTCATGGCATTGCTCAATAAGGAATGATTTTGGTCAGGTTAAAGAGTGAAAAGGGCTTTGCATGAAACAAAGGACCTGTCTCCACACTGTATGACTCGACACAATTCACAATACCTGAAGACTCTACCTCTGATATAGCAGTAGAGGATCAGCACGCAGAGTGGAGAACTCAATTCTGAAGAGCAAAGGGCATGAGTTTGGATAGTGCGAAGGAGCCAACTGCAACGGCTAGGAAGAAAAGAGTCAAATATCTCCAATAACATGATTGCAAGATGCTGTGAAGACCTGGATATCAAGCCAGTGAATTTCAAATAGAAAAGACTCTGTGGTCTTTGTACTGAGCTGCAGAAGCCACTAAGGAAAGCACTGGTGGAAGATTTTGAAATTTCCAAAAGTTTCAACTGACTTATGTAGCTGATCATTATTATATAGTCTGTATTTGCATGAAATGCTGCACCTGCCCCAATCTTTGCCACTTTTACCCCAAAAATGATGAGCTGCTGGGGCTTGCTGCAGTACATCATTCAAGAGACAACATTTTAGGTGTAAACATAAATCATAACCACATTGGAATCAGATTCATGCCATGATCAGCTTTCATCCATGTCCAAATATTTACACTTCCAGTAAAGAACAGACTTATTTCCTTTCTATTAACTCTGCATTACCATATAAATCACAGCATCCTTCTGCCAGAGGGTCTACAATCATCAACATCACATAGATAAAGCACAAAATGGTGGAGTAATTCAGCGGGTCATGCAACAGCTGTGGATAGAATAATAGGTGGTGTTTCAGGTCGGAACCAACAATAAAATTTTCAACAAGACCAATATTGAAATCAGGGTTCTCCTGTCTAGATTACAAATTATTCGATTTTCTTTCTGGACCTTTGACGCTTATAATGGCATGGTGGCATCTGGATGTGCACAGTGTCGACAATGGTACCAATATGCAGCTACATGGCACGCCATTTATGCAGCCTACAGCCACTCATTCAGAAATAGATCCTCACGGGTAAGTCTGCTTTGCTATCACTAAAACACATCCTGGTCCAAGAACCACAATGCTTGAAACGCACATCAGACAGGCCCACTTTGGGAAACTTATTTTGCAAGTAATTCAGTGAACATGGTGAACTAAGGCCTGTTTTACTGTGTGTGTTACAATTTGCAGTTTTTCAATTCTCCACCCAAAAAAATATCAACCATTGGCTTGCTCATACCTGTTCAGCTGTAGAAGAATTTTTGGATATTTCAAAATTGAGCGTTTTTCCTCCTGCGATTTTCCTGCCTCAGGCTTAACAATCCGCAGTTCTTTTCTTGCAACCTGTCTCACAGCTACTGTTCTTATCTCTGGCCTTTGTTCCAAACACTTGCCTGTCAAACCCCCTTGTGCCAACCCATTACCTGCCACACTTTGTCCTGGCTCTCCCCTTTGTCCACACGTACACACACACATGTGTACGTATACACGTACACATACACGTACACACAGTCTGAAGAAGGGTCTCAACCCGAAATGTCACCTATCATGTTTTCCAGAATTGCTGCCTGACCTTTCGCGCCTTTTCGTGCCTGTGCGGCTCAGCCATTCATCAGGTAACTGAGACATTAGAACTAAAACATCAAGGTATTTGGATCGGTCCGTCACAATTTCAACCACTTTATAAAATTCCACTTATCACCATGTGTGCTAAGTTTATAAATGGAATCCTGTACCAGTAGAAAGAAGCTGATGGCTGTACAGGCCAATTAATTGTTCACCAAAATCTGCAAACAATTATCTTCAAAAGTCGTAAATACTCCTGCATGCCTTGCCATTTCCTCTTTTAATGGCAGTTATCTTAAACTCCAACTGAACAGCCAAACTTATCATGATTACCTTATCTGTACAGCAGCCACAGAATCTCACATAGTTTCTGATTTGGGGTCACAACATGATTTGCACGATAACAGTGTATTATGTTTAATTTTTCACAGCCACCAAGTCAACACTTTGAAGACCGTCAAAATGACCGCCCCAGTGAAGTCAGTAGAACAACAACCCAGTAGCTTTTACAACATGTGTTTGATCTGCTCAACTCGGTTAGTCCAGGCACAAATAAGCCCTTTGAACAAAAACTCTCACAATTTGGGAACTCAACCAACCAAGTTCCATTGACTAGGTTGTAAGTCTCAACTCTGTAAATAAAATAAAATCTAGGACAGCGTTAATACAAATCAGAATTGATTTTTCTTTTCATATATAAAATTGTAAAAATGTTTTCTTTCTACAAAATCTGAAGCAATCCAATCACAATCAATAAATATAGCAAATGAAACTCAAGCAATTCTAAACAATGAATAAATAATGCAATGAATAAAGAGGGGTCTCGATGACATTTAGTGGGGAAATCGGCGTGCCCGTTCTGGATTAAAAACCAGTAGTACTTAAGTAGGTTTAAGGTGAAGGGGGAATGATTTAATAGGAACCTGAGGGCTAACTTTTTCACACAATGGTGTGGATGTATGGAACAAGCTGCCAGAAGAGGTAGTTGAGGCATCCCAACATTTAAGAAGCAGTTAGACCGGTACATGGATTGGACAGGTTTGAAGGCATATGGACTAAATGCTGGCAGGTGGGACTAGTGTAGCTGGGAGATGTTGGCCAGTGTGGGCAAGTTGGGACAAAGGGCCTGTTTCCACACTGTATCACTCTATGACACTCTATGACTCTACTGACTATTTCCCAATTTATGAGAGATATGGTACTAGAGGTACGAGTTGATGAAACATAAAATGTATACCGTGCTTGCATCAGAATACCAAATGCAGATATTATCTCAGCAACTAAAAACATGTGGACATGCAAGGAGAGACAGTGAGTTAGTCATACAATGCAAATGAGATAATGTGCATAACTCAAGACATAAAGACACCCGAATCACTAGATTCAGCAAAAAAAACTCAACGAGGGACTCAACAGGACTAAGTGGGTCAGTCAGCATCTGTGGAAGGAAATCTTCCCTCCAACCTGGATTATAAAACTAGTTCTACAAACTGCACAATGAAGAGGACATTGAAAGAGCAGTGTTTTGGGTTGGGACTCCACTAAAGAAAAGGCTTGCAGCCCAAAACACCATCTGTCCATTTATCTCGATGGATGCTGCCCCATCTGCTGATTCCACCAGCAGTTTAACTTATTCACTCTATGAATTTATTTTTCTTTTGGTTTGGATTTTCAACATTAGCAAGTATTTTAAAGAAATACCGAAAAAGCACCAGTGAGTCCCATAAAAAAAAAATTACACTTAAACGAAACTTGGATATTATTCAGATTATTAAAGATGAGGTCAACTCTTCAATCAAGTCCACACATATGCAGTGTAGTCGCCAAAATTTCTGAGCCTAGCCACAATTTTCACTGGAACTGTATTGATTACCTTCAGCACTGACTTCTGCCCATCAGAAAGCCAGTACACCTCAGAGTACATAATTACACATAGTGCACCAGCATTTTGTTGTCTCTGTACTGTACACTGCACAATGACAATTAAAGATTGAATTGAATTGAATTGAATTGAATTTACATGTTTGCCATGTTTTAACATTGGGGATCCAATGATTCCTACTGTAGGAGGTCCTTGTACTCCGTGTTTAGAGGTTCTGCGTCAAACATAGCCATAGGACTGACTAGTTTGTGACCTGTAGTATCATGCTCATGGTACAGTTCAGGCTAATACTCCAGACTCCATACAATCAAGTGACAACAGATCAGTTTAGGACATCGTTCATTCTAAAAATAACCAGCTACACTTTTGCGCATCATTTATCTAATATTGGCAACTATCCATGATAAACATGTATTGTGCAAGTGATGGTCAGTGCACCCCAGTGACACTGGTCGCAGTAGATACTGTTAATTAGAACTTCATCAGCATATTTTAATATTTTTTTCTGTATATTCCTTGTATGTTATTTATGTCTTGGCTGTGGAAACATTTCAACAGTCTTCCCAAAAACTTTTGAACTATTATTACATTTGTAATACGCCAGCCAGCGAGGCACCTCCAATGGCCAGAAATCTTCTCCATCGAACTGAAAGATTAGATTAAATATTTTCAACCTGAAATTAAATATACCAGATGGCTTACTGAGGCCGTCTGATGCCTGATATCAGCTTCTGTCTCTATCTGCCTAGAGATGCTGTCTGTGTCATACACTGTACCTGTGGAAATGAGGGATAAGTGATAGAATAATCATTAATTCTGTTCCCTCAGAGAAAAAGGCCCCTTCATTATTATTCACCACTACATTAAAAGTTTAATCCTCAAAAGAAATACTGACAGGCACAAAGGAACTGAGTCTCTTCATTAGAGATTTGTCCAATAAACTTTTTAATGGATTGAAAATTGACCCCAGATGACTAATAAAAATGAAATAAATATTGATTAAACTACGATAACATAGAACTTAACAGCACAGGAACAGGGCCTTTGGCCACAATGTCCATGCAGAACATGTTGCCAAGTTAAATGAATCTCCTCAGCCCACACCAGATCCATATCCCTCCATTCACTGTATATCCAAGTGCATATCTGAAAGCCTCTTCAACGCAACTGTCGTATCTGTTTCTTCCACCACCCCGGCAACTCGTTCCAGGCACCCACCATCCTCTGTGTAAAAAAACTGCCCCACACATCCCCTTTAAACTTTGCCCCTCTCTGCTTAAAGCATTGCCCTCTAGTCTAACATTTCACATTGGGAAAACATTTCTGGCTGCTTACCCTATATACTTCTAACAGGTCTTCCCTCAGCCTCTGATGCATCAGAGAAAACAATCCAAGTTTGTACAATCTCTCCTTATAGCTAATACACTCTAATACAGGCAACATTCTGGTAAACATCTGCACCTTCTGGGGCAACCAGAACTACAAACTATACACCAAACATGACCCAACCAAAGGCCTATGCATCTTCAACATGACTTTATGTCTCTTGCATACAAAACTATTCCACTTTGGTGTTGTCTGCAGACTTACTTCAGGGCTCTTGCTTAACTTTTTTTCCCTGTTGCCAGCTTTTTAGGTTGCCAAATGACATTTTAGGTGGTCATTTAAGATGGCTTGCATGACGCGTGCGATAATGTGCTCGGACGAAGTGCGTAGTTACCAGTCGGAATTATACTCAATGAAGCATTCACATATTATTTCTGCTTCAAATAAAGTCACAAACTAAACATATTCACCAATCAAGACATGATATATCCCACAATGACATGCAGCAAAATTATAAGACAGTATCTCAACTCTTTTTACACATTGCAATTAATGCAATTTCTATTAGTTCTTTCCACTTCCAAACAAAAATGTGGTTGGATTATTCAGCGTATGATCAGCCTGTGTCAATAAATCCTGGACCATGGTAACATATATGCGTACGTATAGTTGTGAATGTTGCTCATTAAATAACTACAGTACTGATACTCCATATTAAGAGCATTGATTTGCCGTTAAAATGAATTCTGTAATAACGTGTCAACGGCAGCAGTGACAATCGAACACTGCGGTTTTAATGTTTCACGTGTTCACAATTTAATTAATCCATCTTTATGGATTAAAACAAATAACATTGGGAATTAAAACACATTTGATTGCATTCCGTTATCAAACATGGTCAATGTTCGCTCTGAAGACATTTCCAGCACAATAGGGTCAGGGAGGGGGGTGTGTGTGAATCAGTGCGGGGTGGATAGATGGCGGGGGTGGGGGGGATTAGAAGGCAGTCGGTGCAGAATGGACGGATTGAGGCAGGTGAATTAGTACGTGTTGGTTGGAGTAGATAAAATTGTGAGGGGAGAGCCCAGGGGATGTCAGTGGTGTTGAATGGGTGGGTTCAGTACAGGATGGATAGGGGTAGACAAAAGTGCTGGAGAAACTCAGCGGGTGAGGCAGCATCTATGGAGCGAAGGAAATAGGCAACGTTTCGGGTCGAGACCCTTCTTCAGACTGTTCCCCCCATTCTTCCTGAATGGGAGGATCAGTACAGGATGGATGGGGGGGGGGGATATCAGCGCAGGATGAATGGGGGAGGGGAAGTACAGTGTGGATCGGAGGGTGTGCAGGATGAATGGGGGATCACTACAGGATGAATGAGGGGAAGGGGGGAAGGTGCAGGGTAAATGGCGGGTGGGCCAGTACGGGATGAATGCGTGGATTAGTACAGGATCGATGGGGGATCAGTACAGGACGGATGGAGGAGAAGTGCAGGATGGATGGGAAAGGGGTAAGTACAGGGTGAGTTGGGAAACCAGTGTAGGATGGATGGGGGGGGGTGGCAGGAGAATCAATGCGAGATGGATAGGGTGATCAGCGCAGGATGAATAGATGGGTGGGGGGGGGGGTAAATGTGGAGGGGAGCACTGGCGATGTCAGTGAGGACTGAATAGACGCGGGAATGGGGATCAGTGCGGGATGGAGTGGAGGGGTCCCAGGATAAGGGGGTGGAGGGGGCGTACAAGAGAGAGGGAGAGAGGGAGAGGGGGGCGAGGTGGGGAGGAAGGAAGGTCAGCGCTCCTCGGACAACATCGCCCTGCTGCCTTGGCCGTTGGGAACTCCTCGCCACCGCCTCCCTCCTCCGCCAGCCAACAACAAGGTGCGGGGCCGAGCGGTGCAGCTCAAAGATCCTATAGCTATAAGATCTTTGATGCAACTGCTTCAGACGATTCGGAGCGAATGATGGGCCCCGAACAACGGCAGCAGCAGCAGCGGCAGCGACAGCGGCTCCATCTCCGCCTCCTCCCGCCCGCCCTGATAAAGGCCTCTGCTTGTAAATCCACTAACCGCGCTTTCAAAACAAACCCTCCCGCACGCCAAAAGCCTCCCCCTCCCTCCCTCCTTCCTCCCGGCCTCGGCGTGCAGGAGGATTTATTTTGAAAGCGGTTATCGCCATTAGCGGGTTTACAAGCAGAGGCCCTTATCAGGGTGGGCGGGGGGCGGGAGGAGGCGGAGATGGAGCCGCTGCTGACGCTGTTCGGGGCACCTAGTATCTTTGCCCCGCAATACAGCCGTCACCGCCGACACAAAACATTGCGTTCCTTTTCTCCAGAGATGCTGCCTGACCCGCAGAGTTACTCCAATTTTTTGTGTCTATCTTCGGTACAAACCAGTATCTGGTTGCCAAGCCGGGCAAAATGACTCGGCGTTTAGGTTGCCCGGCGGTGCTTTGAGTGGTCAGTGGCACCCGGGCAACCTCTAATTTCGAGCCCTGCTTACTTACCAACATATCTACTTTTACATCCAAGGCATTTATATATATCACAAACAACAGAAGTCCCAGGACAATCCCTGTGGAGCTCCACTGGTCACAGTCCTCCAGGCTTCCACCACAACCCTATCTTCTATGAGTAGTCTCACAGAAAACCTATAATCTAAATTCAACAGAAATGCTTCCAACCTTGTGGTGGCCTAAAGTTCATATTTAGTATGTTTTTCTTGAATCTATGCAGAAAGGGAAACTACTGGGAAAATGTCTAGGAAAGAACTGTAGATATTTTGTTGTAAAAAGGCTGGAATAACTAAGCGAATAGGAATAGGTGATGTTTCGGGTCGAGACCCTTTTTTCTACAGATGCTGATACACCGACGATACACACAAAATGCTGCAGTAACTCAGCGGGTCAGGCAGCATCTCTGGAGAATAGGAATAGGTGACTTTGAGGTTCCATAATGACCTCAAGCTCGAATAGCCTCCAGCCATGGGAAAGAGTATATTAAAACATCCTTAAAAATATCCTTTCATGAGGTGTAATCCTTAACAAGAAAGTTTGTGATTATCAACAAGTTAAGAAATGGCACCTAAATTTCAAATGAAGATAAATTCCACTTTATGAACCATTCACATTTCCAAGTGTGCATCCCTTTGTTCATCTTCTACTGTAAAAGAATAAAAATAACCAGTCTGCTATGTATGTCAACCCAGTCAGCCACTGTATTTTATTATAACTTCCTTTATATGCATGTAGCAATCCAAGAAACTTGCTACTCTATTCCACGGATATTTTCAGCTAGCCAATCACTTAGAATGATTATACCTTACCTAGGTATGAGCAGGGTTATTATTTTCAGACAAATGCAAACCCTATCCGGCAACTCAATTACTCTCTGATGCAGAAGAGAAAGGCAGAGGAAATGGTTTTATTTTTTAAATTAAGAACATGAACAGATTAACGCTAGAAGACGTTTCACTGCCAAGTGGGTTAGTCTGAATTACAGTGATGAAACATTATATATATATATATATATATATATATATACACACACATTTGCAAACACTCGATGTACTGCAACATGAGAAAAGGATATGCTTGCAAAACAGAAGCCACTATGAAAAGGAAACCACACTTCAACAACTGAAGCCTGAAAAATACCCACCATAATGTTGTCTGCAGTGGTGATAAAGAGAGGTAGCCGTCACAGCATTAATTCAAGTGAGCTGCCATAGAATAGAATAGAAGGAGAACAATCCACTTTTACAGCTTTTACACATCAGGAACAAAAGACTAATATTCAAATACATTCGCATTCAATGAGTTTCCATGGCAACTTGGAGAACATTATGCCCCAAGCTGAATTTTAAAACCTGTTGAACTTCTTGCAGATTTATAGTGACATGTTGCTTTTACAAAGTCACTACTATTATGTGAACAGTAAGTGGTAACATATGGCTGTTATTGAGATGTACAATCTGTGGCAAAAATATCATACAATTGAGGTGGGAGAATGCAATTTTGACAGGAACTAGTTGAGCATTGTTCAAGCTAATTGATTCTGCAATAAAATCATCACCAAATACACACAATTGTTAGTTTACAGTAGTTTAGTTTATTGTCGTGTACAGTGAAGCTTTTTGTGGCGTGCTATCCAGTCAGCGCAAAGACTATACGTGATTACAATTGAGCCGTCCACAGTGAACAGATACAGGATAAAGGGAATAACGTATGGTGCAAAATAAAGTCCAGTAAAGTCTAATTAAAGACAGTCTCAAATGTGGTGGATAGTAGCTCAGCACCGCTATTTCTGAAATGGATGAAAACATTTTAAATGCAGATGCTGGAAATCTGAAATAAAGATAGGAAATGCTAGAAAAATAAGCTTTGTTTGTGTTTTTATACAAAGTTAAAGGATTTGTGAGTACTTCTATTTGCAAGAAAGGAATATTCACGTTTATGTAGCACCATTCACAACATTCCAAAGCTCTTTATAGACAAAGTTTTATTTTGAAGTATAGTTTTGGTTGTCATATAAAAAGCAAAGCAACCAATATGCACACATGCAGATAAACACATTAATTACTTCACAATGGATATTTCACCTATGATGACTTAAAATGAGGGATGGCGAGAAAGATTTCTCAATGGTAAGTAATTCACTGATTATAATTGAGAATAATAATCAGTGGCACAATAGCCACAACAGACTGTTTTCTGTAAATGATTGTCTCAAAATGTCTAAACATAGAAAACCATCCAGCACAGGAACAGGCCCTTCATCCCAATGTTTTGCCGAGTTAACCTTATCTGCCTATACATGATCCAGATCCCTCAGATGCTGCCTGTCCCACTGAGTTACTCCAGCATTTTGTGTCTACCTTTGATTTAAACCAGCATCCACAATTCTTTGCTACACATCCATATCCTTCTATTCCCTGCACTTTCAAGTCCCTATCTAAAAGTCTCTTACATGCCATTATCGTATCTGCCTCCACCACCACCCCGAGCAATGTGTTCCATGTCCCCAACACTCTCCTTGTGTAAAGAAAAATTGCCCCGCACATCTCCACTAAACTTTCGCCCTCACACCTCATAGCTATGCCCTCTCGTGTTGGACATTTCCACCCTGGCAAAAAGATTCTGACTGTCTACCTTATTTATGCCTCATAATTTTCGTCATAATTTTCTCTGGAACATAATTTCCAGACTGATGTTCCAGAGAGAAAAATCTCCAAGTCTATCCAACCTCTCTCCGTAGATTAAACCCTCTAATCCAGGCAACATTCTGGTAAACCTCCTAAACGGCAGTAATTAATGGTAACCTATTTTCTAGCTGTCCAGTTTCTCTTTGGAATGCTAATGGTGATGGCAACCACCCATAATTTTATGACGGCGGGATAATATTGGGCCACTTCTTCCCACTTTCATCTGCTGGCCAATTGTGAGTTTCCTAGCACATTCAGGAGCTGCTCGAATAGCAAATAAACTGAAGAGCCAGGAGTTGGAATCTCAATTGCTCTGACGTGGCACTGTTATGTGAGCTTTCCACTCACTACTGGTCTTGAAAGCAGCAGTCATAAGTTAAGGTTAAATGTTTCGAATATTAGATTGGCAACATTGGGAGTTTGTCATTGCTAAAGAATTTTAACAAAGGGCAGTGTGGGAATGGCTGAAATCAGAATGGTTCATGTCAAGGCTGATGTTAAATAGTTTGTTTTTCTCTTGCTGATGTCTGCTACTGCTTATTATCAAAAGGAACTTTACTGCAATGGAAGGCTTGACTAATGCTGAGATATCAAGCCTGTGGATGGTTGCCCAGCAATCTGGCTCCCAACAATCTGCTTGGAAATAGCTCAATGTCAATCCCTGTACAATAAAATTAACCTTTCACAATCACAGCACATGCAGGGTTGCTTTTCCTCTCAGGATTGGACACAACACTTGCATAAAATCACTTACATGCTCGTTGAAGGGATTTTATTCTTATTTAAATCTGCATTTCTGCAAATCTGCAAAGGGTCTCGGCCCCAAACATCACCAAACCATGTTCTCAAGAGATCCTGCCAAGTTACTCCAGTACTTTGTGTCGCATTCTGTAAACCAATCTGTACAATGGTCATCTGATCAATCCTGACTCCATAGATGCCCCAAGTGTCCAGCCTGCACATTTCTGCAACTCACTGCTCTCCATTCTGAAATCAGGACCATCACATCATATTTACGCCTGTAAGAGTCTCAGAATTGCTTTGTTGCAAATCAGGATCATAGTCCCTTTCTCTCTGCATAATCTGGAGACTTCTAAATTCCAACAAAGCACATCTAACCGGTCTGGAGAAGGGTCTCAACCCAAAACGTCACCTAATCCTTTTCTTCAGGGATGCTGCCTGACACGCTGAATTACTCCAGCATTCTGTGTCTATCTTCAGTGGAAACCAGCATCGGCAGTTCCTTCCTAAACATCTAACCATTATTTGATGATTGCCCTCACATTTTCTCCTATTAACTACAGTCATGATGATGTACAGTAGATCTATTAGGTGGCAATATTCTTAAAATATTATCCTCTTTTCTAGCCTAAAAGCATGAGATTATTTGACAACAATCTCAGCAATAATAGATTCCTTTAGTAGAAAGCGTTCATTGTGCAACGTGAATCTCCTGCTCATTCTGGTGTTAGTAATAAGAATAAAATGTTCCTCTTTTGATTTTCATTATATATTGCAGGAAATAAGATATTTTAGAAATACCCTTAACTATAATGAATGGAAGTCCAAGAAATATTTTGATATTATCTGTCAAAGTCCACATTATACATTTTGTAACCAATCCAGATACCGAGATTGTTAAAATACTTATTGGTGGTTCTGGCAAAACAATTCTTGGAGATTGCATTTTCTTTTCTATTTCACTGGTAGGGGACAAAGAACATAGATTGGTACATCACAAGAACAGTCCATCGGCCCACAAAGTGCCAAAATAAGACCATTTCTTGTCTACCTGTACATAATCCATGCCCCACCATTCCCTGCATATCCGAAGGTTTCCTCAAGGCCATTATCATATCTGCCTCAACCAGCACCCCTGACAGTGCGTTTCAGCAACTCACCACCCTCTGTGTAAAGAGGTTACCCTGCACATCACCTTCAAACTTTGCCCTTATCCCCTTAAAGCTATGCCCTTTATTATTTGATTTTTACATCCTGGGGGAAAAGTTCTGGCTGTCTACCGTATCTGTGTCTACGCTTCAGCACATAAAGGGATGCATCCAATATGTCCTTTTAACCACCTTATTAACCTGTCCTAGTATCTTTAAGGATGTGTGGCTATAAACTTCTTGGTTCTTTCACATCACTCATTATTCCCCCATTTACTATATTGTATATTCATTCCATATGTTGTTGCACCACCCAAAATCCATTAACTCTGGATTAAATTCAATTTGCTATTTCCATTTACTGTCCAAATGACTGGACTAACTATATGTCTTGTACATTAAATCTTTCCTCCTCACTGTCAACTACATGGCCAATTTTTGCATCACCTGCAAAGGCCCCCAATATCTGTACCTAATAAACATTGCAAAAGTAAAGGGCTGTTTTGCCCCTGGAGTCCCGTACAGCTCCACTGGTAACAGCCCTCCAATCACTTTGGATGGTGGAATTGGTGCTTATAATCTGTTGGTATCCGATTCAGAAACTAAATATTGTCCTGCTGTGATTCTTACCAAAACATTCTCAAATATAATGATCACCCTTCTGCACAACACAATCTGTATGAGACTTTGCCTCAATCTTCAGCACAATATTATCTTCAAGTTGTTAATATTAAAGTGCATTATTTCGAAGTCAAAGTCAAATTTATTCATCACATGCACCTGAAGGTGCAGTGAAATGAATTCAGAGATGGTGCTAATAATGTACTTCAAAGCCAAACTATTTTTCTATCATGACTGGGGAAATTTAAATATGCCAGTGTACAGTACTGACAGAACATTGATTTTCTTTCCTAATGTGTAACAATCATTACCACAGTAAAATGGCATGGAAAAACAGTAATATCAATACCACCATATTAGGCACCATCATGATGGCACCAGAAATTCATTTCACTTGCACTGTATGTGCAAGTGACGAATAAAACTGATATTGATTGATTATTGATGGGATAATCGGTTGGAAAAAGGTGTAAGAAATGAACAAAAACATTTACACTTGCATTCTTGAGAATTAACAATTTTCAGAAGGTTGTGAACCAAGCATCGACAGAAAAAGGCAGGAAAATCCAGGAATTAAGAAACTGACAATTAACCTTTTGAGATACGAACCCTGGGAGGCAATCAAGAAAAGGAGTGATACAGCAGTGGTGTAATCTAAACCTTTTTTTAAAGGCCAGCATGCAGTCAGCACAAATCAGACTAAGTATACCAGCTTAGATGATTTTTACATCTACCAGAATTAGAAGGTTTCTTTTGAAATAGTGAATTTATGCCAGTGCCCTTACATATCAGCTGCAAGAATGTTTTTGAAGTGGGAGGTCAGGACTAGTGGCAGGACATCAGCATTTATACCAGGCAGCCATAAAGAATTTCACGGTCCTTCACTTCGGGTGTGGTTGGGTGGTAACAAGCAGAGGAGAGTTGTTTAAAAAACATCTTGTATGAGGTCACTATTGCCTTGCACTTTCATTGAATTAAAAAACTATTTATTAATTTGTGAACACCAATTCAGTCTCACCAACTATTCAGAATTGTATTTATCCCAATGGCTGCAGTTAATGACAAAGCCTTTTATTTTAAAAAAACCTTTATCAATTGAACCAAACTAAGCTTTCATGGCCCTGGGTTTTCCTTTCTTTTTGTTTGCACAAAACTCCTTTGTGTTATTTGACAGGTTGAATTCATCATCAGTAAGATTTATTCCTCCAACCACTGATTATTCCTTAATTTCAATAGTTATTCACTACAGACTGGTCTCCAAGCATTTCCTATTAGCACTGCATCAGCTGCAGTTATTCCTGGGTGCAACAGAGTTCCACGCAGAGCTGAAACTGCTGTTGTCATAAGAAGAAGAAAATCCCACTAACTTCAATGAGGATCACAGATGCACCGGCAGTAATTGAGTTAGGTCAGCATTGTATACGTGATCCTCAACAAAGCATTTCATACACTGTTTGATCTGCCAGGGGAGGGCACCATGCATCAGTGGATAGCCAAAACTTTTACTCAGCAAGGGAGTGGAGAAACAATGGACTGAAAACTCCCCCAATTGCTTGTTCATTAAAGGCCATGGCAAATGCACAACCAGAACCGCCAGACCAGAAAACATACCATTTGGTTTTAATTTCTAATCTGCCTTGTTATTTAGAGTCATACAGCATGGAAACTTGCCCATGCCCATCTACCCTATTCCCATCTGCCCACATTTGGCCCATATCCCTCTAAACCTTTCCTATCCATGTACCTGCCCAGATGCCTTATAAATGTTGTTATAGTACCTGCCTCAACTACCCCCTCTGCCGCTTGTTCCATACACCCACTAACCTCTGTACGAAAAGTTGTTCCTTGCGTTCCTATTACAGGGCTGCCAACATTGAGTGAGAGTTGGGAGTGAGAAATTGCGAGAGACCAAGCCCGAGGGGGCGTAGTGACCGAGGGGGGAGGGGAGGGGGGGGGAGGGTGTGGGAGGGGGGTTTCCCCACTCCCATTGGTATGGAGCTTTTGCATTTTTCAGCTTGAAATTGTGCAATCTGGTGCATACTGTAGCGAGTCTTTTAACTTACACTTGAATGCAATATTTATGCTTTAAATTGAATTAGCTATGAATAAGGTTAGGCTAAATTACATTCCACAGTAGAGCCAGGCTCTGATCAACAGGTGCAGCACATGAATGATCTTAGTATATTCATCCATGGAAATCAGATTATAATCAAACACTTGGCCCATGTTGACCAACCTGGGTCTCACTGCACACCTGGTACTACTCCTGACCCTGACTCCAGTTGCATACCTTCTCTCATTCCTGACCCGAGTCCAGGCTTACACCTGCCCCCCTATTCTACCCTGATCATAGCTGCTTACCTGCTTATGTTCCCAGTGCTGAACACTCCCATTGTCCCAGCTTTGACTGCACACCTAGTACTATTCCAGACCTTGACACTGGATGCACATTTGACCTTGCTCCTAGCCCCTCTCCACTGACAATATATCTGGCCCACACATAAAGCCCCATATCTGACCCCCTGGACTTAACCTATTTCATCAAGTCCATAGGTGCTGATCTAATGTGGTAATCTTTTATGGGGCACTTCACGGACCAAATTTTGTATAACAAAACTTGCTACATCCATTGGCTTCCTTGTTATCTAACATGCAAGTTACTTTGTCAAAGAAGTCATCAATTGGTTGAACACAATTTCTCATTCATAAAATTATACTCACTCAGCTGTATGTATTCTGTTACCATTTCCTTCATTTTCCTAACAAACTCTCCTGAAGTCATTTTCTCCCCCAATATTTTCAGTATTTTGCTGTCTTCCTCTCAGCTGGGACTTTTCCAAAATGCAAAGTCCAATAACTATATATTTAAGCAATATTATTCTATTAACTGTGATCTTGAGGGTACATAATATTTTCTGTGGTATTCATAACACAACAATGATAAAAAAGATCTTTGTTTTGATTGCACCTACCAACATGCATACATTATTATATTACAGTTAATATGTACCGAGGGCAAATTTTTGTTCCAATGCTCCCCATTCCCAATTACTTTTACATTGAAGTGATTGAAATCCAAGTGAAGTTTAAATGGCATCAGCAAAATAAAACCTCCGGAATGGATGATATTCATTATGTGGTTGGTTGGAGTCAGTATCAGCACAATTACTATATTAAACTTTGAATCTTCAGATGTCCTGGTTCAAGCTAAAACTAAAGACAAATAATAACTTTCTCACACATTCCCCATGCAAATATCTCTGTCACTCCGTTAAAATATGCCCTTCTTTGAACAAGCTCTTAAACATCACATCTGAATCAGTTTCCATCCGATTACACTCATTGAGGAATTTCATCTACGTGTTCAATTAATAAAACAACGAGATTGGGGACATTTCTATTCAACCTGTCAAAGGAATTTGTGGGGGGAGGGCGGTAGAAATAGTCAGTGAGATAAACAAACATAATAGTTGAGTGGCAAATGACAATAGTGCCACCTTCCCAATATTTAACTGAAGGAAATAATGAGTTATCGGGGCTATATGTTGTGATAGACAACCTGACAACTTGCATGTCATTATAATATTATACTTATCCCATCCTCCTGGATATTCCGGATTAATAAATTAAGGTTTCGTCAACTAATTACAAATCAGGCTAATTACAAATCAATAACATTAGCCAACTCTGAAACACGAAGCGCTGAGCATTGGGATCCAGACATCACGGACAACTGGCCTCAGTTCTCCGTTCACATCCGGCAGTGCTCTCTGTCTGATCCAGGGGCCACAGAGCGCTTTTGAAAGTGGGGGAGCTGAGCGATTACTGATCACTGGCCTTGGGGGTACCCGGCGAGGGAGTGGAGCAACCGAATGGGGGAGCATGTGTGAGGCGGGTGTCCCTCCTCCCACGATAGGGACTTTTTGAAATTTGATGTATTAAAATCATGTTTTAGTGCATTGTAGAAGTATGATTTCAATGTTTTTTGTTTGAAGTATTTTTAAAAGGTAACATTTTAAGGGGTAGCTTTTTCCACACAAATGGTGGTGGGTGTATGGAACAAGCTGCCATAGGAGGTAGTTGAGGCAGGGACTATCCCAACATTTAAGAAACAGTTAAACTGATACATGGATAGGATAGGTTTGGAGGGATATGAACCAAAAGCAGGTAGTGTAGCTAGGACATGTTGGCGGGTGTGGGCAAGTTGGGCCGAAGGGCCTGTTTTCACACTGTATCACTCTATGACTACTTTATACCTCCACCAGGCATTAATGCTTCAAAATCAAGTGGTCGAGTTTTATTGCCATATACTCAAGCATAGAAACATAGAAAATAGGTGCAGGAATTGGCCATTCGGACCTTTGAGCCAGCACTGCCATTCAATATGATCATGGCTGTTCATCTAAAATCAGTACCTCTTTCCTTCCCCCCCCCCCCCATATCCCTTGATTTCGCTAGCCCTAAGAGCAAAATGTAACTCTCGCTTGAAAACATCCAGTGAATTGTCCTCCACTGCCTTCTGTGGCAGAGAATTCCACAGATTCACAACTCTCTGGGTGAAGAAAGTTTGTCCTCATCTCAGTCCTAACTAGCCTACCCTTTATTCTTAAACTGTGACCCCTGGTTCTGAACTCCCCCAACATCGGGAACATTTTTTCTGCAGTTACACTAAGTGAAAATCTAGCAAGCAAGCAGGATGCTTTCTCCAACCACCCCCATTTGAAGGCCACCATTTTCCACCATTTCTACCCAGTGCTTGATACTTACTTCCAGCAGCCACTGGTTGTCCTCCAGGATGCATCGAGCCGCAGCCTGATCCATGCCAGTCACCTGGGCGAATTCGGCATGGAGACTCTCACGGCAGCAGCGCAACGCTTCCGACGCCCCGGGACTCTTGCACTGCAGCGAGCGACTCGCTAGCCTGGCAAAAACTCGCCAGCCCCGGCTCCCGGCCGCATCTGTACCCGCCGCTGCTTCTGCTTCCATCCCTCCCTCAGCCCCGGCTCTCCAACACCCGCGGCCCATGCAGTTGATATGAGTTTTGAAATTTTCGTTTTTCACAGAATTTCTCACGACAGAGCGTGAGAAATTTGTGATCAGCGTGAGAGCGTGAGAATTTGTCGAAATGCGTGAATTAAATCTTTCCCCTCTCACCTGCCACATTTGACTGTGGCTTGGATGTCATCATGACTGGGCAACAATATGTACCAACAGATTAGGAAGAAGGGAATGGGAAAAAAAATCAAGTTTTTTTACCCTTCAGTTACTCCCATAATGTTGAATGAGGATTGGACTATGATGCAAAGCTTTTGCAGATGCTAGCAGGCAGGATTAGACCAGTGTTGCCCCCACCCAGGGCCGGATTTAGATGAAGAGAGGCTCTAAGCTGTTCTACTTGACAGTTTAGGTGGTCATTTAAGACGACTTGCATGACGCGTACGATAACGTGCTTGGACGAAGTGCGTAGTTACCAGTCGGAATTATGCTCAATGAAGCACTCGCATATTATTTCTGCTTCAAATAAAGCCACAAACTAAACATATTCACCAATCAAGACATGATATATGCCACAATGACATGCAACAAAATTATAATACAGTGTCTCAACTCTTTTTACACGTTGCAATGAATGCAATTTCTATTATTTCTTTCCAATTCCAAACAAAAATGTGGTTGGATTATTCAGCGTATGATCAACCTCGGTGAGACCAAGCGCAGGCTTGGCGATCGCTTCGCACAACACCTCCACTCAGTTCGCAATAACCAACCTGATCTCCCGGTGGCTCAACACTTCAACTCCCCTTCCCATTCCGAATCCGACCTTTCTGACCTGGGCCTCCTCCATGGCCAGAATGAGGCCCACCGCATATTGGAGGAGCAGCACCTCATATTTGCTTGGGTGGTATGCACATTGGCTTCTCTAAATTCAAGTAGTCTTTGCTTTCTCCCTCCTTCCCCTCCCATTCCATGCTCTCCCACAGCCTACTGTCTCCGCCTCTTCCCTTCTTTTTCATGTCCCCCCCCCCCCCCCACATCAATCTGAAGAAGGGTCTCGACCTGAAACGTCGTCTATTCCTTCGCTCCATAGATGCTGCCTTACCGGCTGATTTTCTCCAGTTTTTTTGTCTACCAATGGGATCCCACCACTGGCCACAACTTCCCATCTCCTCCCCTGTTGGCTTTCCGCAGAGACCGCTCCCTCCGTAACTCCCTGGTCAATTCGTCCCTTCCCAGCCAAACCACCCCCTCTCCTGGCACTTTCCCTTGCAACCGCAGGAAATGCTACACTTGTCGTTTTAATTAAGTTCAAGACTATGGGGCTGTACATTGGCCATAAAGTTGCTGCCTAAAAGTGCCAGAGACCCGGAATTGATCCTGAATATGGGTGCTGTCTGTATGGAGTTTGCTCCTTTTCCCTTTGATCACATGGGTTTTCTCCGGGTGCTCTTGTTTCCTTCCACATTCCAAAGGTGTGCAGGAACCTATTTCAGACCCAACCCAAAACTTAATATTTTCCTTTTGTCCAGAGATTCAGTCTGACCTGTTGAGTTACTCCAGCTTTTTGTGTCTATCTTCAGTTTAAACCAGCATCTGCAGTTCCTTCCTACACACACAATACTATACGATAGAACTTTATTAATCCCAGGAGGGAAATTGTGTGTGTGGGTATATATATTATACACACACATATATATAATTATATAGTTATATATTCATATATAAATATAAACCATTTTGTTTTCTCATTTATATTGTTTACAGAGTACAATGTTTACATATTCTGTTGTGCTGCTGCAAGTAAGGATTTCATTGTTCTATCTGGGACTTGAGAGAATAAAACACTCTTGACTCTTGACTTACTCCGCTAATGTGTGGGAAAGAACTAGTGTACGGGTGATCAGTGGTCAGCGTGGACTCGGTGGGCTGAAGGGCCTGTTTCCACGCTGTATCTTTAAATTAAACTAAAGACACTAAAACCAGAGGGAGTCTAAACAAGGGTCTCTACCCAAAACGTCACCCAATTTCTTCTATCCCGAGTTGCTGGCTGCTCCATGGAGTTCCCCCGCACAATTAAAGCATGGAATAGTCTTCACCCTACCATAGTTACCCAACCAGACGCAACTAAATTTAAGGTACCTCTTTTTTCCCCAAGAACCCTTTTTTGCTTAAGTCCAAGTCAAGAGTCAAGAGAGTTTTATTGTCATGTGTCCCAGATAGGACAATGAAATTCTTGCTTGCTGCAGCACAACAGAATATGTGAACATAATACAGAACAGGAGATAAAAGTTCAATGTGTTTATATACCATAGACCATATATATACACAATAAATAAACAGATTAAATGCAATATGCTGTTATTGTTCAGCCCTCTACCACCTCCAGTTTAAATTCCATTTAGAATATTTATGGAGGACCAGGAAACCAGAAGCAAGAGTGACTCCAGGGAGATACTCCTGATCCAGGGTCAGGGAGTGATTCTGCGTTGGTTTTCAGCGGTTGCGGCGAGGCAACGACCGGACAGCAATGGCGGCCAAATCTCCCACAATTCAAAGTGAGGGAGAAAGTGCCCAGCGCCGACCAATTGCCGTGGCAGGGCGCATGCGCAGGGCGGCCGATGATGTGCGGGCCGTGGTTGTGCGCATGTGCAGGGGGAGGACGTGCTGGCCGTAGCAATGCGCATGTGCAAGGCGGATGAGGAGCGAGTGGAGAGCAGAGACCCGGCGGCCCGTATACGGATTGCGGGCGGAGACGGAGAGAGAGAGAGAGATACAGAGGGGGGCCCGCCCAGAGTTGAACGGCAGGTGTCCTGCCTTGGCCGGAGGCCCTCTAGATTTCGAGGCCCTAGGCTTCAGCCTATGAGGCCTAGTGGTGAATCCGGCTCTGCGAGGCCCCCCTAGATCTCGAGGCCCTAAGCTTAAGCTTGTCAAGCTTGTACGTAAATCCGGCCCTACCCCCACCCCACTCCCATCTATCCATGGTATTGGCAGCACTGCATATGGTGCAAGAAAACCTCCTGTGGCTTAAGTGGTGAATGCTTAAGCATGACTGGATAACTTTGCCCAGTCGTTAGGTTTCTGTTACCATTTTAAAGCTGTCTGTTGTTTTGTCCTGAATCTTTAGTGATAACCTCATTCCACATCATAAACATAAACACTTGCACAATTCTGGGGTTGCCAGAGAGTAGACAGAAATTGCAACAGAAAACAACCAAAATGTAGAATTATTTCTGATCAAGTTAAGTTAAGGACAGCTAAGTTAAGGACAGATTTTAAACATATGCTGACCTTGTAGATATAATATACTGCCTGTGATGTTAGGAATACAAAAGTATTAAATATCAGAAGAATTATTTTTTATTTAAAAAAAAATCTTTTATTGATTCAGCCATCATATATTGGCCCATTCTTAGGAAAGTGAACCAAAATGTCACACACATAACCAGATGCATTACAAAGTGATACATTAAACAAAATATTTAAAGAGATTAATCTTATTCATTGCTATTTTCCTACCTACAGAACTATAGTGCATATCTGCAATAGATATGAACATTCTAGCTTTTTAAAATTCAGTTTGTAAAATACTTCCGTGTGATGTCACACACGTGACCTGTCCTATTTTACGTTGGACCATAAACAAACATTGTCAGCATCACATATAAAAATGTTACTTGATAAACTGAAAAAATAAGAATTATTTCTTCAGTACAAAACAATATACCTGTAATGCTTTCAGAATTAGAAGATATGTATTCCACAATGTTTCATCTTTTTGGCCACACTAAGAATGGGCCTATTAATTGGGAAGCAGCTTTGCTATTTGTACAGAACTACTTTCCATCTGTGTCTGAAGAATCAATAATAAAATGAGGAAAAGCTAATTTATCAGATGCATTCAATTCAGGAGCCAAAACTGTAATTTGAATTCCTTAGCACATCGATTATGCTAGTTGCAGAGGAGGATGAATAAGATGCGGTGGCATGGTGGCATAGAAGGGCGGCACAGTGGCACAGCGGTGGAGTTGCTGCCTTACAGTGCTAGAGACCCGGGTTCAGTACTGACTACGGAGGCTGCCTGTATGGAGTTTGTACATCCTCCCTGTGACCCCATGGGCTTTCTCTGGGTGCTATGGTTTCCTCCAACATTCCAAAGATGCGCAGATTTGTAGGCTTCTGTAAATTGCCCCTAGTATGTAGGATAGAACTAGTGTACAGGTGATCGCTGGTGGGCGAGAACTCAGTTTCCACGCTGTATCTCAATGCTAAACTAAAACTAAACTAAAGATGGTTTGCTGACTCAGCAGGATCAGATACCATAGAAAGCAGCAGCTTCTGCAGCTGCCTTCGCAAGACGTGTCTTTGCCGGCAACAATATAAACATTCCTGTCAAAGTCGGGAGCAGCCATATATTCTGAGAGCCATGTTTCTCAGCAGACTGCGCACCCTCTCCAATCACAAGTGCTGGTACTGCATCCAGATTTTTAAAGCCAGTAGCAAAGGAAATTCCCAACATTTGTTTGACCTGTTGGTTGATGTTAGAAATAACAGACCCATAGCCTCCGTGTGTTCAGTGAATTCCTGGCCTCAGCAAATTAAAAGATACACGGTTAAAGTGCACATTGTCAAATTTTATTAAAGGGTATTTTTATACATTTTATGGGCCTGTCCCACTTCGGCAATGTTTTGGGCGACTACAGGCGACTGCCGCAAAGTTTTCAAAATTTTGAAAAAATTTCGGCGACAGTGGCGACAATTCTTGCTGTCGTAGATTGTTGTAGGTGTTGTCATAGGTGCTGTCGTAGGTTGTCGCCAGGTGCCATAGATGAATTCCATTAAAACTAGTCCCTGGCAGTCGCCTAAGTGGGACAGGCTCAATAGTTTCACCATGTAGAAATTACAGCTGTGTTTATACAGTCCCCCCCATTTCAGGGCACCATAATGTTTTGGACACATGGTTTCACAGGTGTTTGTAATTGCTCAGGTGAGTTTAATTGCCACCTTAATGCAGGTATAAGAGAGCTCTCAGCACCTAGTCTTTCCTCCAGTCTTTCCATCACCTTTGTAAACTTTTATTGCTGTTTATCAACACGAGGACCAAAGTTGTGCCAATGAAAGTCAAAGATGCCATTATGAGACTGAGAAACAAGAATAAAGCTGTTAGAGACATCAGCCAAATGTTAGGCTTACCAAAATCAACTGTTTGGAACATCATTAAGAAGAAAGAGAGCACTGGTGAGCTTACTAATCGCAAAGGGACTGGCAGGCCAAGGAAGACCTCCACAGCCGATGACAGAAGAATTCTCTCTATAATAAAGAAAAATCCCCACCCATCCGACAGATCAGAAACACTCTCCAGGAGTCAGGTGTGAATTTGGAAATGACCACTGTCCGCAGAAGACTTCATGAACAGAAATACACTGCAAGATACAAACCACTGGATAGCGGCAAAAATAGGATGGCCAGGTTACAGTTTGCCAAAAAGTAGTTAAAAGAGCAAAGAGTTCTGGTAAAAGGTCTTGTGGACAGATGAGACAAAGATTAACTTCTTTCAGAGTGATGGCAAGAGCAAAGTATGGAGGAGAGAAGGAACTGCCCAATATCCAAGACCTCATCTGTGAAACATGGTGGTGGGGGTGTTATGACCTGGGCATGTATGGCTGCTGAAGGTACTGGCTCACTTATCTTCATTGATGATACAACTGCTGATGGTATTAGCATAATGAATTCTGAAGTGTATAGACACATTCTATCTGCTCAAGTTCAAACAAATGCCTCAAAACGCATTGACTGGCGGTTCATTATACAGCAAGACAATGATCCCAAACATAATGCTAAAGCAACAAATGAGTTTTTCAAAGCTATAAAATGGTCAATTCTTGAGTGGCCAAGTCAATCACCTGATCTGAACCCAATTGAGCATGCCTTTTATATGCTGAAGAGAAAACTGAAGGGGACTAGCCCCAAAAACAAGCAAAAGTTAAAGATGGCTGCAATACAGGCCTGGCAGAGCAACACCAGAGAAGACACCCAGCAACTGGTGATGTCCATGAATCACAGACTTCAAGCAGTCATTGCATGCAAAGGCTATGCAACAAAATACTAAACATGACTACTTTCATTTACATGACATTGCTGTGTCCCAAACATTATGGTGCCCTGAAATGTGTGTGTGTGGGGGGGCGGGGGGGGGGGGGGGGGAACTATGTATAGACACTGCTGTAATTTCTACATGGTGAAACTAAAATGTATAAAAATGGCCTTTATTAAAATCTGACAATGTGCACTTTAACCACATGTGATTTTTTTCTATTACAAATCTCAAATTGTGGAGTACAGAAGCAAATAAATAAATAATGTCCCAAACATTATGGAGGGCACTGTACTTACAGGAGTTGAGCAGAAACTGCTACTTATGCCAATTCTTCTGCAGAAGAGAAGGAGCCCCCTACAGCTCTTAAAAGCCAGTTGTTTGAGGCGATTCTGAATGCAGTTGCTTGCCTGGGACAGTCCCAGAAAATACCTTGGCAGGTCAAAGTATCATTTACATTTCACTTGAAGACTCTCAACCTGGTTCAGCCAAGGTCTTCCATGAATGCATAGAAGAAGCACATGTCAAATACAAACAGGATAGATAACTGATCCCATTGCCCTTCCATACCCCAGCACCCAAAAGAACAGAGGGAAATAAGCTCAAGAAAACCTAACCCATGAAGTTGCTTTCCATGTAACTTCAGCCAAATATGAAGATTAATTTCACTTTTGCCAAGCAAAGGGCCCCATTTGATAAGTAATTAATGTTGTAGAAATCAGGCTTTATCTGTGTCAACACATTTGAGGTTTCAGGTCGACTGAAAATTCATAGAATCATATCATGATGTATTGCAGAAATGGGCTCTTTGGCTCACCAATTTCATGCTGACCTATCTGTCTATCTACATGAATCCCATATGCCCACATTAGGATCATATCTGTGTCTGTCTAAATGCCTCTTAAACATAACAATTGTATCTGTTCAACCAGATCCTCTGGAAGTGAGTTCCAGATATCTACCACTCTCTATATAAATATCCTTACCCCTCATATCCCCTTTAAAATCCTTTCCCCAATCCATATCCTTTAGTTATCAGATTCTTAACAAATGGGTAAAAGGTGTTGACTATCTACCTAATGGCATCTCTCTTGATTATATATATGTTTTTGTCGGTTCATTCCTCAGTCTCCTTTACTCCAAGGAAAACAGGGAAAACAAGCTCAGCCTATCCAATCTCTCCCCATAACTAACGTTTTCCCATCCAGTTAAGATCCTAGTAAGCAAAGAATGACACAGTGCTGGAGTAACTCAGCGGGTCAGGCAGCATCTCTGGAGAACGTGGATACATACATAGATACATAGAAAATAGGTGCAGGAGTAGGCCATTCGGCCCTTCGAGCCTGCACCGCCATTCAATATGATCATGGCTGATCATCCAACTCAGTATCCCGTACCTGCCTTCTCTCCATACCCCCTGATCCCTTTAGCCACAAGGGCCACATCTAACTCCCTCTTAAATATAGCCAATGAACTGGCCTCAACTACCCTCTGTGGCAGAGAGTTCCAGAGATTCACCACTCTCTGTGTAAAAAAGTTTTTCCTCATCTCGGTCTTAAAGGATTTCCCCCTTATCCTTAAGCTGTGACCCCTTGTCCTGGACTTCCCCAACATCGGGAACAAGCTTCCTGCATCTAGCCTGTCCAACCCCATAAGACTTTTGTACATTTCTATAAGATCCCCTCTCAATCTCCTAAATTCTAGCGAGTATAAGCCAAGTCTATCCAGTCTTTCTTCATATGAAAGTCCTGACATCCCAGGAATCAGATAGGTGACATTTAGTGTTGACTCCTTTGTGTCAACATCCTGGTGACTTTCCTCTGCACATCCTAGATGTGGAACTGAATTCAGACAGAAATGGACGTTACAGTTATAGAAATAACAAATATAAAAACTGTGGAAAAGCAGGAGTAAGTCATTCAGCCCTCGAGTCTGATCCACTACTTAATAAGATTCTTGGCTGGTCTGAATGTAGTCATAACTCTGCATTCCTGGTTAATTGCAGTAACTTTTCACCACATTACTTTTATTAAGCATATTTACCTCTACCTAAAAACGTTCAAAAACATTGCTTCACCACTCTTTTGAGAGAGCTCCAAAGATTTTTGGGCAAGCTGAGAGAAAAAAAGTTCACTTAATCTCTGTCTAAAATAGGGAACTGCTTATTTTTAAACAATGATCTCTCTTTTTAAATTCATCTATGAGAAGAAACATTTTCTCCACATCCACCTTGTCAAACTCAATCAGGATATGCTTCAATCAACAATCACCTCTCATTCTTCAGTCACAAAGCCTGGCCAGTTCAATCTTTCCCTGAGACAAGACTCGTAAATATCTATGAACTCCTTCCAATTGATTAATATATTTTCTTAAATGAGATCAATATAGTGCACGGTTCTCTAGATATAATCTTAGCAATGTCAAATGAAACTGAAGCATAACCTACATTTGTATTCAACTCCCATTGCAATAAACAACAACATTGCTAGCTTTCCCAATTACTAGCTATAAGGATCTTTCCTCAGTTAACAAGAGGGTTAGATTTCTGAGGAAACATTATGTACCGTATCTCCCACTCACAGCGAGATATTCAGCAAACCCTTAACTTCTGTGATGGATGGTAAGTAAAGTCTGAGACTAGACCATCTCCTCCCAGTGAGGATGTAGTAAATCAAATGCAAACTAAGCTTGTTGTGACAAGCTAAGACACACAACATAAAGGCTCTTGCTGACAGATGGCAGAGCACAGGTGCTCGAGTGGTTTCTTTCTACTTTAAATTAATTGTACAGTAAAACTCTGATAATCTACCTGATTTTTCAGAAAACCTGATGTTTCAGCATTTAGCTGATCTTGTTGTTTCCAATTCTCCACTGAAGTCTTCATTTTTCATCCTGGCAACTTACTTAGACACCTATCACTGTATCATTTGCCCATTTAGCAAACATACTTGTAACAGAGCCTACTGTGCACTACTCCCAAAGAGGTATTTCTGCGCCAATGTTTACAGCCTCCAAATCCCAGTGGCCTTCTGTTGTTCTCTTGTCACATTGTCAGAGTGAGTGAAGCTGAAGGCTTGCACCTTCCAAACCCACAACCTTAATCTACAGAGACAAGAATAACAGCTAAACTTCTGCAAGCTCTCCCCCAAACCACATGCCTATTTTGACTTGAAATATGTTCCCACTCCTTCATCCCTGCTGGGTCTATATCTTGGAAGTCTTGACCCTACAGCTTCTTAGAACAGAAAATCCACGGTAGGTCTGTACAGAAGGTCCACAAAAGCAAATTAGAGATAAAGGACAAATGCTGATCTTACCTGCAATGCCCACATTACGTTCATGATATAGGGGCAGAATTAGGCCATTCGGTTCATCAAGTCTACTCTGCCATTCAATCTTTCCCCCTCAACCCCAGTCTCTTGCCTGCTCCCCATAACCCCTGACACCCTTAAGGGCCTGTCCCACTTGGGCCACCTAATCTGCGAGTTTAGAAGAGTTTGCCCTGGTCTCAATCTCGCAGCATGGTCAACACGAGGTCCTAGGAGGTTGCTGGAACTCTCCTTCATGCTCGAGGGAATTTCCCGAATACTCGCGGCCTCAGCTAGGTCGCGGAATTTTTTTCAGGATATTGAAAACGTTTCCGCTAGTAAACATTGGGGGGGGGGGAGGGAGAGGGAGAGGTCGATCCAGCTCGAGGCTTTCCATGAGAGTGCCCTCGAGCTTGAAGGTCGAAGACACTCTTCTGGACTCGCGGATTAGGACGCCCAAGTGGGACAGGCCCTTTAATAATCAAGTATCTGTCAATCCCCGCCTTCAAATACATCGATTGACTTGGCCTCCACAGCAGTCTGTAGCAATGAATTCCACAGATTCAACATCCTCTGATTAAAGAAATTCCTCTTCACCCCTTTTCTAAAGGTAGTTCCTTTTATTTTGAGGCTATGGCTTCACATGTACCGAAGTACAGTGAAAAGCTTTTGTTGCATGCTAACCAGTCAGCGGAAAGACAATACACGATCTCTGTGTCGGAGATGCTTATCTGCATCTTAGATGCTTAGCATGTATCTAAGTGCTTATGTATAGTGAGTGATACTTGTACTAAACTGTATACAAAAATGAATTTCATTGTACCTCGGTACATGATCCAAATCTGAGGAAGGACATTATAGCCATAGAGGGAGTGCAGAGAAGGTTCACCAGACTGATTCCTGGGATGTCAGGACTTTCATATGAAGAAAGACTGGATAGACTTGGCTTATACTCGCTAGAATTTAGGAGATTGAGAGGGGATCTTATAGAAACGTACAAAATTCTTATGCGGTTGGACAGGCTAAATGCAGGAAGATTGTTCCCGATGTTGGGGAAGTCCAGGACAAGGGGTCACAGCTTAAGGATAAGGGGGAAATCCTTTAAGACCGAGATGAGGAAAAACTTTTTCACACAGAGAGTGGTGAATCTCTGGAACTCTCTGCCACAGAGGGTAGTTGAGGCCAGTTCATTGGCTATATTTAAGAGGGAGTTAGATGTGGCCCTTGTGGCTAAGGGGATCAGGGGGTATGGAGAGAAGGCAGGTACGGGATACTGAGTTGGATGATCAGCCATGATCATATTGAATGGCGGTGCAGGCTCGAAGGGCCGAATGGCCTACTCCTGCACCTATTTTCTATGTATTTCTATGTATCTATGAAGTACTTACCACCAGCGGTGCCGTACAATGGCTGCTCCGCCGGTAGTCTGTATGTTTTTTCATCTTTTTTAATTTTTAGTGTTTGTCAACAGTTTGTTTTAATGTTCTCTTATGTGGGGGGAGGGGGAGGAGATGGGGACATTTTTTTTTCAGGTTCTTACCTTGCCGCAGATGATTAATTTTCCGATCGCATTCTCCGGGCGCTCTGCGGCCTTCCATCGATGGAGCTGGAAGCCTCCTCGGACTGACTTTCAGCCCCACCGCGGGGCGTGGACTTAATATTGGAGTTGATCCCTTGCCTGGGACCGCGGCCTGTGGAGTTTACCATCAAGCTCGCAGTCGGGAGATGATAGTTGGGAAGCTCCAATGATGCAGAAGGTTCGACCAGACCCGACGCGAGGTTCGATCGCCCGGCGCGGGGGAGCTGACATCCCCCCCATGTGGGAGCTGATCACCTCGACGCGGAGGGCCCAAATGCCGCCGGCTACGGGAGTCAAGATCGTCCCGTCAACGGAGGGCTCGAGGCCCTCGACCGAGGAAGAACTAAGGGAAGGGACTTGCTTTATTTCACCTTCCATCACAGTGAGGAATGTGTAGGAGTCACTGTGGTGGATGTTCATGTTAAAATGTGTTTTGGGTGTTCTGTTGCTTTTTATGTGTATGACTGACTTGGTAAATGAAATTCCTCATATGTTGCAAAACATACTTGGCAAATAAAGTACTATTCTGATTCTGATGTGACAAATAAAGTGCCATACCATACAATCAAGCTATTCACAGTGTACAGATACATAAGACAAAAACGTTTAGTGCAAGATCAGGCCAGTAAAGTCCGATTAAAGATAGTCCAAGGGTCACCAATGAGGTCGATAATAGGCCACCTCTTTATTGCCTGGGCAGCTGCTTGGAAAAAGTGAAGCAGCTTATTTAGTCATGTGAGCAGTCCCATGAGGTCAACAAAATTGTAATGCTATTTTAGAATTAAAATCTCTTCAGTGTTCACTTTATCCAAAGAGCTGGGACAGAGTGGACAAACAGTAAACTGGTAGGTTTCAAGTTACTTTTCTGAGATCAAGTATAAAGCAGACTGACCCTCTCGTTTGCATTGGACCTCCAACCCCACCGCATATGCTTTGTGATCAACACGACATTACGGAGCTACCTTGTCTCTCAATATTGTGGCGGCCTGGGTGAACAGTGCAGAACCCACCTACTGCTTACTGCAGATGCGTATCAATAGTCAGAATGGATGAGGGCTGTGAAATCCAAGGGACCATTCAGCCATAATTCCCACTCTGCTAGTCAAACCCTGCTGGAGAAGGGATGAAGAAAGCATGCACATTCACAAGAATAAAACTGGTCATAATGTCAACGTTCGACAACCAGAAGGAATATTGTCTGGAAGAGGCACCAGCAGGCATTTGAAAATAAATCTGGATCTTCAGAACTGGAAATGAGAAAATGCAGATAAATTGCTCAGTTTGAAAATAAATGACCACCGTTTTCTAATTACTGCAATTAGAATTATGTATGCTAAGAAATAAAACAAATTTAAATGTAACAGTACAGAAACTAATTGGGGGCTACAATTAGAACAGAGAACAAAGTACACCACAAGAACAGAACACTTCAGCCCACAATGTCTAAGTCGAACATGATAGCAGGACCATCACTTGTCTCCATGCATGTAACCTATATCTCTTCATTCCCTGCAAATCCATCAGAAGTCATTTAAATGCCACCTGCTTCTATTTAAATTGCATCTGCTTCAACCACCACCCCTGTCAAGCATTCCAGCCACTCACAAATCTCTGTGTAAAAAAAACTTGCCCAGCACATTTCCTTTAAACTTTTCCTCTAAAACCTTAAAGTAATTCCCTCTAGTATTTAATGTTTCCATCCTGGGATAAAGATTCTGACTGTCTGCCCTATCTGAGCCTCTCATAATTTTATATACTTCTATCAGCAACCCGCAACCCCTGACATTCCAGAGAAAATAATCCAGGATTGCCCAACCTCTCCCTATAAAATTGTATAATGAATTCCTGACGTTTATACTCAATGCACAGACTTATAAAGGCAAGCATACTATATGCCTTTTTCACCACTCTATCGACTTGTGTTGCCATCTTCAGGTGTTAATGGACTTTGACCCCAAAATCCCTCTGAACATCAATGCAGTTAAGGGTCATGCCATTAATTGTATATTTTCCCCTTGCTTTTGACCTCCCAAAATGCAACGCCTCATACTTGGAGCCATTTCTCCACCCATTTCTGTCACTGACCCACTGTATACTTCGATAGCTTTTCTCACAGTCAGTGATCCCAGCAATCTTGGTGTCATCTTCAAACCTACTGACCAACCTGTCTATAATTGTGCAATATTTTGTCCTTTAAAGCACATCAATCTAAATTCCCCAAAGAGTGATTGACTTTTAATTACGTCCCTGGGACAGGGAGAAAATGTAAATATCAAAATATAGGAAAAGTTATAAATTTATCATTTTTGCAAAATACTATTCACCAGATTCATAACTATGAAAGTCTGAACTTTCACAAGCACATCAATCAATAAGTTGTAATATTGCCTCTGGTTCTTCATCCATTAACACCTTTTAAACCTGAAACTCTCTTCTATCATTACATCGATTACAGAAATAGGCTGCATCACAGTTGGAGAACCACATATCTTGGATTCTTAGAGCAGCTTGTATTGGAGCCTACCAGGGAGAATACAATTCTGGATTTAGTGTTATGTAATGAACCGGATTTGATAAAGCACCTCGAGGTTAATTAGCCATTAGGAGGTAGTGACCATAATATGGTCAGGTTTAATCTAAAATTGGAGAGGGAGAAGGGTAGATTGGAGGTGTCACTGTTACAGTTGAATAAAGGGGACTATGGGGCCATGAGGGAGGAGCTGGCCAAAGTTGACTGGAAAGATACACTAGCAGGGATGACAGTGGAACAACAATGGCAGGTGTTTCTAGGAATAATACAGAAGGTGCAGGATCAGTTCATTCCTAGCAGGAAGAAAGATTCCAAGGGGAGTAAGCGGCGACCGTGGCTGACACGGGACGTCAGGGACAGTATAAAAATTAAAGCGAAGAAGTACAACGTAGCAAAGATGAGCTGGAAGCAAGAGGATTGGGTAATGTTTAAAGAGCAACAGAAGATAACTAAAAAGACAATACGGGGAGAAAAGGTGAGGTACGAAGGTAAGCTAGCCAAGTATATAAAGGAGGATAGTAAAAGTTTCTTTAGGTATGTGAAGAGGAAAAAATTAGTTAAGACTAAAGTTGGACCCTTGAAGACCGAAAAAGGTGAATTTATTATGGGGAACAAGGAAATGGCAGATGTTGAGCAGGTACTTTGGATCCGTCTTCACTAAGGAGGACACAAACATTCTTCCTGATATAGTAGTGGCCAGAGGATCTGGGGTGATGGAGGAACTGAAGGAAATCCACATTGGGCAGGAAATGGTGTTGGGTAGACTGATGGGACTGAAGGCTGATAAATCCCCAGGGCCTAATGGTCTGCATCCCAGGGTACTTAAGGAAGTGGCTCTAGAAATCGTGTATGCACTGGTGATAATTTTCCAATGTTCTACAGACTCAGGATCAGTTCCTGTGGATTGGAGGATAGCTAATGTTATCCCACTTTTTAAAGAAAAGCAGGAGAGAGAAAACAGGGAATTATAGACCAGTTAGCCTGACATCCGTGGTGGGGAAGATGCTGGAGTCAATTATAAAAGATGAAATAGCCGCACATTTGGATAGCAGTAACAGGATCGGTCTGAGTCAGCATGGATTTACGAAGGGGAAATCATGCTCGACTAATCTTCTGGAATTTTTTGAGGATGTAACTCGGAAAATGGACAAGGGAGAGTCAGTGGATGTAGTGTACCTGGACTTTCAGAAAGCATTTGGTAAGGTCCCACATAGGAGATTAATGGGCAAAATTAAGGCACATGGTATTGGGGGTAGAGTACTGACATGGATAGAAAATTGGTTGGCAGACAGGAAACAAAGAGTAGGGATTAACGGGTCCCTTTCAGAATGGCAGGCAGTGACTAGTGGGGTACCGCAAGGCTCGGTGCTGGGACCGCAGCTATTTACAATATACATCAATGATTTGGATGAAGGGATTCAAAGTAACATTAGCAAATTTGTAGATGACACAAAGCTGGGTGGCAGTGTGAACTGTGAGGAGGATGCTATGAGAATGCAGGGTGACTTTGACAGGTTGGGGGAGTGGGCAGATGCATGGCAGATGAAGTTTCATGCGGATAAATGTGAGGTTATCCACTTTGGTAGCAAAAACAGGAAGGCAGATTACTATCTAAATGGCGTCAAGTTGGGAAAAGGGGAAGTACAACGGGATCTGGGGGTCCTTGTTCATCAGTCTATGAAAGTAAGCATGCAGGTACAGCAGGCAGTGAAGAAAGTGAATGGCATGTTGGCCTTTATAACAAGAGGAATCGAATATAGGAGCAAAGAGGTCCTTCTGCAGTTGTACAGAGCCATAGTGAGACCACACCTGGAGTATTGTGTGCAGTTTTGATCCCTTGGTATTGAGGGAGTGAAGCGTAGGTTTACAAGGTTAATTCCCGGGATGGCGGGACTGTCATATGCTGAGAGAATGGAGCAGCTGGGCTTGTGCACTCTGGAGTTTAGAAGGATGAGAGGGAATCTCATTGAAACATATAAGATTGTTAAGGGTTTGGACACGCTAGAGGCAGGAAACATGTTCCCGATGTTGGGGAAGTCCAGAATCAGGGGCCTCATTTTAAGAATAAGGGGTAAGCATTTAGAACGGAGACGAGGAAACACTTTGTCTCACAGAGAGTGGTGAGTCTGTGGAATTCTCTGCCTCAGAGGGTGGTGGAGGCCGGTTCTCTGGATACTTTCAAGAGAGAGCTAGATAGGGCTCTTAAAGATAGCGGAGTCAGGGGATATGGGGAGAAGGCAGGAACGGGGTACTGATTGGGGATGATCAGCCATGATCACATTGAATGGCGGTGCTGGCTCGAAGGGTCGAATGGCCTACTCCTGCACCTATTGTCTATTTTCTATTGTCTATATCCTGGAACACAAAGTGCAGAGATATACATCAGACTGAGCCACTCATTTGAGGAAGAGTGTACTACGAGAGTTTACATTACAATGCCGTTGTTGCATCTATTCAAGACAAATTGAATGTATGCATGTACAGCCTCCGAAAATGGCGGAAGGATTTTCTGCACAGTTCCTGTTTTGTACATATTTACTCACTTGAATAAAGTCTATTTAGATTTTTTTTTAAATCTATTCAAGAACACTATTCTGATGAATTATGAAATACTGCACAACATATTAGGCTTACAATCATATTGTAAATACATGACATCATAATGCATCATCCCAACACATCTAAGTGTCATCAAATAATGAAAATGATACATGGTTTATTTAAAATCTTCCCTTCTCTACTGGGTCAAAGAAAGGGCTATTCAGGAATTTATATGCAAACACAGTTGGAAAGTACTTAGCTGGTTAAAGGTGACACAAACCATGTGCAGGGATGGCTCAAAAATGTGAGAACCTGAATTGTGGTAAATTTGATAAAAAGTTAAAATGATTCCTGAAATTAGGTTGTTATTTTATAACTCTCATAAATGATGGATGAATAACAAATCTACAAAAGGAATTTCAAACGTTCAGAACTTCAGAGAAAAATTCTATTTTCCTTTTGAAATTCCAAAGAACAAATCTCCAAACTGCTCACTTTTTCCTTTCAGGACAACCAGTTCATTGTAGAAACCAGCCTGATGAACCCTCTCTGAACTGCCCCCAATAAAAATACATTCCACCTTGAATAAAGAGTCCAAAACCATACAACGTACTCCAGGTGTTAACCTACTAGAAATGTGTGGTCATCCAGTAAAAAGATTTGGAAGTACAATGAACTGCTGATTAGACGCAGTACCCCAATCTTTATGATGAGTGAACCATACAGGCAGGAAAAATAGCAAAGCTGAACAGGCGGCTAAAACACTGGGAAAGAAATGGGACTTTCACTGGAAAACTGAGTGAAAACAATAAAGAGCTTAAAATGCACATCAAAAGAGGAAAATCTAAATTGTTCTTTGTGTCTCACTTATACAATCATGGTGAATTGTTGATGTCAATGATATTTACAAGCCAAAGCTTTCCCAGATGTGAGGTGGCAGCTCCATACCCACATTAATACCAACATAAACAGTAAAACATCTCTCATTTAGTATGAATGAGAAGAGTTCAGAACATGTATGTTCCAGTTAGGGTGAAGAGCAAGGTTGGTGGGAGTAAGGAAGCTTGGATGACGATAACAATTGAGGCTCTGGTCAAGAAAAATGAGGCATGGGACAGATATAGGTAGCTGAGTTTAAGTGTATCACTGGAGGACAGAAAATCAGTCATTTCTGTGTGAAGCCGCAGGAAATGGGCAAGGTCCCCAATGAATATTTCTCCTCTGTTTGTCCTGTGTAGTATGTCATGAAGATTGGGGAACTTGGGACCATTAATGCAGATGTCTTGAGGATAGTCCGTATTATAGTCGAGAAAGTGCTGCATATCCAAGGGCATACGAAGCCAGATATATTTCCCAGGCCTGAACAGATGTATCTGAGGACACTAGGTGAAGCTAGAGAAGAAATTGCGAGAGTCTTGGCTGAAATATATGAATCATTCTTGATGAGTACGGGTGTCATGGGTTATGGGGAGAAGGCATGAGAATGGGGTTGAGAGGGAAAGATAGGTCAGCCATGATTGAATGGCAGAGTAGACTTGATGCGCCGAATGGCCTAATTCTGCTCCTACAACTTATGAACTTATCATTAGACCTGGTGAGGTGGCGGAAGACAGAAGGACTGCAAGGAAAAGCCTGGGAACAATAGACCAATTAGTCTAACATCTATAGGCAAGTTGCTAGAGAGGATTCTGAGGAACGATCGATATATGCAATTGGAGAAGCAGGAGATGATTAGGGAAAGTCAGCATGGTGTTGTACATGGAAAATCTTGCCTTACAAACCTGATCGAGTTTTTTGAAGAAGTAACCAAAAGGATTGACGAGGCCAAAGCTGTGGACATTGTCTATATGATCTTCAGCAAGGAATTTAATATGGTTCCACATGGTAGGCTGCTGTTAGATCTCATGGGATCCAGGGAGAGCTAGCCAACGATAAAGAATTGGCTTCATAGAAGGAAGCAGAGGGTGATGATGGAAGCTTGTTTTTCTGTTTTTCTTTGCTTTTTGACTAAAAAATTGTAACTCCCCAAATGTGGTCAAATATCTTCAGCTGAGATGAAGGGGCAAGTGTATTCAATGCTTTACATATAGGAAAGAGAAGGAACTTAGGTACTGTGAAGAGAGCCCAGCTGGAGATACTGTAAATCCCAGAGTACTTAAGGAAGTAGCTCCAGAAATAGTGGATGCATTAGTGATAATTTTTCAAAACTCTTTAGATTCTGGAGTAGTTCCTGAGGATTGGAGGGTAGCAAACGTAACCCCACTTTTTAAGAAGGGAGGGGGAGAGAAAACAGGGAATTACAGACCAGTTAGTCTAACATCGGTAGTGGGGAAACTGCTAGAGTCAGTTATTAAAGATGGGATAGCAGCACATTTGGAAAGTGGTGAAATCATTGGACAAAGTCAGCATGGATTTACGAAAGGTAAATTGTGTCTGACGAATCTTATAGAATTTTTCGAGGATGTAACTAGTAGAGTGGATAGGGGAGAACCAGTGGATGTGTTGTATCTGGACTTTCAGAAGGCTTTCGACAAGGTACCACATAAGAGATTAGGATACAAACTTAAATCACACGGTATTGGGGGTTCAGTATTGATGTGGATAGAGAACTGGCTGGCAAACAGGAAGCAAAGAGTAGGAGTAAACGGGTCCTTTTCACAATGGCAGGCAGTGACTAGTGGGGTACTGCAAGGCTCAGTGCTGGGACCCCAGCTATTTACAATTTATATTAATGATCTGGATGAGGGAATTGAAAGCAACATCTCCAAGTTTGCGGATGACACTAAGCTGGGGGGCAGTGTTAGCTGTGAGGAGGATGCTAGGAGACTGCAAGGTGACTTGGATAGGCTGGGTGAGTGGGCAAATGTTTGGCAGATGCAGTATAATGTGGATAAATGTGAGGTTATCCACTTTGGTGGCAAAAACGGGAAGGCAGACTATTATCTAAATGGTGGCCGATTAGGAAATGGAGAGATGCAGCGAGACCTGGGTGTCATGGTACACCAGTCATTGAAAGTAGGCATGCAGGTGCAGCAGGCAGTGAAGAAAGCGAATGGTATGTTGGCTTTCATAGCAAGAGAATTTGAGTATAGGAGCAGGGAGGTTCTACTGCAGTTGTACAGGGTCTTGGTGAGACCACACCTGGAGTATTGCGTACAGTTTTGGTCTCCAAATCTGAGGAAGGACATTATAGCCATAGAGGGAGTGCAGAGAAGGTTCACCAGACTGATTCCTGGGATGTCAGGACTTCCATATGAAGAAAGACTGGATAGACTTGGCTTGTACTCGCTAGAATTTAGGAGATTGAGAGGGGATCTTATAGAAACGTACAAAATTCTTATGGGGTTGGACAGGCTAGATGCAGGAAGATTGTTCCCGATGTTGGGGAAGTCCAGGGCAAGGGGTCACAGCTTAAGGATAAGGGGGAAATCCTTTAAGACCAAGATGAGGAAAAACCTTTTCACACAGAGAGTGGTGAATCTCTGGAACTCTCTGCCACAGAGGGTAGTTGAGGCCAGTTCATTGGCTATATTTAAGAGGGAGTTAGATGTGGCCCTTGTGGCTAAAGGGATCAGGGGGTATGGAGAGAAGGCAGGTACGGGATACTGAGTTGGATGATCAGCCATGATCATATTGAATGGCGGTGCAGGCTCGAAGGGCCGAATGGCCTACTCCTGCACCTATTTTCTATGTATCTATATAAATCCCTGAATCATTATCTTTAAAGACATTAAAAAAACGTTGATCTTGAAATCACCCCATGTTCCTGTCAAATGCAACATAAATCTCAAGAATTCAAATGCGATTTCAAGAGCTGAAAATAATGTATGTATGTTGTGTGTTTGCAAGTGTGTAACTAGCATTAATGAGCAAAAGGATTTTGCTACATTGTCTTCCATGTCTTATTGAACTGAACTTTGTTGCCTTCCACCACAGTGAAGAATGCTGTGGTGGATGTTTATGTTAAATTCTATTGCGTATTGTGTGTTCTTTTTTTCAACTGTATCGCTGCATGGCAAATTCATTGTACCTTAGTTGGTGCAAGTGACGAATAAATTTGACTTTGACTTTTGACTTTGACATTGTGAACAGCTGATAATGTTCAATAAAGGATATTCCAAGCCTTGTGAGCCTGAGATAAAACTCATTAAAAAAAAAATTTCAGGGAGACATTTCATTTTGCAACTGGAATACCAACGCTGCAGCTACAATAAAAAAAAGGCAGTTGCATCAGTGAGAACGAACATTTCATCCTTCGCATTGTCACATGGGATTGTGGATTAATAAAGTCTGGTATATGAATGAGGATCTGAATGTTATAACATTTCCATATAATGAACTTTCAGATGAATGCAGTCTTAAAGTTCATAGAATTCGACAACTCTCATATTACAATTTCAGCAGAAGATGAAAGAATAAAAAGGATCACCAAGGGAGACCCAATTATAGTGGAATACTGCCATTTTTCTCAGCTTGTAATCGGAATTGTAACTTCCATTCCCCCTGCTATGAAACAATGGACTGTGGAGAAAGAATGGGACAGCATATTCCCAAACCAGAATAGCTCAATCCTGATTCTAGATTAGGACCAGCAATACCAATGGCAGCCCTTTTTGCCAAAATAGACGAGAAAATAACAACTTCCACCAAGGGCAGCATGGCAGTCCAAAGGGCGGCACAGCGATAGAGGTGCTGCCTGAGCGCCAGAGACCTGGGTTCGATCCTGACTATGGGTGCTGTCTGTTCAGAGTTTGTATACTCTCCACGTGACAGCATGGTTTTCCCTGGGTGCTCTGGTTTCCTCCCACACTCCAAAGACATACAGGTTGGTAGGTTAATTGGCTTTGGTAAAATTATAAATTGTTCCTACTGTGTCGGATAGTGCTAGTGTACGGGGATAGTGCTCGGCGCGGACTCTGTAGCCGAAGGGCAGTTTCCATGTTGTATCTCTAAACCTAAACCTAACATCACTTTCTGGAGGAGGCCAGTGAAGGATTAGGCCCAAGACATGGCATAACTATAGGAAACAAAAACTGCAAGTAAACCTTTTATACTTCTGGTTGGGACTGTAAAGGATTGGGGCCAGCAAAGAATGACCCAATCCTCTCCCAACATCTCAGATGTTCTGGGTTGGATCAGCAGCACAGTGTCCAGGCTCTGGCATTAAAAATGAGTGAGTTAAATGCCACCGCCTGCTCCTAAGGTTTATCTCAAACAAGAGAGAAATTTTCCCCAGTGATCTTTAATACAACTTGATTGGGGGTCAGGAAAGAAGGCTTGCGGTAAAATATTGAGTACATTTATGCTACAAATTAGCATGAACGTGCTCAATTACCAGCAATGAGACTGCATCTGCATTGCCTTATTTTCTTCCATTAATTTCTTACTGTAGAGTGAAAACAGCACAGAACGTTCTGACCATGGAGAATGGGTAAGTGAATCAACAACCCATTTTGTACAAGTAACAAGAGTTATTTATTTTGCCCAATCTGTAAGGTCATCCACCTCAATTCCACTATCCCACACAATCCTTGGGTTCTCCAATTTCCTTATACAGTCTTGGTGTTGTGAATCCTGTGAAATATTCGTAACTTTAATTTTTCTTATGTCAGATATGAACAAAATCAATGTGTGGGAGAGGGTCATAGAAATAGCTGTGATGGGAGAGCGAGCAGGCACGGGAAGAGCTGGCCTCAATGACTGACAATAGACAATAGGTGCAGGAGTAGGCCATTCAGCCCTTTGAGCCAGCACCGCCATTCAATATGATCATGGCTGATCATCCACAATCAGTACCCCGTTCCTGCCTTCTGCCCATATCCCCTGACTCTTTAAGAGCTCTATCTAACTCTCTCTTTAAAGCATCCAGAGAACCCGCCTCCACCGCCCTCTGAGGCAGAAAATTCCACAGACTCACAACTCTCTGGGTGAAAAAGTATTTCCTCATCTCTGTTCTAAATGACTTACCCCTTATTCTTAAACTGTCACCCCTGGTTCTGGACTTGCCCAACATCGGGAACGTTTCATGCCTCTAGCATGTCCAAACCCTTAATAATCTTATATATTTCAATAAGAACCCCTCTCATCCTTCTAAATTCCAGAGTATACAAGCCCAGCCGCTCCATTCTATCAACATATGACAGTACCGTCATAGATACATAGATACATAGAAAATAGGTGCAGGAGCAGGCCATTCGGCCCTTCGAGCCTGCACCGCCATTCAATATGATCATGGCTGATCATCCAACTCAGTATCCCGTACCTGCCTTCTCTCCATACCCCCTGGGAATTAACCTCGTGAACCTACCCTGTACTCCCTCAATAGCAAGAATTTTCTGCATCCGCTCAGTGCTTCCTGCTCTGCTCCATAAGTTCATGTGATAGGAGCAGAATTAGGCCATTCGGCCCATCAAGTGTACTCCGTCATTCAATCATAGTTGATCTATCTCTCCCTCCTAAACTCATTCTCCTGCCTTCTCCCCATAACCCGACACCCATACTAATCAAGAATCTATCTCTCCCTTAAAAATATCCATTGACTTGGTCTCCACAGCTTTCTATGGCATGAATTCCACAGATTCACCACCCTCTGACTAAAGAAATTCCTCATCTCCTTCATAAAGAGAAGGATTTAGCTCCTGAAGAGCTAGGCTTGACCTAGCTCCAAATTCTTTCAGCTTGTTTGTAAGTACAGGTGTCCATAAGTTAGGTGTTCATAAACAGAGTGGGTATGTAAACTAAACTCTCTCAATTAAGTAATTTTACTTAACTAAACATTCACATCCACTAATGCAGAGGATCTTAAAGATTCACATCCACTTGATAATGAAATTTCTCCTCTCTCCAGTTATCGAAAGCCAAAGTCTTAACTCAAGAATAACTGCGGACTCATCCGCCAGACTAAACATCCTTTGTGTATTTATCCCATTAAGCACCTTAAGGGAATTTAACGTGCTTCCATAATTTCTTATTTTTCTAAACTTTAAAAAATTTGGACCAAGTTGACTTATTCTCACCCCTTGGGACAAGATCCATCCGCTCCACCCAGCACACAGATTAATCTAATGAACTTTAAACATCAGTCTGAGCCACACCTTTCCATTTTGTCGGTCAAGATATGATCTTATAAAGACCCTATATCATTACAACAGGACTCCTTTACTTTTATATTGCAACCTCTTGGTGATAAAGATTATTATATTTACTATCCTAATTGGTTGATGCACCTGCATATTAAATTTCTTGCGTAGGGAAATCCAGACACCTTTGAATAACATTGAACAAAGTGCAAATATTCTTATTTTCAACGTTTCTACTTTTACATTTCTCTGTTTTATATTCCACCCATCATATTCCTGCCCAGTCGCATAATCTGCTCGCGTCGCTTATTGGCTTCTTGATAGCCCCTTCTGCTATCAAGAAGCCACGGTTTCCAGTTTAATGGTATCTTTCCTATAGCAGGGTGACCAACACCAAACATAATTTTTCAAGCGTGGCCTCACCATAAGCATGGAGAAAGAATTCAAGTGGGTGATTAGGGCCGAAAGGTACCACAGAATGGCCCTGGCGATTCCGATTAAAGAGATTCCCATGGATTTTTGTACCTACGAAAGAGGACGTTGGACTGCTCAAGGATAAAGGAGGGAATTTGTGCTTGGAAAGACACAAAATGCTGGAGAACATAATGCTGGAGAACATGGATAGGCGATGTTTTGGGTTGGAAGCCCACCTCCCACTGATTGCAGGGGTGGGGAAGCTGGAAAAGAGGAGGGGTAGGACTGAGCATGGTTAGTAATACAGGCGAAGGAGATTTTTTGATAGGCAGATTGTTGGACAAGGGATGAAGAGATGGGTATGAGCCCTTAAAGCATAAAGAGTTGTGAATAGTTAAACTCGGAGATAGAAAAGTTGCAAATTATTTAGCCATTGGAAACAGTGCCGGTGGAGTGGGAGGGGGAGGTGAGAAACCGGGGCGAAGTCAACCAGGTTCAGGGAAAGGGAAGGGGGAGCACAAAAGAAATGGGTGGAGGGGATGATGGGGATGAATGAAAGGCCTCAGAATAAAAGGACGTACCTTTAGTAAAGAGATGAGAGGGAATATCTTGAGTCAGAGGGTGGTGCATCCGTGGAATTCATTGCCACAGATGGCTGTGGAGGCCAAGTCAATGGATATTTTTAAGACGGAGCTTGACAGATTTTTGATTTGTAAAGGTGTCAGCAGTTATGGGGTGAAGGCAAGAGAATGTGGTTGAGAGAGAAAGATAGATCAGCCATGATTGAATGGCAGAGTAGACTTTATGGGTCGAATGGCCTTATTCTGCTCCTGGAACTTATGAACATGAATTAGTTACCTAAAATTGGAGAATTCAATGTTCATACCATTGTGTTGTAAGCTACCCAAGTGCAATACAAGGTGCTGTTCATCTCCTCTGCCTGTGGCCTCACTCTGGCAATGGAGGCCCATATCAAAAAGGTCCATATGGGAATGGGAAGGGGAGTTTAAATGGTTAGCAACCAGAAGATCCAGTAGGCCTTGGTGGACTGAGCACTAGTGATCGGCGAAACGCTCAAGCTTATCTCTGTCCTGTTAACATATCTCTGTTGATATATTCCAGCATTTCTCCTATAACTGATGTCAGGCTAAGAGGCCCATACTGTCCTGTTAACCTTCCAATTCTCCTCTTATTATTTTTATAACCAATAAAGTCAAAATAAATAAGCAAAATTGGGAGAGATGTGAAATAGGTTAACAAATCACTATTACCTCGTTTACACTTTCTCACAAAATCAAAATCCATCCCAGTCAATTTCACTGGCTCATGACAGATTTCAATCCGTGCTGAGGGTATTGCATGCCACAGTTTGTCGTGCGGATGAAATCAGTTGATTGACAAAAGCATGTGGCAATCACAGCTCTGAGAGCATGAAACGCTGAATGAGAGAACAAACGAGGAATATGAAGCTTTTAGTCTGGAGGGAACACTGCAAGGTGAACATGAAGAGGCATTCAATGGAACAATGAAGAGATGAAGGGAATGACAACAGTCTGCTCCAGCTTGCATCACTTGCTCAACTGCAAGTAAACAAACTGATTTTGTTCTGCTTTTCTTACTTTTAGCAATTAAGAATTTGTTGTTTAACTTAAAGCATACTTTCTTTGATTCTGTTAGAAACTAGGAATTTATATTTGATTCTTTCAAATTCTTTTCAGCAAAAGTCATTTGTAAATTCCCCTTAAATGAGCTGCAATCATTTCAAACATTTTCCTCTAATCATTGAGAAACATGACTATTCAAGTCCTTTTTATCATTCTGAAGACTTGCACTTATATTGGAGAAACATAGAGACAAAGAACTGCAGATGCTATACTCAGCAGGTCAGGCAGCATTTCTGAAGAACATGGATAGATGACCTTTCGGGTCGAGACCCTTCTTCAGATATTGAACTTTTGTGTTCTTTTCAAAATGCCACAAATGTCTTCACTTTTGTGGTGTGGTCATTCTGTGATATAAGAAAAAGACAATGCATCTCTCCATTGATGCCAATCATATACCTTCGTTCATTACAAAGAATCGAATAGGATGGAAACAGACCATTCAGCCCAACTCGTCCATGCGCCAATAACCATCCTTCCATATTAACCCCATCGACCACCACTTGGTCCACAGTCCTCCATGCCTAAGCAATGGTTCATTTTGATACTCCTAAATGCTGTTGCAACCATTCTCCAGTTCATTCCAGGAACTGAAATGTCCCCTCAAATCCTATCTGAATCTGTTTCCCCACAATCTAAATGAATGTCCTCTAGTTTTATCTACCTCTGATATGGGGGAATGTTTCCTGCAGCCAATAAAAATGTGGAATGATTGGATTACAAAGTCCTCTCTGAGACTGCGAATCTATCATATAGAGCGAGGCCCTCTCATTTCTAATCTTCTCCTGCACCTGTAGAAGTTTGAGATTTAGTTATTTAGTACCCCATGGCAAATGTTAGTATCCCATGGCAAACTTCTACGACTTTGCGGAAACAAACTGCCTCACAGAACAGGACGCTATTAGTCTATCTGATGATTTTCCCCACATGGTGAGCTCCCTGCATCTCTGAAAAAATAGGCTGAACGCAGTCTGAAGAAGGGTCCTTACCTAAAATGTCGCCTATAATAATAATACATTTTATTTATATAGCGCTTTTCAAGGACTCAAAGTCGCTTTACATTGAGAGTCAAAAACAAAACAAAATAGAGCAGTAAGACAGAGATGCAAAGGGGAGGGGGACATGGGACTAAGGGTATGCAGAGGTGAAGAGATGGGTCTTGAGGCGGGACTGGAGGATGGTGAGGGACTCCGAATTTCGAATCAGTTGTGGGAGGGAGTTCCAGAGCCTGGGAGCTGCCCTGGAGAAGGCTGTGTTTCCAAAAGTGCAGAGGTTGGATTTCGGAATGGAGAGGAGACCGGCTGATGTGGATCTTATGCATGTTGTCCAGAGATGTTGACCCACTGAGTTCCTCCACCACTTTGTGTCTTTTAGAGTCATACAGCATGGAAATAAACTCTTTGGCCCAACTTGCCCATGCCGACGAAGATGTCCCATCTACACTAGTCCCACCTGCCCGTATTTGGCCCATATCCCTCTAAACCTTTCCTATCCATGTACTTGTCCGAATGTCTTTTAAATGTTGTTACAGTACTTGCTACAACTACCTCCACTGATAGCTAGTTTGCGGAAGTTATTCTGTGCAAGCAGAAAGGAAACAACACTTGGAATCTGAAGGTTAGCACTGGGATGAAAAGTTCAAACACCTAAACTTCTGATTAGCTAATTATATTGTGGCATTGTGTGTGAAGAAGGGTCTCGACTCGAAACATCACCTATTCCTTTTCCCCAGAGATGCTGTCTGACCCGCTGAGTTACTCCAGCTTTGTGTCTATCTTCGGTTTAAACCAGCATCTGCAGTTCCTTCCTACACATATGTTGTGGCATTAACATACTAGCTGTTTACAGCAGCCTTGATAGAAATGATATTCAGCTGGAAACAAAGGCGTCAGAAAATATACCTGAAAGTAGTTTTTACAAATTCACTTTCACAACCTGGAGGATTAGACCCGACACAAGAGACTGTAGATGCTGAAATTTGGAGCAACAGACAATATGCTGGAAGAACTCAGCCAGTCAAGCAGGTGGGGGGAGGGGGAAGGAATTATCGGCGTATGAAATAGGGACCTGGAGTAAGGCTCCAGACCCGAACCATTGCCTATCCATTTCCCTCATCAGGTGTTGCCTGACCCGCCCGCTGAGTTCTTCCCGCAGATTGCTTAGAGCATTAGGCAATCTGTATAAAGTGGAATGCGTCAGTCAGGCTGCACAAAAATGAGTCATTCATTTTTCACAAAAGTTAAAGCATACATGATCTGCATTTCTTGAATGCATAACTTGAATCCAAAGTAAACTGTTTAGGATTATCCAGCAAACAGCTCACCAAGATTATCCATCAAGTAACTGAACCGTAAGAGTCAGCAAAGTCCAAAGATCAATTCAAGATTTAGTTGAGTTAGTTGTTCATTAACCTGTGCTTGTGCAGAAATTTCCTTCTCATTTCAGTCCTAAATAGCCTAACCATTCTTCTGAGATAGTGAAGCCTTATTCAATGCTCCTCAACCAAGGGAAATATCATCCCATCGAGCCATTAGGACCACCACAAATAGCTACAATTAGAGGGGGGATAAAAATCCCTATTGATTGTGAAGACAAGAAGTTGCAGGTGCTGCACTTTTTCTTTGCTAACTATTAATTATTAAAACCAATGACTACAAACGATGAGAGAGCTGATTGAATATTGTGGCCTCCACCATCCTCAAGGGCAGAGAATTCCAGAGGCTCACTACTCTCTGAGATGTTTAGATTCATCAGATTAGTTAATAATGTATATAAACCAAATTAAGTTTAACTCAACTACAATAGGTGGAGCAAAAGGGAAGATACAGTGCAGAATATAGTTCTCAGCATTGTAGCGATCAGTTCCATCGACAAAGTCCAATGTCCACCATAGAGAAAAGGTGACTCGGACAGTAGCCAAGCTTCCTAAAGTTGATGGTACACATAAATGCTGGAGAAACTCAGCGGGTGCAGCAGCATCTATGGAGCGAAGGAAATAGGCAACGTTTCGGGCCGAAACCCTTCTTCAGACCTGGCTTCAGAAGCTGGCTATCAACTTCCTAAAGTTGATAGCCAGCTTCTTCCCCGTTTACATTGAGGAAGAGGTTACTGTCCTGACACCATGTTATTAAGTTCTCCATGAGAGGAAATTCCCATGCATCTCATTTCTAAATGACTGGCTCCTTATTTTGTAACATGTCCCCTTGTTCATGATTCTCCAACTGGTGGAAACATCCCAACATCTGTGCACATTGGGTTTTATCCATTTGGATAAGACCACTCTCATTCTTCAAAACTCCACTACGGGCATAAACTGTTCAGTGTGGCATCACCAATACCAAGAACTTTACTAAAACCTCCCTATTGTTGAACTCCAATGCCCTCCCAATGAAAGCCAACATACTATTTGCCTTCTCTACCACCTCTTGGGCTTGCCTGTTAATTGGTGTGATTTATGCACCAAAATGCTCAATCTTCATTAGTCCATTTCATTATTTTGTGATGCCGGATGAGTAATTGTAGCCACTAATCATGCCGATAGTTTCACACAAGTGAGATGAAATATGCAATACTCAAAAACAGAGAAAGCAAGATGACAGATCTATTGCCAAATAACTGATTCATTTTCAGCATACACTAATAAGTACCCGAGGGAAAGTTTCCTTGAACAGTGCTTTGTTTTTTTATCTTAAAAAAAATGTTTTAGGTCTGTTAATGCTTTCAAATAGCTTTGCTCAAGGAAACTGAAAGCTGGGCAGTCAATGACTCAAATTTAAAATGAGCTGTAGCCTCTTATTTTCATAACATCATAAGGCATAGGAGCATGTTTAAACCATTAAGCCCATCTAATCTGTGCTCTGCCATTCGATCATGGTTGATCTATTTGTCCCTCTTAACCCATTCTCCTGCCTTCTCCCCGTAACCTTTGACGCCCTTGCTAATGAAGAACCTTCACTTTAAAAAGACCCAACTGGTTCCAAGGTACCAATATTTACCAAACTTCTTCGCTGCCGTGTGCTGGGGCAGCAGGGCAAAGGCCACGGACGCCAATAGGATTAACAAACTCATCAGGAAGGCTGGCTCCATCCTGGGGGCGGAGTTGGGTTCATGGGAGGTGGGCTAGAAGGGGAGGATGCCCCTCAAACGGCGGAGCATCCTGGACAATACAGCTCACCCCCTCCATGACATACTGGTCAACCTGAGGAGTACCTTCAGCAACAGACTGGTTCCACCAAGACACTGGACAGAATGCTACAGGAGATCCTTCTTCCCTGTGGCTATCAAACTGTAGAACTCCTCCCCCTTCTGTCATGGGTAGACTGAGACCGACTCCCCTCCCCCCTCCCCAATCTTTGCACATCCCCAATCCTTTCCACTCGTCACTTTAATTTCATGTTTCATGTATTTTGTGTTTTTATGACTGTTGGCAGATCAATTTCCCCCTTGGGATAAATAAAGTTCTATCATATCGTATCGTTATGAGATTGATTGCAGTGAGTTAAGATCACGGGGAGCTCAACGACTGCAGTTGTTTTGGAGGAAGATGGACGAAATGTGATTGGGGCAGGACGGCAACGATGTGAGAAATGGACAAACTGCAACACCCCCTGTACACTCTTCCAATGGGGAAGTGAGGGGGGGGGGTGGGGGGTTGGGGGTGGAATTGAGCTGACAGATACCTTTCTGGGTCCAGAGGAAACGGATTTGCAGCTGCTGCGCCACGCACAGTCTGCAAAGGTGCATTTTGGGAGATTTTAAGTCCTGCTGGCTCTTTGTAAAGGCCAGTTTTCCCCAAAGTCAGGGAAATCCCACCAACATCAGCTAAAACCAAAACCTTGATAAAATGAAGGCACATAACCTCTTCAGATGCCTTCAATTAACCATGTTTTCGAGAGAAGACTTATCACCCAATCCCTGCTCCAGCCACTGAAATGCATTGGGATTCAGTTCAAATTTTTATCTTACATCTAAATTCCCTTCCAAATAAATCCACCCACTTTGAGGTTAAAATTCTGAGTGTGACATGTGCCAACATTGTCTATCGAAGTTACACAAAAATGCTGGAGAAACTCAGCGGGTGCAGCAGCATCTATGGAGCGAAGGAAATAGGTAACGTTTCGGGCCGAAACCCTTCTTCAGACTCGTGGTGGTTTAAGTCAGCATAATTACTCTCAGCACTCTTGGAGTGGGAAGGAGGTGGGAGCCATGGTTGAAACAAGCTACTCCGAATAATATACTGTTACCCCTCATCAGACCAGCAATTACCATCACTGATCACACATGAACATCGTCCATACATTAGTAGCTAACTGATGCTGATCCCAGCTGAGAATCACGTCTTCAGACTCGGAACAGAAAATTGGAAAATATAGAGAATAATAATTTGGTGTTTTATGAGTCCATATTTGTTTAAAATGCTCCAAGCCACAATTGACTGTAGGGTTGAGGAGCAGCGGGGAGTGGCAAACAAATTATTTTTCTAAGTCTAAAACGAGCAGCAGCGGTCCAGGACATCAAAGTGACATGCTAGGAATGAGTTATTCGCATTGTGCAAAGTTGCCAGAACAGAGCCTTTAACTTAAGAAAAACACAATTTCAAAATTGGTTTATCTGAAGAATAATTTATTTAGGTCTAAAGCCTGCAGTTCAGAAAAGAATGCAAAGAATTTCCTGCCGTGAAAATGTGATTGGACCAAGAGCCACTGAATGAAAAAGCAGAACACTCGGACAAGTCCAAATGCTTTGTTATGAACAAATATTTACTTGTTTTAAATTTAACCACAAACTAGAAGAAGCAGTTATAAATGAAAGTTGCTGTCCAACTCAACATGTGGAACAATCACTAGAATGAACAAGAGCATGGGGGTGACACAGTGTGGGGGTAGCAGGGGCTGGTGTAACAAATGCGAGGCACAGGCCAAATAAACCATGATTTGGCCCATCAACACTGCGCTTGCCCACTGTGCACCCACTGCTCCCTGCGTAAAAAACCTGCCTCAAACTTCCTTTATCTTCAGCCCGCTTGTATTAAACCTATGCCCTCCAGTTTTTGGCATTTCCACCCCGAGGAAAAATACTGTACCCTGTGTTTGCCTCTCATGGTTTTATATACTTCTATCACGTGTCCCCCTCAGCCTCAAACACTCCAGCAAAAACAATCCAAGTTTCACATGGCCCTGTCCCCAAACTCCATCTCCATTACATCTCTATCTCAGTGCTACCTCCTGTACCCATGTAGAACTCATGGACTTCATCAACTTCACCACCAAATTCCATCACCAGTCTGAAGAAGAGTTTCGACACGAAACATCACCTATTCCTTCTCTCCAGAGATGCTGCCTGTCCCGCTGAGTTACTCCAGCTTTTTGTGTCTATCCAAGTTTGTCCAGCCTCTCCCAATTCTCTTCAAACCAGGCATCATCCTGGTGAAGGAAGGAACTGCAGATACTGATTTACACCAAAGATAGACACAAAATGCTGGAGTAACTCAGCGGGACAGGCAGCATTTATGGAAAGAAGGAAGGAAGGAAACGTCACCTATTCCTTCTCTCCAGAGATGCTGCCTGTCCCACCGAGCTACTGCAGCATTGTGTCTTAAGGGCCTGTCCCACTTACGTGTCCTTGGCACGCAAATTACGCGACCTTGTGGTCGCGTTGAGCCGAGACGGTCGATCAAAGGTCGGGCGCAATTTCATGCGTACGCACAGCCGTCTGGAGCGCGTGACGTCATTTGAAGATGGACACCAAGCTGGAGTAACTCAGCGGGACCGGCAGCATCTCTGGAGAGAAGAAATGGGTGACGTTTCGTGTCGAGACTCTTCTTCAGTCTGAAAAGAAGGGTCTTGACCCGAAATGTCACCCATTGCTTCTCTCCAGAGATGCTGCCGGTCCCGCTGAGTTACTCCTGCATTTTGCGTCTATCTTCAATTTTCTTGGCCCTGCTCTGGGAGTAGAAGTGGGGGCGGATCCGGACCGCAACGGCTGTGAGCCCCAGGCCGAGTTCAGCGATCGTTTGCCTGCTTCTGCTGCTGTTGAAGGTGAGACGTTGCGTCGCGCCAGGGTCTTGGGCCTGTCCCACTTTGGCCGTCAGTTCCGCGACAGGCCGTTGGCGCGCGAAGATTTCGATCACTGCAAGAATTTCGGAGCCCCGCGCGATGTCGGGACCGGCCTCGCACAACTCCAGACCCCTCCGCGCTTCAAAGTGGGACCGGCCCCGCGCGGCCATAGGGTGCCCGTACGCCTCAAGCGACCACGAGGTTGCGTAATTTGTGAGCCAAGGACGCGTAAGTGGGACAGGCCCTTAACATCCTGGTGAATTTCTTCTGCACCCTCTCCAAATCCTCTTGCAGCCCAAGATCCCACTGTACATCAATGCTATTAAGAGATTTGCCACTTACATTACTGAGGCTTGAACAGCAATTTTACTGCAACGAGAAAACAAACTGGAAGCCACAAAGAGACAAGTGGAAACCTTGATTTTCTGCTTTGTGCTCCCATCGACATCATCCAACCTCAATATAGTCTGAACAGAGTGATTAACAACATTCTTTCAAGTCCTCAGCAACAACCGTCTAGCTGTGCTACAATTAGAAAAGCAGCAGAGAGTGAGAACAGTCCCCAAAGTCATGCACAAATATGTAGTTGTTAAGCACAAAGTTCAGTGTAACAGATTCAGCAATGCCACAAATGACACTCATTTCCTCAGGCCAGATTTTCAAAACCACAATAATATTGTCACAGCTATAGGAAGAAGTTGTTAAACCTTGTCGTCAATACTGAATAAACACCAATCAGGACATCAGTGAATGGAATTCATCCTTCATTAAAGACATCACTAACACTGGCACCACAGTTTATATATTATATATTAAACATATATATAAAGTATATATATAGTATAATATATATATACACACTATATTAAAACCAGTTAAATATCTTACAAACTACAAATTTGTGCATTGTGGCCACATGTGGCAGGCAAACCCATAATTGAAGATATTGGATGTAGGGATGATTTACTAAGCCATAAGGAGGCTGGAAGCTGTGGCATAGCTAATGTTTTACATAGTTGCAACATGAGATCTGAATTTTTTTTACTCAATGAAAGTGCCGGGGTAACTCAGCGGGTCAGGCAGCATCCCTGGAGAACATGGATAGGTGACGTTTTGAGTAGGGACCCTTCTTCAGACTATTTCAAGGGGAGGGGAAAGAAAACTGGGAGAAACAAAGGAGAGACAAGACAAAACATGAGAGGTAATAGGTCGATGCTAGTTTTCTTCAGTAATGTTGGTACTGAAGGAAGTTCTTCTATCCAAACCCAACCCTTAATGCCGCAGATAGACACAAAAAGCTGTAGTAACTCAGCGGGTCAGACGGCATCTCTGGAGAAAAGGAATATGTGACGTTTCGGGTCGACCCCCTTATTCAAACTCACGAGTCAGGGAAAAGGGAAACAAGAGATATAGATGGTGATATAGAGAGATACAGAACAAATGAATGAGAGATATGCAAAAAGTAACGATGATAAAGGAGACAGGCCATTATTAGCTGTGGTCAAGCGAAATATGAGTTGCTGTTCCTCCAATTTGCGTTTGACTTCACTGACAATGGAGGAGGCCCAGGACAGAAAGGTCAGTATGGGAACGTGAAGGGAACTGGGAGATCAGGCAGGCCCAGGCAGACTGAGCAAAGGCAGTGTGTTCAACTATACATGCAGGAGAGGTCCACAGATGGAACCAGCTACAAAATCCAGGGATACTGCAAGAGAGAGGGGAGATGCTGAAAGAAGGCTCCTGGTGATATAAATAAATCTCGTATAAAAACATGAAGGTGGTTTTGCCTGGGTAATGGTCCACAAGAAAGTTATTTTGTAAGCTTTCCATGTTATTCAAATATTATACCTATTTCGTTCTTGAAGGGATCAGCAACACTGCTGCATAAATGTGGGGAAATCAGTTGTTTTCAGAAATTCTACCATATTTGATGCTCTTAAAGAGGGTTTACAGCACAGAAATAAGATGTGGAACACAAAGGTCCAGTGATAACATTTATATTCCAAATGATCCCACTTCCACCTTCCTTTTCTAACCCATCAAAATATTTATCTCTTCTTTATTCCAACTTCCCTTTAAAGATCCCTTTGCCATTGCCTTAATTATATCATTTATGGCAAATTCCTCACCATCATCAGTCAATAGACAATAGACAATAAACAATAGGTGCAGGAGTAGGCCATTCGGCCCTTCGAGCCAGCACCGCCATTTAATGTGATCATGGCTGATCATCCCCAATCACTACCCCGTTCCTGCCTTCTCCCCATATCCCCTGACTCTGCTATTTTTAAGAGCCCTATCTAGCTCTCTCTTGAAAGCATCCAGAGTATTTGAAAGGAAGTTTCTCCCGAATCCACATCAGTGGATTTATTTGTTCCTCTGTATCTTTTTCATAATGTGGACATGTGAACTGCTAGAGGTGCACTCCATGAAAGATCAAACCATTATTTTTAACGCATTGAACATCTCGTGGTGCTACTGAAAGGGTAATGGCCATGATGGTCAGTGATTCTATAGAGACTCACCAGGTAACTGCAGTGTGTGGGTCAGCCCATCCCTGACATTTACATTTGGGCATTGCAATGTAGAAGCTGCAACTGAGCTTGACACAGGCACAGTCCAGAGACAGAACAAAAGGCACACAGCAATCCCTCCAGCTGTATACCAACATGGTTGTCACGTGTGATCTGACCCCACTCACTTGAATTGGATCACCAATTTGAATTGAATCAAAAAGGAAAATCCATGTGAGTGAAAATCATTTTCATTAGTATTTGACTTAAATTTAAAGCTTTTAATTAATTTCAAGCACTTGGGAGGCTTGTAAATAAGTATTATTTTAATGTATTTTAAAGCTTTTAAATGTCTTTGATTTTCTGACACAATAAAATATTTATAGATACAAAGGCCTTTGACAGTTGCCAAAAGGCCATCAGGTACATCTGGTGCAAAATTTAATGTTTCTGAATTACTTTCCATCATTTTTGCACTTACCCATGATGTTATTGCAACTGTGCGTCCTTTTGAAAATCACATGGTCTTGAGCACTATAATGTGGGCAGGAACTTCCACAAGAGCAGAAGATGTTACCTACAGTTTGGAGAGGTGACAATCCCAATCAAAAATCCTGAAGAATCACACCAAAGGGAGAGCAACTTGCAAGAGCAACTGGGTTTTGTAAATGATAGAACAAAGCAGACACTGAAGTCTTATAGGAATGAATGTAAGTTAGTCTCTCCTGAAGATTAGCTCATTTAGACCAGTCAGACAATTTAAACCAGGCATCACACAGCTGGACACAAACCGAAGCCACCAGTCTCAGACAGCAAGTACTGAGAAAGAACTGGAACTAGCTTCAATGTTTCTGGCCAGAAAGGGAAACTTTGAGCCAGAGCTTTGCTTGTGATTGCTCTCCAGTAATCCCTGCTGGTTGGGAGACAATCAGGCTTGGCTTTAACAACTCCTGTTGTTAAAAAATCTTTGTCTAGGTCCACCGGGTGGTGCCGTGAGAGGCAGCCTCGCCAACAGCCTGTCTTGTCCCTTTCTTCTTTGTTGTTTTTAGTCTGTTTTATTTGTATGTTTTAGTTCATCTTTAGTTTTTGTATTATGTGGGGGGTGGGGGAATTTTTTTTAAATCTCTTTCCTCGACGGAGATGCGATTTTTTCCTTGTCATATCTCCGTTCAGACTGCGGCCTGACGTCGTGGAGCTGGCGGTCCCTTTATTAGGGATCGGCTTCGGGAGCACCAGGTTACACGTGACAATAAAGGACTTTTGAACTATGCTCATCCACGCAAAACAGCGACTTGCAAGAAAGTGAAGGGCTGCCAATTGTTGAGGAAAAAGTACCCGAGCATGAATCACGACCTTCAGGAAGAAATCCCAAGACCAATTGGGGAACACAGAGAGCATGCAGAGATGAGACACGTCTGAATGATGGACTAAAACACTGATGATTATGTTCTGCACTATGTATCTCCTCCTTTGCTCTGTCAATTGTCCTTGACTTTGATTTGTACTTGTATAGTATTATCTTAGTTTTTTTTTAGTTTAGAAACAGCGCGGAAACAGGCCCTCCAGCCCACTGAGTTCGCACCAACCAGCGATCCCCGCACATTAACATTACCCTACACACACTGGGGACAATTTACACTTGTACCAAGCCAAATAACCTACAAACTTGTATGTCTTTGCAGTGTGGGAGGAAACCGAAGATCTCAGAGAAAACCCATGCGGTGACGAGGAGAACGTGCAAACTCATTACAGACAGCACCTGCATTCGGGATCAAACCCGGGTCTCTGGCGCTGCAAGCACTGTAAGACTGCAACTCTACCGCTGCACCATCGTGTCACCATATCTGATCTATCCAATGTATTTGGATAGCTTTTCATCGTATCTCAGTACATGTGTCAATAATAAGCCAACACCAAAACATGACCTACTTCAAACACAAATGTAGATAATTATTCACTCTGCATGTCCAAATGGATATGTGGGATATGATTTTAGCCCAATGTAATCCAAGATTCCACCAGCACAACCTTAACCTGCTCTTCTCAATAGGAGACAGAGCACAGCACCAAATCAGCAAAATTCTTTTGGGTCTGCAAAATTATTAAGATTTGCTTTTCTCCCTCCACAGATGCTGCCTAACCTGCTAAGTGTTTCGGACATTTTAATTATTATTTCGTATTTCCAACATCTGCAGTATTTTTTAAATATTTCATTCAGGTCCACTTTCACGTCGGAATTCCACGTGGCATGCTGAAGACCATTGTTGAGGATTGAAAGCACAGGTGCTGAGGCAACAATTGAGGATAGAAGTGGTAAAGCTACAGACAGTGCCAGCCAGACCAGGAGTGCTACTCCAGGCACCACACAGCCAGCCTAATGTTGAGCACCTGACCCCCACGCAGCTACCCACAGAAACAATGGCTGCCTGTACTTACATAACTGGGGATGGAAGACTGTGCAAGCATTGTGCAGTAAAAGTGAATTCAAAAATGTGTCAGAAAGTGCTCTTTCCCACTGTGCTTTGAGAGACTCAAACATTTAGACAAAGAAAAAGTGAGGCAGCAACACAGCATCTCTGGAAGACAAGGATAGGTGACTTTTTGGGCCAAGAACCTTCTTCGGGCTGATTGTGGTGGGGGGACAAAGCTAGAAAAGAGGGGTGGTGGCGGGACAAAGCTGAGCAAGTGGTAGGTGCATACAGCTGAGGGGGGGGGTTTAGATTGGCAGATGAGTGGCCAAAGGCTGGTGATAATAATGAGACAATAGCATGCATGATAAGGTGAGAACGGGCGTGAAATGTGAAGCCAGAGGAATGGGAAGTTTTTTTTTTTTTTTAATATGTTTATTTTAATAGAAGCAATTGTACAAAAATAAAGCAATCGGCATGAGAGTTATACAATTTTCGTACAGCTTCATTTTTAACATTTTATAAATTGAGACATAAATTGAAAAAAAGAGAAAAAAAGAAAGAATGAAGAAAAAGAAGAAAGATGCAAAAGAGAGAAGACCCCTGAACTACCAAAGAAGTGCGAGAAGAAACAATTGAGAGAAAAAACCCCAGAGATATGCCCTCCCCCCCCCCCCACGAAGCATCGGTTTTAAATTTGTGTTCAATCATTCCGTTGTTGAAGAAATTCAGTGAAAGGAGACCATGTTTTGGAGAGAAGGGGAAGTATTACATTAAATTAATTGGCTAATGCAGTTACAGTATCTCAAAGGAAAGGCAACAGAATTGAAGTATTGTGCTCGGACAGGGATCAAATGGAATTCTGCAGTTTCTGTCAGTTGAGACATTGGGATTTTATCTTAAATGTGGAAAGTCTCAGCCAGGATGACCAATGACAGGTAGGAGCTGCAATCAGCAAGTCATCCTGGATCCCAGGCAACTATTCAAATAGAAAATTGTAAAACAGATGAGAAACATAACACTTCTACCTATTTTGTACTAAATAATGACCATTTACTGAAAATACAGAGCGCAACCCTACAAAGATTAAAAGATAAAGATGAAAATTTCAAGAAAAACAAATTACAAATGGGAAAGTGACAGGAATAGAAAATACAAAATGGGAGGGCAATATGAAAACAATATCATAACTTTAAAAAGCAGCAAACCATTGGCAGTCACGGTGGCGCAGTGGTAGAGTTGCTGCCGTACAGCAAAATGCAGCGCTGGAGACCCGGGTTCGATCCAGACTACAGGCGCTGTCTGTACGGAGTTTGTACATTCCCTCCGTGACCTGCGTGGGTTTTCTCCAAGATCTTCAGTTTCCTCCCACATTCCAAAGACGTACAGGTTAGTAGGTTAATTGGCTTGATTAATTGGCTTGATAAATGTAAAATTTGTCCAGTATAAAATTGTCTAACTTCCAGTATATTCCCTGATGGACTCTTCGGAAGGTACAAGGTACAAGATACAACTCAAACAATGGAGCACTAATAAGTGAACCCTTTAACAGCATACTAAAGCCAGAAACAGTCCCCATGCCCATGTGTGTTATTAACAACTGTATCATTTTGCATTTGTGATTGTCATTTGCAAGCGTTATATCACTTCAAAAGTATTTCATCAACGGTGAAGTGCTTTGGCACATTGCGAAATATGCACTCAATTGCAGATTTTTGGATAAAAGGGATCCAATGCAATTTAAAAAATGGGCGAATCCAGATTACATAAAACATTAGTTTCACAGAAGAGAATTTTATTCTCAAAGCAAACTAAATATCCTCACTATCTTCCATATTAAAATGAGAGTAAGCTTTTCCACCTGAAACTATTTTTCTCATCTATTTGTGTAGTCAGCATAAACCAAAACAGTGCACATCCTGTTGCAATGCAATTTTTTTTTTGCAGTTGCTAATTTACACTGAATTAAGTGTTCTCCACGCACAGACTTCCCCCGTCATAAGACACAATGTGCCTCAAACAGAATGGTATTGTTTGCCCTCCCTGAAACCAGTAGAGTCTCCTTGAATGGGTTTAATTTACATTTATTCTCAGCCCGTGTGAATTTGGCATCAAAAGATGGAGGGAGACATTTTTCACTTCTATCAACATTGAATTACTTCCAGTTGTAGCCTGCAGACTGATTAAATACAGCTGTAAATTTGGAATCAATTTGAATATACATCTGTGCAATAACTGAGAATTTAGATTATAATTTCCTGGAGTTACAACTCGCACAGAATTGAAAAGGTAACACAGACATTCTACAGAAGGGACTGCTTCATCACATATCATAATCGTAGGTCATCATGGACTGTTCCACAAATATCCCTGAAACATTTCAATATAGGGAAACGGGAAAACAAGGCCAACTACTTCCACTGCTAATTTACCTTGAAGATGAAAATTATATTCAGATCTTATACCCAACCTTTAAAGAAACATTTAGACAACATTTGAGAAACATTTAGACAGGCACGTGGATAGGACAGGTTGAGAGGGATATGGGCCAAATGCAGGCAGGTGGGACTAGTGTAGCTATGACATGTTGGCTGGTGCGGGCAAGTTGGGCCAAAGAGCCTGTTTCCATACTGTAAGACTCTATGCTTTGGTAACTGGACAGTGAAAGTCCACTTCAGATACAGTCAAATCACAAAATTCTCCTATTCTCAAAATTTCCCAAGGATTTAGAAAGCATGTTCATAACCATTAAAAAAAACTATTAGCAATTCATTATCAATGGACAATAATGTTTACCCAATATTGATTTTCCAGTGATAAATTTCAACAGACTATTGTTTTATTGAGAAGTCTGTAGCAAATACTTCAATTACGTGGTGGTGTTAATTTTAACAAACACAATTGAAATGCAATTTGGAGGAGAAGACATGTGATAGTCGCCACTTTGGTTTGTGTCACTCAGGAAATTTGACTGGGCATGAACCAAGCTTGTCCATCAAGTACTTGGTAAATAATGTTGTTACCTCTGCCACGCTCCATTTGCGATGCTATGGGGAAAGTCAGTCTAAATTGTATCAGCATTGCTAGTACTGTGAGGACCTCCATGTTTCCATTGCACAGTGCCAACTAAGACAAGTGCCAGGCTTAATTTGTATCATGTGGTCACACCCATTGAGTATAGAAGTTGGGAGGTCATGTTGCAGTTATGCAAGACAATGGCGAGGCCACATTTAGAGTATTGTGTTTCGTTTTACGAAAGATGTTGTCAAGCTGGAAAGGGTGCAGAGATTGTTTAAAAATACATCGTGGAACCAGGCCCTTCGGCCCACCGAGTCTGTGCCGACCAGATATCCCCGTACACTAGCTCTACCCTACACACGAGGGAGAATTCACAATTTTTACTGAAGCCAATTAACCAACAAACCTCTAATTCCTTGAAGCGTGGGAGGAAACCAGAGCACCCGGGGAAAACCCACAGAGTCACAGGGAGAATGTACTAACTCTGTACGGACAGCACTCGTAGTCAGGATTGAATCCGGGTCTCAGGCTCTGTAAGTCACCACCTCTACCGCTGCGGCACTGTACCATTTACGGGAATGTTGCCATGACTCGAGGGTTGAGCTATAAGGAAAGGTTGAGCAGGCTAGGACTCTATTCCCTGGAACACAGGAGCATGAGGGTTATATAGGAGAGTACAAAATTATGAGAGGAATACTTCGGGTAAACGCTCTTGCCCAGAGCAGTGGAATCGAGAACCATAGGTTTAAGGTGTGGGGTGAAAGATTTAATAGGAACCCGAGAGGTTACTTTTTTACCAAAAGGGTGGTGGGTATATGGAACGAGCTGTCAGAGGTGCTTGTTGAGGCAGGTATTCTGCTAATTTTAAGAAACATTTAGGCAGTTAGGAAGGTTTTGAGGGATATGGGCCAAACACAGGCAGGTGGGATGAGTGTAGATGAGACTTGTTGGTTGATGTGGGCAAGTTGGGCCAAAAGGCCTGTTTACACGCTGTATGCCTCTATGACTTATGGTCGCAACCACCTCTCTCCCCCACCATGAAACTCATTTCCCCCTTCCCCATATCTGCTCTTCTCCGTAGCTCCCCTCAACTTCAGCCCCAATCCTCTGATCATGAATTTGTTCCCTCTCCCAACCCCCTCTAATCATTGACACATCCCAAACTGCTCCACTCCATTTGAAGCACCAACCACCACCCTTCACTCTCCTCCACTGACTGCCCACATCTAGCCATGATGCAAAATGGTCCATTTACTGCGCTCTGCAGTACCTGATGGAAGTGCAATGTCAGTTCAGCATTGCCACAAGTCCTTAAAAAGTTGTTGCCATGTCATGCAACATTCACAAAGCATGCATTTGACTTACCACATTATCTAAGCTTATTATTCAAAGCTGAAACAGAACTTTGAGTAGTTACCATGTGATTACATTTCTAAGTTTGAGCTGTTTCAAAGGGACAATAGTCAACAAGTGCATTCATCAATATCATTTTTTTTTGTCATTTATGAAGGAAAACTCTTTGGTTTTATTCTGTCATGATTTTTTAACGCCACAAAATAATTTAATAATCAGTTATTCGTCTGTTAAAACATCACTAATAGTTTTGCAAAGGGTTAAAGATGGGTCAGAAGTATTTAAAAAGACAACTGCATTATTTTTGTCTTTTCATATGCTTTGTAAATATGTTTATGTCATAGAAACATAAAATAGGTGCAGGAGTAGGCCATTCGGCCCTTCGAACCAGCACTGCCATTCAATACGATCATGACTTATCATCCAAAATCAGTACCCCGTTCCTGTTTTCTCCCCATATCCCTTGATTTTGTGTGCATCAGTTGATGTCATTGGAGAATAACCTTACAATAAGAATAGAAATTGCTGGAAACATTTAACAAATTAGTCACAGGTATAGAAATAACATTTCAGCTTGATGACCTCTCAAAATATTATACCTAGCTGACACATTATTTGTGCAACATTCATATCTTTCCACAATCAGTTCTGCAGAAATCACTTAAACTGAATCACTCACCACCTTACTTAACAACGTAAAGAGGTGAGTACTTGACATGAACACAAATTTGCTTAACAGCTTCCTATTCCAGGGAACAAATTCAAGCAAGTTATTTACAGTGACGACTGATGCATATGTGATGTTTTATTTTCTCAATAAAGTAAGAGAATTTTTCAATCTTAAATCATTAGAAATAAACCAGCTCTGTCCAATATAGATCAGTGGATTAATAATCAATGTCAATAATCAGGAAGGATAGATAGAAAGGAAAAGGAGGTGGGGTGGCATTGCTAGTTAAAGCGGAGATTAATGCAAGAGCAAGGAGAGACATTAGCTTGGATGCCTTTATAAATTCTCCTGTCTCTGATTATAAGGGACCTACATTTGTTTTCACTAATCTTTTCATTTTTACATATGTAAAGAAGCTTTTAGAGTCAGTTTTCATACTCCCTGCAAACTTTCTTACATGCTCGGTATGGTAGAACTGCAAAATAGTCAAGGGCAGAAAATACTTGTTGGAGTTGTATACAGACCTCCAAACAGCAGTAGGGAGGTTGGGGACAGCATCAAGCAGGAAATTAGGGATGCATGTAGCAAAGGTACAGCAGTTATCATGCGTGACTTTAATCTACATATAGATTGGGCCAACCAAATTGGTAGCAGCGCTGAGGAGGAATTCGTGGAATGTATATGGGATGGGGGGGGTTTTAAACCAATATGAAGAAGAAACGACTAGAGGACAGGCCATCCTAGACTGGGTATTGTGTAATGAGGAAGGATTAGTTCGCGATCTTGTTGTGCAGAGTCCCTTGGGCAACAGTGACCATAAGATGGTGGAATTCTACATTAGGAAGGAGAGTGACACAGTTAATTCAGAGACTAGGGTCCTGAACTTGAAGAAAGGGGACTTTCAAGGTATGAGACGGGAATTGGCTAGGATAGACAGGCAAATTATACTTAAAAGGTTGACGGTGGAGATGCAATGGCAAAGATTTAAAGACCGCATGGATAAACTCCAAAAATTGTTCATCCCTGTCTGGCAAAAAAATAAAACTGGGAAGGCGGCTCACCCGTGGCCGACGAGGGAAATCAAGCATAGTGTTAAATCCAAGGAAAAGACATAAATTGGACAGAGGAAGCAGCAAACCAGAGGACTGGGAGAAATTTAGAACACTGAGAAGGACAAATGGGTTAATTAGGAGAGGGGGGGGGGAGAGCATGTAAGAAAGTTTGCAGGGAGTACAAAAATGGACTCTAAAATCTTCTTTACATATGTAAAAATGAAAAGATTAGTGAAAACAAATGTAGGTCCCTTACAATCAGAGACAGGAGAATCTATAAAGGAAAACAAGGAAATGGCAGAACAGTTAAACAATTACTTTGGTTCTGTCTTCACTAAGGAAGACACAAATAATCTCCCAGAAATACTAGGGGACCGAGGATCTAGTGGGAGGGAGAAACTGAAGGGAATCTACATTAGTCAGGAAATGGTGTTAGGTAAACTGTTGGGACTGAAGACAGATAAATCCACAGGGCCTGATGGCCTGCATCCCAGGGTACTTGAGGAGGTGGTCCTAGAAATCGTGGATGCATTGGTGATCATTTTCCAATGTTCTCTCGACTCTGGATCAGTTCCTGTGTACGGGAGGGTAGCCAATGTAACCCCACTTTTCAAAAAGAGGGAGAGAGAAAACATGGAATTATAGACCAGTTAGCCTTACATCGGTAGTGGGGAAGATGCTCGAGTCCATGGGCGGAAATCCCAGGGGGGGTCAGGGGGCACGTCCCTCCCATGTTTTGAGAGGTGGGGAACAATCCCCCCCATGTTTTGTAATCCAGATTTTGAAATTCGGTGAAAATAAAATCTATTAAAATCTCCGCTTTCCTCGAGACAGTGGGGGTGTCACTGTTAACCCTTGTTAAATGTCTCTATTAACATCGTATTAACACGATGTGTCACCAATTGTGTTTTGTCCTTCAAGTATTACAAGGTATTCACGGAGAATTTCTTAAAGCTGTCTGATGCGGGTACAATTACCATTTTAACTAATTGGATATATAGGTGGATGGGAAAGATTTAAACGGGTATCGGATTTAAACGGTCAGGTCATTAAGGGCTCCGGTCGAATGGGTTTCCTGGCTGACTTGCAGGTAAGTCCCTCATTCACAGTCACTCACATTATTCGGTATTTTTTTCCATCTCTCTCTCTCCCCCCCCCCCTCCAAAGTTGGTTCTTCTGTTTGCCTTTATTTGCTTCAGTTTTATTTGTTTAAGTGTTATTCATCACAATGTGATCCATTGTAGCTTTTGAAAGATTCAAGCGGGTATCAGACGCTTTCTAAGGGCTGAATCAGCCCGTTCGCGGGGCTTTTCATCGCCCGGCGCAGCTTAAAATCAAACTGCTGCATCGAGGTGATCGAGGCTCCCGATGTTGAAGCCCATGCCGGCCAATTTTAAGCCACAACGGGCGATGAAAGGCCCCGCGAACAGGCCGGTTCAAGCCCCACGATTCAGGGCGGATGAAGCTGCTGTTGCTGGAGTTCTGAGTCGTTCACCAACCAGGTGAGCTCCCGATGTTACCATCCACAGGGCCCACGGCCGAAGCCTCATGCGTGTGTGTGCATGCGCGCGCGGCCACCAAGAAGCCACGCCCCCAAATTGTGTCCCCCCCACTATGTTTTGATAGCGATTTCTACCCGTGCTTGAGTCGATTATTAAAGATGTTATAGCAGCGCATTTGGAAAGCAGTAACAGGATCGGTCAAAGTCAGCATGGATCTATGAAGGGGAAATCATGCTTGAATAATCTTCTGGAACTTTTTGAGGATGTAACAAGTAGAATGGATAAGGGAGAGCCAGCAGATGTGGTGTATCTGAACTTTCAAAAAGCCTTTGACAAGGTCCCACACAAGAGATTAGCGCACTAAATTAGAGCATATGGTATTGGGGGTAGGGTATTGACATGGATAGAGAACTGGTTGGCAGACAGGAAGCAAAGAGTAGGAATTAACAGGTCCGTTTCAGAATGGCAGGCAGTGACTAGTGGGGTGCCGCAAGGCTCAGTGCTGGGGCCCCAGTTATTTACAATTTAGACGACAAAATTAAATGTAACATCTCTAAGTTTGCAGATGACACAAAGCTGGGTGGCAGTGTGAGCTGCGAGGAAGATGCTATGAGGATGCAGGGTGACTTGGCTAGGTTGGGGGAGTGTGCAGATGCAGTATAATGAGGATAAATGTGAGGTTATTCACTTTGGTGGCAAGAACAGGAAGGCAGATTATCTGAATGGTGTCAGATTAAGAGAAGGAGAGGTGCAACGAGAACTGGGTGTTTGTACATCAGTCACTGAAAGTAAACATACAGGTACAGCAGGCAGTGAAGAAAGCTAACAGCATGTTGGCCTTCATTGCAAGAGGATTTGAGTTTAGAAGCAAGGAGGTCCTACTGCAGTGGCACAGGGCCCTGGTGAGTCCACACCTGGAGTATTGTGTGTAATTTTGGTCTCCTAATTTGAGGAAGGACATTATTGCTATTGTGGGAGTGCAACGTAGGTTCACCAGGTTAATTCCCGGGATGTCGGGACTGACATATGATGAAAGAATGGGTTGACTGGGCTTGTATTCACTGTAATTTCGAAGGATGAGAGGATATCTTACAGAAACATGTAAATTTCTTCAGGGATTTGACAGGCTAGATGCAGGAACAATGTTCCCGATGTTGGGCGAGTCCAGAACCAGGGGTCTTAGTTTAAAAATAAGGGGTAGGGCATTTAGGACTGATAATGAGGACATTTGTTTTCAACCAGAGAGTTGTAAATCTGTGGAATTCTCTGCCACAGAAGGCAGTGGAGGCCAATTCACTGGATGTTTTGAAGAGATAGCTAGATTTAGCTCTTAGGGCTATAGGAATCAAAGGATATGGGGAAAAGGCAGGAACAGTGTACTGATTTTAGATGATCAGCCATGATCGTATTGAATCACAGTACTGGCTCGAAGGGCCGAACGGCCTACTCCTGCACCTATTTTTCTGTGTTTTTTAGTTCAGTTTAGTGTCACTTGTACCAAAGTACAGCAAAAAGCTTTTTGTTGAGTGCAACCAGTCAGCAGAAAGACAATTACAATCAATCCAGTCACAGTGTATAGATACATAATAAGGGAATAATGTTTAGTGCAAGGTAAAACCAGCAAGTCCAGTCAAGAATAGACCGAGGGTCATCAAAGAGGTGGATAGTAGTTCAGCGCTGCTCGCTAGTTATGGTCGGATGATTCAGTTGCCTGATAACAGCTGCGAAGAAACTGTCCCCAATCAGGAAACTGTTTGGTAGTTTCCATTCAATATGGATATTTGATTCGGGTCACGGCACTAAAGTTGTGGCTTTTATCTTTCAGAACAATTGTTCCCATTATTGTTTTCATCCTTGCCTATATTCTTGAAGGAGCTTCATAGTGCTGGTGCACAATTCCATGGACAATGGACAACCTTCTTGTCCCTTTGGCCATGTAGACTAGTGCCACAATTGGCCCTGATAGACCACAAGATAAGCTAGGGTCGAGATCAAACCCCACAGTATTTAACAGTGTGCCTTATGCACTCACCAGCTACTTTTCATTTACACTTTTAATACAAAAAGAAAATTCCCCACGAATCTGAGAATTCCCCACAAGCCAAGACAGATACAGTCATGAAGTTTGTAGGAAGGAACTGCAGATGCTGGTTTAAATCAAAGATAGACACAAAATACTGGAGTAACTCAGCGGGACAGGCAGCATCTCTGGAGAGAAGGAATGGATAACGTTTTGGGTCGAGGCCCTTCAGACTGGAATGGGTGACGTTTCGGGTTGATACCCTTCTTCAGACTGTTAAGAATTCCACTCTTCACACAACTTCCAGTTACATAATCAAATGTCACAAATAGCAATCAAATGTGTAAATCTTCTACAATTTAATTGAGACTGACAGCAGGTCATCAACTGTTGATCAAGATCTACTAAAGTGGGATACTAGGTAATGTGCTTTTCACCTAAAAATCCCATCTTTGCTGAATTGATCGGAAGCATTTTATGCTTTGAGAAACTCAAGGACAAGTTTGCAGCTCTGTTGCTTGCAATTCTCAAGAGAGAGCAGCTTGCATATGGTACAATGTGTACTTTTTCTTCAGACATTTTTCATCTCCTACAACAGACAGCGATTTTCGATCAATGTTAAATGGAATTCCTCAAAAGGTTTTCTGTCACATGCAGAAATATTCGAGCGGTGTTAAAATTAAGACCTCCCAGATACTTTTATTACCTTTGTCTATACTTTAATATTCAAAGTAAGAAAAAGAGAGAGATCGAATGAGAATAATTTTCCAGCTCCCAGACAACGTTATAAAAGGGGGCAAGCAAAACCAAATGTTGTTGCTTTTAAAGGGGCTTTCACTTCAAAACTGAAATAACTGACAATCATAAATTTCTCAAGCATGTGCAGGATAGCCTTTTCCAGCAATATAAATCACAGAATCAATGAGGAATAGATTCAGTTAATTGGCTAACAGAATGAAAATGTTTACATAAATGCATCATTACTGGACAAAGGTCAATGGATGCTTGAAAGGAGCAACTATGATTCTAGACATGGTTACTGTTGCTCTCCATGCATCGAGACAGATGCTTAGAAATTATGCACATTGTGTGCTAGTTAGTTAGTTGTAGCGCCAAATTTGAAGTCATCAAAAATCTGAAAAATGCAGTTTGCTTGCCTTAAAAAGCCGTTAGATGATTTGTTTAAGAGACTTTAAGCCCCAAAAAGATTTTTCACAGAATGCTGCATGTTCAGGAGGAAGCAACAGCAATATTTAAATGATTACAATGAACAGAATGGTGGGGAGGAGGGGTGGCGGGAAGATAGTGGTGGGTTGCAGAGGATTGGAGCAGCAAGGCATGAAATCAAGAAAGTCGGTGGAAGTCTAGGGGGATGGATGAATCAGGCAGGTGGTGGAATATTGAGGTAGAAGAGGGGGATCAAAGTTCGGAAGCTTTCTAAGCTAAGGAGCAGCCCGATCATCTTTTGGTCGAGTTGATGAATGTGTTCTGTACATCCAGCAAGTCACTGCCCACACTCTCCCCATACAACCACTTCTATTGGCCAAATTACGTTGATTATAAGGATAGAACGTAGAAACAAGGAACTACAGATGCTGGTTTACAAAAAAAGATACAAAGTGTTGAAATAACAGCAGGTCAGGCAGCATCTCTGGTGAACATGGATAGTCCATCACACAAAGCAGTACCACCCCCCATCAACTCCATTTATCCTTCACATTGCCTCATTAAAGCAACCTCCATAATCAAGAAGTATTCATAGCCTGATCATTCACTTTAATCCCCTCTACTATTAGGTAGAAGTTACAAAAGCTTGAAAGCACGTACTCTAGAACAGTTTCTTCCCTGCTGTTATCAGACTTTTGAATGGATGTCTCATATGCTACAAATGAATTTCCGATCTTCCAATCAAACTTGTTGCAAGCCTTGCTCTTTTTTTAAACCTGCATTTTGTCTGTAGGTGTAACACTATATTCTGCACTATGTTTCCTTTCCCCTTTTGCACTGCTTGATGGTCGCATGTTTGATACGATTTGCCTGGATACCACACAAAACTATTTATCACTGTATCTCGTTACACATGGCAGTAATAAAACAAATCCCTGTACCAATAATATATTTCAAGTTTCAGGCAACCTGGTGTCATATTCAGTGTAAAAGTCACAACAGGAGAAATATCTACAGTAGAGAGCAGCATTAACAAGGAGACATCAGAAAATTAATCCTAAGGAAGACTTGCCTGCATAATAAATAACATCCTATTTTTGCAAGATTCACTCTATTTAATTAAGATTAGTTAAGTTTCAGGCATAGAGAAAGGAGACAATTAGCCATCCATTTCATCCTGGGATTTATTTAATGATACCAAGAAAGCTAATCAAATAAACCAAAGTGCAAACAGATTCTAATTATGACTCTTAATCCTACAGCCATTTCACTCACCCGACTACTGAAATCACAGCCAAACTGTTTGTCAACGGTTATTTGTCAAGCATGAACAATGGTCAATTGGGCAAAGTACAATAAGCTTCTGCAGTCTATAGAAATGTAAAAGAGAGAGCAAATTTGTGACAACTCCAATTCAGATTAGTTAATTGTCATTCACACCAGGGTGTCATAATATTCCTTGTTCACATTATGCTCATGAAGTACACAGAATACAGGGTACTGATCGATAGAATAGATACGAGGAATGCAAAACAAAGGTTCAAAGGTTATGAAAGTATTACAGCATTATGCAAAGATTGTAGCACGATGTCGCGCAGTACCAAAAAAAACCAAAGTGCATTCATGAAATAACCAAATGGTGTAGCATTTAGACCAAGCATAAGGGTAGCACCTCTGAGAAGGGTGTGTGAAAGAGGTGATGGAAGATGGAATACTTTGTCACATGTGACTAGGCCCAGTGAGATTCTTTGCTTGCATACCCAATGTATACAAATAGCAACCACCTACAGCGCTGACGAAGTTACAAAGCACGCCAGCTCCTCCTTTTGTTCTCACTGAACACTTGTGCTCTGGTCCACAAAGGCCTACAGGATCTCCCAGTTACTAAGCATTTGAACTGTTCCCATTCTGACATTCCCCCACTGCCAGAGTGAGGCCACACACAAACTGGAGGAAGAACACCTCGCATTCCGCTTGGGTAGTTTACAACAACTGTCTGAACATTGAATATTGCCTCCCCTGTACCCCACCTGGACACCCACCTATATCTCCCATCTACTCACCCCTCTACCCCACCCCTGCCACTTTCTTCCCTGTGGTTTTACAATCCATAACTATTCAAATCTGTCTTGCGTCTTCATCCCTTTCTTATCTCTGGTCTTTGTTCCAACCATCTGCCTATGAACCGTTCCACCCCACCCGCCTATGTCTACCTATTACTTGCCACACTTTGTTCTGCCTCTCCCATCTTCCTTCTCCCCTTCAATCAGTCAGAAGAATGGTCTTGACCCAAAACATTATCTATCCATATTCCCCAGGGATGCTGCCCGATCCACTTAGTTACTCCAGCACTTTGTGTCCTTCTGTGTATTAACCAGCATCTGCTGTTCTTTGTTTCTGCACAATGACAAAGATGGACTGGATGGGAGGAAGTGACGGTGTGGATCACAGGAGAAACGTTGAAAATATTTTTCACCCAGAGTGCGGTTCAGGTGTGGACATGGTACTTGAAAATGGGGATTAGGTTATACAATTCTGGTATGTTAATTGGCCATTGTAATTTGCCTCTAGTGCAACTAGGTGGCAGGAGAGTGTGGTCAACTTGATGAGCATGCACATGAGAACATGTTACAAGAGGTAAGACACAAAATGCAGGAGTAACTCAGCAGGACAAACAGCATACAATATGAATATTGCTTTCTCTAACTTCAAGTAACCTTTGTTTTCCCTCTCTCTCCATCCCTCCCCTATCCTAGTTCTCCGACTAGTTTCACTGTCCTCCTGCTTAAATTATACTGTATGCCTCGTTGTCACTTACCCCGCAGCTAACAATGAACCATTCTACATTTTCCTTGAGCTTCATCCGCTTTGACCTCTCGTTTTCACACCTCGCCCTTCCACATCTCTGTGCCTCCCTCTCCCCTGACAGTCTGAAGAAAGGTCTCGACCCAAAACGTTAGCATTTTCTTTCTCTCCAGAGATGCTGCCCGTCCCGACAAGTTACTCCAGCATTTTGTGTCTATCTTCGGTGTAAGCCAGCATCTGCAGTTCCTTCCTATACAAGAAGCAAGTGTGGGAATTCCTCAATGGGAAGGCTTTGAGATGCTCCATTGTATAAACGTGACAATTAACTAAATTCAAACTCAAAAACTCAAGCTCTACTTTATGAGGAAAGTATTAGAAAAAAAACTAAGATAGGTAAGGGATTAAAAACCTGGAGGGTGAAGCACAAGGGACAAATGGTGAGAAGAGCTAGCAGTGGGTAGATTTACAGCTGCTTGATGGCACAAAAAGCAGGGAAGGTGCACCAGGTGTGGGCTAGGTGGGGCAGAAGTACTAATAACTAGTTGCTGGATGATGCACAGACAGTGTTCTGACAAAACAAGTCCTGGCATATTGGAGATCCTGACTTTTGCAGGAAGTCAGATTTCATGCAAATACATGGCCAGACATAACTTTAAAGAGATAAGCCATTCACGGAGTATGTCTGGGAAATTTTCCTTTGTGGGAAGATATGGATGAGGAATATTGCACAAGAGTCAGAGTCAGTGTCAGAGTGATAGTGTGTGGAAACAGGCCCAACTCACCCACACTGCCAAGAATGTCCCAGCTACACTATTCCCACTTGCCTGCGCTTGGTCCATATCCCTCCAAACCTGTCCTATCCATGTACCTGTCTAATTGTTTCTTAAACAATGGTTTAGTCCCAGCTACAACTACCACCTCTGGCAGCTCGTTTCATACACCCACCACCCTTTTTGTGAAAATATTACCCCTTGGATTCCTATTAAATCTTTTCCCCTTCACCTTGAACCTATATCCTCTGGTTCACGATTCCCCTACTCTGAACGAAAGACCCTGTGCATCTACCCAATCTTTTCCTCTCATGATTTTGTATACCTCTATAAGCTCTCCCCTCATCCTCCTGCACTCCATGGAATAGAGATCCAGCATACTTAACCTCTCCCTATGCTCACACCTCTAATCCTGGCAACATCCTTGTAAATCTTTTCTGAACTCTTTCAAGTTTGACAATATCATTCCTATAACATGGTGCCCAGAACTGAACACAATATTCTAAATGCGGTCTCGACTCGACGTTGAAGGAACCATTCACCTTTACTCCTAGATCCCTCTGCTCTACAACACTACCCAGAGGCCTATCATTTACTGTGTAAGTCCTGCCCTTTTTTCGACGTCCCCAAATGCAACATCTCACATTTTTTCTGTAATTAATTCCATCAACCATTCCTCCGCCCACCTGGCCAACCGATCTAGATCCTGCTACAATCTTTCACAACCATCTTCACTATCTGCAAAACCACTCAATTTTGTATCAGCAAACTTGCTAATCTTGCCATGTATGTTCTCATCCAAATCATTGATGTAGATGACAAACAGTAACTAGCCCAGCACCGAACCACTAGTCACAGGCATCCAGTCCGAGAAGCAATCTTCCACCATCATCCTCTGCTTCCTTCCATGGAGCCAATTTCCCATCCATTCAGCTATCTCTCCTTGAATCCCTTTAACAGTGATCTTTCACAATAAAATATCACTCTGTGTTTATTATCTAATTATAGAGGGTGAACAATGTTGACTTAACCCCATTATGCCACCATCAGCAGTTGTATCAACCATGAAGATAAGTGAGCCAGTTCCTTCAGCAGCCATACATGCCCAGGCCATAACACCCCCACCACCATGTTTCACAGATGAAGTGGTATGCTTTGGATCTTGGGCAGTTCCTTCTCTCCTCTATACTTTGCTTTTGCCATCACTCTGATATAAGTTAATCTTCATCTCATCTGTCTACAAGACCTTTTTCCAGAACTGTGGTTGCTCTTTTAAGTACTTCTTGACAAACTGTAACCTGGCCATCCTATTTTTGCAGCTAACCAGTGGTTTGCATCTTGCAGTGTAGCCTCTGTATTTCTGCTCATGAAGTCTTCTGTGGACAGTGGTCATTGACAAATCCACACCCGACTACTGAAGAGTGTTTCTGATCTGTCGGACGGGAGTTTGGGGATTTTACTTTATTATAGAGAAAATTCTTCTGTCATCAGCTGTGGAGGTCTTCCTTGGCCTGCCAGTCCCTTTGCGATTAGTAAGCTCACCAGTGCTCTCTTTCTTCTTAATGATGTTCCAAACAGTTGATTTTGGTAAGCCTATGGGTTGGCTGGTGTCTCTAACAGTTTTATTCTTGTATCTCAGTTGCATAATGGCTTCTTTGTCTTTCATTGGCACAACTTTGGTCCTCATGTTGATAAACAGCAATAAAAGTTTCCAAAGGTGATGGAACGACTGGAGGAAACACTAGGTGCTGAGAGCTCTCTTATAACTGCATTAAGGAGGCAATTAAACTCACCTGAGCAATTACAAACGCCTGTGAAGCCATGTGTTCCAAACATTATGGTGCCCTGAAATGGGGGGAGTATTTGTAAACACAGCTTATATAAACATAGTGAAACCAAAATGTATAAAAATGGCCTTTAATAAATTCTGACAATGTGCACTTTAACCACATGTGATTGTTTCTATTACTAATCTCAAATTGTGGAATACAGATGGAAATAAATAAATGATGGGTCTTTGTCCCAAACATTATGGAGGGCACTGTATCTACCCGTATGCCTAGATCCCCCTGCTCTACCTTTCCCTGTGTAAAATTGTTATGGTAGTTGTGACAGGGAAGACAACCCCACTCTTTTGTTATGCAGTGAAATTATCATCCGCTGACATGAGAAGGGATTGTCCTGATTCACTAATGAAGAAATGCATGAACAGAATTAAATAACCATTGAGATCCTGCTCAACACAGGTATAATCCACTCGATATAGAGCTGGTACGTGAAGATGTTAATCATTGCTGAAGTCAACTCCCTTTCTTAATCCAGGCATCTACATATGAGCTCAAAATGATGAAGGACCCATCTACTCAATTTAAAATGTCAAGTTAATTTCTTCTGCTTGTTGCTGTGACTCTGCGTGTGTGTGGGTGCTTATCATTGTTCCTTGCTGTTACAAAAAAAAGGTACAGGGTGTGGTGTGGCAGGTGCACAAGAACTTTTTGCTGACAACAATACATCTGCACGCATTAGTTGCTTCCAAATTAGTCAGCATTCTGCTTGGAACTCTGCAGGACAGGGAGAATGAGCAAAGGCCACAGAAAACAGGGGAAACTATTGAACAGGAATCAGGAGGGAAGGAGGTCTCTTGACAGGCACAGTGGTCTGCTTGGGTGCAAAATTAAAAACTGACCCAAACATTACAAGATCACAACCCATCTAGAACCAGCTTTGGCCAGTGTACTCCAAGTGCTGGAGAAACTCAGCGGGTTATACAGCATTTCAAGACAACATGGATAGGCCATGTTTCAAGTTGGGACCTTTCTTCAGCCCAACCGGTCTCTGGTCTTCAGGGAATGAGCAGCGGCAGCTCGGTGGGCTCCCACCTTCCAGACCGCGGGCGCCGGGTTCTCCGAGTGCTGGTCGACGAGTGTCCGCAACGGGTCTTCCGTTCGGCCGCACTCTGCGCCAGCTTCCCTGTTGGCTGCGGTTCTCTGGGGAGCCTTCAACTGCACACAGCACCCTGTGCACTCAAGTGGCTGCTTTGATTAGATTTGTCCTACATTTTGCAGACAAGTCAGTATGGACAAGAATGGCGAGGAACATACATAATGAAAAGCTTGCTTACTTACACAGGCACATACTCATACAACACATAGAACAAAACATAAAGAAAGGTCTCGACCCGAAACGTCACCCATTCCTTCTCTCCAGAAAAGCTGCCCGTCCCGCTGAGTTACTCCAGCATTTTGTGTCTATCTTCAGTTTAAATCAGCATGTGCAGTTCCTTCCGACACAGAACATTAATTATGCTAGACAGTGAAAATGAAAGACTTCAAAAACAAGACATTAGTGCAAAAAATCCAATAGAAAACAAATCCACCATAGCGCAAGAAGTGATCTATGGGGTTTCATTGTTGAGGCAAGATTAGGGCTGTGCAGATCGAGTCCGGAACCTGATGGATGTGGCAGAGTAACAGTTCCTGATCTGGTGGTGTGGGACTTTTACCTCTTGCCTGATGGTAGTTTAATTTAGTTTAGAGATACAGCGCAGAAACAGGCCCTTCGGCCCACCAAGTCAGCATCAACCAGCGATCCCCACACATTAACAATACCCTACACACACACGGGACAATTTTTACATTTATACTAAACCAATTAACCTGCAAACCTGTACGTCTTTGGAGTGTGGGAGGAAACCAAAGATCTCGGAGAAAACCCAAGCAGGTCACGGGGACAATGTACAAACTCCGTACAGACAGCACCCGTAGTCAGGATTGAACCCGGATCTCTGGCACTGCAAGGTAGTAGCTCTACCACTACGCCACCGTGCTGCCCAAAGCAGCAAGAAGATGGCAGAGCCCAGACTGTGGGGATCTTGAGCTTTCTTGATGCTGCTTGCTTGAGCCAGTGGCTCATGTAGATGCTTTTGACAATGGGAGGGCTGTGCCATGACAAAACTTTTTGGTTGTTTTCCAGATTGTTGGCTGGATACCAATGTTTTGTAATTGTACTGGGGCAGCTTGACTGGAAGAATGATTTGTTCTGGAACTATTTTCTTTAGACACAACATATCTATGTTTTCCTATCCTATAGAATCTGCTAGTTAGCTTGCACATGGTGTGAATCAATTTGGCCAAAGACAATGGGAATCTCAGGAGTAAGTCGAGATTCACAAGGTTAATTCCCGAGATGGCAGTACTGTCATATGCTGAAAGAATGGAGCGGCTGGGCTTGTATATAATAGAATTTAGAAGGATGAGAGGCTATCTTTTTGAAACATAAGATTAAGGGTTTGTACACGCTAGAGGCAGAAAACGTGTTCCCGATGTTGGGGGAGTCCAGAACCAGGGGCCACAGTTTAGGAATAAGGGGTAAGCCATTTAGAACAGAGATGAGGAAACACTTTTTCCACACAGAGAGCTGCGAGTCTGTGGAATTCTCTGCCTCAGAGGGCGATGGAGGCCGGTTCTCTGGATACTTTCAAGAGAGCTAGATAGGGCTCTTAAAGATAGCGGGGTCAGGGGATATGGGGAGCGGAATGGTACCATTCGGCGCCGCCGTTTCGGCGCTACCGTTTGGGCGCCGCCGTTTCGGCGCCTCCGTTTCGGGGTGTTAGAGTTAGGGTATGGGTGTCACAGCGGTGGGCCAGTGGAAACCAATTTCCAAACTTGTTAACATAAAGCTGATCTCACTTGCAATATCCTTGGCATAGGAACATCTTGCAGAGGGTGATGAATCACTGGAATTCACTATCCCGGAGTATTGTGATGCATGGATCACTTCTATTTATCTGGAGGTATTCACAGAGGTTAGGGTTAGGGTTCTGATGAGTACAGATATTATAAACGGAGGCGCCGAAACAGCGGCGCCGAAAAGTACCCGACCCTATGGGGAAAAGGCAGGAACGGGGTTGATTGTGGATGATCAGCCATGATCACATTGAATGGCGGTGCTGGCTCAAAAGGCTGAATGGCCTACTCCTGCACCTATTGTCTATTGTGATGTAGAAACAAGGAACTGCAGATGCTGGTTTACAAAAGACACAAAGTGTTGGAGTAACTCTGACGTTTCCATCTAAATGTTGTCAATGTTTCAACGATGTCCTTTGTACTTGCATGCAGAGCCCTCCGCATCATTTGAAGGTGATGATGCACTCACAGCCTCCTTCTACTAGTTCTTTCACTGTCAACCAACATTCACAACTGCATGTGGCAGAACATTCAAGCTTTCACTGCATTTCAATCCTTATCAAAATACTGGGCTTTAGAATCACTTCTAACTTTGCTTTTGTTCTGGATGTGTACTCTACATACCAAGAGAATCCTGTCCTCAAGTTCAAGTGAGTTTATTGTCATGTGTCCCTGATAGGACAATGAAATTCTTGCTTTGCTTCAGCACAACAGAACACAGTAGGCATTGACTACTCACTATACATACATAGAAAGAGTGGAAATTCATGTCCAGTTATAGTCAGTAATTTAGTATGCGCTGGTGTAATTCAGCAGGTCAGGCAGCATCTTTGGTGAAAATGGATAGGTGATGTTTCAGGTGACATTTTTGTAAATCAACATCTGTGATTCCTTTCATCTTCAATAGATTTTACTGCACTACAAGAATGTTAAATTTAACAAAATGGTGGAGAATATGATACCATACACAAGGTATTTGTTGCCCATGAGCCTTCATTCTAATAAATACATATTCCGTATTCTGCGTTGACTAGATAAGGCCATGCCCACCTTCCTAGGCCTGCTCCCATGTATGTTCCACTACTTGATCCACACTAACCGAACATAATCAGTTTTATTACGTACAAGTCACATGGATACAAAGAACAAGAGTCATTTTCTGCAGTGTCGTTGCAGCCTTCTTCACCCACAGTATAAATCTCCAAACTGGCAACAATATGAATTAACCATTTACTTAAATATTTCAACAAAATATGACAAGTAGCCAACTCTGTTCAGCTACCAGTATTTCAGTTTTCCTCCAAGAATTAAACAGCTGCACAAGGAACAAAAACAGAGCTAGTGGCCAAACCATTTCTAAAAAATACACGATTTCCCTCCTGAGAATACGATGTAGAAGCTAACAATCGTCAAACCGATTACAATCAACTATGTTTCATTGACCCCCTCAGGCGAAAGCAAAGTAACTGTGGCTCTCATGGTCAATTCAGATGGTTCCACAGGAATGTTCTCAATCATGTGAATATTGTGGTGAATCAGTTCCCAGAGTACTCCCAAGCCACAGTGAAATACTGCACGTTCAAGTTACTTTAAATAGCCCTCCCAATCAGCATCAACAAAAAAAACCTGCAATTGGAAATTACACTAGAATCTAATTCAGAGCATTATTTTATTTCTGGAGTTAAATGATATTATTTCATATTAACATTTATTTTCTGTGATTTCTAGTCATTCAAATCTTATGTTATTTGAAAAGAATTGCAAAATAGCAATGGGAATCAAGAAACTGCCGTAAACTATTCAGATAAACCACATCTCAAATAAGGTTGAACGATTTATCTTCTTTTAAAGTGGTAGACGTAGATCTTAATATATTAACAAGATTACCATCAATATCCCAGTCAGAAATGTCAGTGCCTAGTAAAAGTTATAGTCCAACAACTATGAAGAAATTTAAAAGGCTAAGAAAATAGCTGGACTCAAAAAGACAATGATAAACAACTGAAATGGTGTGAAAATTGGTTCCCAATTTCAGGCAAGGTTTTGATTTTAGTGGAACCAGTAATAAGCATGACTCATCATGTCAGAGGAGACAGAATTTTCACAATGGAAACTTCCATGTCACTTATCATTATCCTCCTAAGCACTGCACAAAATAATGTAAAAGTGATTATCTAGTGCTCATCAGATTGAAGTTTGTGCAAACATGTGGACACACTTCAAATGACCACCGAGTTTGTGCCAGGTTTGATGCCTTGATTTTCAAACATGCTTTCCATACTACAAGTCATCAGCTGAAGTTGGGGTGGTTATGGAGTAAAGGCAGAACATCGAAACGTTTTTCATTTGTCCTGCACTCTTACCTTGACATCATCTTTTCTCCCTAATTTTGGTCACAAACAGCTCTTCTTTACCATGGACTTACCATCTCTCCACACCGCCATGCCACATTAGGAGGGTATGTGGAACACTCAGCTTATTAATTAAACAGCCTTTTACATGATTGGACTTGACCTCACTGTTGTCAGTCTGAAGAAGGGTCTTGACCTGAAACATCACCCACTCCGTCTCTCCATAGATGCTGCCTGTCCCGCTGAGTTACTCCAGCATTTTGTGTCTACCCTCACTGTTGACACCTTCAACTCACCTTCTCTAGATAAGCAGTGTAGCAATGGGAACACACATGGGCCCAAGCTATGTATGTCATTTTGTGGGCTATACAAAACAGCCTTAGTTTCATTCCTACTCGATCTCTTTCCTCGGTTCGTCATATGATTACGTCAGTGCAGACCACTTGGACAATAAGTATGCACATATTATTGTTGGTTCAGTGACATTGGCTTCGCATTCTACAGCACCATTCCCTCCAAACTTATCAAACCCAGGGAACTGGGTCTTTGCACATCCCTTGGTAACTGGATCCATGACTTCATCAACACATCACGATCGGTACAAAGGCAACAACACTTCTTCCTCAATAACCATCAGCACAGGAGCATCTCAAGGCTGTGTGCTCAGTCCCCTGCTCTGCTCATTTTGTACACATGACTGCATAGCTGGACACAGTTCCAACTTCATCTTTAAATTTGCTAATGGCACCACCAAATTATGGGTAATGATGAGTCAGAGTATAGGAGGGAGATCGAACGTTTGATTAAATGGTGCCTGGACAACAACCTTGCTCTCAACATCTGTTAAGACCAAGGAACTGGTTGATGGCTTCAGAAGATGAAGGCCGAGGATCCACAAATCTGTCTTCATCGGCAGATTAGTGGTGGAGAGAGTCGACAACTTCAAGTTCCTGGGCATATCTCTGAAGATCTGTCCTGGGTCCAGCACATTGAAGCAATCAAAAAGAAAAAAGAATGTAATTTTTGCAATCATAAAATAAATTCATTAGTAAACCATGAAGTAAAACTTTACATGGCTGACTTTGTTTTATTTTGCAGGCGAGGTGGTTATTCAAATATTATGATCTATACTGGCACATCTGGATAAAGTTAAATCCTTCCACACAAACCTGAAATGCAATGAAAGCTTGGTGAATGAATTTTACATTCCCTCTAATCAACTAACAGCAATTAAAATGCAATCCACGAGAATAGATTCTGGTACATTGACCTTTGTGCACAGTTGATCTATTAAATCTGTTTTCAATGAATTAGCTGCCAATGCTTATACAGCTTCCGCTTCCAATGGTGGCCTCTCAGAGTTCCAATTACATTGACAAGTCTCTTGGTAACTCTGTTCAAACAGATATACAAACAGATACCAAGTTTCATCCACAGATATCACAGTGATCCAGGCTTATTAAAAAACAATTTCTATGTCTTGATAGAAATGTTCATTGAACATTTTTACAAAGTTTAGTTCAGGCGTACAGCATGGAAACAGGCCCTTCGGCCCATTGTGCCCACACTTACCACTAATCACCAATTCACATTAGTTGGATGTTATCTCACTTTCTCATTCACTCCCTATACACCACAGGCAATTTTACAGAAGCCAATTACCTTCAAACCTGCATGTCCTTGACATTTGGGAGGAAACCAGAGTACCCAGAGGAAGCCCATGTGGTCACAGAGAGAACATGCTAACTCCACACAGAGAGCACCCAACCTCAGTATCGAACCTGGGTCTGGCACTGGGGCAGCAGCTCTGCCAGCTGCTTCACTGTGCCGTCCTTAACGTTTGGTGCACAGGCTTGCTAATACTCACAGGCATTCACTTCATCTTATACTTGCACCACGAGCATTAAAATTCTCAAATTACAATTATAACTCACCGCATCGAAAGCCAGTTTTGTATCTGAAAGTACAGGTGCAGACATTACTTAATGACAACCTGCTGCTTGCATGGTAACAAAGTGGAAAACCACTTTGCCAATGATTAACCCATTTTTATTTGTATTTGCTAAAGTGATCAGCGCCAGGCAACTGACATTTAGATAAATCAAAGATAGACACAAAATGCTGGAGTAACTCAGCGGGACAGGCAGCATCTCTGGAGAGTAGGGAAGGGTGACGTTTCGGGTCGAGACCCTTCTTCAGATTTAGATAAATCACACAGGTGCTCGCAGTTGGGCAGGTGGGGTTGCAGTTGCTAGGTTCCCCCAAAAAGATTGAACCAATGCAAGTGACTGAAAAGTGCAGAGATCAGAAATTACCAAACTGCCAAGAAGTTGCAGGTCAACCCCTAGGGTTGTTTACTTCATTGGCATTACTCCAATGGACATGATCCTGCTTAAAGCAAGTTTTCACGCAAGCCTGAACTCCTTAGCTGGCTGGTACTACCACCTTCCTGATGGATTAAATTATTGGCTGCCCTACAAATGTTTGCAAGGGTCTACAGAAATCTACAAGCGTAACTTCCTTCATGATTTTGCACTTTATCCTACTTTTTGTCATTCTCTTCCAAGCCACAAGATTCTATTGGATCAGCAATCCCCCATTGAAAACTACAAGCGCCATGCCTCGTATTTAACCATGGAGCATAGATGCCTGTCCTGAAGGCACTCCACACAAACTCAATATTTTACCAAAAGTCAACATACAAACATTACACTACACTAAGAAATTGAAATATTTTTTCCCCCCATCTTTCACAGCGAGAGCTTTTCTTAGGGAAATACACCAGTGTGTTTGTTTAGAGTCTGTACTACACACTTCAAAATCATACAGAATGGTGCTGAGCCATTGAGGTTATAGCATCACTGCTTTTCTCCCTTTCAAGGGACTATAATATAATTGCCCAAAGCCTTGGTAAAATAGACCAATAATTCCTTGAAAAGGACCTACAATAATAATGTACTCCGTCTGTTGGATGGACTGACTTCAACAGACTGATAAAAGTACATTTATATATTAGATTCCTTCAACAGACTGACTATCTACATTTACAATGGAAGGGATTTTAGTCAGCTGTGAGATTACTGTAGCTAGATTGTTAGAAAAATCACCGATAAGGAAGAAAGCTACTTTATCAGCTGTTTTACAACAGTAGATCTGTGTTTGAATACCTGCCTCATGCAATTAGTTGCTTGCACAAAGTATCTGTGATTTAATCTGACATTCCAACTGATGCAACCAAAGGTGACTAATTTGCTACTATTATTAACAGCTGTGCACTGACCCTTCAAAATTCAGAACGTTTCTCCAAATACATTCAGCAAGTGCTACTTCTCATCTTTATTATATCAGAAGATTAAAGCAATTCTAAAACTCAGTTGTTATTGCAATGCTTGTGTAGCTATCCGATACTAATCCCTGTGTCACCCACTATTAACAGTTTGCAACTTGAGCAAGGCCTATTGAACTTGACTTCGTTTTCTGTAATTTAACCGATCATTTAACTTTACTAATCTATTTCCCCAATGCCATGAGCTCACAGCTCTGTAGGGACAATGCATTTTACGAGATATCCAAAGAGGACAGGAATAGATTAATGCACTGCTGCACTGATTGCACTGGCCTCTATAGAACGGTGGTCAGGGACAGGATAAATAAGGGTATCAATATCAACCCTCAATGAGCAAGAGATAGTTTGTCAAGTTGGATGCATATATCAAAACACATAATTTCATGGTGGTGGGCAGAATAGCAGGGCACTTTAATATATGGAACATTGACACAAAAAGCTGTGGTAACTCAGGGAGAGGAAGAGTCTGAAGAAGGGTCTCGGCCCGAAACGTCATCGATTCCTTTTCTCCAGAGATACTGTCTGACCCGCTGAATTACTCCAGCATTTTGTGTCTGTCTTTGGTTTAAAACAGCATATACAGTTCCTTCCTACACACTTTAATATATGAATCAGTCTCTCACAATGTAAATAAAAGCACAAATTACATTTAACAGTTGAAGACTGTTTGCCAATGATCAAGAAACATGGGAGCTAATTGCGAATGGGGTCAGATGGCTGATGTCCCGTCGCCATCACCAAGCCTTGATTCTTCCCTCCTTTCCTTCTTTAGGTCCCAAACTCTTCTGATAAGCAGGACCTGGCCCCAACAGTCCATGGATGCAAAAAATCAGAGTTGTGATGTAGCTCCATCCATTGACTCAATTTACATTTCTTGCTGCCTTTGAAAAGCAACCAACATAATCAAAGATAGACACAAAATGCTGGAGTAAAGGGCCTGTCCCATGGGCATGCGACTCCATGCGGCAAGCTCGACCTAACCGCAAGCGGTGGCTGTACGGGGACCGCTCGGAGGTCGCGGGGCCGGTCCCACTTCGGTCGCCTGAGCCATATGGAGCTGGTCCCGACATCCGAAAAACTGTCACTGTTCAAAAATTCCGTGCGGCAACGGCCTGCCGCCCCGCAGCCGCATCGAGGCCGTGCGCGCCGCCTCGACGCCGGACACAGCCGCCTCGAGGCCCTGCGCACCGCCTCGACGCTGGATGCAGCCGCATCGAGGCTGTGCGCACCGCCTCGACGGCCGTACGCACCGTCTTGACGTCACTCGACCTCTGCACGGCCCCCGCTTCCGATTTGGTAGCGCTTGCCGCATGCAGCTGCATGCTGGTGGGACCGGCCCTGTACGCGGATCACTCGACCTCCGCGCAGCCCCCGCTTGCGGTTAAGTCGCGCTTGCCGCATGGAGTCGCATGCCCGTGGGACAGGCCCTTAACTCAGCGGGAAAGGCAGCATCTCCCTTGAGAGAAGGAATGGGTGACATTTCAGGTCGAGACCTTTCTTCAGACAGAGTCAGGGGAGAGGGGGTCTAGAGATATGGAAGGGATAGATGTAGGAAGGACCTTCAGATGCTGATTTAAATTGAAGAAAGACAAAAATCTGGAGTAACTCAGTGGGGCAGGCAGCATCTCTGGAGAAAAGGAATGGGTGATGTTTTGGGTCGAGACCCTTCTTCAGACGGGGCTGAAGGGTCTCGACCCAAAATGTCACCCATTCCTTCTCTCCTGAAATGCTGCCTGTCCCACTGAGTTACTCCAGCTTTTTGTGTCTTTCTTTGGAAGGGATAGATGACACATGTGACAACAGGTCCCACCCAGGTCATGCCTTCATCTCCCTGCTCCCGTCGGGCAGAAGATACACAAGCTTGAAGTGGGCACCACCAGACTCACAAATAGCTTCTTCCCTGCTATTATCAGACTTCTGAACAGTTCCTCCAGTCCTTGGGTACTGTCCGATTCATCTCTACCCCATTACGGATATTGGAACTGATACGTGACAATGCTGCATTCCCAGTATTTCCAGGTTTCCTCTGGGTACAACAGTTTGCCAGTGTCTGTGAGCCACAGGTAATGGGGCAAAGATTAGGTGGTTGCAAATGAAGATTCCATCACTTATAAAGGAGCTGGTTTTGGCAAGCTATAAGCTGTTAACATTACTGAACTTTGAAAAGCTTATGCGTAAAAGTACATTTTTGATAGAATTATACATGTATTATTTGAGAACAGTGGCTTGGACCTTTTGTAGTCTTGAGGACAACAAAAGACAACAGATTAAAAAAAAAACATGATACTGCAGAAATACACAAGCCAGACAGGACCTGCAAGATGATAATGGTGTAGTTGTAGATTAGAATTACTTCAAAATTTCCCAAAGTCATTTCAGTTTTTCATCATTCAAGTTATTATTTAACTTTTCCAGATGTCTGATTTACAAAATTGTTATATGGATAAATTACCTCCTGGACTGAAGCAAAAGTCAAAGGACACATTGTGCCAGATTGCATGGATTTTCAGAGAGGTTCCAGAGAGAAACCCCAATCAACGAGAGTGCAAAGGCCAGTTCACTCTTGACTTCTGTACCCAAGCATTACAATATGCTGGCCAGAATGCGCTGAAGGACAGATGCGAGTACATTTGGTTCTGCAGCTACAAGCTGGATACAGCTGCGATTTCGAGCATTTATTTAAATTGGATCAATGATCTTCAGTGACTGGTTTCGTCTTAATAGAGTCATAAAGTGATAGAGTGTGGAAACAGGCCCAACTTTCCCACAACGGCCAACATGTCCCAGCTACACGAGTCCCACCATGTACCTGTAAAACTGCTTCTTAAACGTTAGAATAGTCCCAACCTCAGCTACCTCTGGCAGCTTGTTCCATACACCCACCACCCTTTGTCTGAAAAAGTTACCCCTCAGATTCCTATTAAATCTTTTCTACACCTTAAACCCGTCTTCTGGTCCTCGATTCACCTACTCTGGACAAAAACCTCTGTGCATCTACCCGATCTATGCCTCTCTTGATCATATACACCTCTATAAGATCAACCCTCATCCTCATGCGCTCCAGGGAAGAGAGTCCCGGCCTACTCAACCTTTCGCTATAGCTCACACCCTCTAGTCCTGGCAACATCCTCATAAATCTTTTCTGTACCCTTTCCAGCTTGACAAAATCTTTCCTATAACATGGTGCCCAGAACTGAACACAATACTTTAAATGCGTTCTCACCAACATCTTATACAACTGCAACATGACCTCACAACTTCTATACTCAATACTCTGACTGATGAAGGCCAATGTGCCAAAAGCTTTTTTGACCACCTTATCTACCTGCAACTCGACCTTCAAGGCACCAGCATTCCTAGATCTCTCTGCTCTGCAACACTCCCCAGAGCCCCACCATTCACTGTGTAGATCATGCCCTTGTTAAATTTCCCATAATGCAACACTTCTCTGTATTAAATTCCATCAACCATTCCTCAGCCCACCTGGCCAATCGATCAAGATCCTGCTGCAATTTTTCACAACTATCTTCACTATCCGCAAAACCATCCACTTTTGTATCATTTGCAAACTTGCTAATCTTGCCATATATGTTCTCATCCAAATCATTGATGTAGATGAGAAAGTAAAACGCCCAGCACTGAACTCCGAGGCATACTACTGGTCACAGGCCTCCAGTCCGAGAAGTCACAGGCCTCCAGTCCGAAAAACAACCTTCCACCATCACCCTTTGCTTCCTTCCATGCAGCCAATTTTCTATCCATTCAGCTATGAATGCCTTACTGAAATCCATGTATACAACAATCTACAGCTCTGACCTCATTTTCACAATAAATTTACAATAAAGACAATTGTGATCATGTATTGTCTTTCCGCTGAATGGTCAGCATGCAACAGAAGCTTTTCACTGTACCTCAGTTTAGTTTATTGTCATGTGTACTAACTATTGTTTAACATAGAACTGCAGATGCTGGAAAAATCGAAGGTAGAAAAAAATGCTGGAGAAACTCAGCAGGTGAGGCAGCAGCTATGGAGCAAAGGAATAGGCGACGTTTCAGGTCGAGACCCTTCTTCAGACTAGATCAGCTACGTCTTAAATCTTTTTTTTTCTTTTTTCTCTTTAATATTTTTATTAAAAAGCAGTGTATAAACTGTGGCATATGACAAAATACATTTATTGTACATCTTCCATTTTAAATTTAACAAGAATGAAATAGAAAATGAGAAAGAGCAAGAAAGAGAGAAAGTGAAAGAGAGAGTGAATGTGTAAAAATAGAACCCCTAAACTACCAAAGAGGGTAGTCACAAAGTGAGTAAGTACAAGCTTAAAAAAATAAAAAGACAAAAACGAAAAATAATTTTTAAAAAAGACCAAAACGTGTTGATATACCTGCTTCATTTCTCACCATACCCATCACCCTGTCCGTAAATCTGTTTAATTCCAAAGTTGTGTTGCACCATACTATACTATATAACCATATAACCATAACAGCACGGAAACAGGCCATCCCGGCCCTTCAAGTCCGTGCCGAACATTATTATTATCATTTTTTTTTTTAATTACTTCCCCCTAGTCCCATCTACCTGCACTCAGACCATAACCCTCCATTCCTTTCCCGTCCATATACCCATCCAATCTATTTTTAAAGGATAACATTGAACCTGCCTCCACCACTTCCACTGGAAGCTCATTCCACACAGCTACCACTCTATGAGTAAAGAAGTTCCCCCTAATGTTACCCCTAAACTTCTGTCCCTTAATTCTCAAGTCATGTCCCCTTGTTTGAATCTTCCCTACTCTCAATGGGAAAAGCTTATCCACGTCCACTCTATCTAACCCGCTCATAATTTTAAAGACCTCTATCAAGTCCCCTCTTAACCTTCTGCGCTCCAAAGAATAAAGACCTAACTTGTTCAACCTTTCTCTGTAACTTAGTTGCTGAAACCCAGGCAACATTCTAGTAAATCTCTTCTGTACTCTCTCTATTTTGTTGACATCCTTCCTATAATTAGGCAACCAAAATTGTACTCCATACTCCAGAATTGGCCTCACCAATGCCTTGTACAATTTTAACATTACATCCCAACTTCTATATTCAATGCTCTGATTTATAAAGGCCAGCACACCAAAAGCTTTCTTTACCACCCTATCTACATGAGATTCCACCTTCAGGGAACTATGCACAGTTATTCCTAGATCCCTCTGTTCAACTGCATTCCTCAATTCGCTACCATTTACCATGTACTTGTAATGAATCAATGAAAGGAGACCTTATCTTTGAAATTTGCTCTGATTTTAAGATGTAGCGTCTCAGACATGCTTGTGATCCACATTTTAAGAATTGGGGTAGATGCATTTTTCCAAAATTTAAGTATACGTTTTTTCGCCATTATCAGGCCATAGTTAAGGAAACATCTTTGAAATATTGATAGCTCAGAGAAGGCTCCTGCTATTCCGAAAATAATCAATTCTGTATGGGGGTCCAGTTTTATTTTTAAATAATTTTGAGAAAATTTCAAAGATTCCTTTCCAAAATTTATGGAGTTTTATGCAAGAGGCAAAGGAGTGTGTTATAGGTGCTTCTTGAGAGACATTTGTCGCAAATAGGAGATACATTTGGAAAAATCTTATTCAGTTTAGTTTTTGAGTAATATAGTCTATGGAGTATTTTGAATTGGATTAGAATGTGTCTAACATCAATCGAACAATTATGTATATATAGGAGATATTTTTCCCATCTGTCTTTGGAGATTTATAGGCCTAATTCCTCTTCCCATTCTCTTCTAATTGCATTCGACGATGAAATTTCTATATTTAGAAGGATTTTATACAAGTATGATATTAGATTATTTGACTGCGTTTCTATTCATACCTTCGTCTAATATATCTGGCAACAGTTTGATATTCATGGGTATATGTTTTCAAATAATCTCGAATTTGAAGATATCTAAAATATTGATTACCTTTCAGATTGTATTTCAACTGTAATTCCTGGAATGATAGGAGGTTTCCCATTTCGTAGAAATCTCCAACCTTTTTAATTCCTAGTCTTTCCCAATAAATAAAAGTTTTATCTATAATAGATGGTTTGAACGACGGGTTATTAGCTATTGGAGAAAGAAGAGATAGATTTCTTAATTTAAAAGTGAATTTTACTTGTCTCCAAATTCGTAAAGTGCTATGAATAATCAGATTTTTCTCGTATATTGTGTTCTTCAACTTTATTGGGGAGAGAAGGATCGCGCCTATATTAAAAGGCGAGCAATCCTCTCTCTCCATTATTAACTAATCTTGTTGGCATGCATTATCCAGCCAGTAAATTACATTTTTAATATTCGCTGCCCAATAATAGTATAAGAAATTGGGGAGCGCCAATCCACCAATTTCTTTGGGTTTACATAGATGTCGTTTATGAATTCTATGTGGTTTATAATCCCAAATAAAATTTGTAATCCGGGAAACAATTATTTTTTTTTAATTTTAGGTAGATATATCGGTGTCTTAAATCTTTTAAAATGGCTGATATATACCTAACTCTTTTTAAAAAGTTCCCCGATTATCAGATATACTTAAAACATATTTGAGGGTCTTTGAGAATTGCAGTCAAAAGATTATTCATGTAGATCAAGGACAGAGACTGAGATAGAGTTGTCTGCCTGAGACCGAGTTGTCACCCACAACACTCCAAGTGTCACGGCAACAACAAATGATAATCGGATCCAAGGGGAGGGGTCGCAAAATAAGTGCATTAAAGACAGCCCAATAGAACCCAGGTCCAAAATCTTCTTGTTTAAGAAAGAACTGCAGATGCTGGAAAATCTTCATGTAAGTTTAAAAAAATATAAGATAAGCGGAGACGTTTAGAGAGGGAATTCCAGATTGTTGGTCTTGGAAGTTAATGAACAGCTGCCTAAAATGAGGTAAAGATAATGAGTGAACACAAGATGTCCGTGATTGAGGAGCATAGAGTGCCTGGAAATTCACAGGGCAGTAGGGGATTATTCAGTATTTGTTTATATCAGAGTTAAACAGCTCCAGGAATCTTGATGCACTTGGTTTTCTCCAATTTACATTAAATTTAACAGGAAATAACTATTAGCTGCTCTTTTGCTGTGTGTTATTGACTGAAATTCTTCCGCTGCAGTCAAGTAGAGAAAGGATACATTTTCCTCAACGTGAAGTTAAGGCTGGCAGAGTAAAGATTTGTCCCCAGACATTCACCAAATGCTTAAAGAAGCAGTACACTTAAAGAAGTACTACACTTTTTATTCTGCTTCCAAAATGTGGCTACATTCACTTCAATGGAAATTCAACACGCAACCACTATGTTAAATGCACATTTAGTGCATGCGGATGGGGCTAACGTTTAAACCAGCTTCTACTAAACTGAGATTGGTATAATAAAATGTATCTTTAACTTTACATAGCAAAACCCACAATAAATCGATTATTTGATGGTTGTTCTAAATAGTATACGTTTACACTCTCAGAACCAACCTGGTCTACAGCAATTGTATTTTGAGAGAAAAACACATCCAGCAATCTGTTTGCCTGGTCTTTTCGCGGTTTTGTTTCTGTAACTTTTCCCCTCTTTTGTTGGAACCAGATTTTGTTGGCGTTACTGATAGGACTCCACTGAGCCTGGCCGCTTGATTAGTACTCCTGATACAAGTCCTTGATCTTGCTGACTGAATTTCCTGTTTACATCAACTAAATGCAAACTAAGTAGCAATATACGTCACCACGGCTTTGGTACGCAGCATATCATTTTGATAGTTCCCAAATATCCCCCAAACATTGTCAGAGCCTGAGCTGAGCCTTGCCTTGCTGATGTAGCCCTCTTTTTGCAACATTAAGAGACGGTCCTGCTGCTGCTTAATATCACTGCCCATCATCCAAGGTCACCGATAATCATCCTGACACTGCAGCTACATTAGCCAGGGGCACAAATCAGTTGCCTTTACAATTATATGTATTCTTAAAAAACCAAAGCAAATGCAATATAATGTTTTGAAACCAAGTAACATGTTTTAGAATTTAATAAAAATGTTTATTGGAATTTTTTAAGCTATGGGCTAAATTGAAGTTGCTGTTCCTTGCTCACATTGCCAGGTGAAAATTGATTTTGCATTCCATGGTGGTTATATTATGACTGTTGCTTTTCTATAGCCTGGGGTTTGGAGAGGAGAACGAGTCAAAGTCTGGCCATATTTCATGGCTCACACACTACCATTGAATCTCACACTTGACATCCAGTATTTCTCATGTTATTGCCAGAACCACTGCATTCTTCATTATCCAGCGCATTGTCACGCACATTCACATACTTACATTTGTGCTAACACTTGCAAATAAATGAGAGTCTGATCAATACTCTGGAATCTCTTTTCTCCACGAGATATTTTCTTGCACATAGAAAAATGTTCAGCAATCAGTGGAAACTCATGCAAGAGGCAATAGGGCTCAGTCTGAAGAAGTGTCTCGACCCGAAAGTCACCCTTTCCTTCTCTCCAGAGATGCTGCCTGTCCCGCTGAGTTACTCCATCATTTTGTGTCTATCTCCCCCAGTAGATGGGTTGCCGACTTTCACTGCACAACATGCTGATAAATAAATGCCACTCATACGAGGTGCTGAAGTGCCAGCACTTGAGCTGAAGCACAGTTGCACGAATTGAGAATTGAATTATCTTGGGCTCTTGACCTCTCTGCAAAAATCATGAATGCCTTCACATTTGTTTATGCGCCGGGTCACAGCTGCCAGGTGCTGATAACTCCCAATGGTACTGGAGAGTTCTTTATTACTTGTACAATGTCTTAGATTTTAGGTATAACATTAAAACTGTTAAGAATGGAATACAACTTACAACTTTTTACGATGCAATTTTTCTCAAGATCACCTCCCAGCCTCAGTTACTATCTCCACCCTTTTCCTCTTCCAGCCGACTGTTCTCTTCCAATCAACCCCTCATCACTTTTATCCACCTATGGCCTCTGGCAATAACATGAGAAATACTGGACATCAAGTACCAACAATTTTACATTTCTAAACCCAGATCCGATGTTAGACACACAAGAAAATTCAGATGGTGAAATCCTGAGCAAACAAAAAAAACTGCTGGAGGAACTTAGTAGGTCAGGCAATATCTGCAGAGGGAAACGGACAAGTGACGTTCCCGATCAGGACTCTTCATTACTGGAGCGGAGAGGGGGGGTAGTTGATATAAACTCACTGTACATCTCTTTTGCCTTAATCTTCTGGCCCATCCTGACATGAGGGACCTTATCAAGTCCTTTGGTAAAGTCCATGCTGTCATCAATCATCTTCATCACCTCAAAAATTCACACAAATTTATGAAAGAAGAAAAAAATGTGCGCAGCTGGAGGTCAGGCAGCATCTGTGGAGGGAACCAGACAGTCAACACTTCGGGTTGCTTCTTCTAGACTGAGAGAGTAGAGGGAAAAGAGCCAACAACCAGTGGGTGGTGGGTGGGGGGCAAGCACCAGAGGCCATAGGTGGATAAAAGTGTGGAGGGGCTGATTGAAAGAGAACAGTCAGCTGGAAGAGGAACAGGGTGGAGATAGCAACTGAGGCTGGGAGGTGATAAGTGGAGAACAATAACTTCCCACAGTAACTGAAGAAAGGCTCAACAACCTATAATTTTCTAATTATTCCTGTTGCCCTTCTTCGACAAGGGAACACGAGCTATTCTCCCAACCTGGGGACCTGACCCATGGCTAAAGAGGATACAAAGATCTCTGTCAAAGCTTCAGCTATCTCCTCCCTTGCCTCCCTCGGTATCGTGGGATAGATCCCATCAGGCCCTGGGGTCTTATCCACCTTTTAAAAAAATTATTAAAGGAAAGATTTAACATACTTGGCTTACGTAATATTGGTGTGGACTGTTCAAAAAACGGAAACATTTATTCTCCAACATATCTCTAGTTTTTCTTCCCCCAGAGTACTTTGTTAGGCTAGTTTGTCAGCTATGCTCCAGTAACTTAGAGAGATATCCTCTGGTATCTCAACAGAGCAATCCTGATATAGTGCTTTCAATAAGCTGCATATTAAGGATCCAAAGCATTCCACCATTAAAGTCAAAGCTACAGATGACTATCACAATAACTGCTACTCTCCAAATAAATTTAATGTTCCATTCAAAATAATTTGTCATGCACATGAAGTCCTAGGACCAGTCTCCATGAATGTACTTAAATATTTGTTAGTACAAAACATCCATTTTGTTATTTTGAATTTCTTCTGAACTTTTAATGATACCATCGTTCATTTCCTCAGGACTCCTTGGTGTAACCCTTACACTGATTACACCAGGGGTGGCCACATCAAAATCTGTTGCTGGGTGAATTTTTGGTAAACTCTTTGATAATTAAAGATTGCATCTGAACCATATGCAGGCCAAGAGAATCCTGTGCATCCAATTATTGGGAATGAAAATGTGAGATCCTGGAATCACATCTGAAGCTGGCTTCAGGTGTGACTGGCAGAGGCAGGTCTGATTCAGCCTGAACTAAGTACTGGGGGAAAACATTTGTCTAGGACTCCAGTCGAAGGGAGATGAAAAAAAGGATTTGACCTTGTGCTTTGCTCGCATCAGGAAGGAAAGAGGAGAAAAAAAATTACAAAGTGAAAATAGGGACCTAGAACGGTGACAATGATTAGCGACAGCAATGAGATAGTAACAAGGGGAGAAAGGAAAAACTGGAGATAGAGTCCTCAATCAAAAATGTCAAGGATCACAGAGACAATCACTGAAAATAATGTCATCCTGTGTGTTCTTGGTACAGCATTAACTTAGATTTGTAGGGTACCTTTTAAAAGAAGATAATATACCAACATTTCAAGGCGAACTAAGAAACACGAGTGATAGTGTCACACAGCATGGAAAAAGGCCCTTTGGCCCAACTTGCCCCCACCGACCAAAATGTCTCATCTCCACTAGTCCCACTTGCCTGTATTTGGCCATGTCCCTCTAAACTTATCCTATCCATGTACCTGTCTAAATCCTTCTAAAATGTTGTGATAGTACCTGCCTCAACTACCTCCTCCGGCAGCTCATTCCATACACACACCACCCATAAATGAACCTTTGAACCTTTATTTAAAAAAGGTTACCACTCAGGTTCCTATTAAATCTTTCCCCCCACACCTTAAACCGATGTCCGCTGGTTCTTGATTCCCCAACTCCGGGCAAGAGACTCTGTGCGTCGACCCGACTCATTCCTCTCAAGATTTTATGCATCTATAAGATCACCCCTCATCCTCCTGCGCTCCAAGTAACAGAGTCCTACCCTGCTCAATCTATCCTTACAGCTCAGACCCTCTAGCCCTGGCAACATCCTCATCAATCTTCTTTGCATCCTTCCCAGCAAGACAACATCTTTCCTATAACATGGTGCTCAAAACTGAACACAATAATCTAAATGCAGTCTCACAAATGTCTTATATAACTGCAACATGACCTCCCAACTTCTATACTCAATACCCCGGCTGATGAAGGCCAATGAGCCGAAGGCCTTCAACCCACCCTCTACCTGTGATGCCACTTTCAATGCACTATGTACCTGCACTCCTAGATACCTCTGCTCTACAACATTCCCCAGAGCCCCGCCATTTACTTTGGGGGTCCTGCCAATGTTATTCTCAAAGAAAATTTGGCACCGAGTAGTACAAGGTTCAGCAGGCCAAAAACTGGACAAAAAAGATCATAGAGGATGTTCTAGTGTAGTGAAGAGAGGAGCCATGGAAGGAATTCCATGGATTACAAATTTGGCACCTTAAAGTACATTGTTTTGCATGGCATGATCAAAAAGTCACAATTGAAAAGCGGTGCACTCTTGGAGGATGTAGGAGCAGATAAGTTTAGAGAGAGGAAGAGGGATATGGTCATGGAGAAATTTGAAAATGAGGATGGAAATTTTAATATCATGACTTTGCTCAACTGTGAATCAATGCAGGGTAGTATGAATAGAGATAATTGATGTGAAGCACATTAGGGCATGGATAGGTGCGTTTTCAATCTCAGGTTCATTAAGGGTAGAACAAGAGAGGCGCTGTCTAGAAAAATGCAGAGAAATTTCGCTTTGGTACTTTACACCCCAGTGGTATGAACATTGACTTCTCCAATGTCAGGTAGTCCTTGCTTTCTCCCTCCTTCCCCTCCCCAGCTCTCTGTCTCCACCTCTTCCCGCCCCCTTCCCCCCCACATCTGAAGAAGGGTGTCGACCCGAAACGTCACCTATTCTTTCGCTCCATATATGCTGCCTCACCCACTGAGTTTCTCCAGCATTTTTGGCTACCTTCGCTGTCCAGAAATGTGTGTTGGCATAGTCAAGTCCAGAGGCAATAAAGATCAGCAATAGCAACAGACTTGTTAACCAAGATACTCGATAATAGACTTTGCATGGCACTTTAGCCAAACAGCAAACATGTTATTGCAGTAATTAAAATTTCCTTCCCACTAATGGCACCAGGTACCTGGAATTATTTGCACATTTGAGAAAAGCAAACTATTATCAGTAACCCTTCAATGGTTATTATCAGTTCGGTGAGACCGAGTGGCTCAAATATGGCCATTAGCTGCCAAGACTCACCCATGTGTACAAAAGGGATTAATTTACACGATAAATTCACACTCTTCTTGCAGGTAGGTGAACTGCAGGTAGTTGAAGACACCTCATCACACAAACAATTCATTCAACTCACTGCTAATGCCTGGCAAAGAATGGAAATCAAAGAATGTGCACTCTGTCCAAATATACATAAAATTAATCTCTTCCAACACCTAAATATAGAAAATTCATAAAATTGGCATACACTGTTCATAAAATCACTTTAGAAGGCAAGAATCAGGCAGTAACACTGCATTTCAGTCTGAAATCAACACCTTTTGAAATGTGCTTAAATATACCATTATTCCTTTTACAATAATGTGAGGAAAACTATTGGAGGAAGTCAGTAAAGTTAGCTCCTGATAACATTCCGACAATGGAATTCCATGAACTTTGTTCACTTTCCGTTGTCTCCCCATATATAAAAGCCTCATGAATGTACATTTGCCTAATCCGTTTCCCATTCAGTTAAACAAAATTTCAGATCCCAGGTTCTGAGTAACTCAACTATTCCCAATATCTCAGCCTGAATTTTGTCAGCCCGAGCTATGCCAACCACTCTTTTCCACCCACAACCCGCGTTGTTGTACAAGAAAATAAGAAATAGGAGCGGGCCAAAGGTTTGCTCCATCAATTACTAATATCGCGGCTAATTCTGTGCCTTGAATGGTTCCCAGAAGGTACGTACTTGTCTCATCCTTGTATGGTCCCATGTCGAAACTGCTATCGATGTCAGCCCTGAATATATAATTAACTACTCACAATGCTGTAGAGTTGTACAGCATTGAAACAGTGTTTGACTCATTAAGTCTGTGCCAGCCACCAAGCAGCCATTTTGCACTAATCCTACCCTAACCCATTTTATTCTTCCCATATTCCATTCAACGTCTCAGATTCTTTCTCTTACCTAACCACTTGATGCAGTTTATAGTTGCCAATTAATCTACCAACCTGCATTTTGTTTGGATGTTGGAGTAAACCAGAGGACCATGAGGAAACCAACGTGGAGAGAGGGAGAAAGTGCAAACTCCACACAGACAGCACCCAGAGTCAGGATTGCATCTGGGTCACTGGAACTGTGGGCAGCAGTTCAATTAGCTTCACCACTTTGCTGCCTCACAACTGCTACAAGTGCTGAATGTTCACAGCCTTGCTAAGGTAGAAGGCATCATATCATGCCCCAGAAGAGTCTAGGTTTTAATTTTGAGAATCAAGTGATCTCAAACATGCCTGAGAGAATGGCTGTCAGCCTCTAGGCCAGCTCAGCCATCAGCAGGAGAAGTCGGATGACAGGGAGAATAGCTGTAGGCAGCAGGAACTGAATAGAACCGTCATGAATATTGTTACTAAATATTAACCGTTACAAAGAATTGGGCTTATCTTCTTAGGCCTCCTTCGGTCATGACTGACCATGGGTGGCTCTAGGTGTTATTCCCTAAATGGAGGACGCCTGTGCGTGACTTCATTTAACGTGGGTAGACTGGTGCACAGACAGCCACCTCACGGTCCTTGACAGATCGGGGTCAGGATCCAGTGGCATGGAGTCCAAGACGACCCGAGACCCTTTTCTACTGCAGCCTTCATCCACCTTCCAGCCGTTGTGACGCTCCACTAAGTTCAGCCATCATCCTCCACCTGTTCCACCGTTGAGGTCTTGGTTGGATTGCTCTTTGTCAGAGACCTCCCCCTCGACCTTACCGCCATGGGTGGCCCTACCAGGAGCATAGCTCCAGATGGCATAGCTCACAGGATCTCAGGTTCACACAAGCCTCTCCACCACGACAATCCACGGGCTTATATTCACAGGAATTTAGAAGGATGAGAGGGTATCTCATAGAAACATGTAAAATTCTTAAGGGATTGGACAGGTGAGATGCAGGAAAAAATCCTGATATTGGGGGAGTCTAGAATCAGGGGGTCACAGTTTAAGAATAAAGGGTAGGTAATTTAGGACTGAGATGAGGAAAAACATTTTCACCCAGAGAGTTGTGAATCTGTGGAATTCTCTGACACAGAAGGCAGTGGAGGCCAATTTACTGGATGTATACAAGAGAGAGTTAGATATAGCTCTTAGGGTTAATGGAATCAAGGGATTATGGGGAGAAAGCAGGAACGGGGTACTGATTTTGGATAATCAGCCATAATCATATTGGCTCGAAGGGCCGAATGGCCTACTCCTGCACCTATCCTCTATGTTTCTATTACAGACAGTTAAGAGCATAGAATGGAGGAAAACAGACGGGGGGGGGGGGGGTGGGGGGGAGGTGTCATTGTGGGGGAAAGAAAAGTAGACAAATGTAAATAACGTTTGAAACTTCTGCAGTTCTGGATCATAATTTCCTCTGCTTGGCCCGCCGATGAAGCTGGAGGTTTGTCCTCAATGCAGGTCAATAATCACATTCGTGCCGCTAGAATGTGCAGTCTAACAGTACAGTGTATATTTAAAACAGGAATCTTTCTAAGGGGTTTCCCAAAAGTCTGGCACAGTAGGTCAAGGAACTGAACAGAAGTCTATTTACACCAACCAACATCACTTAAACATGAAAAACAACAATTACACAACTTTTCCCCCCCACCAGTTAACTGCGGAGGAAACTGAAGGTCTACTTGGGGTAATATTGTTCCACGCTAAATCAGTCATACACTTGGAATGATCGGAACCTTTTAAATATGGGTAAAAGAAGGCACTCACTCACTCACTCACTCATGCTTAAAGTGGCCAAGTATTTCAAACAGTCCAAAAACTTTTCCTTGTACCTGCTGTTTTTTTCGGGAATCTCATGGCTCTTTTCCGCTCAGTTCACTTCAGCATTGATTGCTTCCTTGGAATCTCAGTCCAGGGCAGCTGGTGCCCTGAGCTAATCCTCTCCGAGAAGGTTATCATTCTTGCATGGCTGTTAATTAGCGTAATCACCTACTGGCTTTTACTGCGGGGGTTGTTGCAGGAGGAGGCGGCGTGGTCACCGCTGCCTAAAGTGTGCAGCCCAGCTGCTAACTAACTGACTAACTGACTGACTGGAGCGTGCTGTCGCACTCAGCTCCTCGACAAGAACTGTTCTCTATTTTCTCCGACATCTGCCTGCATGTGCTTTGGCTGCTGGATGCTGCAATCTTATTCGCACTTGGCTGTTTTCTTGCTCGTCACGTGCTGAAGAGAGGAGGTTCCCCCTCTCCTTCTTCTGGTGTTTCCTCCCATCTTACATCAATCAGCATCCAGTCCCTCAAGAAAAATGCAGCTCGCCCTCTGGGTTAGTAGAAAAGCTACTTTAAGGGCCACCCAGCTGCAGTCATTTGAACGCCTAATCCGGGCAGTGAAATTGTTTTTAACACACCCATTTAATGCTTCCTGCACAGAGTTAATGAGAACATAAGGAAAACAAAGTCTGTTTTGCCTGGAAAGAAAGGTCACACACAATCCCTACACAACTGCATCTTTAAAAATGCCAGAAAAAAAATCACTTTAGTTTAGTTTGTATATGCACAAATTAGATTGAGTGTCCAGCAATAAAATAGGCCATTCAACCCACAGTACATCGGTATACATGCTGACAATGAACTGCAGATGCTGCTTTACCAAAAAAAAAGGCACAATGTGCAGGAGTAACTCAATGGGGGGCAGATGTTGCCTGAACTACCCAAAAGCTCGTCGGATATGGAATAGTTCATTTCAGCATTGGAGTCGGATGGAGTCGCTGTAGAAATTGGGCATGGAGAGCAATTAGGGGAGTGAATTAGGGGGGAGAGTAGGGGGGTGAATCAGGGTAATGCCTCGAGTGACTTTAGGTAGGCTGCAGGCGGTTGTCCCCGGTACACAAAGATGGCCGGCGTGGAGATGACGGTTTACGGGTTATGCCAGTTGTGGGCGATGGAGAGGATCGGGAGCCGCTCCGGTAGAAGATCACGCAGGAATCTGGATTTTGATCGATGAAATGGCGCCGAACATGGTGGGGCCAGCATTCTATGCAAAATGAATTTTGCTATGTAACGTTTAATTGCGTATGCGACAATAAATATCCATTGAACCATCATTGAGTTACTCCGAAACGTCACCCATTCCTTCTCTCCAGGGATGCTGCGTGTCCCGCTGAGTTACTCCAGCTTTTTGTGTCGATACACATTATGGGATCCGGTTTTATGGACTTCATTGTAATGATGCATGTTGGGGCGTGCAAAATAAACACACGAATGACTGTTGCTGTACTCATCATGAATTGCTTTTTAGGACCACTTGAATGGACATTTCCCTTCATGAAGTAATAAATAGAGTAATAAATCAGTATTGGAGTTTTTGCATATTTATCAATTTTTATATCCAAGGTTTGTCATTTCCCACACCCACTACATAGGAATTCTGCTCTTTGTCCGAGGCTTCATTGCCAAGGAACTCAGTCAGTTCCAGCCCATTCGCTGCAGAAGTATTCATTTGTTTTAGCCAATGCATTTACGTTCCTGAGACGCTAGTGACAATGATGTTTAAAACTGAGAGGTGGAAACAAGTGGTCAGACTGGATTATCGACAGGCTTCTGACCCTCGTGGTGGGTCGGGTATCTGTAGTTCATACGTTCATAAGTGATAGGAACAGAATTAGGCCATTCGGCCCATCAAGTCTACTCCACCATTCAATCATGGCTGATCCATCTATCCCTCCTAACACCATAACCCCTGACACACGCACTAATAAAGAATCTATCTATCTGTGACTTTAAAATATCTATTGATGGCCTCCACAGTACTGTGGCAAGGAATTCCACAGATACACCAGCCTCTGAGTAAAGAAATTCCTTCTCAATCTCCTTGTTAAAGGAACGGGGTGGGAGATTGCGACCTTCACGTGGTCCGCCCTGTTTCAACGAATGCAATCAACCTGGCGTGCACAATCAAATAAGATCAAATAGAACAAGTTGTCCTAGGCTGTGCACGCCATACGCAGGAAGAAGTTGTTAAAGGAACGTCCTTTAATTCTGAAGCTATGACCTAATTTATGTTCAGAAGGAACTGCAGATGCTGGAAAATCGAAGGTAGACAAAAGTGCTGGAGAAACTCAGCGGGTGCGGCAGCATCTATGGAGTGAAGGAAATAGGCAACGTTTTGGGCCGAAACCCTGAAGTCTGAAGAAGGGTTTCAGCCTGAAATGTTGCCTATTTCCTTCACTCCATAGATGCTGCCGCACCCGCTGAGTTTCTCCAGCACTTTTGTCTACCTCATTTATGTTCCTCAGACACTAGTGATGATGATGTTTCAAAGGTGGATACAATCGCATCTGCGGCACTAATTGCTGGAATCGAGTCCCGTACCTCATTATTGTTCCATTCCTTTCTAATGAAAGGAAATATAGATTTTTATTACAAGTGCGCAAATTAGCAGCAATGATGTTTAATGGTTTCAAGGTGTGTGTTCATAATCAATAATTATGGTCAGACTGAATTATTGACGGGCTTCTGATCCTGGTGGGGGTCAGGTAACAGTAGTAGGGCGGCAGGAATGCCTCTGCCAGTGTTGGTTAACCTAAATGTGCAGAACCTCTCGGCAGCGCATTCAAAGGTGGTGAGATATTCACTCAAAGCCTGAGGTGATCGCAGACTCGGTTGGGTTGAATGCCCTGGCCATGGTTGAATGCTTTCCAGGTAACGCTTTCAAACAAGATTAGAAAACCATGGCATGAAGAGGGGCTGAATTATATACCCTGATGCCAAATAGGGTGTAATCACACAGATATCAAGAACTTGGGTGTCCTTGCTGGAAGAAATCGATGCTGATTTTTTCCCCCACTTACGAACAACTCAATGTGAACTGCACATTGACAGATGGCCACTGTGTTTTGAGCTTACAGATGCAGCTTCATCTGTGCACCGTCTGCCTGGAGGTAGGTCAGAGCTGTTCAAGTGAACTCTCAATGACCATATGGAGAAGGGTGCAGGGAGGTCACAGAAATGGTAAGAAGAGGAGGGAAAGTGAACCAGAGGGAGAGAAGGATTAAATAGGGCAGCAATGTGTAAAGAGCCCCAGGCTACGGAGTAGCTCAAGCAATCTCCATGCCTTCATCACATCGAGGACACAGATTGCAGTGTCTTGCCCAGGGGTGTTTTTTGTCAGTGCAAATGAGCAGCATGTGGAATCCAATACAAGGGACTCAATGATGATAAAAGTTTATATACCATTTAAATCATAGCGGATTCCTGATCAAACATATTAATTGGTCCTTTTTTCACTGTGCCTGAGTAACGGACATTGTAGGCCATGACCTTTTGATCCAATTTCTATTCGTATGCCTAGGACATATGCTCAGTACATTATGCCATCACCATTGCACAAAATAGAACAGGAAAATGACACCACATTCGGATGTGCCTATCCCAATTTTCTGATAAGCATGACTGACAGAACTTGGCACAAATCCTTCAAAATATCCATCAACTTTTTATGCAAACCATACACCAAGAAAACATCTGCATTTTATAGGATGTAGTGATGAATAGATAGAACAGGAATGTACATGGCGTCATGGAATTGTAAGAATGCATGGATCTCTGAGGCATCCAGGCCCAACTTATTTCCTGAAAATAGATGAGGCCTCAGGCTCATGTTCTTCAATGGGAGTCCAGGTGGAAGAAATGGTGAGAATGGGCAAAACTCAGCAATGCTCCATCTACATCACCAGTAGATACTGGATTACAGAGGCAAAATAGATCCTCGTAACATAGTTGGTTCATACTGTATCTCACTTGATATTTCTTAGTTTGATCAAAGGTGGTGTGCTATTGATATTGGTGTCACAGAGGGAGCTATATGTATCACATGGTATGACTTTGGTATTTTTTGCAATAAGAAATACTGCTTCGTTGCTCTAGGGAAGAATAATCTTATCCATTGTTTGGTGGACTTAGCTTAGATCTATCTGATGTTCAAGCTTGTTACCATACAGAACTCACGGCTAAAAAGAGAAAATAGAACATATGAAACCATGTGCGGAGAGAGGGGGGGAGAGAGAGAGGGGAGAGAGATGGGGAGGGGGAGAGAGAGGGGGAGAGAAAAAGAGGGGGGGATGAGAGAGAGGCGGAGAGAAAGGGGGGAGAGAAAATGGGAGAGAGAGGGGGGAGAGAGAGGGGGAGAGAGAGGGGGGGAGAGAGAGAGGAGCAAGTGAGACAGGGAAAGAGAGGGAAAGAGGGTAGAGCGAGGGAAAGAGGGAGAGAGATATGGATTAGCGGAACAAGTGTCAGAGGGAGTGGTCCCACGGGAGGCAGAAAGAAGGAGGGTAAGATGTGGCTGAATGTGGGATCTTGTTGTAGCTCATGAAAATAGCGTAGGGAAGAAGCTGTGTTATCTGCCTTCACTCCCAACTGTTTATCTAACACCATTTCCTGACTAATGTGGATTCCCTTCCGTTCCTCCCTCCCTCTAGATCCTCGGTCCCCTAGTATTTCTGGGAGATAGTTTGTGTCTTCCTTGGTGAAGACAGAACCAAAGTACTCATTTAACTGTTCTGCCATTTCCTTGTTTCCCCATTATAAATTCACCTGTCTCTGATTGTAAGGGACCTACATTTGTCTTCACTAATCTTTTCCTTTTTACATATCTAAAGAAGCTTTTGCAGTCAGTTTTTATATTCCCTGCAAGCTTTCTTTCATGCTCTTTTTCCCCCCTCTTAATTAACCTGTTTGTCCTCTGTTCTAAATTTCTCCCAGTCCTCCGGTTTGCTGCTTCCTCTGGCCAATTTATGTCGCTTCCTTGAATTTAACACTATCCTTCATTTCCCTCATTAGCCATGGAAGAGCTGCCTTCCCCGTTTATTTTTTTTGCCAGACAGGGATAAATAATTTTGTAGTTCATCCATGCGGTCTTTAAATCTTTGCCATTGCATCTCCACCGTCAACCCTTTAAGTATAATTTGCCTATCCTAGCCAATTCCCGTCTCATACCTTCAAAGTCTCCTTTCTTCAAGTTCAGGACCCTAGTCTCCGAATTAACCGTGTCACTCTCCATCCTAATGTAGAATTCCACCATATTATGGTCACTGTTGCCCAAGGGACTCTGCACAACAAGACTGCTAGCTAATCCTTCCTCATTACACAATACCCAGTCTAGGATGGCCTGTCCTCTAGTCGGGTCATCTACATATTGGTTTAAAAACCCCATCCTATATACATTCCAGGAAACCCTCCTCCTCAGCGCTGCTACCAATTTGGTTGGCCCAATCTATATGTAGATTAAAGTCACCCATGTTAACCACTGGACATGCATCCCTAATTTCCTGCTTGATGCTGTCCCCAACCTCTCTACTGCTGTTTGGTGGCCTGTATGCAACTCCAACAAGCGTTTTCTGCCCTTGACTATTTCGCAGTTCTACCCATACCGATTCTACAGCATCCAAGCGAATGTCTCTCCTTGCTATTGCATTAATCTCCTCTTTAACCATGAAGAATTCGAGCATTGGCTTCATGTCTGAAATTACCTCGCCATCGGGGTAAGGGGCCTGAGAAGACACATCAGTGTCTCCCTTTTGAAACATTTGTGGAACACATTGATTGTATTATTGAATGATGAGAGTTTTAGAATCTCCTTGGGGCAGAGAACTGTGGCTATATTTGAACTATGGTCATTTTACTATATTTAAGGCTGTGATCGATTTCTAATCAGTAAGAGCAAAAATTATGGTTAAAGGGCAGGAAAGTGGATGAAGAAAATTGAATCAGCAATGATTCTGTTGAATGGCTTTGAAGACATGAGGGTGTTGAATGGTGTGTTCCTTATCCTACATCTATGGTCTTACCAACTTTCTTACCATCTATTGATTTACAACATGAATGGTAAATAGCTGATCATACGTTGTCAACCACAAAATGACCCATTTATTAAAGCTATGCTTATTTTAAATTTATGCTTTATTGTTTAATAACTTTCACAACAAGTGATGGGGAAATGAAAAATGTGCCTGATATCCAAAACCAAG
>CM075977.1:359203761-359294474 GCA_038087875.1 Malacoraja senta
GGTGTGGTCATTACAATGCTGGGTTGTTGAATCTGCCAAGTTAGAGGCTTTGGTTTTTTTGAAGAACGGGACTGGATGAGTTATTTCTATTTAAATTGTGTGCAGAATGTTCTGATAGCAAGTAGCATCTTGCTTGTTGATGACAGTAATCTCCATCATGAAGTTCTTTGTTTGACGTGAACCAAAAAACCCCTATTGAATGAAGTACAGAATCTCACTAAAAATGTAAAGTCTTGTTGGTAAATTGGATGAGGATTGATTAATTCCTGGATTCCGAGAAATAGGGTGTGCAAGATAAATTCTGCACGAGGTTAGCAGAATCACTCTCCAGTTTATTGGGAAGGAAAGGAAAATTAGAATTTCCAATTAAGTAAATGATGACCCAACTCTTGTGAGCAATTCCGTCCATGAATAACATGATGTCTCTTGTGGAAACTGTACACCTGTGTACTTCCAATTTAGAACTATTACTTCACTCTGTTTAAATCATTTGAATAGGAATGGGCTAATATTAATTTAATTTTAACAATAGAACTAATAATTATTTAGACTCTATTCGTGACATGACAGATATTTGTCCAAACTAAAAGTTTAGAAATATACTGAATTGCCACTTACAGCTATCTAGTCAATATATAGGACACAAAGTTCTGGAGTAACTCAGCAGGTCAGGCAGCATCTGTGGGGGACATGGAAAGATGATATTTAAAGTCAGGACTCTTCTTTGGAACTCAAGTGAGGAAGGGTCTTGACCTGAAACATCACCCATCCTGAGATGTGCCTGTCCTGCTGCAATACTCCAGCAAGATTCCAGCATCTGCAGTATCTTGTGCTTCTAGTTAGTCATACCTGCTCCATCACATGGTAGATTTGTCACCAGCTAATCCACAACACAACAACACCCAATTATGTAATAACACCACTGTGAGCACATTAATCCAAAACATTTTATTAAATGATTAATGTCAATGGGCCCAGCACTGATCTCTGTGGCATCCCACTAGTCACATGCCTATAGTCCGGAAACGACTTTTTCCAGGAAATGTGGCTTCCCTCCATCTTCCATCGGGAAGAAGGTACAGGAGACTGAAAACTGTAACATCCAGGTTCAGGAACAGCTTCATCCCTCCAGCAACAGGAGAACCCCCACTGTCTGCTTCCTTTACATTTCCTGGTGGTCACTCCAACTCCATGTCCTTGGTGACTTGTCAGAAACTGCAGTTGGGCACACTTTCCATGTCATCATGAGAGAACACTGGAAGTTTCCCTGATATCCAATATCCTGCAGGAGTTTAGTTTAGCTTAGTTTATTATTGTCACGTGTCATGAGGTGGACTGAAAAGCTTTTTGTTTGCATGCCATCCAGACAAGGAAAGGATTATACATGAATATAATCAAGCCATCAATGGTGCACAGATAAAGGATAAAGGGTACAGCATTTAGTGCAAGATACATAAAAGATACATAAGGGGGAAAGGGGTACCTAAAAAGAGAGAGTGGAGCCTTTGTCCAGTGTCTATTGTCTATTATCTCTCAGGAATCAAAGCGGTCACCTCTACGTGGGGCCACAGGACATGGGCAAGGTCCTAAATTAGTATTTCTCCTCTGTATTTACCAAGGAGAAAGACAATAGGACGGAGGAAATTGTAGTCACTGGAAGTGTCTTGAGAGTAGTCAGGGTTACCGTCGAAGAAGTACTGAAGGTACTGTCAAGTTTGAAGGTAAACAAATCACCAGGGCCTGATCAGATATATCCGAGGACATTACAGGAAACAAGAGAGGAAATTGCGATAGCCCTGGTTGAAATTTACAAGTCGTTCTTAAATACAGGAGAGGTGCTGGAAGACTGTAGTTTGGCAAATGTTGTACCTCTTTTCAATAAGGGCTGCAGGGAAAATTCTGGGAACTATAGGCCGGTGAGCTTAACATCTGTCGTTGGTAAGTTATTGGAGAGCATTCTGAGGGATAGGATATACAGGCATTTGGATGGGCAAAGGCTGAATAGGGATGGTTTTGTATGTGGGAGGTCGTGTCGCACAAATCTGACTGATTTTTTTGAAGACGTGACCAAAAAGGTTGATGAGGGCAGAGCTGTAGATGTTGTGTACATGGTACTTCAGTAAAGCGTTCGACAAGGTTCCGCATGGTAGGCTGCTCTGGAAGGTTAGGTCTCATGGGATCCAAGGAGAGATAGCTGAATGGATAGAAAATTGGCTCCATGGAAGGAAGCAGAGGGTATTGGTGCAAGGTTGCTTCTCAGACTGGATGCCTGTGACTAGTGGTGTGCCTCAGGGTTTGGTGTTGGGCCCGTTACTGTTTGTCATCTACATCAATGATTTGGATGAGAACATACAGGGCAAGATTAGCAAGTTTGCTGATGATACAAAAGTTAGTGGCTTTGCAGATGGTGAAGATGATTGTGAACGATTGCAGCAGGATCTGGATCGATTGGCCAGGTGGGCGGAGGAATGGTTGATGGAATTTAATACAGAGAAGTGTGAGATGTTGCATTTTGGGATGACGAACAAGGGACGGACCTAAACAGTAAATGGTAGGCCTCTAGGTAGTGTTGTAGAGCAGAGGGATCTAGGAGTACAGGTGCATGGACGAGTTGCAGGTAGATAAGATGGTCAAAAAGACTTTTGGCATTTTGGCCTCAATAGTCAGTATTGAGTATAGAAGTTGGGAGGTTGTGTTGCAGTCATATAAGACACAGGTGAGACCGCATTTAGAATATTGTGTTCAGTTCTGGGCACCATGTTATAAGAAAGATATTGTCAAGCTTGAAAGGGTTCAGAAAAGATTTACGAGGATGTTGCCAGGACTAGAGGGTGTGAGCTATGGGGAGAGGTTGAGTAGGCTGGGTCTTTATTCCATGGAGCGTAGGAGGATGAGGGGAGATCTTATGGGGGTTTACAAAATCATGATAGGAATAGATCGGGTAGATGCACAGAGTCTTTTGCCCAGAATAGGGGAATTGAAGGACCAGAGGACATAGGTTCAAGGTGAAGTGGAAAAGATTTAATAGGAATCTGAGGGATAACTTTTTCACACAAAGGGTGGTGGGTGTATGGAACAAGCTGCCAGAGGAGGTAGTTGAGGCTGGGACTATCCCATTTTTAAAGAAACAGTTAGACAGTTACATGGATAGGACAGGTTTGGAGGGGTATGGACCAAGCGCAGGCAAGTGGAAGTAGTGTAGCTTGGACATTGTTGGCAGGTGTGGGCGTGTTGGTCCGAAGGGCCTCTTTCCACACTGTATCACTCACTCTATGACTATATAACATGTCAGAGAGGATTCTCTTGAACCTCTACAGGTGTACAGTAGAGAGCATATTGACTGGTTGCATCATGGCCTGGTTCGGCAACTTGAACGTCCAGGAGCGGAAAAGACTGCAAAAAGTTGTGAACACTACCCAGTCCATCACCGGCTCTGACCTCCCCACCATCGAAGGGATTTATCGGAGTCGCTGCTCAAAAAGGCAGCCAGCATCATCAGAGACCCACACCATCCTGGCCACACACTCATAGGGGTAGCGGGGAGGGTGGGGGTTGGGGGGGGTGGTGGCGGTAGGGGGGAATGGTGGGGGTAGAGGGGGTTGTGGGGGCAGGGGGTTTGTGGGGGTAGGAGGGTGTTGTGGGGGTAGGGGGGGTTGTGGGGGTAGGGGGGGTTGTTGGGGTGGGAATGGGTGTGTATGGTGGGGGGAGGGGCTTGTGTGTTAGGGGTGAGTGTGGCGGAGTGTGGGGGAGGGGGGTGGGTGAGGGAAGGGGTGGGGGAGGGGGGTTGTAGGGGAAGAGGGGTTGTAGCGGACAGGGGGTGTAGGTGAGTGGGGTGTAGGTGAGGGGGGTGTAGGTGAGGGGGGTGTAGGGGAGGGGGTCTAGGGGAGGGGGATTGTAGCGGAGGGGCGGTGTAGGTGAAGGGGGGATGTAGGTGAGGGGGGTGTAGGGGAGGGGTGTGTGTAGGGGGGGGGGAGGTGTAGGGGAGGGGGGTATAGGGGAGGGGGGTTTAGGGGAGGGGGGGTGTAGGGGAGGGGAGGGGGTGTATAGGGTAGGGAGGGTGTGGGACGCAGAACACAGCCCCCGCTCGCACTTTGCTCACTCCGCTCCTTCAGCTTTATTCTCGCGGCTGGTGATTGCTAGCGGGTGCCGGAAGGGGCGTCGCCATCCTGGCGAATAACAGACCAATAACATTTCTAATATTTCACCGATCGGAACAAAACATATTTGACTTGCAGCAGAGGAGAATGGTGAGTAGGGTGGTGAAAAATCATAGCGCTATGGGGGATCATTTTTGCGCAAATTTAATTACAACGCAGTCCGGAAGTGGTCAAGATGAGAGTTTTAGTAATAGGATAGATAGATAGATAGATAGATAGATAGATAGATAGATAGATAGACAGACAGACAGACAGACAGATAGATAGATAGATAGATAGATAGACAGACAGATAGACAGACAGACAGACAGACAGACAGACAGACAGACAGATAGATAGATAGATAGATAGATAGATAGATAGATAGATAGATAGATAGATAGATAGATAGACAGACAGACAGACAGATAGACAGATAGACTTGTGGGTATGTGTATATATACACACACTGTACTTTTTTTTCTCTCTCGTTTATCATATTGTTGACAGTGTACTATGTTTACATATTCTGTTGGGCTGCAGCAAGTAAGAATTTAATTGTTCTATCTGGGACATATACAATAAAACACTCGTGGCTCTTGACTCTCTTGAACATTGAATTCCGATAAAGTCCGATTAAAGATAGTTCAAAGTTCTCCAACGAGGTATTTGGGAGACCAGACTATCTCTTTCCACATATGCTGTCTTACCCACGAAGAGTTTCCAGCTTTTTTTGTGCTTAGTGTGGGGGGAAAATATCTTCTTTTCCTATGTTACACTGAGGTGGTTACAAGCTCATGAGTTTGTGGTTCAGGCAGAGGAGTCTCATGTCAGCATGATGGGAAATGATATGACATTAAAATGATATAACAGTTTTGGGCTCCATATTTAAAGAAGGATGTGCTGACATTGCAGAGGATCCAGAGGATGATCCCAGGGATGATTGGGTTAACATATTGCTGAGTGTTTGATGTCACTGGGCCTCTACTCGCTGGAGTTTAGAAGGATGAGGGGGAAAAACTCATTGAGAATTACCGAGTCGTGAAAGGCCTGGATACAGTGGATGCAAAGAGGATGTTTCCACTAGTGGGAGAATCCAGGCCCAGAGGGAATAGCCTCAGAATAAAAGGAAGTACTTTTACAAAGGAGATGAGAGAAATTTCTTTAGTCAGAGGATGGTGAATCTGTGCAATTCATTGCCACAGACGGCTGTGGAGGCCAAGTCATTGGGTATTTTTAATGCAGCGATTGACAGATTCTTGATTAGTAAAGGTGACAAGAGTTATGGGAAAAAAGCAGGAGAATGGGTTGAGAGGGAAAGATCGATCAGCCATGATTAAATGGCAGAGTAGACTCAATAGGCCGAATGGTCTAATTCTGCTATGACATGAAATTAAAGATAGTAGTTCTGGATGACTGGAGAAGATACATGGAGGGGTGGCTTGATAATAATGCCGCTTTGAGTGTGGAAGCTTAAGCAATGGGCAGAAGTTATACAACCATAGAAGCTAAGCCTGATCACCTCGGATCAGCAAGAAACCAGGTTGTACAAGTATGTAGCATTAATGTATTTTCTGTATTTTGGTGTGGGGCAAAGTGCTTCATGACAGCGTGCTTGGACCTGAACCAAGAGGAATTATTTATTCAAGTTAAAGAGAATTCCTTATAAATTCTACCAAGCTATTTCAGATTTCCATTGCTTGCAATGACTAATTGGTTTTTTTAGGATTCAATTATGCTATGTTCTGGTGAATTATGTAACCATACCATGAAGTTTCCTAGATCCTGAGGTATTGGGAAAAAACACTTGACCAGTCTTACTTCAAGTCACATTCAAGCTATTTTCTTCAATTTGAGCACTTTCCATTAGGGTAGGGCCAAAGATAGCAACCCTGAACAGGCATCCCTGAACCCTAAACAATGGGCAGTTACATTGCTCTCCTCCAACCGAGAACAAAAACAAGGACTTACATTTAGGACTTTCCTTGTGACATGAAGCCAGAGAAATGGTCTGAACTTCTCAATTAATTCTACAATTTCCACTGAGAGAATTGAAGAGTTAGAAAGAGTTTAAAAAAGCAATATTTAATGCAGGAGCATAAATCATAGAAACAAATAAAATAGGTGCAGTGGGAGGCCATTTGGCCCTTCAAGCCAGCGCCGCCATTCATTGTGATCATGGCTGATCATCCACAATCAGTAACCCGTGCCTGCCTTCTCCCCATATCCCTTGATCCTGCTAGCCTCTAGAGCTCCATCTAACTCTCTTTTAAATTCATCCAGTGAATTGGCAGGGAATTCCACAAATTCATAACTCTCTGGGTGAAAACCTTTTTTCTCATCTCAGTTTTAAATGGCCTCCCTTTTATTTTTAGACTGTGGCCCCTGGTTCTGGACTCCTCCAACATTGGGAACATCTTTCCTGCATTTAGCTTGTCCAGTCCTTTTATAATTTTATATGTATGATTATACGTTATACATTATTGTATGATTATGCATTATGATTATATGTTATAATCATGCCATGAATCATAAGAAAAACTCAACGCACATGTTTCGCAATAATTTCAATTTAGAACATAAATAACACATCACAAAGTGCTCTCTACATAAACTGGTAACATGATGATGCTCTGGGGTTAAAATAACAGAGAAAAATAATAATGGTAATATTCAATGAGCAAACTGCTTATATAGCTGCGGGATGTGTACCTTTCACAGGGATTTTTCTGTGACTAAACATTTAGCAATGATTTTACAATGCAGTCTTCCAACAAGACTAGAAAAGTGCAGGGCACCTAACTGTGGTGCATCTTCTAGCAGAGCAAGATATCCTAACACAAACACTGATTTTGTACAATTGCCTTCACATGAGTAAATCGGATTTCCATCCTATAGGTACCCTCTTACTTGAAACTCATAACACAGACTATCATAAAACTTTGCAGATTATGATTAATATGATGAGACTGTGAACTGGTGGTAAAATGGATCACGGTGGCACAGCGGTAGAGTTGCCACCTTACAGCGCCAGAGACCCGGGTTTAATCCAGACTACAGGTGATTGTCTGCACAAAATTTGTACGTTCTCCCCATGACCTGCAAGGGTTTTCTCTGGAATCTCCAGTTTCCTCCCACTCTCCAAAGATGTACAGGTTTATATGTTAATTGGCTTGGTATAAGTGTGTGTGTAGGATGGTGTAAATGTGCGGGGATTGCCGGTCGGCCCAGACTCAGTGGACTGAAGGGCGTGCTTCCGCGCTGTAACTGTAAACTAAACTAAACTAAAGACAGACACAAAAGGCTGGAGTAACTCAGCGGGTCAGGCAGCATCTCTGGAGAAAAGGAATAAGTGACGTTTGGGCCAAGCCCCTCCTTCAGCTTTCCGGCTCTACGGTCCTCCCTGCACACTTTGTCTGCTCCACCGTGAAATCTCATAGAAACATAGAAAATAGGTACAGGTGGAGGCCATTTGGCCCTTCGAGCCATTCATTGTGATCATGGTGAAAAAGTTATTTCTCATCTAAGTTTTAAATGGCCTCCCCTTTATTCTTAGACAGTGGCCCCTGGTTCTGGACTCGCCCAACATTGGGAACATTTTTCCTGCATCTAGCTTGTCCAGTCCCTTTCATTATTTTACACGTTTCTATAAGATATCCTCTCATCCTAAATTTCAGTGAATACAAGCCCAGTCTTTCCAATCTTTCCTCATATGACAGTCCCGCCATCCTGGGGAATAACCTCGTGAACCTACACTGCACTGCCTCAATAGCAAGGATGGTCCTTCCTCAAGTTAGGAGACCAAAACTGCACACAATACTCCAGATGTGGTCTCACCTGGGCCTGTACAACTGCAGAAGGACATCTTTACTCCTATACTCAAATCCTCTCATCATGAAGGCCAACATGCCATTAGCTTTCTTCACTGCCTGCTGTACCTGCACGCCAACTTTCAGTGACTGGTGTACAAGGACACCCAGGTCTCGTTGCATTTCCCTTTCTTAATCTGACACCATTGAGATAATAATCTGCCTCCTTGCTCTTGCCACCAAAGTGGTTAACCTCACATTTATATACATTATACCGCATCTGCATGCATCTGCCCACTCACCCAACCTGTCCAAGTCACCCTGCAACCTCCTAGCATCCTCTTTGCAGTTCACACTGTCACCCTGCTTTGTGACATCTGCAAATTTGCTGGTGTTACTTTTAATTCCATCATCACTCTCTATCGTTGGGGGCGCTGCGAGAGGGCTGCCCTGCCAGCAGCGTGTTCATCATTTCTACTAATTTTTGGTTTTTTTAGTGTGTCCAAATGTGTGTTTTAATGTTCTCTTGGTGTGTCTTGTGTGGGGGGTGGTGAGGAGGGGAAAGGGGGGAACCACTTTCGGTCGCCTCCTCCCACAGAGTCGGGCCCGGAGCTTCAGCAGCGGGCGTAGCGTGGACTTTTTTCATCGCGGAGCGGGGCGAACCCAAACCGGGGTCGCCAGAAGGTAGTGCTCCGATCGCTGGCCCGCGGACTGTTACAGCCTGAAGCTGCGGTCTGCGGAGCTACTAGCCACAGGCACGGCGTCCGGAGCCTGGGATCCCTCGTTGGGGATTCCTGGAGGAGAAGAGCTCCGACCGCCGGCCCGCGGACTTCAATATCTTGAAGCCGCGGCCTCGGAACTCCTAGCTGCGGGCGCGGCGTCTGGAGCCTGGGATCCCTCGTTGGGGATTCCTGGAGGAGAAGAGCGGCCACCGCCGGCCCACGGCCTACAACATCCTGAAGCCGTGGTCTGCGGAACTTCTAGCCGCGGGCGCGGCGTGGATTTACCATCCGGTGCGGGGGGATTCCCTGGAGAAGAGCTCCGACTGCCAGCCTGTGGCCTACAACATCCTGAAGCCGCGCTCTCCGGTAGGGAAGCATCGATTCGGGACTTACCTTCCAGACGAGAGGGCCTGTACATCTGGCCGCCCACAGCGGCAACTGCGGAGGGTTTTTGCCCCCGACCACGGGGGAAAATGGAGGAGGACTAACTGTACTTTGTGCCTTCCACCACAGTGAAGAATGATGTTGTGGATGTTTGTGTTAAATTTTTATTGTATATTGTGTGTTCTTTTTTATTGTACCGCTGCTGGCAAGTTCATTTCACTGCACTTTATTGTGTATGTGATGAATAAATCTGATTGATTGATTGATTGATCATCTAAATAATAAATATATATTGTAAAGAGTTGCGGCCCCAGTATCGAGCCTTGCGGCACTCCACTCACCACTGCCTGCCATTCTGACAGGGACCCGTTTATTCCTACTCTTTGTTTCCTGTCTGCCAACCAATTTATCCATGTCAGTACCCTACCCCCAATACCATGTGCTCTAATTTTGCCCACTATCTCCTGTGTGGGACCTTATCAAAGGCTTTCTGAAAGTCTAGATACACTACATCCACTGGCTCTCCTTCATCCATTTTACTTGTCACATCCTCACTAGCTCTCCTCAAGGAATGCCTACTTTGAAGAAGTTTCCTTCTCTCTCGACGAGAGTTCTGCAATACTCATTCTTGCTGCATCCCCTCTGTGGTTCCTCCTGCCAGGACCGATTGCTCCCAATTGGGGCCCTGCGCTAGAGTAATCCAAAGCTCCGCTCTAGGATCTTTGGAGTAATCTACTTTCGGCTCGTGTAGATCTACCCCGGGTGGAAGGGGGAGAGAGGGGTGGAGAGAGAGTAGAGGGGTGGAGGGGGAAGAAAGGGGTAGATGGGGAGGAGGGTGTGAGGGGGAATGGAGAAGGGGGAGAGGGGGAGATCCCTCACGGTCCCAGAGCAGCACGCCCGCCCCTCCAGTCGCCATGCTTCACGCACACAGCCCCGGCTCCACCCCTTTCTCTCCCCACGGAGACGCGGTGAACAATACAGGGAGGGCTGGGCCGAGGGTTGGAGCAACGTTTACAAACCTCGGCCTCAGCTCACCCGCGTTCGCCCAGACCCCGGCATCCGCTCCCGCCGCCGGCCCTCTCCCTCCCTTCTCTCCTTCCCCTCCCTCCATCCCCTTCCCTTCTTCCCTCCCTCCCTTCTCTCCTTCCCTCCCTCCCTTCTCTCCTTCCCTCCCTCCTTCCTCTCTCTCTTTTCCTTTCTCGCCTTCCCTCCCGCTCTTCTTTCTCTCTTTCCTCTCTCTCTTTTCCCTTCTCTCCTTCCCTCCTTCCCTTCTTTCTCTCCTTCCCTCCCTCCCTTCTGTCTCTACTTCCCTCACTCCTTCTCTCCTTCCTCCCTCCCTCCCTCCCCTTCTCCTCTTCCCTCCCACACACACACACATAACGCACAGACAACTAACACACACACATCAAGCACAGACAACTAACATACATACACACACACACACACACACACACACAACTAAGTTAGGATGGGGTAGAAGCCCAAAGGGTAGGATGGGGCTGAAGCCCAAAATTTTATGCCTAGACTGGTTTTTCGCCAATAGTTATTGGTTTGCCAGGATCTAGTTAATTAAATTACTTTTTTTTCATTTCACAGTCACTAAAACAAGTGGTATTGTAACTATGTACTTTTCAGAGGTGATCTACACGTTGTGTTTGTTACTTGTAGGCTTACATGTATGTAATTTTATATTAAAATGTAGCTTTCGATCTGTTTGGTCCATTAACTCGCATGCACTTTTTAAGCGCACATTTTGATTACTTTCCATTCTACCATAGTCTATAATAGACTTTATTTGTATTTCTATGATTCTACAGACCTTGGCTGGGAACCTGGGGCTCACCAAAATTGTTCCCAATTGGGCCACACACCTCCTAAGGCCGGCCCTGCCTCCTGCTCTCTCCGACCGGAGTTCTGCAATACTCATTCTTGCTGCACCCCCTCTGTGATTCATCCTGCTCTCCAGCTCTAAGATCCTCCCTAAACTAAACCTGTCTCTTCACACGATCTTTACAAGACAATGCAAAGAGAAACATAATTGCCACACACTTGCATTCTAAGAAATACGGTCATTCTCCCTGTCTGGGGAAAAACAGCCAGGTACTATTAAATTCCACAACTATGCTGTCATTGGATGTGGGCCCCTATCACTATATATCACTGCAATACTGCTCAGACCTCCCCAGTATGTGAAAATAACTATTGGGTTTGTTAGGCAATAAAAATAACTTTGTTTCAGCAAATCTGAAAACTAAAAGTAAATATTCTGAAGAGCAAGACATGCCCTTCCAGCAATGTATGGATTCCCATTCTTTAAACTCTGCAAAATATTTAGAACCGTGGTATAGTCAGTATTAAACTCTACATTACCAGTGTTTGTCATGTGATTGATTCCTGTTGAGTTTGCATTCTGTGCATAAAAGACTGCAAGATCTCATCTTCAACAGATCCAGATTAGTTTATTATTATATACACCAGGGTACATGTTCATGTGATGCTCACAGTGTAGACAGTATACCAGAGCGCAAAACAGCAGAATAGTGCAAATTTGTGGTGTAATTTGAAGTAATGCAAAAAAAACCTCAATCACAATAGCGGAATAGCCGGATGAGGTAGAGTTAAGTGCAGGGGCGGATTTACGTATAAGCTTCATAGGCTTAAACCTAGGGCCTCGAGATCTAGGGGGGCCTCGGCAGGGCCGGATTTACCTATAGGCTTCATAGGCTGAAGCCTAGGGCCTCAAATCTAGGGGGCCTCCGGCCAAGGTGTTTTTTTCCCAGAGTAAAAAAAATAAAAAAAAATTGGAGCGCTATCAGCATTTCCACTTTGACGGAAATTACCTGAAATTCTGGTTCCGGCCCGCTGGAAATTTTGGGGGGAAAAATTGCGGCTATCCACGCCTGCGCAGTTGGGGGAAGCCGGTGACGCAAAATGACGCTGTCTCTCCGCGCGTGCGCAGTGGGTCCGGGCGGGTTCAGATCTCCATTTGCACTCCATACAATCACCTTGATGCCTCGCGTCTACTCCAGGTAAGTAGTGGAATATTGCGTTGCGGGAGCGCCTGTTTCTCAGGGCCGGTGGAGGGGGGGGGGGTGCTGCGGTGTCTGCGACGCGGAGTCGGAGCCTCGCTGCGTGGGAGGGAGAGAGAGGGGGAGAAAGTGTGAGAGAGGGGGATGTGAGAGGGGGAAAGGGGGTTGAGACAGAGGGGGGAGAGATAGGGAGGGGAGGGGAAGAGAGAGAGAGGAGGGGAGAGAGAGAGGGGAGGGGGGGAGGGGGAGGGGGGGAGAGAGATGGGGAGGGAGAGAGAGGTGGAGGGAGAGGGAGGGGGAAGTAGAAGGGGGGAGAGGGAAATGGGGATTATCTTTAGTGAGATTGAAAAATTATGGTAGGTTTTAGAGCAATTATGTTTTCTCCTCCATATGAATAATATCAAACAATTGGAACTGCTTTCTTTTTCTTGATAACAATACTGGAAAATTTGAATTCCATAGTTTGCGCCTTTCATTTTGCATCATATTTTTAATGTGCACACACTAACACAGTCGAACAGTAACAGGCAATCAAATCAACACACAAAACATTTTCTAAAAAAAGGTTTTATATACTGCAAACACTTACAGTATTTTATTTGCAGTGTTTGCATGCTCCTTTATAATATTTTACATAACATTTTACAGTACAACTTGATTATTAAACCAAGGACAGCTTCAATTCTTGATAAAAAAAAATGTATATAACAATGACCCTAATCATCCCATTCCAACCACTCATTACTCTTGACTCAACCAAACTTATTTCTGAAATATTGGTCATAAATTTTGTGCAGAAATGCTCCAAAATAAGGCTCAGAATGCACCAGAGAGCATCTAAAACCCCAGAGCTTCCACGGCCCTTAAGCGGGCCCTGGACCCCGGCCGCAAGTGTCTTTGAGCTTCAAGCTTGTGATATGTGCTGCGTGCACTTATTTCACATAAAATGTTTGTAATCCTGCCATGCCATCACCCTTTTTGAAAAGCTTCGTACGGGCCTGATGTATAATTTTTCTGACACTGTCATAGGCCTTTCTTACATATGCTGCCACAACGCACTGTAGCATAGGCCTTTCTTACATATGCTGCCACAACGCACTGTAGTCTCTAAACAACACCAGTAATTTTCCTTGCCCTCCATTTAAGCCAATATCTCGACACTAGCACTGGCAATAAATAAAAAGTGCAGCTTTCCAGCCCTTATCTCATTGGCCACGCTCGGCTGCACATCAATCTGGTGGACTCTTCTATCTTCCTCTAGTCGTGGGGGTGGGGGATTGGGAGGAGCCTCACAAGTGGAATAGCCTAGGGCCTCTCTTCATCTAACTCTGGCCCTAGTTAAGTGTGAGAGAGGGTTTCTAACTGTCCCATATTAGCCAGGATAATTCATATCTGAGGAAGGACATTATAGCCATAGAGGGAGTGCAGAGAAGGTTCACCAGACTGATTCCTGGGATGTCAGGACTTTCATATGAAGAAAGACTGGATAGACTTGGCTTATACTCGCTAGAATTTAGGAGATTGAGAGGGGATCTTATAGAAACGTACAAAATTCTTATGGGGTTGGACAGGCTAGATGCAGGAAGATTGTTCCCGATGTTGGGGAAGTCCAGGACAAGGGGTCACAGCTTAAGGATAAGGGGGAAATCCTTTAAGACCGAGATGAGGAAAAACTTTTTCACACAGAGAGTGGTGAATCTCTGGAACTCTCTGCCACAGAGGGTAGTTGACGCCAGTTCATTGGCTATATTTAAGAGGGAGTTAGATGTGGCCCTTGTGGCTAAAGGGATCAGGGGGTATGGAGAGAAGGCAGGTACGGGATACTGAGTTGGATGATCAGCCATGATCATATTGAATGGCGGTGCAGGCTCGAAGGGCCGAATGGCCTACTCCTGCACCTATTTTCTATGTATCTATGTATCTATATTGGGCTAAATTGGTTTGTCCCATACGAGACCGCCCTTGTCCCATATTTGAGGTCGGGTCGAGGGGGCTGTCGGGTCGGAGCACCGCATCCGGCCCCGCCTCACCCGTCCCGACGTAGGGCAACCCATGGAGTGCAGCAGCAGCGCCTCGCCTGTGGCCCCGTCAGTCGGCAGCCCGGCCAGCTGTCCGACCTTCAGACCTTCGCTTACCGCCGACACCACCACCCCTCCTTCTCATGGTCGATCATCGGTTCATGAGTTGGATGGGGTGCCGGACTTTGCGCGTGACGTCGCTCGGCCCCGGAGCCTGGGCCAAAACTCCTCAGCTGGCCCGCCGGCTGGGCTTTGTGTGCAGTCCAGCACTCGGGCCAACTCATCATTCACCCAGCCACGGCCGAGTCGGTCAACGAATTGCCGTCAGGAATTTGTTCCTTATTTTGACCTTTTGTCCTTTATTTGAGTGAGAAAGATGGCAACCTGAGTGTGAGAGGACAAGGCAACAGCTCCCAAAAGGGGATGTAGAAGAGGAGATTGGTTCAGGAGTCTCATAGCAATAGGGGAAGAAACCCCTATTGCTATGACAGCCGAGCCCTCCGCTGTCCCCGTAGGGGCGACAGCGGAGGGCTCGGGGAGGCCCTGACCACGAATGAACATCAGGAACATCAGAGGAAGATGACTGACTTGGGTGCCTTCCCTCACAGTGGGAAACTTTTGATTCTGCTGTGTGGGGATGTTTTATGTTGAACTCTATCGGGTGTTGTGTTCTTTATTTTATTGTGATGGTGATCACATTTCACTGTGCCAACTGGCACATGTGACAAATAAATGTATCTTGTATCTAAACCGTTCTTAAGTCTGGACTTTTGAGTTTTCAAGCTCCTGTACTTACTCCCAGAAAGAAAAGGTCAAGGTGGCAGCCATTCTTGGCAATACATCAAACTTTTCTAATACAACGCACTGGATGGAAGGAAGTGATGAGCCTGTAATGGACTATGCCGTGTTCACCACTCTCTGTGGCTTCAGGCTTCAAGAACAGACCAGTTGCCAAATGAGGCTGAGGAACATCCTTTCAGAATACTTACTACAGTGCATCTGTAGAATTTGAGAGAAACCTTGTGGACACACCAGATCTTTTCAGAAAATAAATGCTCTAATGTGCTTTCTCAATCACCGCTTCAGTATAAAGGGACCAGTCTAGTTTGCTAGAATTATGAATGTCAAGTAACGTGAAGCTGACAAACATATCTCTAACAGCTCCATTGATGAGGGCAGGATTGTGTTCACTGCCTTATTTCCCTAGGTCAACTAATTCTTTCATTTTGCTGATGGCAAGGGTTAGGCTATTGTCCTGATACCATTTCACAAGGTTCTTGTTCTCTTTCCTGTACTTCATCTCATTGTTGTTGTTGATCCCGTTGACAACAGTGGTTTCATCAGCTAACATAAAGATCAAATTGGCTCTCCAGTCATGGATGTCCAGGAAGTAGACCAAGGGACTGACCACACAAACATGGGGAGCACCAGTTTTTGAGGGACATGATGGAGTAAACGTTATGACCAACTCTAATTGACTGAGGTCTGATGTTCAAGAGGTGCAGAAGCCAGTTGCAGGCAGAGGCTCCAAGGACAAGGTCCAAGGGTTTACAGATGAGATTATTGCGTATTATAGAACTGAAGGCTGAGCTGTTGTCAGTGAATAACATGATTACATTGGTGTTCTTGTTGTCAAGGAGATCGAGAACTGAGCATAGTATAAGAAAGGTGGTGTCCTCCGTAGACATGTTTTTCTTTACAGAAATTGCAGAATGTCTAGATTGTCTGGAAGACTAGTATAGATGGGGCCATTACCAGTCTTTCCAAGCACTACATTACAGTCAACATTAGAGCTTTTGGGTAGCAGTCATTAAGACAGGTCACTTTAATATTAGGGGGGACTGGATTGATGGAGGTTTCCTTGTAGCAGATGAGGATTGTAGACTGTTGAGGTGAGAGGTTGAAGATGTCAGCAAAGACTGTGGCCTGTTGATTGGCGCACAATTTCAGAACCTGTCCATGGACTCCATCAGGGCCAACAACTTTTCAAGAGTTGAAAATGTTTTCAAGACCCTCATGAAAGCATTTCTGACTTCTGCTGCCAAATTGTATGAGATTGAGCCAGTTGAGAATGGAGGGAGTAACCTAGGTGGAACTTTCTTTGCCTCTTCAAAATGGGCATAAAAGGCATTGACAGGGACGTGCGGTCAGGGAAGCAGGGGAGGCAGAGCCTCACCTGTCATACTTCCAATGAAAATAGCTAAGAAAAGTAAAAAATAATAATAAAATAAAATAAATATAAAGATTTTTCCACTGATCTGTTATAAATGTAATTTCTATATGAATCTAATCATTTTTTATAGTCTAAATCGCCAAATTTGCACAGCTCCGCTGCAAATACAGGGAGAGATGAGAGGTGAGGCAGCGACGAGCTGAGCCTCCCCTCTGATTGCGCAACACCTCAGAAACTGGATGGAGCGCGGGCAATAAGCGTGTGCCTGTTACTATCTCTCTGTATGTCACCAATGTAATGTTTGTAAACCCCTTCATTACATGTCTTCACCTTCCATAGTCCAGGTAACCTATTTCACGTATAAATATATTATATTTAGGCTCGCTGGTCTCGTCATAAAACTGCAATGAAAAATTTCACACAATACACCTTAAGTTGAAAATAGATTTTTTTGGCAATTTTGTTGTTGATGTTGTGTTGTTTTTCTTTTAGCTCTCTATTTCCCAACACACATGAACTTTTTTTGGAAGGTGAGGGGAGTTGAGGAAGTTGTTGGAGGATTAACTGAGGAATGCAAAGCAAATCAGGCTCTACCAGAAACTTAGGTACGATACCTTCACCACATAGATGAATACAAGTCTACATAATCCTTACTCTAGTTTTCCGAATAGTTAGTCATAATTAACTAGTCTCAGAGATCTTTGCAGAGAATAGATCAATGGATGCCACAAAGACAGTTTTGGAAGGAACTGACCCTGCAGATTTCACACTACCTAGTTAAAAAGCGCCACTCTCAAGAAAAGCTTCTCATGTGCTAACAACCTACTCATATTAAATAAGGTGATGGTGGGAAGGGGTTGGGGGAAGTAATGTCACAGGCCTATCCAAATATTCTTACAGGAATCTAGAGGCAGAGGAAGAATATCACCAAGGCTGGTCTAAAAATTAATATTGAACTCCTACCCTCTATCCTTAAACTGATTTCCAAATGTAACACACATTTAAATAATTATTTTAAGATCATGAGAAGAGAAAGGGGCTGATAGGTGATAGGTGGATCCAGGAGTGGGATGGGAGGTGATGGGCAGATGGATCCAGATGAGGAAGGGGCCAGGAGGGAGTTTAGAGACAGGTGGAAACAGAGAAGGAGAAAACAATTTGACAGAGAGAACCTGGTGGGAGAGGGGAGGGATAGGTATATAAGGCGATAAGGGAGGGATGATAAAGAATCAAGGTAACCTGTGGGTGAGGGTAGGGGGCAATGGAGAATGGAAAAGGTGAACAAAGGGAGACAAGACCTAACTGGTGGGAATGTGCAAGGAACACTGGTCGGTGTGGGCTATCAGAAATATTTTTGTGTGCTGTGTGACATTGTGGCACTACACTATAATTCTCCTTCAGTCACAACTTTGTCAATTAAATTCTGCATAGACTGGCCCGTACTATGATTCCAATCACCACATAACCAGTTGGCTTTCAGCAGGTCGTCCAGATATGTCAGAAAGAATAAGAAATGTTTCCATGGCTCTCACAACAGAGAACAGTTAATTAAAAATGGAGAACAGCAACTTCAGGGGAAAAAAAAGGAGCATTCATGAAAGGAGGTTTAGTTTAGACAGAGAGCATTGAAATTGGCCCTACGGTCTACCGAGTCCCCGCCATCACCCATTCATACTAGTTTTATGTTATCCCGTAGGTTCACCAGGTTAATTCCCGGGATGGCGGGACAGACCTATGATGAAAGAATGGATCGTCTGGGCTTATACACACTGGAATTTAGTAGTATGAGAGGGGATCTTATAGAAACATATAAAATTCTTATGGGATTGGACAGGCTAGATGCAGGAAAAGTGTTCCCAATCTTGCGGGAGTCCAGGGGTCACAGTTTAAGAATAAGGGGTAGGCCATTTAGGACTGAGATGAGGAAAAACTTTTCACCCAGAGAGTTGTGAATCTGTGGAATTCTCTGCCACAGAAGGCAGTGGAGGCCAATTCACTGGATGTTTTCAAGGGAGAGTTAGATATAGCTCTTAGGACTAACGAAATCAAGGGATATGGGGAGAAAGCAGGAAAAGGGTATTGATTTTGGGTGATCCGCCATGATCATATTGAATGGCGGTGCTGGCTTGAAGAGCTGAATGGCCTACTCCTGCACCTATTTTCTATGTTTCTATCCCACTTTCCCATTTCCTGCACACTAGGGGCAATTTACAGAGGCCAATTAACATACAAACTTGGGATGATCATTGAGGATTGAGAGGAAACCCACGGTCACAGGGAGAATGTGCAAACTCCGCACAGAAAGCACCTCTGAAGTCAGGAAGAAACCTGGGTCTCTGGCACTGTGAGGCAGCAGTTCTACTAGCGACACCATCGTGCTACCCGTCTTAAGGATTATTTTCTGGTACTCTTGAGGTGAGAGCTGTGATGAAAGGTACTACCTCTGGAAAAAATTCATTGTATGTGAAAAGGAAGGACCCTTTTCCCTGGATTTGGATCTGCAGCAAATGAATTTCAGAAAATTTTAAAGAGCTTTCTGGAACAGCATTACGTGATTGCTAATCCTATTTTATTTCCAGAAAACATACACAGATACATTTCTAGGCTCTAGCATTATAAAATGTGCTATATACTGTAACTACAAGATATGCTGCAATTTATATAAGCTGCATAATTTCAGTCTATATTAATATAAACATATAATTATATGGATTTGTACAAGCTGCGCAAATGGGACATTTTCCAACCCTGTAATTAAATAAGTCTTTCAGTATAGACATGAATTTCCAAATGTGGTACCAACAGGAAATGATTTTGTTTCAAAACATTCTTTGAATACTGTTATTTTTGAATCCTAAAGATTAGAATCACAATTTATACACAGAAGCGGGTGTGAATTTTCAAGATAAACAGTAAAACTGTAAAGGTTTGCCCTGAGGACAGAAGCAGATAACAGGCTTATATTTAAGGAACTATGGAAGCTCATGCTTTCAGGGTAATGTTTGTTTACTTAATATATCCCTGCTGTGTTGTGAGAAAGCAGTCACTTCAAGCAAAAATCAGAAAGGAAGTTTTCTTTTGGTGCTCAGGATTCTGTCAGTTGTTGAGTGTTGGATTTGCATGACTGTGGCAAGGTTTTGTTTGCACAGTTGGTACAACCACAATTGACTAAGCGCTGGAAATGCAAGTCTGGCTGGTAGATCTTCTTCTGTAGGCTGGGTAGAAACCACAACAACAATCTGCAGGAATAGACTCAATATGCAGCCTTTCCATCTTTCAATGCACCATCACGTGCAAGTTAACTCGTAGGTGGAGCAAGTCAACTACCTCTTGAAGCATCCTTCATGCCTCTTTCTCATCTAAAGAGGCAGCAGCACCATATTTACCTTACCATGTCATTCCCATTGTCAAGCCTAGCATTAGGAAAAGTGCCTACACATCCTTATAGGCAACAATGCCATCCAATCTACTGGTTAATGTTCATTATAGCAAAGAACATTTTAAATATCTTATTTTGAAAATATCTCTAGTTTAAATGAAGAGTATATGGAAATGTTGAGATGAAAAAAAAGGGCTAGTGGTAAGAGTGTTCAAGAAACCCAAAGACCAAGGCACAATCTCAGAAACTTAGGCCCAACACCCATATTGACCTTTCAGTCCTGGGCCTCCTCCATTGTCAGAGCGAGGCCTAATGCAAATTGGAGGTACAGCACCTCATGTTTTGCTTGGGCATCTTACAACCCAGTGATATGAATATTAATTTCTCTAACTTCAAGTAACCCTCTCACTCCATCCCTCCCCCACTCTAGACGTTGTACTAGTTTTACTGTCATCCTGGTGGGTTTCATTATATAACTTGTTTTCACCTAACCCACAGATAACAATGGACTGATTCTTTGATCATCGTTACCTTTTTGCATGTCTTTCATTTCCTTGTTCTATCTTTCTCTATATCTATATCTCGTTTCCCTTTCGCCTGATTCCCAGTCTCCCGACCCGAAACATCACCTATTCCTTTTTTCCAGAGATGCTGCTTGACACGCTGAGTTACTCCAGTTTTTTGTGCTTATCAGTGGTTTAAACCAGCATCTGCAGTTCCTTCCAACACACCTTCATGTATGGCGAATATTAAACTTCTCTCTGTCTGTACACCAAAAATTAATATATTTTAATAACCACCACCCTGTTTGTTTACAAAAGTCATACTCTCTTTGACAGGTCAGTTTTTAGGTTGTATAACCGTTCCAAAAATAAATTCCAAATGCTTGAATTATTAGGTTCAAAGCCTGTAGACTTCTTCACCTAGAAATAATGATTTGTTCGGCCAACTACCATTTGGGCAGTCATGGCGGCGCAGTGGTAGAGTTGCTGCCTTACAGCGAATGCAGCGCCGGAGACCTTGGTTCGATCCCGACTACGGGTGCTGTCTGTACGGAGTTTGTACGTTCTTACCATGACCTGCGTGGGTTTTCTCTGAGATCTTCGGTTTCCTCCCACATTCCAAAGACATACAGGTTAATTGGTTTGGTATAGTTGTAGGTTAATTGGTTTGGTATAAATGTAAAAATTGTCCCTAGTGGGTGTAGGATAGTGTGCGGGGATCGCTGGTCAGCGCGGAACCGGTGGGCCGAAGGGCCTGTTTCCGCGCTGTATCTCTAAACTACCATTACCCAATAATGCACTACATTCTGAAAAGACGGTTTTTCTAGTTTTTTAAAAATCTATGGTTTCCTAAAGCAAAATTAAAACTGCTGGGGGAGCTCAGCAGGTTAGGTCAGGCAGTGTCTGTGGAGGTTATGGACAGATGAGGTTTCGGGTCAGGACATCTCTCGTGACTCTCAGGGCAGACACAGTAAGGATGTGCAGAAATTTACAACAGCACTGCACTAATATAGAGAAAGAAAGTATTACATACAGTGTCAATAGAAACAAAAGAAAAATCAGAAGTTTGCATTCATCTTTTAAACTTGGTTGCTCTGCACCTTCAATATTTGCAACTGTGAGATACTGAAAGCCTGCTAAAAGTGGATGTATCCTAGAGCAGCCTCCCTACCATCATTTCCATCTACACTTCACGCTGCATTGGCAAAGCTACCAATATAATCAAGATCCTTTGTTTTTCCCGTTCATTTTATCTTCTCCCCTCTTCTGACGGCAGAGGATACAAAAGTGGAAAGATATACCGCCAGATTCAATAGTACTTCCATTAGTTAGAATGAAGTCCCAATCTTCCAACCTACCTCATTGCAGGCCTTTTCTCTGTAAGTGTAATGCTATAACACTATATTCTGCACTGGTATTTTACTCTTTGCACTCGATTATGACTTAATTGCGCTCACATGTAATATAATTTAATTTGTCTTATCATTTTGAAGAAAGCACTTCTCTCAAATTCTCCAACTCAGTTTAAGTGGCTGCCCAATGCTCACAAAATATGTTGTACACATGACAAATATGCAAAATATTTTTCCAGTCTGCTTTTTTACCCCTATTTTCCTTGATTGGGCGATATGAGGAGTTTAATTTTTCTCTCAATAAAATGAGCAATGTGAATACTGAGGAAGCTTACAATAAGGCTTTGCAAGATTAGTCATGATTAATTAGTCATGATTAATCATGCACAGATAATATTTGAAGTGTTAACCATATAACCATATAACCATATAACCATATAACCATTACAGCATGGAAACAGGCCATCTCGGCCCTTCAAGTCCGTGCCGAACATTTTTTTAAATTATTATTATTATTTTTTTAAATAAATACTTCCCCCTAGTCCCATCTACCTGCACTCAGACCATAACCCTCCATTCCTTTCCCATCCATATACCCATCCAATCTATTTTTAAAGGATAAAATCGAACCAGCCTCCACCACTTCCACTGGAAGCTCATTCCACACAGCTACCACTCTCTGAGTAAAGAAGTTCCCCCTAATGTTACCCCTAAACTTCTGTCCCTTAATTCTCAAGTCATGTCCCCTTGTTTGAATCTTCCCTACTCTCAATGGAAAAAGCTTATCCACGTCAACTCTGTCTAACCCGCTCATAATTTTAAAGACCTCTATCAAGTCCCCTCTTAACCTTCTGCGCTCCAAAGAATAAAGACCTAACTTGTTCAACCTTTCTCTGTAACTTAGTTGCTGAAACTCAGGCAACATTCTAGTAAATCTCCTCTGTACTCTCTCTATTTTGTTGACATCCTTCCTATAATTAGGCGACCAAAATTGTACTCCATACTCCAGAATTGGCCTCACCAATGCCTTGTACAATTTTAACATTACATCCCAACTTCTATATTCAATGCTCTGATTTATAAAGGCCAGCACCCCAAAAGCTTTCTTTACCACCCTATCTACATGAGATTCCACCTTCAGGGAACTATGCACAGTTATTCCTAGATCCCTCTGTTCAACTGCATTCCTCAATTCTCTACCATTTACCATGTACGTCCTATTTTGATTTGTCCTGCCGAGATGTAGTACCTCACATTTATCAGCATTAAACTCCATCTGCCATCTTTCAGCCCACTCTTCCAAATGGCCTAAATCTCTCTGTAGAATTTGAAAATCTACTTCATTATCCACCACACCACCTATCTTAGTATCATCTGCATACTTACTAATCCAATTTTCCACACCATCATCCAGATCATTGATGTACATGACAAACAACAGTGGACCCAACACAGACCCCTGAGGCACCCCACTAGTCACCGGCCTCCAACCTGACAAACAGCCATCCACCATTACTCTCTGGCATCTCCCATTCAGCCACTGTTGAATCCATCTTGCTACTCCACCATTAATACCCAACAATTTAATCTTCTTAACCAACCTTCCATGAGGAACCTTGTCAAAGGCCTTACTGAAGTCCATATAGACAACATCCACTGCTTTACCCTCATCAATTTCCCTAGTAACCTCTTCGAAAAATTCTAGAAGATTAGTCAAACATGACCTTCCAGGCACAAATCCATGTTGACTGTTCCTAATCAGACCCTGCTTATCCAGATGCTTATATATATTATCTTTAAGTATCCTTTCCAATAATTTGCCCACCACTGACGTCAAACTAACAGGTCTATAATTGCTAGGTTTACTCTTAGAACCCTTTTTAAACAACGGAACAACATGCGCAGTACGCCAATCCTCCGGCACTATTCCCGTTTCTAATGACATTTGAAATATTTCTGTCATAGCCCCTGCTATTTCTACACTAACTTCCCTCAATGTCCTCGGGAATATCCTGTCAGGACCTGGAGACTTATCCGTGTTCATATTTTTCAAAAGTGTCCGCACCTCCTCTTCTTTGAATCTCATAGTTTCCATTGCTACTCTGCTTGTTTCCCTTACCTCACCTAATTCCATATCCTTCTCCTTGGTGAATACCGAAGAAAAGAAATTGTTCAATATCTCCCCCATATCTTTTGGCTCTGCAGATAGCTGTCCACTCTGACTCTCTAATGGACCAATTTTATTCCTTGTTATCCTTTTGCTATTAATATTGCTGTAGAAACCCTTTGGATTTACTTTCACCTTACTTGCCAAAGCAACCTCATATCTTCTTTTAGCTTTTCTAATTTATTTCTTAATATTCTTTTTACATTCTTTATACTCCTCCATGCTGTCTATAATTATTATAGATCTCTCTCTTTTTCCGAACCAAGTGTCCAATTTCCCTTGAAAACCATGGCTCTTTCCAATTTTTACTATTTCCTTTCAACCGAACAGGGACATAAAGATTCTGTACTCTTAAAATTTCACCTTTAAATGTCCTCCATTTCTCTTCTACATCCTTCCCATAAAACAACATGTCCCAATTCACTCCTTTTAAATCCTTTCGCATCTCCTCAAAGTTAGCCTTTCTCCAATCAAAAATCTCAACCCTAGGTCCAGTTCTGACCCTCTCCATAATTATATTGAAACTAATGGTATTGTGATGACTGGACCCGAAGTGCTCCCAACGCTTACCTCCGCCACCTGCCCTGTCTCATTTCCTAACAGGAGGTCCAGCACTGCCCCTTCTCTAGTAGGTACCTCTATGTATTGCTGCAAAAAACTATCCTGCACACATTTTACAAACTCCAAACCATCCAGCCCTTTTACAGAATGTGTTTCCCAGTCTATGTGTGGAAAATTGAAATCTCCCACAATCACTACCTTGTGCTTACTACTAATATCTGCTATCTCCTTACATATTTGCTCTTCCAATTCTCGCTCCCCATTTGGCGGTCTATAATACACCCCTATAAGTGTTGCTACACCTTTCCCATTTCTCAGCTCCATCCAAATAGCTGAGTGTTGCACTATAACTTAAGCCTATTAATTCCAATGGCAGCAGATAGAGAAGGACAGCTACAGAGGACAACGAAAATGCTTTCTGACATTCTTCGCATTTGTAAAATGCTTCCAACCACCACTGATTTTGATATTCTCATTGAAGACAGACACATGATGGAGTAATTCAGCAGAACAAGCAACATCTCTGGAGAGAAGGACTGGGTGACGTTTTGGGTTGAGACCATTCTTCAGATGTAAAGCAGCATCTGCAGTTCCTTCCTACACATCCTAGATATTCTCATTGCCAGTCACACAGCTGTTTACCTCCAGTTTAAACTACACCACTCCATTCAGAAATAATTCTGTGCGACAGAATTCAACAATTTATTCAATGGTAAACATAAAGTTTCATTTATTTATGATGTCTAATTGTAATTTTTGATTGATACAAGGCGCTGGAGTAACTCAGCGGGTCAAGTTATTCCCGAGTTACTCTGGCACTTTGTGACTATCTTTGGTATAAACGAGCATCTGCAGTTCTTTCTTATTACATATTGCTATTTTTAATTATTTGACTGCTTGAAGGGATTTGAGTTTCTCCGAGAAACCCAATTAAGCCAATATAATTAACCTCATATTTTAAGTTAAAGAAATAAAGTAGTGCCGAATGTTTTAAACATATAATGAGGCTTGGATCAATGTCAGCTACAAATAATTAGCTAGGAATGCCGAACTTTAAAAGATATTTGACATGATGAAGAAAGTTGTTTAAAATATCTTGCCTGCATGTCATGTTTAGGTAATATCTTGTGGAAGATCTGAAGTCTATGCTCCGAATGTAATGTACAAAATAAAATGTAGCATTTAATCACCATTCTGAACTTTCCAACACGTGACATTGATATCTTGTGAGGTACAGGTATCATGGCGCTTGGATCAAAGGACCAAATGTAGACCAGGTGAATATTTCACCAAGCATCTTATAGAAACATATAAAATTATAAAAGGACTGGACAAGCTAGATGCAGGAAAAATGTTCCCAATGTTGGGCGAGTCCAGAACCAGGGGCACAGTCTTAGAATAAAGGGGAGGCCATTTAAGACTGAGGTGAGAAAAAACATTATCACCCAGAGAGTTGTGAATTTGTGGAATTCCCTGCCACAAAGGGCAGTGGAGGCCAAATCACTGGATGGATTTAAGAGTGAGTTAGATAGAGCTCTAGGGGCTTGTGGAATCAAGGGATATGGGGAGAAAGCAGGCACGGGTTATTGATTGGGGACGATCAGCCATGATCGCAATGAATGACGGTGCTGGCTCGAAGGGCCAAATGGCCTCCTCCTGCACCTATTTTCTATGTTTCAATGTTTCTATGTTTCATTTGCGTTCTCCTGCCTGCTAGATCTCCCAGTTGCTAGCGATTTTGACTTCCCTTCCCATACCCATACTGACCTTTCTGTCCTTGGTCTCCACCATTACCAGAGTGAGGCCAAAGGCAAACTGGAGCAACAGCACCTCATATTTTGCTTGCATAGCTTATAGCCCAATGGTATGAACAATGAATTCTCCAATTTTAAGTAATATCCTCCCTGCCCTTTCGTTATTTCCCATGCTCCCCACCCCCCAACCTAGTGCACCCATAACAGCCCCATCACCCTCCTTCATACACTCATCTCCCATCCTCAATTTCCTATTATCCTTCCATTCTCCATCCTCTTTCACTCACATCCCTCCCTCCGGCTTTACATTTTCACTCCTCTTCTCCTCTCTGACACCCTTTTGTCTCCTCTTCACCTCTAACCTATGTCATTTACTCCACCCATCTGCCAATCAAACCTCCCCCACCCCCTACCTGTACCATTTATCACTTGCCAGGCTTTGTCTCTACCTCACAGCTTTCTTCCACTACTCCTATTAATCTGAAGAAGAATCCCGACCCGAAACGTCACCTGTCCATTCCCTCCATAGATGCTGCCTGACCCGCTAAATTCCTTCAGCACTTTGTGTTTTGATGAACATTCCAGAAACTGCAGTTTCTTGTTTCTCTATATCAAGTGGAGGTCGGATATCCATCAGCCTAGTCAAACTGGAGGGCAAAAGAGGCTGGAGGGACAAAATAATATACATGTTCCTACAATGTAGCCCCGAAACGTTATCCTTTGCTTCAAGTGGAGCTCATTTCATTGCTCCTTATGCAGCTGTTTGTATTTAAATTTGTCAAAAATAGCATCCAAGTCACACTGCAAATTGCAACCAACAAAACTTGGAAAAGCTACCAAATGATTTTTTTAAAATCTGGCAGATCATAAAATACATAACTAAACAAAGTTTTAAAGCCTCGAAAAGCACCTCAATTTAAATTATTTAAATTTAAATCGAAGTTTAAGATTTTATTTTCATAATAACCAAAGCATAAAAATAACTCACATTTACACAGAAAAGATTTCGAAATCATAACCCTGATGCATGAGGAAAAAATGGATCTCAAGGTTTTCCTCATGGTTGGATCCCCTTCAATAATAACCTTTCTAAGATGGCTAAAGCCTGGCAGCCCACTAGGGGATCTCTGCCATGCTGCTCTTGTTTTATTTTGGAACCCACTTACATGTCAAACTGTTGTCCTAACTTTCTAAAATAATAAAAAGCTTCTGATCACACTTCAACATCTTGAAAACTCAGATAAAATCCATAAACATCAGTCTAGTTTGGGATCAGCTGATGTATGTGAATTATTGTTCCATTTCAGTAACATTACCCATTTCAGCGCCTATCCAGTCTATCCCCTGTTGAAGTTTTCATTCATGCCATTCACACCTCCAGACTCGATCATTCAAATAGTCCACTGGCTGGTTCTTTATGTTCATTAAATAAAAGTTTCCTGCACCCTGGTACATTCCAAGTTCTCTTAACCCCTTCCTAATACACCATGATTCCCAGAACTACAATGTAATTTTAATTATTTCATCCATATGTTTAAGATACCTCACCACCTCTGTAAACTCTTCCAGACAATGTTCTTCCCGTGCATTTATATTCATATGGAATCTAGTCTCTGCAGTACCCTGCACATCTCTTTGCTTCTCAAACACACTCAATTCACTCTTAGTCATAGACTCTTCCAATTTCTCTCTTTTTAGCTTCACTTTCTTTATAAATCTGTGAAGCATCTTGAGGTATTAACATGTTAACCATCAAGTTGTTATTATAGTAGCACATCAGAACCAGCACATCAAGTTGTTATTATAGTAGCACATCAGAACACTTTGATTCAAGGTTTTGTATTGGGGAGCGTTCCATGTCTGATAACTACCCAAAATTTTTGAGTAAAAACAAACTGCTGGAGAAATTCAGGCAGTATCGGTGGAGGGAAATGGACAGGTTGGGAACCATCTTCAGTGCAATGGAGCGGAGAGGAGATAGCTTGTAGAGAGAAGTGAGGGGAAGGGGTGGGGCAAGAATTAACAAGCGATAGATAGGTTCAGGTAAGAAGTAATGAACTGGCAGATAAGCCAAGTAGGGGAGTGATAGGTGGAGATAGTAACCAAGGCTGAAGGTGTAACGGAGAAGACAAAGGCAGATTCTGGGATCTGATAGGGAAGGAGGAAGGGGAGTGAAAGTAGTACTCAAGGGGGGATGATAGGCGGTATGGAACAGAGAGGGGGGAGGGGGGTTAGAAAATATGAGACCCAGAGTAGAGAGGTTGGGAGATGAGCGATGGAGGAGGGGAAAAGCATTGGGTTACGGGATGGGAAGGATGGGAAAAAAGGGTGTGTATGGACAATTCTCTGGAGACAATTTCATTCACTACATATTTCTGGCCATCGGTCTTTGAAATCTTAATTGTGATCAGTAGGAATACCCAATGCTTTAAAACAAAATTATTATTCCAGGTAAAATCAGTTTGGTGGCCCATGTACATGCATACATACATTTGGCAGATTCAGAACAAAGAGAACAAGAAGCATAGCTACAACATTGGAATTCAATTCCTGGGTCAGTGGCAGATATAGAGGTGAGCCATGAACTGTCTCGTCCTTCATGATGATGGAGCACTGGCAACTTATTTTCAAGTCAGGCGAGCGTTGTTAGTTAAGTTTATATCGCATAGATAAATGAAGGAAGAGAGGATATATGGAAGTAGGATTGTAAATGTTAGAAATATTAGTTCAAATGAAGAAGATTTTCAGACAAATGCCGGTTCCGACAAATGAGCCGTCGTTTTCATCGAAGACAGGAAACGGGAATCCGAGTATTTGCAGCAGTTTGCTAGACAAAATGCTCCAGATTTTTCCACTGCAAATCCAAGGGAGACCGTATGTCTCTGCAATCTGAAGATCTGGCTCCCCCTCAACATTCAATGGCATTAATATCAGTTACACAGAGGGTGTCAAGTGCCTGGATGTGGTGGTGGAGGGCAGATACGATAGCGGCAATTAAAAGGCTTTTGGATAGGAACATGGATATGCAGAGAATGGGGTAATATTGATCACATGCAGGCAGAGAAGATTAGCTTAACGGCATTGAAGGGTCTTTTCCTGTGCAGTACTCTTCTATGTACTATTCCCTCACGATTAATACTCTGGGGGGCACCATTGGCCAGAAACCCAACTGGACAAGCCACATAAATATCATGGTCATATGTGCAGGTTAGAAGCTGAGTATTCTGCAGCAAGTAGCAGCTCACTTCCAGACACTTCAAAGTCTTTCAATCATATCGAGGGGCATAAATCAGGAACATATTCATCACAATAGATATTGATTTCCTCCAACACCTGTACATTGTGCCTGCAGCGTGCCATCTGCAAAATGCATTGCAGTTACTTATCTATGCTATTAAGACAGCAGCTCCCAAGTGTGTGACTTCTACCACATTGAAGGGCTAGGGCAGCAAATGCAAGGAAACATCACAACATTATCACCACATTATCAGGATGCATCACAGCTTGGTGTGGAAACAGCTCCAACCAAGACCGCAGGAAAATGCAGCGAATTGTGGACGCAGCCCAGACCATCACACAAACCAACCTCGCTTCTATAGACTCCATTTATACTCACGCTGCCTCGGCAAGGCCAGTAGCATAATCAAGGACAAGTCGCACACTGGCCACTCCCATCAGGCAAAAGGTACAGAAGTGTGAAAACGCACACCTCCAGATTCGGGGACAGTTTCTTCCCAGCTGTTATCAGGTAACGGAATCATCCTACTACAACCAGAGAGCAGTGCTGAACTACTATCGACCTCTTTGGTGACCCTCGGACTATTCTTGCTCAGATTATTCTGACTTTACCTTGCACTAAACGTTATTCCCTTATCATGTATCTATACACTATCAATGGCTTGATTGTAATCATGTATTGTCTTTCCGCTGACTGGATAGCACGTAAAAAATACTTTTCACGGTAGTTCAGTACACGTGACAATAAACTAAACTAAGCCACGTGTGGGTTCCACTCCTAGTTACAATCCATCCTGACTTGGAAATAAGTTGGCATTGCTCCATCATGAAGGACGAGACAGTTCATGGCTCACCACTATATCCTTGAGGTCAATTCAATATGAGCAATGAAGGCCAGCAATACAAAATCAACGAAAATGAAAAATAAAAGGCCTGACGAAGGGATGGAAGATTAATTTTCATGGGGGTACTGCTCAATTCTGACCATTAGTTAGGTGAGCTTTTGGATTAGATCAGTGATTAGCTTCTTTCCTAATCCACCTTTATCCAATGACTCTGAAAGTCATTCTTGTCAATTGAAAGAGCCAGGAAATCAGGTACATAAACTTACCACAAAACAAAAATATGCTGCACCGAGGCCAATAATATGAAAAATAAGTTTGCCCAAGTTATTTGATTACTGAACAAGGATTAGTAATTGTACTAGTTATGTTCCCACAAACCATAGATGTGGTTGTAGTGGATCCGTTTGAAAGAAATGCCTGCCAGCTTTGCGCAAATCAGTAACATAAATACCTGTCATCACTCATTATAACTCAGCTAAATCATAAACAGCCGCTGGAACATTGAGACTTGGTACAAGATCCACTGGTTTAAAGGATTTATTAATCAGCTTGCTTAGTCCATGATCAGAAAATAAGTAACCACACAGATTCATCACCATATAACCCAAAATTACATGAAATCCACCTTGATCACAAAACACAAATACAATAACTTTAAAATGCATGATCACCATGCAGTTAACGCGATAACCGACTTTGTTTACTACACAAATCCCCATCCCAATTTACACCAGGTCCATTATTAGAACATCTACAAATAACTCCCAACACTATTTTTTGCTTTTTGCTGTTTCTCAATCTGATTTTAAATTCTATATCATGATCTCCTGAGCCTAGATCATTCCTCAATACTGTAATGACACAATGTACAATCCCCATAACAGTCTTACTCAGGCAATGAGTCAATCAATTGAGAGAAAAGACTTACTGCAAATAATTATAAATAATACAAATGTTATATTTAAATCCATTTCAAAAATGCATTCAAGTAGTAATTATTACACTGACCACAACAAGTTTAAATGCAGCACATACTCAAAGAGAGCACAAATAAATATATACAAAAGAAAATGGCATTCGGATCTATATTCGCTGTGGGTCAGGAATGTTTAAATATAAACTTTTTTAAGCGAACTACAGATAAATGTATCCAACTAGTTTTGCATTTAATCTACGTTAACATTTTGAACTATATCTCTCAACCACATAACCTCATTTAATTGCATTTCACACATGCTCAGTTATCATCTGAGACTTGAGTACAACCGCAGCGTTGCAAGTTGGTGGGGTGGAAGATTGCAACCTTCACGTGGTCCGCCCTGTATCGACGAATGCAATCAACCTGGCATGCACAATCAAATAAGATCAAATAGAACAAGTTGTCCTACAACTTTAGGCTGTGCATGCCATACACAAGAAGAAGAAGAAGAAGTTGGAAGTTGGTAATAGCAGTGCAGATAATTGTTTATATTACTGTAATCCAGCAGAACGGGAATTCTCCACACTTCCCTGGACGATTCTTTGGTCAGCAAACACACCACTAATAGGAAGTCCAAACACATTGCATTGTAAAAGTGGAGCACTTGAACACCAGACCCACACCTGAGGACCAGAAAGTTAAAGTCAGAGAAGCACCCAAAGATTGTTGCAGCATTGTAGATCTCAGCAGAAACTGATGCAGAGAGTTCGGGTGGGGAAGATTAACAGCAATAGGTCTCACCAACCAAATAGAAACAAAGAATATAGGTGCAGGAATAGGCCATTCGGCCCTTCGAGCCAGCACCACCATTCAATATGATCATGGCTGATCATCCAAAATCAGTACCCCATTCCTGCTTTCTCCCCATATCCCTTGATTCCATTAGCCCTAAGAGCTATATCTAACTCTCTTTTGAATACATCCAGTGAATTGGCCTCCACTGCCTTCTGTGGCAGAGAATTCCACAGATTCACAACTCTCTGGGTGAAAACGTTTTATGTCATCTCAGTCCTAAATGGCCTACCCCTTATTCTTAAACTGTGACCCCTGGTTCTGGACTCCCCCAACATCAGGAACATTTTTCCTGCATCTAGCCTGCCCAATCCCTTAAGAATTTTATATATTTCTATAAGATTCCCTCTCATCCTTCTAAATTCCAGTGAAAAAATGTTATTTTATCTGACCATGATTCCACCAGAAGATAATAGGAGAATCCAATGTGTCATCTTCTAAAAATAACATAAATCTGACATCTGCATCTGACTATCCCTGTGTTCAAGTGGGTAATGCTATTCAAAGAACAGCTGGACAATTTTTCCCATTGTGTGGCTGACAAACCTGTTGCAATCAATATCACCAAAAGCTGACTAAATGGGGTCAAGGAAAGAGCGTTCATGTCGCGGCCCTGTTTCCACCAATCTCTCCACCACCACACACACGAAGCACAAGAAGCGACAAGACAGACACCACTATATGCAGATGCCGAGAAGTGTGTTCAGCTCTGGCTGAACAACCTCTAATCTTGTGTGTGGACTCGATAAGAAGAAGAAGCTGACTAAATGGTGCAATCTTTTAATCACAAACATGTTCATATGATAGGCTGCTGTTGTTAAGATATTTAGGTTCTTGTTGTGCATACATTTGTTTTTTAATTTCTTTGCATATACAACAATGATTTGCATATATATATAGCACCTTTAGCAGAGTAAATTATCTTCATAAGGCCATTAACAAAATTTGCATTGCAGAATAGATGATTAATGAATAGGTTTAAAAATATCCATTAAAAGAGGAGAGATGTTGGTTGAACATGAATTATATTGTGATGTCCTGAGGATTTGATAAAGCACATACAATTACAAATTCTATTTTTCTCTCATTACTGTGGGATGAAGAATGACTTGGTTCAATGGGTAATAACACAGCCGATGTAGACAATCTGGAAGCCATAGAGGTGGAGCAGGCGGTGCAATGATGGCATTGGCAGATGGATGATAGTAGATCCTCCAATGGGAAGAACACGTGGAGTTGCCATGCACTGGTGCCATCTTGCCTGTGTATTCTGTATTTGTGTGTGCAATCGAAGATTCCACATGGCAGATATCATGAATGTCCTTCCCCACTTTGAGCAGTCATTAGCCATGGATCCCCAGGAGACAGCAAAGATGTTGAAAGCTTTGAGGGATGCCTTTAATCTTTTAGTGTGTAGGAAGGAACTGCAGATGCTGGTTTAAACCGAAGATTAATCTTCTAGTATTTGAAACAAAGAGCTGCAGATGCTGGTTAATACACAAAAGGACACACAGTGCTAGAATAACTCCGCAGGTCAGGCAATATCTCTGGAGAACATGGGTAGGTGATGTTTCGGGTTGAGAACCTTCTGAAGGATCTTGACCCGAAACGTCAGCTCTCAATGTTCAGCACTTTGTGTCCTTTTGTCCTTTAATCTTTTTCTCTGTCCACGTTGTAATCTCTCCTTTGGACCATGTAATAGCATGACTGCTTTGGGAGTCACCTGACTCCCAGGTGACAAACATGTGACCAACATGGCCAAACAAAAACAAACCAACTGAGCACAACTAGAGCCTCTATATTGGAACTGTTGGCCTGGGAGATGACATTGATGTTGGTTGACTTATCCTTCCCTTAAATTTGGAGGATTTTGCAGAGAAAACTCAGGTGTTTTTCTCCAGTATCTTGAGATGCCTGCTGCAGTTAGGCAGTCTCATTGGCATAATTATTTCTGAACAGAAGAATAATTTGTGTTTGTCAAAGTATGCATCCCTGAGAAAAACTCACAGAGAGCAGAGTGCTCTGTGAAGTCACCCTTCAGGATGAAGTTCCACCAAGACCATTGCAACACTCAGCTGCAACACAGAGTGCAGTGCATTGACTAAAACATGGAACAAATATCAGAGAAATTAGATGATTCCTACCTTGTAACAGGGAAACAGATTTTTATGCCTGAAGAGATAATCGGCAGTGAAGGTGACTGTGGTTGCTTTCCCTCTTCTCCTTCCAAATATGTCATATGGTGAGGTGTGGGAAAGGGGGACAGGGTCATAGAGTCATATAACATGGGAACAGGCCCTTCAGCCCAACTTGCCGACAATGGCTAACATGTCTCAGCTACGCTAGTCCCACCTGCCTGCGTTGGTCCATATCCCTCCATACCTGTATTACCCAAGATCCTATCTAACTGATAAAGGGTCTTGACCCAAAGTGTCACCCATTACTTCTCTCCAGAGATGGTGCCTGCCCCGCTGAGCTACGCCAGCATTTTGTGTCTGTTTCTTAAACGTTGGTAGTCCATGCCTTAATGACCTCCTCTGGCAGCTCGTTCCATACACCCACCACCCTTTGTGTGAAAATGTTACCTACCAGATTCCTACTAAATCTTTTCCCCTTCACCTTAAACCTATGTCCTTTGGTCCTATGTTCACCTACTCTGGGCAAAAGACTGCCTCTACCCGATATATTCCTCTCTTGTGGGGATGTGCACGATATTTGACACAGCTTCTATCACTGTAATAACTGCAAGCAATCTGCAGCAGGCGCGGGAGCAGCATAAACTGCTGTTCAAAATTTAAAGATAAAAACATATTTTACCAATGACATTCCATCTCTTCCACTTGGTCACAATAGAATGACAATTCAAGGATCATTCGCATCTAACTTCTGGGAGCAGTTACTCTGGCAAGTCAAAGGAACTGCGTGTGTGTGTGTATGCACAACCTTCTGACATTGACAGGCTACCTACACTGTTAGGACTTAAAAAGCAGACAGTTGACCAGGTAGCAATAAAAGGCCCACTCATAGACATCAATTGTCTACAGCAGACATTTCAAAGCACTGATGAGATACCAAAACACTGTCTCTGCAAACTAGAGCCACAGTCACAGAGCAGGGAAACTGGTCCTTCAGCCCAACTTGCCACGCCGACCAAGATGCTCCATCTCCCCTAGTCCCACCTGCGTACATTTGGCCCATACCTCTCTATACCTTTCCTTGTACCTGTCCAAATGTCTTTTATATGTTGTTCTAGTACCTGCCTCAACTACGTCTTCTGGCAGCTCGTTCCACAAATCCACAAGACTCTGTGAGGAAAAAAGTTGCCCCTCAGGTTCCTATTAAATCTTTTCTTTTTCATCTTAAAATGTTCCACATTCACTGGCAGGGTAACCAAACCGAAGTCTGCATCCTCTGCCAGGCCAACATTTCCAGCATCGAAGCTTTAATTACACAAATCTTTGATGGGCGGCCACATCATTCTCAGACCAAGTTGCAGTCTGCCAAAAGAGGCTCTCCATTCCTAGCACCATCACAACACAACATCAACAAAGGACAGTGGAAATGTTTCTAGAATGTTCACAAAGTCTTCTTTGGAAAAAAATGTAACATGTAACATCAACTCTCAAGTTTCCCTGCCTAAATGAAGATAGCTCATCCAGGGTGAGACTGATAATCTCAAATTACTCCACTGGGAGCATAACGAAACCCAGCAAAAACAGTGGAAGTATTGCCATCCCCCTTTGACATCAACCATTTCAGAATCCATAGAATTGGATTCTCCATAGAATTGTGGTGGAAGCAAATCATCCTCATCCAAGGATTGTCTAAAAGAAAACCTCATTAGAGAAGGGGAGAGAAGGGGAGAGAAGGGGGGGAGAAGGCGTGGAGACACTTTTAAGAAGCCAGACAACTTTTAATAAAGTTTAGCGGACATTTAACATTACCGGTCGGTTTACTTTCGCTTTACCTTCGACTACCTTCGATTGCCTTTGATTACCTACAATAGCATTACAACCTACTATGACCTACCTTGACTAAACCTACGAGTAAAAAAATATCGATTTTTTCCATGGTGACCTTTTGTTACTCGCGGGCATTTATCAGCATGTTGAAAAATCGGCGCGACCTAGCTGAGGCCTCGAGTACGTGGGGACTACTCTCGTGCATGAAGGAGAGTTACAAAGACCTCCTAGGACCTTGTGTCGACCATGCTGCGAGTATGAGTCGAGGGCAAACTCTTCTAAACTCGCGAATTAGGACTCCGCAGTGGGAGTTTACAATTCTGTGCAGCCTGAAGTGTTTCTAAATTCAGAATTCATGTTCTTCTTCAGTTAGAAGCTATGATCACCAAATTCTATTACATATGCAATGTTACAAGGTGACATGACATGCATCTCAAAAGATTATTTAGTTTTAAAACATACATCTGACCAGAGAAAGTGAACCGTAGGGTTTGAGATTCACCAATACAGAGCATCAGTTGTTCCGTCAGAGCAACAGTTGCCTTACTTCATCTGATTAAACTGACAGAATCTTCTCTTACTATCTCGGGTGTAGATCTGACTTCCTGTTAAATCCATGCATACTTTTTGTTTCAGCTGCTCCGAATTAATAGCACGTTTCACGTTTTAAACAAAAGATGAAAAATTACCCCAAAACACATGCCAGAAAGCTGAAATAAAACAGAAAATACAGGAAACACTCAGCAGGTCAGGCAGCATCTGCGAGAACAGAATTAAGGCAGGTTTCTATCCTGTAATTTTAATTCTTGTTTCTCTTCCACATGTGTTGTTTGACTCGTGAGTGCCTCTGGAAACTCCAAGGCTTTTTGTCTCAGAAATAGTATTCAAAATGATGTTTGTATGCTAGTTTGCAAAGGAAATAATCTGCTAAAACATATAACCATATAAACATATAACCATAACATATGTTATAGAATGTACCTAGATTGTGCACTTAGAAATATTAGAAATCCAAACCTATGATGATATAATGAACCACATCATGAATGCAAAATGACTCAAGATGTGAGAATAGAAGATTTAATATTAAACAGTGTAAATTGGATATCGGAAGATATTCCAACGCCTTTTCTAATTGGAAGCAAAATAGTATTTCACATATGTTTTTCGTTATAATCAACACCCGGGTCTCCCTCACAAGCAACATTAATATAAAGACAATCTATTCATAAAAACACCAAAGACTCAAATTGCATACCATAGTTCAAGTGTAAATTACTTTCCCTCAGAAATGTTCATAAACATTACACCCCACATCTCCATCTTAGTTGGTGCCTTTTAAGCTAAAGGAGATCTGTATACAGTTTATATATTGAATCATACAGCATGGAAACAGGCCCTTTATCCCACTGAGTGAACTTTATCCCACTTTCACATGCTTTCCCTACCCACTACAGGCAATTTACAAAGGCCAATTAACCTACAAACCAGCACATCTTTGGGATGTGGGAGGAAACCGGAGCACCCCAAGGAAATCCACATGGTCACAAATTCTCCACAGACTGCATCCGAAGTCAGGATCAAACCTGGGACTCTGGCGTTGTAAGGCAGCAGCGCCATTGTGCCGCCAATTATTTTTAAATTACAAAGGTCACATAATTAAATCACATCAATTAATTTCTCTTCACTTGATTTTTCAGTTTGTTTTGTATGTTTGCTTATACATACTAAACCTTAAAAATATATATACTTGTAATATTCAACCACTGCATAACTAAGCTGTGGATTAGGATATGTTAGTATGCGAACCATATTGTTGGTAACTCCAGTTCTTACCTGGCACCCGCAACATCAACACCAACCATCAACTGTCCATTCAACATCAACACTTCATCTCGAATCTTAATCTTCTCACACTTTGCAGCAGCACTGTGCTTCTCGACCTCAGTAACCCAGATGTATCCAACATCCAGCAAAGGCCCTTTGCTGTCCTTTCTCTTCTTTCTACACTTTTTGCTGTCGTGGTCACTTGGAGAATCCCAATAGATGGGGACATTCCCAAAACGCAGTCCAAGGTCATCTTTGTCCCCTTCTGTTCTGATCAAGTGAGCCACGCAAATTTCAAAATCTTCTCTTCCCTTTTGGCCTGGTTGCCTGACAGTTGCACCCACTCCAAAATTCAGGTGTATGTACTCACACAGCATCTGAATGGCTGACTGGCATGATTGAAGTCCGGGGGATTGCTGTTCTTCCTTCAGTCTAATGTCCAGCCAGCGTTCCAGGAGAGGGAGATACAGCTTGGCACTTTCTGTAGTAATTGGCATTGTGGGACACCCAGTATTCCCACATTATCTAAAATCCCAGCGGCTGGAAAACATAATGGTATAAATGCCATAAATCTTCAGGGAACTGTGATTGTTCTCTTTGGGCTCTGAAATATAGCACAACATAGTCAAGGCTCAAACTGCATCAAAGGTGAACCACAAAATCATTTTCAGTGTTTCACGGTGTTGGGGGGAAAAAATATTGGAGAACAAAAACGAAAACGATGACATGAAGGGATCATGCAGGAGAGATGCCTCTGGCCCCATGATCCAAGCAAGTCGTTTCATAGACAGGTTGTATCCACTTGATAAGATAATTTCTTGAAATTAACCGCAGTTTGGATTCTGTTTGGTTATTTTGGAGTTGCCATATGTGAAATCCTGATTTTCAACATATTAACAGAGGAGTTTAAGTGTGCTAAGGTGAGGTTATAGTTGCAATCATCAGGGAATAGGGATACCTTAGTTAGTAATCTGGTGCCAAGTGTAACTAGAGGGAGGAAGTGGAACTCAAAGCAGGCATTAGAAGAAGCACAAGCAGCTCTGAGGCAGACAGACATTGTTGGCAAGGTGGAGGAGGGAAAGGAGGCTTTGGGCTCAGCACAGGGAAACCAGTAAGGTGGGTCCAACAGAGGAGGAAATCGGTTGTAGAGCAGGTAAGTTGTCAAGAGGAAGCAGTGAGATGTATAAGGGCAGTAGCTCAGGTTAAGCAGGGACAGTGGATGAACTGGGAAAGTGTAGATAAGAGGCATGGAGGCAGGTCATTTCAGTTTCCTTACAGGAGCTATTTGTGATGTGCTGCCATCACCGCAGGACCTCAAACAATGGGTAGGTGGGGACCTGGCATGTCCCTTATGTTCAGAGGTTGCAAAGTTGAGGCGCATTTTGTCAGGATGTAGAACTTGTCTTTCTCAGGGTCGGTATATTTGGCGGCATTACCAGGTTATGAAGTGCATAGCTGCAGCAATTGAGAGGAGGAGAGCACAAGCGAATTCTGTCGGCACCAGGACTGAGAGGGTAGCGATTAATTTTGTCCGTGAGGGAGAGAGAGTTAAATGAGGGAAGTTTTGAGACAGGCATGAGTCAGGCCAGTTACGGGGAGCCAATGTGTGGGAGATGCGGGTAGATTTGGGAGGAAAGCTTGTTGTTCTGCAGGAAATAATTGTTACTAGTTTGAGGTGCTAATATAGTGTTATGGTCAGTTAGTCAATGGATAGAGTATTTTATAGAACTAACGGTGCCTTGGGAGACTTAGTGCATGAGACTTATGACAGGAAATGGCATAGATATACAGAGTTGGCAGCAGAAGTTGAGCAGCGAGGATGGAGATCACGAGTACGTCCGGAAGAGGTGAGTTGTAGAGGTTTCATTGTGAGATCGATCACGTCGTTATTTGGGGAGCTAGGAATTTGTGCACAGAGTTTGCATCAGGCTGTAAAGCATATGTCAGAGGCAGCAGAGCAAGCAGTAGGTGGATTTTGTGAAGAAGAAATAATGTCAGTTGGGGGCAGATAGGAAACGTATGACATGCAGTATGTGTACTACTTTGTAATTGTAGTCTGTGTAAGTGTATTTCGGCCTTATGCAAGGCTGATATTTGTGATGTTACAAGCTTAATGATGGGCTAGGATTAGTTAGAGATAGGATGAGTTGGAGATAGTCCGACCAGTCAGAGACCATGCTGCAAGATGCACTGAGCGACATCGACTGGAATATGTTCCAAGCAAGTTCCAGTGACGTCAGTGAGTTCGCGGAAGCGGTCACGGACTTCATCGCAACAATAACCGACAACATCGTCCCCACGGTAAGGGTTAGCACCTTTCCGAATCAAAAACCCTGGGTTGACGGGTCCGTTCATGTTGCCATGAATGCTCGCACAGCTGCCTACAACTCGGGCCTGGCATCCGGAAACATGGACGTCTACAGGGTAGAGTCCTACCGACTGCGAAGGGCGGTGATGGACGCAAAAAGGAGGTACAGGGACAAGATGGAGTCACAGATGGAGCAGCAGGCCACCAGACGCCTGTGGCAGAGGCTACGGACTGTAACCAACTACCGCAGCACCCCCCCACCCCCCCCATCCGCAAGTGCCGGCACCTCCCTAGCTGATGACCTGAACTCCTTTTACGCTCGTTTCGAGACGGGCAACACCACCCTAGGTCTGGCAACTATCGACAATACCGCCAGCGGGCTGGCTATCGAAGCTGAAGGGAGAAATGTGCACACATTCTCGTTGTCCGAGCACGATGTGAGGAGGGCTCTGACACGGGTGCACACGAGGAAAGCTGCAGGCCCCGATGGCATCTCGGGGCGAGTACTTAACTCCTGTGCTACGCAGCTAGCTCCGGTGCTCACGACAATATTCAACCTCTCAGTGGTCCCTGCCTGCTTCAAAAAATCCATACTGTACCGGTACCTAAAAATGCCTCCCCAGCCTGTCTGAATGACTACCGTCCGGTGGCCCTCACCTCGGTTGTCATGAAATGCTTTGAGAGGCTGGTGAAGAAACACATCTGCGCCTTCCTCCCTCACAACATCGACCCGTTACAATTCGCATACCTTCCGAACAGATCCACGGACGATGCGGTCTCCCAGGTTTTGCACATCGCTCTCTCTCATCTTGACAGCCAGAAGGGGGGCTACGTGAGGATGCTGTTCATAGACTTCAGTTCAGCCTTCAACACGATAATCCCCACCAGACTGGCCGAGAAGCTACTCGAATTAGGGATCAACACCTCCCTGTGTGCCTGGGCCCTGGACTTTCTCACCGCCAGGCCCCAGGTAGTCAAGATGGGAGGGAATACATCGAAGTCCCTCACCCTGAGCACAGGATCCCCCCAGGGTTGCGTCCTCAGCCCCCTATTGTACTCCCTGTACACACATGACTGTGTGGCCAGGTTCAGCTCCAACTCGATCATCAAGTTTGCTGATGACACTGTGGTGGTGGGCCTGATCTCCGATAACGATGAGATGGCCTACCGGGAGGAGGTGGCTGATCTGGCACTCTGGTGTCAGGACAACAGCGTCCTCTTGAACATCAAAAAAACTAAGGAGCTGATCGTGGACTTTAGGAGGGCACATCATCCGAGGACATACACACCATTGGGGATAAATGGGGATACTGTGGATAGGGTGAGCTGTTTTAAATACCTGGGAGTCCACATCTCTGAGGATATGACATGGACATCACATGCTGCAGCACTCGTGAGTAAGGCAAGACAGCGCCTTTACCACCTCAGGCAATTGAGGAAATTCAGAGTGTCTCCGAGGATCCTCCAGTGCTTCTACTCAGCGGCTGTGGAAAGCATCTTGTCCGGAAATATTACAATCTGGTTTGGGAATTGCTCTGCCCAGGACAAGAAGGCTCTGCAGAGAGTAGTGCGTTCGGCCGAACACACAATGGAAACTACACTCGCCCCTCTGCAGGAACTATACATCAGAAGGTGCAACTCCAGAGCCAATAAGATCATGGGAGACCCCTTCCACCCCAGCAACGGACTGTTCCAGTTGCTACGGTCAGGCAAACACCTCCGTTGCCATGCTGTGAAAACGGAGAGGTTGAGAAGGAGTTTCTTCCCAGAGGCCATTAGGACTGTAAACCCCTATCTCACCAGAGACTAACTTTACTGGACCACTCTACTGTTTTTTTAAAAATTGCTGTTCTGTTTTTTTTTCCCTTTTTCCTTCCGCCCACAATATTTAATATGTAAAATATGTGATTCTGTTCCATTCTGTTTGTAGTTTGTTTGGTTGTTTGGTTGTTTTTTTGCACAAAGTCCACGAGCATTGCCACGTTTCATTTCACTGCACATCTCGTATGTGTATGTGACGAATAGACTTGACTTGACTTGATGCAGGTGTTTAGCATTTGTTAGAGTGAGCTAATTGGCTGCAGCTTCCTTTGCCAGAACTAACTGTTGAGCCTGCCTGTGGTGTTGTTCGTCTAACTCAATGAAACACCAGTGAAGGGAGATGCCCACTAGATAACCCCAATGATATACTTGTATCTGCAGGATTAGTTTTTGTTTAAAGAGCTAGTTAATATGTAGGTAGCTGTTTTTTGTATATGGAGTTATTTATTGTAAGTTGGTATAGATAGTTAGATATTACCTTGGATTTGGGCTTGGTTTTCTTAGTTGAGTGCTTATCTTGGAGTTATAGCACAAGTACTTTGTGTTTTAATTGTAAAATATATTTGTTCAACATTGGGGCAAGAGCATGTATGGTGTACTTAGCCAAATTGACAGAGAACATAATCAACCACCTTGATACAGATGAGACAAAGGACTGTATTAAAAGGACCCCCACCACCTTGACAGGCGCAACGAGGATGTTGCCAGGACTCAAGTGCCTGAGCAATGGGGTGAGATTAAGCAAGATAGTATTTTATTCCTTGTAACACAGGAGGCTAAGATGTAATCTTATAGAGGTGTATAAAATCATGAGGGGAATTTACAGGGTGATTGCACAGAGTCTTTTACCCAGGGAAGGAGAATCAAGAACCAGAGGACATAGGTTTAAGGTGAGAGGGGAAGAATTTAACAGGAACTTGAGGGGCAACTTCTTCAATCAGAGGGTGGTGGGTGTATGGGATGAGCTGCCTGAGGAGGTAGTTGAGGCGGGCACAATAATAGCATTTAAAAGACACTTGGACAGGTACATAGATAGGAATGGTTTAGAGGTGTATGGGTCAAATGCAAGCAAATGAGACTAGCTTAGATGGGGCAGCTTGGTTAGCATGGATCAGTTGGGTGGAAGGGCCTGTTTCCTTGCTGTATGACTCAGTTGAGACACACTGATGAGATATGGATATAGGGTACAATACAATACAATGGGGTACAATGCTGGTTTGCATCAAATATAGCAAATTATTATCACCATAAAAAAAGAGTCAGCCTTGAATCTCAGACTTAATGAAATAGTGCCAGAAATAAAGCAAGTCTCAATCCAAAAAAATGAACACCAAGATGTAAGGGACACTTCAAAGTAGTTTTTAAAAAGTGAATCACTTACACTATATGCCAGTTTATCGTGAAGGACAACTGAATTATTATGAATCTTTCAAACACGTGTGGGAGTCATATTCTGTTGGAGTAATTTACTCTATAAATGAATTATATTTGCAACATATTACAGGAAAAATACTAACAGGATACCTATTTGTGGGGAAGGATCCCCTCGTGCAAACAGGACAGTAAGTAAAAACTGCTCATTTCCTACAGTAAGTCTCTTTTTAATCGCTGTCTGGCAACATGTGATGGATTCAATTCCCAAAATCCATCTCACTTGATTCAGCATGAAAAAAAAACTGTTGCCTTAATGTGGAAACACAAACAAATCCCAAGCCCAAAACACCATATGAAAATAATTTAGGCAATAAAGATTTTTTGGAGTGACGCTGTGCAAGCTGGTAACAATTTCTCTATTTCCTTGTGCTGTTCTTCAGTGTTATCTAATTGTGGTGCATTTTTATTAGCATAAACTACCAAACTACATTGGACTTTATTGTGCTTCTGTCTTCAGGCTACAGGTGTTTTGAATAAAAAATGGGGCACTGAATCTGACTCCATAAAATCACAGCATGCGCTTCTGTTAATGTAACCCAATTTCCTTCTCTCACTGCTCAAGCGCACAAATCATATTTTAAAGTATCCTTTTCTGAGATTTTTACAAAATGAATTTGCATGTATTTCCCAGATATTCCTAGATAGATCTTTCGGCATATAGAATATGCACCACAGTGACAATTCTATATTCATTTTGACTTCTGAATCTGTATGCAAATATTGACCGACTGAGAGATTCTTTAAGTATGAGGAATCTATCTTTCCCATATGCAACATTGTCTTGACACTTTAACAACAGATCCCAGTCCTAATGCAAACTTTTGAACTTTTATCTTTTTAATTGTTCTAATGAAGCTTAAGGCAAGATTTTAAAAAAAATCAAGAGTCAAGAGTGTTTAATTGTCATATGTACCAGGAACAGAATAATCAAATTCTTAGTTGCTAAATTCTTATACACTAACTAATAATACAATAAGTTATTAATCAGTAATACATTGTAATCTGACCATAGTAGTGCAAATACAAAGTATGTAGAGCAGTCAAAAATGAGATACATAGTAGATCATTGCTGAGGCGAGGTTGTGGTTAGGGTTGTGCAGTGTGGTTCAAGAGACTAATGGTTGGTGGGAAGAAGATGGTTATCAAGAAGTATAGCGGGATCTCGATCAGCTGGGAAAGTGTGCAGAGGACTGGCAAATGGATGGTCAGAGTGAAATGGTGCACTTGGGAAGATAATCTTTCTTTCTTTTAAAATCTTTTTATTGGGTTTTTTCCAAAAAAACACAAAAATAAAACATTAAAAAACAGAGCAAAAAGAATAATGATAAACATAACAATGGTATTGATACATAGGGATCAGGATTACATTAATAACAGGTATAACCTAATATGAGACCAGTGTCAAAATACACAATGAATACACACCTCCCGGTCTCTATGTAAATATAGTTAAATCTTTGAAAGGAAACTTATAAATGTTTAAAAAAAACAAAGATAAAAAGACAAAAAGAAAAAATGGAAAAAATGGAAAAAACAAAACCCCCCTAAACTAAATTTAAAAAAATTGATCAAAATAAAATATAAATAAAAGAAATAAAAGAACAAAGCAAAGCAAAACCGAATCTGAAATGAGATACTCTAGGGCTGCACCTACACAGGGAATAGTCTGGCCCTGGGTGCGTTGTAGAACAGAGTGATCTAGGAGAACAAGTATCTAGTTCTGCGAAAGGGGCATCACAGGTAGATAGAGTGGTGAAGAAGGCTTTAGGTATGCTGGCCTTCATCAGTCAGGGAATTGAATATGGAAGATGGGAGGTTATCCGACATTGCGTTACATGTTTACAAGATGTTAGTGAGGCTGCAGTTGGAGTATCGTGTTCAGTTCTGATCACCATGCTATAGGAAAGATGACATTAAGCTGAAAAGAGTGCAGAGAAGATTTGTGAAGATATTGCCAAGACTTGAGATCCAGAACTATAGGGAGAGGTTGGACAGTCAAGGACTTTATTCCTTGGAGTGCAGGAGGCTGAGTGGTGATCTAATAGGCTATAACAATGAGGGGAATATACAGGGTGAATGCACAATGTATTTTTCCCCAGGGTAGGAGAATCAAAAAATAAAGGGCATAGACTGAAGGTGAGGGTGTACAATTTAATAGGAACCTGAGGGACAATGTTTCCACACAGAGGGTGGTGGGTGTGTGGAATGAGCCCCAGATGAAGTTGTTGAGGCAGGTAAAATAACTATATTTAAAAGACACTTGGACAGGTACATGGATAGGAAAGGGTTGGAGGGATTTGAGCCAAACACCAGGAAATGGGACTAGATTAGGGAGACATCTAGTTTGGCATGGAGGAGTTGGGCCAAAGGGCCTGTTTCTATGCAGTGTGACTCTGTGACTATGGCTATGAATATTGTTCAACAATATTATTCGCAATATCTAAAGGTTTGAGATCACCAGCTTGCTGTGGGCTAATTAATGCTCCAACATACACCACTCAGACATATTTCATCCTGTCAATTTAGCACAAAATAACAATTACCATTCCTTGTGAACTTTGCAAGCTTAAGTGAGGATTATTGAGTTTTGTTTGTCAAGCCATTTTCCATGTTCCCTGTTGAACATATCATAGCAGTTATAATTACACTGACAAAGCCTTTATTGTAATCCCAAAACTTAAGCCACAACATAGTTGCTATGTAACAGTAAAAGACCTTACAGTATGCACGCCTCCTTTAAACTGGCCAGAAATCTGTTTGCATCAACAATATACTAAGGAATTGAGAGCACATACCTGAGGATACCAAGTCTCCGCAGATGCTTGGCAATCACCTTTTTGAAATATTTTTCTTTGCTTTCAGGCGCAGCTGTTTTGCAACAGTTTTCTCACTACACCAGTCGGGAGAGAGAAAAATCAAATATAAAACAGTGTTACCAAAATCTTCGACTCCACCCTTGGCAAAGTGCCTTAAAACAGTTTTTTTTTCAGATTTGACACTCTCTTTTGTCTATTGACTATCACATGCATTGCCACTGAGACTTGAGTGCCCCATTTTATGTAAACGAACAGCTCAAATTCAACAATGAACCATTTGCTGAGTGCTGTAAATAAAAAAATTCTTAAGATACTTACAACCATACCAACAGGTATTTCATTACAGTTGTACCTATAAAATACACATTTGCTAAGCCAGGCTACATTTGGAGCATTGTGTTCAGTTTGGGTCGCCCAAATGTTGGGCAGGCCAGGACTGTATTACTTGGACCACAAGAGGCTGAGGGATGATCTTATAGAGATGTATAGAATCATGAGGGGAATAGATAGGGTGAATGCACAGTCTTTTTCCCAGGGTAGAGGAATCAAAAAGGGCATAGACTGAAGGTGAGGGTGTAAAATGTAATAGGAACCTGAGGGACAATGTTTGCACACAGAGGGTGGTGGGTGTGTGGAATGAGCCGCCAGAGGAAGTTGTTGAGTCAGGTAAAATAACAATATTTAAAATACACTTGGACAGGTACATGGATAGGAAAGGGTTGGAGGGATTTGAGCCAAACACCAGGAAATGGGACTAGATTAGGTGGACATCTAGGTTAGCATGGATGTTGGGCCAAAGGGCCTGTTTCTATGCAGTGTGACTACGGCTAAGAATATTGTTCTACAATATCATTAACAATATCTAAAGGTTTGAGATCACCAGCTTGCTGTGGGCTAATTAATGCAACATACACCACTCAGCCGTATTTCATCCTGTCAATTTAGCACAAAATAACAATTACCATTCCGTGTGAACTCTGCAAGTTTAGTGAGGATTATTGAGTTTTATTTGTTGAGCCATTTTCCATGTTCCCAGTTGAACATATCATAGCAGTTATATTAACACACTAACAAAGTCAGAACATTTTTTGACACAGGGTGGTGAGTATATGGAACGAGCTGCCAGAGGAAGTTGTTGAGAGGTACAAATAACAACATTTAAAATAAATTTGGACAGGTACGGGATAAGAAAGGTGTAAAGGGATGTTGACCCTTAGATGGGGCACTTTGGTCCTAATAAACAAGTGGGGCAAAGGGCCTGATTCCATGCTGTTTGGCTCTATGAATCTAAATGAACACAGAAGTACAGTGAAACACACTGTTTCATTCTACTCCCCATAATACCACTGGAGTTCACTGCAAATCGTTAACTCATTTTAACATTTTGTTGTAAATGAACATGCCCACATTTTCCTTAAGCCAAAAAGTTATATGCACACACCTTACGTAGTACAGCCTTAGATCAATGGTTACAATTCCACAATAAAGGCAGCAAATAGAAAACTTAAGGATCACCCGGGATCAGAGAGTACTTTGTAGTCTGTGACATCCTCTCAACTTGCCTATAGCATTAACTCTGCCTATAAATAACTAATTATATCCATATGTGCATATTCACAGTTGTATTTACAACTTTAGAAATGTTTCTAAATGGTTTATAAAAATTCTTCTTTGGTGCTATATTTACATAGTTGACTATTCAAAGTACAGTTTGTGTGTTACAAAATGTATTAGAATTTTGTCTTTTTTCACTGTACCTCAGTACTAGTGACAAACCCAAACCTAACAGAGATGTGTAGAAAGGAACTCCAGATGCTGGTTTATAGCGAAATAGACACAAAGTGCTGGAGCAACTCAGCAGATCAGGCATCATCTCTGGAGAAAAAGGATGGGACTCTTTGTTTCAGGTTGGGACTCTTCTTCGAGTCCTGACCCGAAAAGTCACCCATCCTTTTTCTCCAGAGATGATGCCTGATCCGCTGAGTTACTCCAGCACCTTGTGTCGAATTTAAAGATGGTCTTCCAGACTGACTAATGGTGATAAGAAGTAGTTTTCTTCAAATGTATTTGTAGCGGTGGTTTTTACAACTTCTCAAAATCCAATTTCGACAGTCACTAATTTGTCGGGTATGATTAGAAAAGTAGTCTCACGCACTCCACGACACATTTGAAACAGCAAAGATGAATCTACCAGAAGTAGTCTCTTGATTTATTGTAGTAATACAAAACAATGAAGTAACTCATAACTTTCTGTTCTTAATCATCGTTCCAATCATGTTATATAAATCATAAAATCTTCTTCTTGTAGAAGTAGATCGTTTGACAACATATATATGTCCCGATCATGCTCGTGGTCATGGTAGAAAGCTGTTTCAATCCATGCCCGACATTAAACTGAAAAAAATCATCTGAGCGTCTGCGCCAGAATCTTCTCGCCAAAAACATGCCCCAAACTACATATAAAATCCCACCCACATTAACACAGGCAGATAATTAAAGGTAACTACATATGACTATAATAAACTTACTTAAGCTTAATGGCTCAAACAGTATGCCTCTTATGTCCTTTGTATTGAAATCATGTGGATCCTGAACTTTGCTGCCACAGCTTTGTGCAATCCAGAGATGAAATGCTAGTATGGTATTGATGGTTATTATTCTCCCACTTCTGAGGTTGCAAAATCTTGATGGGCAACCTACTTGGACATCAGCAGCAACACACTCATCATAATACCCTTCAAACCACTAATATTACTGCCCATGGCAGGGGACACACCTCCAGAAGGGAGGTATATTTCTGTTACAGAACCTGCTAGACTGTAACCATGATGCAGAGATCATTTTCTTTGAGTAATCCAGACAGGGGATCTACTTTTTTATAAACATAAAACGTGTGTTGTTTGGGACCATGACTGATCCCCTTTCCTATGACAGCAAAGTGTATATATCACATCATTCTCATTCCAATTTAATAGGATTCCCTATGTTTAGGCTGATCTAATAACTACAACCTGGCGCGTCCAGTAGAAAACCCATAACCAGGCATTTGCAATGGGACAAATTGCTGGAGTAGCTCAGCAGGTCAGGAGCATCTCTGGGGAACACAGTTAGGGGACATTCTTGCAGGGGAAAGTGTTTGGGGAGGACGTCATTTGGGTGGAGAGGGATGAATGAACCAAGGATTTGTGGATGGAGTGGCCTCTGTGGAAAGCAGAAAGGGATGGGGATGGGAAGATGTGACTGGTGTTTGGATCTCATTGAAGGTGGCAACAATGTCAGAGAATGCGTTGGATGCAGAGGCTGGTAGGGTGAAAGATAATCAATACTAGTTCCCTGCAGGTTTGATAACAGTGTTGGGATTGTTACTGAGTGAAGGAGGGCTGTACATTCAGAGGGGATGGCATTGGAGTGGGTAAAGGGAATGGATAATTGTTTTCACACCTAAAGTAGCCTTGTTACAGTTCAGCTGGTGCCAGGTGGGCCATTTCGGTTGAAAGAGACTAGTTGTTAACTCTAACCAGCATAAATTATGCCAATATCAGTTTCGATCATGCTAAGAAATACAAGGAAAAAGCAACATGTTCATATACATATATATTCACAGACTGCCTTCCGCACCCTGCCCCATAGTAATCCTCATTTCCGCAGAGTTGCATGTAACCAGAACATTCAGGAAAGGATGACTAGACTGCACATATAAACTCCAGAACAATAAAGGAAAGGACTTGTGGAATGTTTTAATAATCAATGAGTTTGATAGAGCAGAAGGAAAAAGTTCCCACTAGCAAAGGAATCCAAAACCAAGGAATATACATAAAGAACTGTCCTTCTAAATAGCAAGGGAAATGCCAGGGAAACTTGCAACTTCTGCAAAGAATGTGGCACGTGCTACCAAAAAGAGTATTGGAGATAAATTGCAGAAATACATTTGAGAAACAAATAAATAAGCTTCAGGCAGACTGGGGCAGAATGAAATGATGAAACAGTTAGATGAAGGAAGGTGGGAGAAAGATCATTGGAAAATGAAAGCTGGAAAATCTAGTTCAACCAATTAGCACTGTACTCTTGTTATAAAATATGTCTGAAGTCGGATGACACCACGAAGATAGGTGACCAAAGCTTGGTCAAGAGGCATGCATTAAATAGCATCTTGAAGGGAGATAGTGAGTGAGAAAGGTTCCCAACAGAATTTCAGAGTCAAAAGTAAGATAGCTGAAGAGATGGAGCTTTCAAGGAAGTTGCAGAAGTGGTCAGGAACTGAAGGGCTTTTGGATAATTATGGACTTGTTGTTCAGGAGCGGAAAATAATGCAGAAAGTTGTGACCACGTCTTTGTCGTCACAGTGAGTTGGGCTAAAGGACCTGTTTCTTTGCTGTCTGACTCTATAATTGATATTCTGTTGCCATAACCTGCCATCTTGTGGAAAGATTTTCATTATATTTCTCAATATTACACAGGCAAATTAAAGAATGTATTGTGACCTTATGAAAAAAAATGGGTTAATAATCTTAAAAATAAATTATTGTTTTGGGAACCATTTGGTTTGCACAGATTGTGCTTGTCTGTCTCTGGACAATAATTTAAATCCACTTGCTATGCTGTTTGTCAAGAGGCCATAATTCACCAATACCTTAATCAACCTTCCTTAAAGATTTTTTTACTCATTATGACCTGTAACTTTTCTAAACAAAATTAATCTGGACCAAGTTCAATTCATTTCATTAGCATTTGCAACCAACAACATAAAAGTTCATAAATTCCTAATTCTGAGGGCAGGCGCCATCTCGCAAACATCTCCTCATACCTAACTCCTAAACATGACCCTACAGATGAAAACCAGGCTACCATCTCTCTGACAGTTACAGATCTCACAGCCTCCAACCATACAGTTCAATTGTCCAATACTGCCCAATTCTATCTCTGTCCCAAAATCCTCAAACAGTCCTGCCCTGGCTGACCCATTGTTTCTGCCTGCTCCTGCCCCACAGAAGTCATTTCCAAATACCTCAATTCTATCTTCTTGCCACTACAACCCCTAACCCCATCCTATCTACATCCAACACACCTCCATCACGCTTCAACGTTTCAATAATCGCAGGCCCACATTGCCTCATCTTTAGCATTTTTACTAACATTCTCCTGCTCCTGGCAGAACTTGCCCTTCCTCTCAACAACATTTAACTCCCACTTTCTTTAAAATAAAGGTGTAGCTATGGGCACTTGCAAGCCCCCAGCTATGTTGGTTACACCAAACAGTCCTTGTCCCAAACGTACACCAGCACCATTCCCTAATTCTTTCTCTGCTACATCGACGACTGCATTGGAGCTGCCTCCTGCCCTGGACAGAATTTATTAAAAAGACAACTTTACCACCAACTTCCACCCTTCCCTCCAATTCACTTTCTCACTTTGTCTCTATCACTGGGGACAGACCATCGATTGATGTCTACTACACACATACTAACTCCTACATTTATCTGGACTACACCTCCTTCTACCCTGCCAGCCCCTGCAGCCCTTCCAGATGAGACAGAGATTCACCTACACCTAACCTCATCTGCTGCATTCAGTACTTCCACTGTGACCTCCTTTACATCAGCAAGTCCAAGCGTAGATGCGGCGTCCATTTCGCCAAACACTTATGTTAGGTACGTAAAGACATGTTGGATCTCCCAATTGCTAACCGTTTTAACTTGCTTTCCCACTCCCTTACTGATCCTCCTTTCCCAGAGTGAGGCCACAAGCAAACTGGCGCGCAGCACCTCATAATTCCACTTGGGTGGTTCCACTTGGGCCTCAGCAATGCCAGCAGCATAATCAAGAACGAGTTGCACCCTGGCCACTCCCTCTTCTCCCCTTTCCCTTCAGGCAAAAGGTATAGAAGTGTGAAAACGCACACCTCCAGATTCAGCAACAGTTTCTTCCCAGCTGTTATCAGGCAACTGAATCATCCTACCACAACCAGAGAGCAGTGGTGAACTACTGTCTACCTCATTGGTGACCCTCAGACTATCCTTGATCGGACTTTGCTGGCTTTACCTTACACTAAGTGCTATTCCCTTATCATTTATATATACAGTGTAAATGGCTTGATTGTAATCATTTGTCTTTCTACTGGCTGGTTTCTTATGACCTAGTCTTTCTGCTGGCTGGTTAGCATGCAACAAGTTTTTCATTGTATCTCGGTACACATCAGAAGGTCATAATAAACTTAATACACATGACAATAAACTAAACTGAAACTGGGTAGCCAACAACCTGGTGGTATGAACTTTGAATTCTCCAGTTTTAGGTAACTAACCACCACCCAAATACCACTACCCTTTCTCCCCGCCTCTCTTCTATGTGCCTCACCTGCATGTTTACCCATTTCTCCCACAATTACACCCCCTTCCCATTCCCTTTTACCCCTCCCCCGTCCCCTTCCACCTATATCCCAATCTGTGGCTTCACATTCCACACCACTTCTCTCATTACCTCCTTATCCAGCTGATTTATGTCCTTTCATCTCTGCCCTTTGTCCAACTATCTTTGTCCAAACCCCCTCTCCTGTATCCACCCATCATGTCTGGCCATGTCAAACTCCCACCTTTCTTCCAGCTTTCTCCCTCCCAACTACAGTTAGTCTGAAGCAGGGTCCTGACCTGAGACGTCATCTAGTCTTATCCTCCAGGGTTACTGCTTGACCTGCTGAGTTACTCCAGCACTTTGTGTCTTTTTTTGTAAACCAGCATCTGCAGTTCAATGTGGCCGAATTCCTTATTCTGCTGCACAAAAGGGACATGGAAAATATTAAGTTGCCCAGGAGGCTACTCGAAGCTTGATGTACGGCACACTGTTGAAATAGGGTGGGGAAAAACTCTCCATGCTGTCCTGACACAGCACACTAATTTATAACTTAGAAGGTTATAGATTCAAAACCCCTTCCAAAATCTGGTCACGGAATCTAGGCAGTTCTGTGGAATCCTTGCACCGCAGGTATTAACATTCAGATGCGATGTTAAGCAAAAGGTTTCAGCTCTCAGCTTAGTTTAGTTTATTGTCACGTGTATTGAGGTACAGTGAAAAGCTTTTGTTGCATGCTACCCAGTCAGCAGAAAGACAATACAGGACTAAAGTCAATCCATTTACAGTGTACAGATACACCATAAGGGGATAACTGGCAAGATAAAGCCAGCAAAGTCCGGTCAAGGATAGTCCGAGGGACATCAAAGAGGTAGAAAGTAATTCAGCACTGTTCTCTGGTTGTGGTAGCCATGATCATATTGAATGGTGGTGCTGGCTCGAAGGGTCGAATGGCCTATTCCTGAACTTATTTTCTATGTTTCTATGTTAAAAAAGAAATGCAGATGCTGGCTTATACCAAAGATAGACACAAAGTAACTCAGCAGGTCAGGCAGCATCTCTGGAGAAAATGGATATGCCAACATTCAAATAAGGGAAATTTAAAAAAAAGTAAACATAAGAATCAATAATGCTGGGGTGGGGGAGGGGGGGGGGGGATTGCTGAAGCTGGAAATCTTGCTTAAACTAACCACTGAAGCAGACAATTCTGGAAGAATAGTAATTATTTTCTCTTTAACTGTTGCCTGAATTGCTGCATTGTTTTCTTGGCTAACCAGCCCACCTTATGGAAAATGAGTTTGGAATCACTGAACATTAGGTCCAAGGATACTCCACATAAACAGCAACCCAAACATAAGCAGGGATAGTAGATGACAGCAACAGGCATGCTTTAACTGGTATTAGTACTGTAAGCCAAGCATTATATAATTAGAATTGCATTAATAATTGCCATATGTCCTCAGATTTTAGCAGCTTTTAGAACCTTCATTTCATAAAGGTCATGTTTACGATTGGACTGGCTTAAAGGTCTGTCTCACTGTGCGAGTTGACCCACGAGTGACCCCGAGTGAAAGACTCGTGGTTGCGTACGAGACTACAAGTTTATGATCCAGAGTTTAACCGAGTTCCCACGGGTATGTCTACGTTTCCCGTTTACTTCTCATTTCTGCGATGTTCCAAGTTCGTCTCCCGAGTGTACCAAGTTCCTCTCCCGTTAATCTTGAGGCAACAATGTATATCGAACTGTTGAAAAATCATCACATGTTAAAAAAAATGATGTCATGCCAGCCAAAGAACGTAGAGACTATTGTGTTTGCTGCATGTGTTCTGCACAACCTGATCCCTATCAGAGGTGCAGCTTCAGGATCAGCAACAGCCATGCAGGACGGTGACTTAGTGGACAGTCAAACAGGGAGAATAACACTAGGTGCGTGGAGGAGTGGTACAAACGACGAGACTTTGGTGCCACTGCAGTGTTTTCGAGGTAACACGGGGACCAAAAGTGCAAAAGAGCAGAGAGACCATCTCTGCTCCTACTATAATTCAGAATTGGGCAGTGTGCCGTGGCAGGACAGCTTATTTTGAGCGGCTGCCGACCACAGGTACATCATGCATGAGGAGAGCCCACATGCAGAAGAATCCAGTTAATTTCATGTTTAGTTTAAATCCTGCTGACTTTTCATTGTTTAACTTTAAGTGTGGATTTTATTTTTTATTGTGGTGTAAAAGTAATTTCATTGCATCTGTCTTTCCTTTAAAACGTGGTTATCATGCATCTGCTTATCTGATTGTAGATCTCAAAACTTGTCATTTAGCGCATTGCATTGTATCTTTTATTGCCTGAATTTAGACTTGTGCATTTCTCAGCTGAATTAGTATATAGTGGAAATACTTTTATTTGTGCTTCATTTGTTGATTTTCATTTATGAGAAGCCCTTTTCAGACAGTGGTGTTTGCTGTAGTGCTACGTTTCTCAATATGCGCAAAAACGCGTTTTTTATATTGAACAAGAATAAAGACTTTGTTTCACATTCAAGACATTTGTTTCACATAAGACTTTGTCTTATTTTCTGATCTACTGAGAGGTGACAATTTTAAACATTTAAAAAGCACAGCATATGAGGCAGTTGAGTCCTTAAATCTCACAAATGATTGTGAGAATCAAGATGTGAATATATTTTGCCTTCCTCTATTTTGTGTTTTATGATGAAAGGAATATTACATTCAAGTCATGAGACTTTTTAGTGATATTAAAATGAAGACTTCCAGACATCAATTTGATCTTGATAGCAAATAACTCTCTTTTATTGTGCAATGAAGTAAACAAACAGTGAGAATCAAACGGATCAGCAAAAAGCTTTTCAACACAACACAACACAACACAAATTTATATATAAACTTCAAGCAATTTTTTCTTTTCAACCCACTCTGTCACCTTATCAATAACTTGCTTAACTTTGTTAAGCAGAATTTGTCTTTAAAAAGTCTAAGTAACTGATATTTCTGTCCCTGATTATTGTTTCTAAAAAGAGTTCCCACGGTAGAATCACGAGTCACAAAGTTAAACGCACGGGCCACTACGTTCTTACAACGAGTTTAAAATGTTTCAAATTTTAACCACAAGAGTACATTTTACTCGTGGAAAAGTACAAACATGTTTGAACTTTTGCAAGAGTTAACAAGTTCCACGTGTACCTCCCGTTAGCACCAAGAGTTGCCAAGTTGCGTCCACGAGTTCCGACGTTTCCGCTACGTTAATTGTACGTGATTACCACGAGTTAAATTTGTTTTAAACTCGGGGTCACTCGTGGGTCAACTCGCACAGTGAGACAGCCCTTTCACTGAAAAGCTGCAATGCTTAATTATCAAGTTAAATAAAGTGGGGTTTAGGGATGCTTGCTTTTCATCCGATGGGACGTTTCAAAAGAATAAGAAATTGGAATGCCTGTTCCCACCTGATAATTAAACAGAAAATGGAAATATTCAACTCTTACACATAAGTACTTTCTCATACTAGCCCACTGCAGTTTGCCTGAGTGGTGTTACTAATAAAGAGCTGCGTATCAGTCCTGGCAATCAGCAGTAAACTATTATACTTAATTCTTCCAGGATGTTAGAGCTGAATTAGAACTGTGTTTCTGAATATAATTGCCTCTTTAAAAGTTCAATGTTGTAGCCACATAATGGGAAAATAATAATGAGACTGGATTCTTCTCTCCTTGCCTATGCATCAGCATTCATAAATGTCTAAACTGTAACACAAGCTGGGGTAATCTTTTAAGCAATTGTGCTCATAGATTTAATTAACACTATTCTTCAGTTGATCACCAGGCCGCAGGCTTGGGCAATGTGAACAAAAAGATGTGTTCAGAATTTCCTTACTATTTTTTCCAGAAATCGAGCAATTTGTCCAAATTGCCTCAAGTGAATGCCAGAAACTAAAAATCAGTCAAGGCCAAGTTCAAACCTGGAGGTTGGGCTAAGTGTTCTGCTGGCAACCGGAAGGTAGCCGGTTCGAATCCCGCTTGGAGTGCATACTGTCGTTGTGTCCTTGGGCAAGACACTTCACCCACCTTTGCCTGCGTGTGAATGTGTGTGAATGTGTGTGAGTGATTGGTGGTGGTCGGAGGGGCCGTAGGTGCAAATTAGCAGCCACGCTTCCGTCAGTCTGCCCCAGGGCAGCTGTGGCTACAGAAGTAGCTCACCACCACCGAGTATGACTGAGGAGTGAATGAATAATGCGATGTAAAGCGCCTTGAGTATTAGAAAGGCGCTATATAAATCCCATCCATTATTATCATTATTATTAGTATTATTTCAAATGAAATACATTTAACAGTTTTTTTTATATGTGTACTTCCCAGTGGTTCAGATGTCAATAGTCCCAAAGAGGACAAGCAGAATGATGGCACTAATGGTAAATATATAGTTCAGCTGAGAAGTTTGCAAACAATGCACAATTGGAATAACAAGGATAACTTGTATTAGTGTATAATGGTGTGGTTTTTTATTCTGTGAAATCAAATTTAATAACCAGAGGTGCTTGTATGTAAACTACTACTTGGTAATATGAACATACTAGCAGACCATACTCCAATGACACTTACACAAGTGACATGGGTCACTTTACTTGGGGTCTATAATTTGTATTTGTAATCTTCATTTGTATTGTGATAGAAAGACACCCGGCCTTTTAACAGAAGCACGATCAAACAAAATTTAACGCCAGTCCACATGCAGAAATGTTAGTCACTTCTTGATAAAACTTTTAAAAACATCAGTGTTAAGGAACCACTACGAGAAAATGCATAAAATAATGAGAGGTATAATTTAGAGAGACACAGCGTGCAAACAGGCCCTTTGGCCCACCGAGTCCTCACTGACCAGCCATTCCCGTGCACTAGCCCGATCCCACAATTTACAATCTTTACCGAAGCCAATGACCCTACAAACCTGTACGTCTTTGGAATGTGGGAGGAAACCGGAGCATCCGGGGAAAACCCACGCGGTCACGGGGAGAAGCAACAAACTCCATACAGACAGCACCCATAGTCAAGATGGAACCCAGGTGTGGCAGCAACTCTACCACTGTGCCACCCCTAATAGTAATAGTATAGATAAGGCCGATAGTCAGATGTTTTTCCCTCCAGGGTGGAAATATATAAACACACACACACTCACACTCACACTCACACTCACACTTCAACATTGAGCAACATTTACCAAGTAAAGCATCAAAGAGCCCTGGTAAAGCTAATGGCAATGGGCATCAAGGAAAACACTTCACTGCTTAGGTCATATTTCACTTAAAGGGAGATAACTATGGTTGTCAGAGACCAATCATCCCAGCCACAGAATATCAGTGCAGGAGTTCCTCAGGGTCATTATCGAAACCCAACCGTCTCCAACCGCTGAATCAATGAAGTTCCTTCCATCAGAAGATCATTAGCGTGAAGTGTGATGAAGAGTTATGGGAGCAGAATTAGGCTGTTCGGCCCATCAAGTCTACTCCGCCATTCAATCTGTTCTATCTTACCCTCCTAACCCCATTCTCCTGCCTTCTCCCCATAACCGCTGACACCCGTACTAATCAAGAATCTATTTATCTCTGCCTTAAAAATATCCATCGGCTTGGCCTCCACAGCCTTCTGTGGCAATGAACTCCACAAATTCACCACCCTCTGACTAAAGAAATTCCTCCTCATTTCCTTCCTAAAGGAACGTCCTTTAATTCTGAGGCTATGACCTCTAGTCCTAGACTCTCCCACTAGTTGAAACATCCTCTCCACATCCACTCTAACCAGGCCACAGATTGCACAGTAACTGAGTTTCTGGTGAGAAGAGAATGATTTATTAGGAACTGTTCAGAAATTCATAAGTGATAGGAGCAGAATTATTTCTTTAGAATTTAAAGAATTCAAATTTAAATTGCTTTAAAAGAATTTTTCCACTAATATGGTAATGAATATATGGACGAGCTGCCATTGGAAGTAGTTGAGGCAGGTACAATAACAACTTTTAAAACACATTTGGACAGGTACATGGAAATGAAAAGATTAAAGGGACTGGGCCAAACACAGGCAAATGGGACTAGTTTCGATGATCAGCATAGAGGAATTGGACTAAAGGGTCTGTTTCTATGCCGTATATGACTCTAAAACTAACTGATACAGTCATTGCGTACATGACTAAGACCTAGATAACTTTCTGATTTGGGCTGACAAATTGCACCATGCAAGTGCGAGATAATAATCATTCCAATGAAGGAATCCAAACACTTGCATTCAAGGGCATTGTCATCATCAGAACCAAACCATCAGTACCCTGAGAGTGACTAGAAAAGCAAATGAGAAACTAGTATCCTGTGATGAGTGACACATCTTCTGAAACCTCAAAACCTTTCTGCTATCCACAAGGCACAAATCACTTGCGTTAGACACAAAATGCTGGAGTAACTCAGCGGGTCGGGCAACATCTCTGGAGAAAAGAAATAGGTGGCGTTTCGAGTCGGATCCCTTCTTCTGAGTCTGAAGAACAGTTCTGACCCGAAACATCTCCTATTCCTTTTCTCGAGAGATGCTGCCTGACTCGCTGAGTTACTTCAGCATTTTGCGTCTATCTTCGGTATAAACCAGCATCTGCAGTTCCTTCCTAAGCACAAATCACTTGCCTGTTTCAGCAGCCAGCTGACCACAATTTAGAACTCAGTCTCATTCATTAATCCCAACTTGAATGTCATTCTCCTTCAGGCATCACCTCCAGTGCAACAACAAATTTACACCAGTCTGTTGATGTAAGCTTCTATGATCAGCCAGCAGCAAATACTGTTAATTAGGACCAAAAACAGAAATGTTAGAAGCCCAATGGGCAAACTTAATCTCTAATGACAGCAGCGAAGTTGGCGTTTTGGGACTGTGCCCCTTCTCAGAACTGCCGGTAAGTTGGATGCAAAATACAGCACAGTGAATGTGAGAGTTACGCTGATCACAAAATTCGGGGTTGTCCACTGAGGCTGTCACATAACTTAAGTTTGAGCAGCAGTTATGTTGCCATATTATTAAGCAAGAAAAGGGGAGGACAATTCAAAAAACACTCTCCCATTCTGGTGTCAGAACAATGAAATCTACCTTGTGGCTAAAATAAAATTGCACATCCTCAAAAAGTACCATTAGGCTCTTTGATTTAACAATCTGCACAGTTTCTTCTGGTTTTTAGTTTCCAGTATTTGTCTAATAACTGTGCATTAGCACCGCCAACTGGTCAGTGCAGGTACTGGTCAGTGCAGGTACTGACTGCCACATGCATGAACTTGCTAATCACTAGACAGAAATTGGTTGATGTGGGTGAACCTAAAAACATTAAAAGTTCTTATTACCAACAAATTTGTTTGATGGAAACAACAAGTCCACTTTGCCATATCCTTCACAGACAAAGGGTTTAATGACTACCTTTAGTGAGTAAAAGAATGTATATGGGACATCTTAAATCAGTTGTGTTATGCAAACACCATGCTAAAGTTGCTCAGTGCAAGTTTTCCAGCCAAGTAACACAAGTGCGACAATGGCACATGGCTCACACCCCCAGAAACACCACTTGCTCCATTTTGAGACTAGATCACTGGGGGTATTTAAAGATGAAGTAAACATGTTTTTGAAAGAGTCAGAGTCATACAGATGGAAACAGGCCTTTCAGTCCAACTTGCCCATGCTGACCAAGATGCCCCATCTACACTAGTTCCACTTGCTTGCAATTGGCCCATATGCTTCCAAACCTTTCCAATCCACGCACCTGTCCAAATGTTAGGGAATTGAGAGATATGGGGAACTGATACAGACTGGAGATGAAGCCTGAGGCAGATCAGCCAGGAACATATTGAATGATGGCGCAGGTTTGAGAAGTCTACTCCTGCTCCCATTTTCTTGTGCTCGTGTAAATCTTTCCAAACATTGCCATGCGATATTAGCTTCAAACCCCCTATCGGGGAATCCCTGTGTGATGCGAACTCTTGTAACTAAAGCACACGTAAATAACTGCTGTTATGTCCAATGTCACAACACATTAGCTGGAGGAACATGAAACAGAAAATTATATGTCTGTAACATTACTGATAAACAAGACAGTGATTCTCCTTGCAAACTATGACTACAGTTGAAGTAACCACCGAGAACATAACTAGTTACAGCACACAAGTCAAGACCGAGATCACTCCATACAGAGTTGATAGCATAGTACAATGGAAGATCAAGCAGTATTAATTCGGAATCCACATACATTTTTAGAGGCTCCATCCCTGAAGATTCCTCATCTAAAATAGTACAACTGAAGTGCAATCTGCCAGTTTATTAATCAAATAGCTGATCACATTTGCCTTTACCTCAGCGTTGTCTAGGCTATGCACCACAGTCTTAATACTCAGTCTCCAACCCGATGTGTTTCTTTAACGTTCCTGCAGAGGAATTTCCTGTGAGGAAGCTGCCTGAATAGATTCTGGAGTCAATCAGAGTTTATTTGTTCCTTTCTGAGGAAGTTTTCAAGTTGCCAAGAGCTTGCAAGTTTTCCTTCTAGGTCAAAAACAATGGTAGTTTCTCTTTGTTAAAATACCTGTGAATGGTACTCCTTAAATCAGAAGTCCGATAAATATTCTCAAAACTTTAAGATATATATATGCAATGGATGGAAAATCATTTATTTACTTATCCGTGGACCTCTGATCTAATAGGCGAGAGATGCATTGCCACCTCTGCTCTACCAAGTTTGGAAATGTGAAAATTGTGTGGAATTTTGTTGTTTTTTTACAACGGGACAAAGATGTTAATCTGGTGGTCAGCAATAGGAGTGGCCGACTGCATGTAAATGAAGAGTTGGTACAGAGGTTAATGGGATCATACTTGAATTAATTCTTTACAAAGAGGCTGGGAAAAAGAAGCTGACTGGTTTGTAGCAATGTCCCCACCCTCCATAGAACAGCCCACTATGTCTAAGCCGAACATAATGCCAAGATCAACTCTTATTTGCCTGTACATAATCCACATCCTCCATTCCCTGCATATCTATGTGCTTATCTAAAAGTCTCTTTAATGCCACTGTTATATTTTTCTCAACCACCACCCCTGGCAGCGCATTCCAAGCACTTTTACCTCTCCCAGAGCAATATATCTATAAACTTGTACATATCAGGTTTCCTATCAGGCATAACAGGATTTCAATACAGTTAGGGACTTGGCTTGAAATCGGGTCCAACCTCAAAGCGGCACGGTGACGCAGCGGTAGAGTTGCTGCCTTACAGCGCTTGCAGCACCGGAGACCCGGGTTCGATCCCAACTACTGGTGCTGTCTGTATGGAGTTTGTATGTTCTCCCTGCGACTGCCTGTGTTTTCTCCTGGAATGTGGGAGGAAACTGGAGCACCCAGAGAAAACCCACACCGTCACAGGGAGAAGGTGCAAACTCCATACAGACAGCTCCTGTAGTCAGGATTGAACCCGAGTCTCTGGCACTGTAAGGCAGCAGCTCTACCACTGCACCACTGTACTGCCCATTTATGTACTGCCTTATAACGACATTAATTTTAAAAGCTAATTCAACAGCGCAAGAGCCATCTCTACATTGTTCTTCTGATCCCTGCCATTATTTTGATGCATGATCAACTCTAGCTGAGAGAAATACTGCACTTTTCCTGTGCTGACCTTCCACAAAGGTCATGGTGGATGATCAAAAGAAACCTCATTTCTGGCCAGTGAAAGATTTCATCTATATCATTGAAAGCTGCAGCAAATGCATTACTGTAACTTGCCTCTATGCTCTTTGTCAAAGTAAAAGGACATTTACCAACCCTCCTGCTCACAACTCATGTCCAGCAACCCCTGCTTCTAAGTGCTTCTTATGTTGGGCAATGTTAGCATGAGGCTTGCTTAAAATGCCAGTCAGTTCTCAATAACCAGTAGCTGTGAAAGAACAAGTCTAAGGTGTTCCTAATATTCACTGCTGGCCCCTCATCTTCGTCAAGTTGTCCAACTTATCTTTGGCATCTCTCACTTGCTGGTATTTGCTACGATAGAGGTGCCCAGAGAGGCAAGAGTAGTATGGCACTCAGAGGATGCTCGTCCAAAATACAAACTTATCCTGCTAAAATGTGAAACCAGTCCTCGACAGGAAGGTTGATTTAATTGTGGTCAGATTTGAATCCGTTCAGTGACCCAGCCATCAAATCAGCATGGAACTCGAGGGATCTGGATGTCTTTACACACCAGTCACTAACAAGCAGCAAGCACAGGGCAGCACATTGGCACAGCAATACAGTCACTGCCTTACAGCGCCAGAGACCCAGGTTCGATCCTGACTACAGGTGCTGCCTGTACGGAGTTTGCACGTTTTCCCTGTGACCACGTGTGTTTTCTCTGGTTGCCTCCGAAATTCCACTGATGTGCGGGTTTGCAGGTTAATTGGCTTCTGTAAATTGTCCCAAATGCATAGGATAGAACGAGTGTATGAGTCATAGATTAATACAGTGTGGAAACAGGCACTTCGGCCCACTCGCCCACACCGGCCAACAATGTCCCAGCTACCTTAGTCCCACTTGCCTGCGGGTGGTCCATAATGGGGTAATTATTGGTCGACGTAGATTATTGGTCAAAGAGAGAGTTAGATAACGCTCTTAAAGATAGCGGAGTCAGGGGATATGGTGAGAAGGCAGGAACGGGGTACTGAATGTGGATGATCAGCCATGGTCACGTTGAATGGCGGTGCTGGCTCGAAGGGCTGAATGGCCTACTCCTGCACCTATTGTCTATTGTCTATTGTCAATGGGCCAAAGGGCCTGATTCCTTGCTAAATCTGTGGCAGCAAATAGTGTACCAGCCTTAACTGCAAGAGAATTCAAGAGAAAGTTAGATGTAGCTCTTAGGGCTAACGGAATCAAGGGATATGGGGAGCAAGCAAGAACGGTGTACTGATTTTGGATGATCAGCTACGATCATATTGAATGGCAGTGCTGGCTCAAAGGGCTGAATAGCCTACTCCTGCACCTATTTTCTGTTTCTATGTTCTATGTTTCTATGTTTCTAGGATTTGAGTACAACTGCAAGGATGCTTCACAATCATTGTACAGTACCTTACTGAGGTTTTGGACTTCTTAAGAAAGGATATATACTGTACCTACGGCAGTGGGAATGCAATGAAGGTTCACTGAGCCACCTGCACTCAATGTAATCTTATCTCTATATTACTAAAAGTCTGATCTTGACAACTTCCTGTGTTCTGTATATTGATTTTAGAAAAAACGCTGCCACTTACAGCTGTGACTTTTGGCCATCTTACTCAGAGTCCTCCTCTGTTGTGCAGGACAAGAGGAGTTTTCCCATTGATGAAAAATAAAAGAGTTATTAGTGTTTAAAAAATGTTGAGATTCTGTCTCCTGAAGGCCACGCCCCTTCCAGAGGGACTATAAAACCCGGAAGTGTGGAGGTGCCTCAGTTCTCTGCAAGATGGGGGAGCGAGAGGTCGCAATTCTCAGTCTGAGCTGTGAATAACACTGAGCACATGTCTACTAAACTGTGAGTGGTTTTACTGACCTGTCAGTGCCCTTAATGTGGTTTGAAAATGTGGTTTGAAAATGCAAAAGTGTGTTTTGGTTTGAAAGTGCTAAAGCTGTGTTGCCTTTGGTTTTGAAAGTGCTAAAGCAAGCTGTGTTTGCTGCCTTTGGTTTTGAAAGTGCTAAAGCAAGCTGTTTTGCCTTTGGTTTTGACAGTGCTAAAGCAAGCTGTGTTGCCTTTGGTTTTGAAAGTGCTAAAGCAAGCTGTGTTGCCTTTGGTTTTGAAAGTGCTAAAGCAAGCTGCCTTACCTTTGGTTTTGAAAGTGCTAAAGCAAGCTGCGTTGCCTTTGGTTTTGAAAGTGCTAAAGCAAGCTGCGTTGCCTAAAGTGCTAAAGCAAGCTGCCTTACCTTTGGTTTTGAAAGTGCTAAAGCAAGCTGCGTTGCCTTTGGTTTTGAAAGTGCTAAAGCAAGTTGCGTTGCCTTTGGTTTTGAAAGTGCTAAAGCAAGCTGCCTTGCCTAATTAGAGCTGCCTTGCCTAATTAGAGCTGCCTTGCCTTCTATATAATTAAAAGTCTAATCTTGACCACTTCCTGTTTGCACTTTATATTGATTATTTTTTAAACGCTCCCACATACGGCTGTGATTTTTGGCCATCTTACTCAGAGTCCCTACCCCCGCTTATCAGGTGGCGAGGATTTTTCCCATCGATGAAAAATAAGAGTTATTAGTGTTTTAAAAATGTTGAGATTCTCTCTCCTGTCAATCACGCCATGAAGGCCACGCCCCTTCTGGTGGGAGGACTATAAAACCCGGAAGTGTGGGCGTGGCTCAGTCTCTGCAAGATGGGGGAGGGAGAGGTCACGACTCGCTGTCTTTGGTGGCCTTGCACCCTGCTTGAAATGGTATGAAACTGCACTTGAATTTGGTGCCCTTGCACCCTGCTTGAAATGGAATTTCAAGGAATAGCCGTGAGTCAACTGCGAGCCCACCAGCCGTGAGTGAGTGAGCTGCCAGCACAACAGGCTTGAGTGACTGAGCCGCCAGCCCAAGAATCCATTCGGCCCACAATGTCCATACTATCCCTCTGGAAACCAGTCCCTTCAGCGTACATCACCCATACTAGCGCTCCAGAAAGCCCCCCCCCTCCACTGGCCACCAATATTGGAATTGGCGGAGAGGTGGAATATTGCGTTGGGGGACCAGCCCTCCCGTGTGATGCTGGGACCCTACAGGTCCCACTTAGTCTAGTATCTAATATATCTCAATGAGCCGCTTCCTTTGAATATCCAGTAAAGATATCACCAGCTGTTAATTCTGCAACATAACGTCAACACTTTGACCATATTTGTAACTTTAAACAGTCCAACTCAAATCCACCACAATGTCTGCAACACTTTGCTGATTCTGGTCATGGTACTTGGAATGGGAAACTCAAAAGTTGTTCAACTAGTTTTACTACGGTAATTCATTTAGATATCAACTCCATATTTGAGCCTGCAATGCATTTAATCAACATACAATTTAACAGGTACTGAGAAACAAAATGGATATTTTCTTCCCTTCTGCATTGAATCTGTTATTGAGGAAGTGGTGACGGGGAACTTAGAAAGGTATAGCATGATAACGCAATATAATTTTTTGAAAGAATCCTATTTAACATTTTTTTTTAAAGGAAAGATAATGAGGAAACCAATTAGAAGGCGACACAGTGGCGCAGCGGTAGAGTTGCTGCCTTACAACGCCAGAGATCCGGGTTCGACCCTGACTATGGGTGCTGTCTGTATTGAGTTCGTACGCTCTCCCCGTGAACTTCGTGCGTTTTCTCTGGGAGCCTCCCACCCTCCAAAGATGTACAGGTTAATTGGTTGGTAAAATGGTCTCTAGTGTGTGGGACAGTGTTAGTGTGCGGGGATCGCTGGTCGGCGCGGAATCGCTGAGCCAAAGGGCCTGTTTCTGCGCTGTATCTGTAAATCTTAAAAAACTAAAGCAGCAGATTTAGATTGATGTCATGTAAAATTATAATCAGAAAGAGGAGTCATGGAGTTCATGGTGAAGCACTAGCACAGATAAAACCTCAGACCTTCAAAAATAACATTGCTGCTTGGAGACACAAGAGACAGCAGGTGCTGGAATCAAGAGCAGCAGTCTGCTGGTGGAACGCAGCTGACTGAGCTGCGTCTGTGGGAATTGGGGGGGGGAAGGGGGGTAGGTGTGATGGAATTATTAACATTTTGGTTCGCAGCTCAGCATCATGACTGAGAATGGTGAGGGGAGAGAGTCAGTAATAAAGGAGAGGGGGAGTGGTGAGACCGAAGCGAGAGGTGAATGACAGGCATATGGGGCAAGTGGGGGGTGGGGGGAGTTGGGTTGTGGCTGGATAGTTTGCAAATTGCTATTCAACTCTTTTACCACAATGGTAATTGAAGTCTTTAAAGTCAGTACTCCTTTCTCCTGCCTTGAATGTCAATTCACTTGCAAAGAGACTCTGAAGGTTTCTTTTCATTGTATTGTATCACACTGAAAACTGTACTATATTTAATGATTCCCCCTTCCTTTCCAGATGACTTAATGTTTAGTCCAACTGAAAATAGCGTCAAATTTAGACCATGAGATCACCTTACTACTAAAGAGGAAACCAGCTTCAGGAAGGTATGTAACTTGCCGGTAAGCAACACGGCCTAGTTTCTTAGCAGACAGCAAAACAGAGGTCTCTTAATCTTTAAAATTAGGATATGCTTTGGGGATCTTAGCTGATATAAATAGAGGCATATAAAAGTTCAGAGAAATTAGTAAACCTGTATAAACCATTAAGGGTATCTGGAGTTGCCCATCCTAGACTGCATGCTATGCTTGAGAGAAATATAAAGGCAATAGATAGAGTATTGAACCCTTGACTCAGACAAGGAAAATTAAAGCTTTATTATTGGAACAAAATAGATTACAAAGTATTCCAACAGCAATGTTTATGAAAACTACTTCCACTGGTACCAGAGTCAATAACAAGAGGAAACACAGACACATAGAAAATAGGAAGAGCTGGCCAAACATTCCCAACTCTGCCATTCAGTAAGGTTGTAGGCGATCTTTGGCCTATCCATATGCCTGTTTGATCCTCATAATCACTGATTCCTCTATAGGCCATAAAACTATTCCAGTCTTCAATATATAATGGAAGGTACACAAAAATGCTGGAGAAACTCAGCGGGTGCAGCAGCATCTATGGAGCGAAGGAAATAGGCAACGTTTCGGGCCAAAACCCTTCAAGTCAATATATAATGACTTGGCTACCACAGCTATCTAGGTAGAGAATGCAGGTCAGTATACTTAACTCATTATTATCCATAATTCATCCAACAACGGTGCTGTCGTTGGCAAATAAAAAAATGGAGTTGGGAGTGTGTCCGGCTACACAGTCACTGGTAATAGAATGAGTAGAGCAAAGCGATGCACGGAGAGTCAGTTCCCTGAGCTTGATAACAAGTTTGGAGGTGGTGATAGTGTTGAACGCCGTGGTACTTGATGACAGCAGCCTGACGTATGTGTTCTAATTGTCCAAGTGGTTCAGTGCAGATTGGAGAGCAACAGAGATTGTTATCATGGCAGCAGGCAAATTGCAGTGGGTCCAAGTACTTGCTACGTTAATAGTAGATATGCGCCATAATCAACCTCTCAAAGCACTTCATCATCACGGACATAAGTGCCACCAGTCGGTAGTCATTGAGGCATGTCACCTCAGTCTTCTTCGGCACTGGTATTATTGGTGCCCTTTTAAAGCAGGTGGGAACCTCAGACCTGGTAATGAGAGGTTGAAGATGTCAGCAAAAACTTCAGCCAGTTGCTGAATGTGACCAGGTGCTTTCCAAAGGTTCACCCTCCTGAAGGATCTGATACCAGCCTCGGTGACTGAGATTGCGATACCATCAGGGGCTATAGGGGCCCGAGAAGATACATTGTCTTCTCCAGCCAGTGAAATGAACTGGGATACACTGCGGGGTTCTTGTATGGAGGTAAAATGCCTTTGCATTAATGACACCCACTTGATACACAACTTGTTAACAACAAAATCAAGTATAAGTTACTGCTCAATTTTCAGCTGCATGAAACTCTGTAGTGAAAAATCCAGATAATACAAAAAAGTAGCAAGAATATTTTAAAATGTATTAAATCTGCTGTAAAACACAAAATACAATTAAAATGACCATAAACTAGTAAAGACAATAACAAAACTAATTTATCCATATACATTTCCCACAAGATTCTGCTGTCTCTACGTGTCTCAATATTTCAGATAACTCCCAGAGAAAGAGCCTAAACAAAAAATATGTTCTATGTACACACACATACTCCCATGAGTTTTCCCATGGTGACTCAGAGATTACCAGTGTTTTATTAGGTGTATTCCTACTCTCTGAAAGTTAGGTACTGCTGAGATAAAGGCTGTTTGTTTATCAGCAATAGACCTCTGCACCCTTCACCTCCCAGCCTGTGCTCCGTACCAGCGAGAAGGGCAGAAGTAAAGGGAGCAGGCCACTATCGGCAAGTCCCCACTTGAGTCACACACACCACCCTGACACAGAAACATCATTGTTCCTTCACCCTTACTGCAAAAGCAAAACAGTGAAATACTCCCCATCAGCAATGTGGGAGAGCTTTGAGATGACAAATATTCAAACTCAGCTCACCATCATTGTTTCACAGCTAATTGAGGACAGGCTTTAAATGTCAGCTTTACCAACAACACCAAAATGACTAATTTAAAGAAAAATTAGGCCAGTGGTTCATATTTTGCTCTGTGCTCAAACAGTGTCAAGCTTCCAGTACCTCATCTGGCGAGACATTCATCTCATCAAATTATTTTACAGAAAATCCTCCATACGCATTTACCCTCAACATGTATTTTCAGTATGTATCACTGGATAGGAATCACAGACTAAGTCTGCCTCATATACTATCTCCTCCTTATTTTTGGACATTAAGCTCAATTTTGGCACCTCTATTTTATTTTTTTAATTGTAATGAAGGAAGCTTTATGAAAAGAATCCCTTTAATGATTTAAAATTCAATCATTCATAGAAATGTGTCGCATTCTGTCATTAACAGCCTCTCTGGTGAAAGTGTCAAGTTAGTTTTGGTTAATGAAGATTACTAAGTCACCATGGCATTGGAATATTGTGAGCAATTTTGGGCCCCATATCTGAAGAAGGATGTTCTGGCACTGGAGAGGGTCCAGAGGTGATCGATCTACCATTGAGAATGATCCCAGGAATGATTGGGTTAACATATGATGACGTTTGATGGCACTGGGCCTCTATTCACTGGAGTTCAGAAGGATGAGGGGACACCTCATTAAAATTTACCAAATATCTAAAGGCCTGGATAGAGTGGATGCGGAGAAGATGTTTCAACTAGTGGGAGAGTCCAGGACCAGAGGTCATAGCCTCAGAATAAAAGGACATTCCTTTAGGAAGGAGATGAGGAGGAATTCCTTTAGTCAGATGTTGTCGAATCTGTAGAATTCATTGCCTCAGAAGGCTGTGGAGGCCAGGTCAATTGATATTTTTAAGGCAGAGATAGATAGATTCTTGATTAGTGGGGTGAAGAGGGAAAGATGGGGTGAAGAGGGAAAGATAGAACAGCCATAATTGAATGGTGGAGTGTATTTGATGGGCTGAATGGCCTAATTCTGCTCCGATCACCTCTGAATTTATGAATCACTGATCATCTCTAAAAAATTGAACAAGACTAAAGAAAGTCCTCTAAGTACTTGAAATGCATATGGTGCTTTTGAGGATTACATTAGGATTGTTTCAAGATTTTGGTATCGATCAATGAAAATTGAGCTTAATGCAATCAGTCTGTAATGGATTAAGGCAAACTTCCTGGAATACAGTTTCGCTTTAAATAGAAAAACATAAACATGAAATATAATAATTATTATTAGAACAGAATAAATTTCCAAGGAAAGTGGCTTTCTGATTGACCCTAATTATTATATCTTTGTTCTTGCAGGAACATTCTTTGGTGCTGCAGAATCAACCGCATCATAAAGTTGTCAATGTTTCTGTGAAGAAATTATTTATCCCTTTTTTTAAGAATGTTGGTTATCAGTGCTGCATCTCTACGCATTGCAAAATCCAAAAGCATAACTTTAAACTAGATTGGGATACCTTAAGGTACTCTAAATTTATCAATAGGTTCTAGAAAATGCATGGCATGGCATTGTTTGATTTAATATTTAATCTGCTTGATTCCACGTCACACTAAGCATACAATTGATATAATTAAATACTATTGAGCAATTAGTTCAACCTTTTTTTTCAAAAGCAAGAACATGCGTTGTCCATTCCACTTGGGAGGCATTTGTTTTTTTGTACAGAAAACACTACGGAACAGCCAGCCAATTATAAAAGTTAATTAGCCTAGCACTAGTGGTAAAGATAATATTGGAAAAATACATGAGGGATAGGATTAATCTGCACTGAAAGACAGGGATCAATCAGGGATAGCCAGTATATATTTAATGGTGGGAGATCCTGTCTGACTAATATAATTGTATTATTTTTGAGGAGATGACTAAATATATTGGTGAGGACTGTGCGTGTGATGTGGTTTACATGGACGTCAGTAAGCCCTTTGACAAGCACCCGCATGGAAGGCCAGCAAAAAGGTTTATTGCCCATTGGTTGGAGTCCACAATGGACTAAGAAATACTGAGAGAACAAAGTGAACAAAGTGGTGTCAAAGTCCAAAGATTCCTGGCATCAGGAAGCACCCAGTGAAATGTGGCAGGACAGCTGGATAGGATGGAGAAGTCATACGGGACACTTGCCTTCATTAGCTGGAGCATACACTATTAAAACAGGGAGTTCCAGATACAACTTTAAAAACTTTGTTTATACTACCATTGAAATACTGCATGCAGTTCTGATTGGGCTAGAGAGGATGCAGATGAGATTTATCATGATGTTGTCTCAGATGGAATATTTTAGTTATGAGCTGAGAATGGTTCGGCTGGGTTTGTTTTTCTAAAGAGGAGGGGGCTAAGGGGCGAAACCTGATAGAAGTATACTAAATTATAAGAATCGTATATACATTTTCCCACGGCAGATGTTTCAAGGCTAAACAGGTTAGGTTTAAGGTGAAGAATATTAGAGGAGACATAAGGAAGATTATTTTCACCCCAGAGGGTTATAATCTGGAACATACTACCTGAGAAGATGGGAGGGACAGGTATTCTCAGAACATTTAAGAAGCATCTGGACAGGCATTTAAATTGCCAAAGCATAGTAAACTATTTACAATGCGCAGGCTGTAATGTTTCAGCCGAACTTTTCAATTATTACAATACAATACAATACAACACGGTTTTATTCGTCACATTGCACATAAAGTGCAAGTGAAATGAATTTGCCAGCAGCGATACAATGATAAAGAACACACAATACACAATAAAAATTTAACACAAACATCCACCACAGCATTCATCACTGTGGTGAAAGGCAAAAAATTTGGCCAGTCCTCCACCATTTTCCCCCGTGGTCGGGACCTCAACCCTCCGCAGCCGTCGCTGCGGGCATCCAGATGAGTGAAAGTTTAGGTAAGTCCTGAAAAACGGTGCCTCCCCCACCGGAAACCACGGCTTCAGGTTGGTGTAGGCCGCAGGCCGGCGGTCAAAGATTTAAAGTCCCCGGGCCGCGCCGCAGCCAGAAGCACCGCAGACTGCAGGGCCGGCGGTCAAAGCTCCCTTCCAGGGGTGTTGGTCAGTCCACGCCAGGCCCGCGGTAGAAGTAGGCCGCGGGCCGGCAATGGTGTCTTCTTCTTCTCCCGGATCCCCCACGCGGGATCCCGGGCTGCGGATGCCCGCCAGCTGGAGCTCTGCAGACCGCGGCTTCAGGCTGCCGTGGGCCAGCGAACGTTGTGCTTTTTAATATTTTTATTGTGGCCTACATTGATGCCCAATTGATCATTAAAATGTCTATTCGAAGATATGTTCAACCCAGACAATCAACACCAATTTGCTTGCTGTCGCTTGAATAAGTGGATATTGCAAACCAATTGTCAATTGAATTGGAAAAAAAACCCTACCCATTCCACATTTAAATGATCTATGTCTGTAGTGGATACAAAATTAATTTGGCAAAAGTATTCCATTTTAGTTATGTTCTGTCCAAAATGTATCTAAAGTGCTTATAATAAAATATTCCATGTAAAGTTTTACAGCCCATCGATCAGAGCCCATTAATGTACAATGAACAGTATGATCCCAGGGAGAATTGTGGGAAACAAAGGAACAATGAAGTAAAAGTCCAAAAATCCTTGATATCAGAAGCACCAGACCATTTCGAGCAAGCATAAACCTGATTTGACCTTATTCACCTTTTAAACTACTACCGCATTTCCAGTCATCTCTCCCATAAATATGTTTGCATCATGCAAATCATGCCACCATTACAGAAGTTCAAAGAAAGTATAATATTGCTGATTCTGAAAACCTGCAGTCAAAACAAAATACTGGTCCAGCAGCAACGATGGATAGAGAAACAAAGTTAAGATTTTATATGTACTAGGAAAAGTTAATCATCAAACTTGAAGCTGTTTTGAACCTAGATGTATTTGTCCTTATGGTCTTGAAAGATATTTGTTGTGACCATTGACTCCTAACCCACCTCTTCCTCTCTTCAGCCTTTGATAGCGTTTTCCACATCATCATCATCCTCACAAACTTCTTTTCTGCCTCACTGCTCATAAGAAATTATTGTGGTTGAAAACAGTTGATGAAGGAAATGCAGCTGATATAATATAAAGGAACTTCCAAACATAATTTGATCGTGTAGACACAAGGAACTGCAGATGCTGGAATCTTGCACAGAACTCAAAGTGCAGAGGTACAGTAACTCAGCGAGTCAGTCAACATCTCTGGAGGCCATGGATGAGTGATGTTTCGGATTGGAACCCTTCTTCTGATGGTAATGTGTCACATATTAGGCATGTCATCAAGAATGAAGAGAGTTTGGAATAATGAGTAGCCGCACCAATTAAAAAAAAATGGCAAAGTAACAGGAAAAAGACAAAATTAATGAAATATTGTTTTTCAGACAGGAGAGAAGAGAGTGAATTAGGAGGATAGTAATAAGACGTCACAAGAAAAAAGGCTGTTGATCGCATGATGAAATAGACAGACACATGACAGAAGAAAATTAACACAGAAAAATGGTATACAGGAACTCCCCAACTTACGTAATAGGCGACTTACATAAACTCGCATTTACGCAAACATTTTTTAGCCCACTGTTTTATTTCTGAGTTGTACATGAGTAGTCTCAGTAGCTGTATGCAGCCATTCCCGCAAGTCAGTCAACTGTTCTCATGGATGCTCCCACATGATTTCTGCATTGGAGCTCCCACGTGGTCCGCACACATAGCTTTTGTGTAAAACATGGTTTAAAAAGGTCCATAAACTGTCTCTAAATTTATGATTTAAACAGGAATAAATTTATTTTTCTCAAATAAAATAACATGCCCACTAATTTTCTCAGCTTGTTTCTACTTTCTTGTTGCAAACTTTTAGTTTTCAGGCATTTCCATAACTTCAGATTAGGTTATTTTTCATTCTTTATACGGTTTTTGCAGTACAGTATAATATATACACAGTAGGAATAGTAAATTTGCATGTGGTACTTCCGTTCACGACTTGCATCTGACTTACACAAGAGTCTGCCGGAAGTAGCCCTTACTTGGGGAGCATCTGTACTTCGGAAAGAGAGGCAACTCGAAGGCACAAGTCTCTAAAGCCCCACAGGAAGATAGAGATCTGGCATATACAGTACGTATAAAACCATTGGAAGCAGAAGGGCAGATTGAGAGTGTTTAAAATAACACTCTGTCCCTTAGAGTAAAAGGCAAACCAGTTATGATATACCTATGTAAATTATTGGTTTTCCACAATTGAGGAATAATAATTTCTGAGCACTACATTTTGGGAAAGGTATGAAGGTGTTAGCAAGGTTGTAGAAAATACTTACTAGAGAGGGTTGAAGGACTTCTGTTGTGTTTTATAGATTGGAGAATGTGAGGTTGTTCTTGAAACAGAGAACACAGAATGATGGTAATTTCGCCCAAAAAATGACTTTAGAGCACTTCTTTAAAAAGACAGCAAGTGGTTAGAGTCAAGAATGCCCAGGAGATAATGCTCATAAAAATATTTGTTTCTCTCTTTTTCCTCTTTCTCTTTCTCTTTCTTTTCTAGGGTCTATTTCTTAACTCTTTTTCTTTTGTTTTTAATTTTGCTCTTATAGGGTCTTCGTCCTTTTTTGTTGTCACATTTTCTACACTCTCACTTTTTCCTTCACTTTCTTCTTTCTTTCAATCTTTTCCTTTTCTAGTGTAAAAAATAAATGGAGTACATTAATTGTAAGAAGACATAAGTGACGAGTACTAATGTATGTGGTTGTAATGTAATGTACTTCTAATAAATTTAAAAAAAAAAAAAAAAAAAAAAAAATGCCCAGGAGATAATGATGACAGATTCAATCATGGTATTCAAAATTATTAGTACATGAAAGGAAATAAAGATTAAGAAAATGGTGAGCGTGTACAGAAATAGGGCTGAAGGGTCCCAGCCTGAAATTTTGCTTAGGTGTTCACTTATTGAATTCCTCCAGCATTTTGTGTTTTGCTCAAGATTCCAACATCTGCAGTTCCTTGTGTCCCCAGGGATAGGGATAGTTTATCTGCTCTATAAACTTAGGGCTAGTTGAAAGCATGAATAATAGGCTTCCCAAACAAAATGAGTTGGCTGAACAACAAAACATGAAGTTAATATTGTACATAGAAAATAAAAATACGAGGCATACATTCTCCACGGTTGATGGATGAACAACAACAAAAAAAATATTATCATGACCCGGCATCTAAATGTTCAACATGTGCAGTGTTGTGCAGTTCACAATAGACAAAGCCAAAGGAACGTTTAACTGTATGTTAACATGACTTATGACTTCTTGTTTTGGCTGTTCAGTTTAACGTTCTGTTTGTTTTAACAATTGCCAAGTCAAAGGAAGTTAAATTCAAATTGTATAGTGTGCAGGTCTGACCTTGAAACACCTTGAAAAACATGTCCTGTTCTGATTGCTGAGAAAAAAGAAGCCTTTAAACACAAAAAATGCAAAACGAGCCATTAGACTGATCCCTGTGTCAATGTTCTGTGTGATTTTTCAGCTGAATTTTTCAGTTTTAATGTATAAAAATTGGAAAATGTGCATCTCCAAAGGCCTTGATGGAATACTTTGGAAAAATGTCAACAATGCATCTCCATTAGTTTTGTTAAGAATGCTCATCAAACCTTTAGGATTACTTACACACTGATGATCATATTACACACACTGACTGATCATATTTGTGGGACGTGCTGATCAGTGGTGTGGGGGTGAGATGGGAGAACAACAGATTAAATGAATAGGAGGAGGAGGACAAAAGAGAAGGGGGAGGGCAAGCGAAGGGGGTGGGTGAAAGGCAAGAGCGAAGGCAAAAATGAAGAGATTAAAAAATGAGTTTAATATTAATAATTAAGTATTAATAATTTCCACCCATCTGGTCATTAATGAACTTTTGTTTTCACTTCCTTCCTATTGTATTATTTTTCACCCAAGAAAGCTACTCACCTATCATATTAATATTCTGTTGGTGGATACAGATTGTATGCAGTACTGAGAATAATTGCTACATTTTAATTTTTTCTCCGCTAAGGTGAAGTGCTCCTAATTTAAATACACCTCCTGGGAAGGAAACCACTTAGGCAGCCTAATTGACACTTTTCAGGTGAAATTTCAAATAAGTGTAATTAGAAGCAGTCTAGATGAAAGGCATGTCTTTGTGAGGAAGCTTATTCATTTCATCCCATATTTTTGTTGTGGATCTATTATCAGTCACAATGTATTGTACTCCACCGAGTTCAACAAAGGAAATCATAAATATGACGATTCCAGTCACCACCATGCAACTTCAATCTAACAACGCAAGGTGGTCTGCAAAAGGATTATCAAACAAAAATTGAAACTGAATCGCAAGAAGATTTATAAGGGCAGAAAACCGAATACATGCTCAACAAAGCAGATTTTGAGGAGTATATTCGTGGAGGCTAGCTATGTAGAGAGACAAGAGCTTCCGTTGAATTGCTGTTTAGGGCCTTGACATGTGAAATGACTCAATTCAGGATGACCATTGAGGGAGTGCAGCGTAGGTTCGCCAGGTTAATTCCCGGGATGGCGGGATTGACATATGATGAAAGAATGGATCGACTGGGCTTGTATTCACTGGAATTTAGAAGGATTAGAGGGGATCTTATAGAAACATATAAAATACTTAAGGGATTGGAAGGCTAGATGCAGGAAACATGCTCCTGATGTTGGGGGAGTCCAGAACCAGGGGTCACAGTTTAAGAATAAGTGGTAGGTCATTTCGGACCGAGATAAGGAAACACTTTTTCACCCAGAGAGTTGTGAATCTGTGAAATTCTCTGCCACAGAAGGCAGTGGAGGCCAATTCAATGATGTATTCAAGAGAGAGTTAGATATAGCTCTTAGGGCTAACAGAATCAAGGGATATGGGGGGATAGCAGGAATGGGGTACTGATTTTGGATGATCAGCCATGATCATATTGAATGGCGGTGCTGTCTCGTAGGGCCAAATGGCCTACTCCTGAACCTATTGTCTATGTTTCTGTTTCCATGACCATGAGGCCAGAATTTAAGGAAAGATTATCAATCTGGAAGGGTTATGGAGACTCCACACAATGGAAGGATTTGAAAGCATGGAAATAAATTGGAAAAAAATGATAACCAGTAGCCAATGTAAATCAACAAGCACAGATATGAAGGAGACAGGTAGAGTTTTGGAATAACCTCAATACATTGAGTCAGCCAGCACCGTGTTGAAGTCTCAGATCTGCAAGGCAGGGATAATATTTCAGTAACAAATGAGCTGAGTTGGGCAATATTTAGTGATTTTATGGAAAACAGAAGCCTCAGAGATGGCATAGATATGAGTCTAAACTCATCTTTGAATAAAACAGGACACCAAAATTGTAAATAATTTGATCCAGTTTCCAAGAGTTGCCTGATGTAGGCAAAATAATTTATAGTGGGGATAGAATGACTTCAGTCTTCCCAATATATCCCACAATAGTTGTTATTAAAACCTCCATGATAACCTGATTTCAGCTAGATACAACAAATCAAGTACTTTTGTTTTTCACCCATATCATTTCTACTGAATTTTGGTTTACTCACCCATCTACTGTGGCAGAGATTGTCTTTCCCAGAATGCCACCAGCCAACTTTTTCCCTTCACTCATAGGGTCATAGACTCAGTCATACAACATGGAATTAGACCCTTTGGCCCAACACACCCCTTCAAACCAAGATGTCCTGTGTAAACTAGTTCCATTTGCCCACATTTGACCCATCTATCTATACTAATACTAAAACTCTCATCTTGACTACTTCCTGTCTGCGTTATATTTAAATTTGCGCAAAGCGATCCCCCATAGCGCTACGTTTTTTCGCCACCTTACTCACCATTCTCCTCCGCTGCATGTCAAATAAGTTTTGTTCCGATCAGTGAAATAGTACAAACGTTATGAAGGTTTAAAAATCGTAAAAAACGACCCTTCCGGAACCCGCTGTCAATAACGCGGCAAGGAGAATAAAAAGCTGAAGGAGCGGAGTGTGTTGAGCGGCCCGCGGGGAGTGCGCAGCCAGCGGGGAATGAGCAGCCTGCGGACTGCTTCTGCGGTGACAAGTGCTGAGTTGATCCGGAAGCCTCTGAGTGAAGCCGGGATCTGCTGCGTGAGGCCGAAAGCTGAAGGTGCGGGGTGGGCAGAGTGCGAGCCCCCCCTTCCCCCTCCCCCCTGCCCCCTCCACACTTCCCCCTCCCCACTTCCCCCTCCCACCCCACCTTCCCCATTTCCACACCCCCCTTTCCCCACACCCCCCTTTCCCCACACCCCCCTTTCCCCACACACCCCCTTAAACCAAAGATAGACACAAAAAGTTGGAGTAACTCAGCAGGTCAGACAGCATCTCTGGAACTGTGAGTCTACAAGTCTTCAGTGACTGTACTGTGAGTCTACAAGCAGTGGCTGAGTCCGGAGGTCGCGCTCATTCCGGAAGTCGCTCTCATTGCGGAAGTCGCGCGCATTCCGGAAGTCTCGCTCAGTCCAGAGTCTCGCTCAGTCCAGAGGTCGCGCTCATTCCGGAAGTTGCGCTCATTCCGGAAGTCGCGCTCAGTCCAGAGGTCGCGCTCAGTCCAGAAATCAGGAGTGAGTACAATCAAGAGAGTTTTACTGTCGGATGTCCCGGATGTGTGTGTGTGATGGGGGGTGTGTGTGTGAGATGGTGGGTGTGTGTGTGAGAGAGATGGAGGTTGTGTGTGTGTGAGATGGAGGGTGTTTGTGTGTGAAATGGAGGGTGTGTGTGTGTGTGTGTAAGTGTGTGTGGGAGTGAGATGGAGGGTGTGAGTGTGTGAGGGAGGGTGTGTGTGTGAGATGGAGGGTGTGTGTGAAAGATGGAGGGTGTGTGTGTGTATGAGTGAGAAAGAGGGTGTGAGTGTGAGTCTGTGTGTGTGATGGAGAGTGTGTGTGTGTGATGGAGGGTGTGTGTGTGTGTGTGTGTGTGTGTGTGTGATGGTGAGTGTGTGTGATGGAGAGTGTGTGTGTGTGTGTGTGTGTATGATAGATGAGTCCACCAGCCATGAGTGAGTGAACTGTGAGTCCACCAGCCGTGAGTGAGTGAACTGTGAGTCCACCAGCCATGAGTGAGTGAACTGTGAGTCCACCAGCCGTGAGTGAGTGAATTGTGCATCCACCAGCCATGAGTGAGTGAACTGTGAGTCCACCAGCCATGAGTGAGTGAACTGTGAGTCCACCAGCCATGAGTGACTGAACTGCGAGTCCAAGAATCCATTCGACCCACAATGTCCATACTATCCCTCTAGAAACCAGTCCCTTCAGCCCACAACACCCATACTAGTGCTCCAGAAAGCGCCCCCCCCCACTGGCTACCAATATTGGAATTGGTGGAGAGGTGGAATATTGCATTGGGGGGCCATCCCTCCCGTGTGAGAATGGGACCCAATGGGTCCCACTTAGTCTAGTATCCCTTTAAACCTTTCCTACCAATGTCACTGTCCAAATCTCTTTCAAACAGGTACATAGATGGGTGGTGGGTACATGCAATGAGTGGCTGGAGGAGATAGTTGAGGCAGAAACTATAACAACATTTAAAATGCATTTGGGCAGATACATGGATAGGAAAGGTGGGACTAGTGTAAATGGGGCACCTTGGTCAACATGAGCAAGTTGAGCTAGATGGCCTGTTTTTTATGTTATATGGCTCTGTGACTAAATGTTGTTATTGTACCTACCTCAACTACTTCCTCTGCTATTGTACCTACCTCAACTACTATTTCCCATATATCCACCACCTTCACTGTGGGAAAAGATGCCCCACAAGTTATTATTAAATCTTTCCCCTCCTATTTTAAACTTATTTCCTCTAGATCTTGATTCCCCTCATAATTTTACACACCTCTATAAGATCATGTCTTAACCTTCTGCACTTCAAGGAATCGTCCTAGCATGCCCAATCATTCCCTAGAGCTCAGACCCTCAAGTCCTGACAACATCCTCTTAAATCTTCTCTTTACTCTTTCCAGAATAATAGTACTTTACATCTAGCAGGGTGACCAAATCTGAACGCAATACCCAAAATGAGACATCACCAGCATTTTGTACAATTGTAACAATGTCCCAATTTCTATGTTCAATTCCCTGATTGATGAAGGCCAACGTGCCAAAAGTCTTCTTCATCATGTTATCCACCTGCGATTATGCTTTCAGGGAACTATGCTCTGTACTCCTAGACACCTCTGCTCTTCAACACTCCCCAGGGGCCTCTCCATTCACTGTGTAGGTCCTGCGCTAGTTTGATTTCCCAAAATGCAACACCTCACACTGATCTGAACCAACCTCCATTAGCCATTCCTCAGCCCACTTCCCAGCTGATCAAGATTCTGCTGCAATTTTTGATAACCATCTTCACTGTCTACGATACAACATACTTTAGTGAGATCTGCAAACTTATACCCATGCCTTGTACATTCTTATCCAAAAATGTATAAAACAAAATCATTGTAAGTGCCATTGCAGACAGAAGCTTCAGCATCATGCATTCCAATGGACAATGTAAGCAATCCATCCTTTCCCCTCTCCACGCCACATACCACGCTCTCAATGCCATGAATTACTGTCCAACCATTTAAATTTCTCATCCCGCATATATTGTTACCTACAATGCCTGGTCTTTTTTGCTACCAAATCCTATTTCCAAGTTCTATCCTTTCTTCATCCAAAGACCACATCATCGAACATGAATCACGTGAACGCATTTATCCCTGTTTTTAGTTCTGAAATATTGTACTAATGTTGATTTTAAACTCAATTCCCCTATTTAATAATATAATGGAAGTCTGCCAGTAACTCAAATAAATATAAATATATTAAAACCTATCATCACAGACCATCAGCCACTTATACAGATTTAATAGCTCGAGCTAGGTGCTGCATAAAAGCAGTTAATCAGATAATAATGAATCCAACTCTGAATTACCCTGTCCCGACTTCTCTATATATACATTACCATCTCTCAAATGCCAACCAAATTGCATTTAAAACTCCATCCAACACTCTCATTCATCCATTGAAAGCTTTCTTATCTGACATCCAATTAAATCAGTCTTATTCTTTCCTCAACTTCTACCAAAACCCTAACTTTGAAAAAATGCTAATAGTCCAATAAGTAAATAAATTTGTAGCTCTGAAAATTACTCATCCTATAAAGTTGTAAACCTAGTAGAGAATAATTGCAACTGTAGCTGCATGCAATATTAGATATGGCACCCAGATACAAAAGCTGGAATAAAATAGATTTTTGTTAAATTAGGTAAATATTATTGATCCACCTTTCCTAACCACTTAAGGTTTTAAGTATGACCATTTCCCTTTTGCATCACCGCTTCATCACCTCTTCCATGTACTGCTCACACTTTGGATGGTCATCTTTGTTATCTTCATGACTTTTAGAGTTATAGAGTTATACAGTGTGGAAACAGACCCTTCAGCCCTACTTGCCCACACTGACCAACATGTCCCATTGGCCCATATCCCTCTAAATCTGTCCTATCTATGTTTTCTGTACTCAAAGCTCCTAAAGTTTCTTGAACTGGGTGTCAAAGAGATGGAACACAGCAGCCATGGAGACCAAGTGGGAGGAAGCACGATTGGGTCATCACCCCAGTTTATACAGAAATAACTTACAGGAACAAATCCTAATAACTAGACTTAATTCTTAATAACTAGATTAATTCTTAACATCAAGATTGAGATCTGATATCACTTGTGGCCTCAGATACAGTCTTTCACTCACTTCTAGAAGGCTTTTCCCAAGTCAATCGCCTCCTCTTCCCTTGCCATTATGTATTTTATCTTCCAAAATAGCTCTGTGTAAACTTCAATACTGGTAACTAATCATATTTTGGGGCATCCAAAATAATAAAAACAGAAACAGATCATGCAGGAAATACTCAGCAGGTCAGGCCATTCTGGTGGGAACATAGACAGAATCAATGTTTCAGGGTAGAAACCGTTTGTCAGAACCATCTCCCATAGCTATCTTGACTATCCTTTGTCCCACTCTATCTCCTGTGAGGACTATTCCATATTCCCTGTTCCTCCATCTCGTTTGTATTTGCTCCAATGATGACATTTTATGTTCACAAGTTCACAGGTTATAGGAGTAGAATAAGGCCATTCAGCCCATCGAGTCTACTCCGCCATTCAATCATGGCTGATCTCTGCCTCCTAATCCCATTTTCCTGCCTTCTCCCCATAACCCTTGACACCCATTGTATTCAAGAAGTTTTCTATCTCTGCCTTAGATGCCTGTGAAATGTTTCATTTCTCTACCATCGTTAACAAAGCCCTTGATTGCATCTAGTTTATGTTCTGTCCCTCTGCTCTTACCCCCTTTCTTCTGGGATGTAACTAGGATATAATTCCCCTGATCCTCACCTCCTACCCCACCAACCTCCACATTCAACAGATCAATAAGTTCTGATGAAAGGTTTCCAACCTGAAACATTGACTATGTTTCTCTACCCACAAGTGTGGCCTGGTCCACAGAGTATTTCCAACATTTTCTGTTTTTGTTTTAGATTTCAGCATCTGAAGTGGTTTTGATTTTCATATTCTGGGGCACACTGAAGCCATCGATTTTAGCACAATGATTTTAGTAACTTCAGTTATTTGAGCTGTTCATTGCAGAGAATGTCTGTTATGTGGGAAAAGTTTGCCACAAAGGAAGGATGTGGGTAATTATTTGAATAAGAGAGCTTTTGTCAGAGCAAAGCACCAATTGTATCCAAGGCATCAGTATGGAGCTTAAAGACTGCATGCTTTCCATTTGCAAACTCAAATTTAAAAGAAGATAAAATAAATAATCCTGAAAATCTTAAATAAAGGAAGGAAACTGGTGAAAAAATGAGAATTACTCACGTTCTGATATATATCTGCTCAATTATTCAGTTTCATATTTTAAGCTCTTATTTCATACATTTTATATACAACATCTTAACATTTTATTGTTCATATGTGCTTAAACATTTCTACATCCTATTATGTACTGGAGGTCATTTAACTTGTTTTACTCCAATTTGTTTTTTAAATTTTCTCTCCCTTCAAACCGTACCAAAATACTTTTAGCCAGGAGTCTGAATAGGGTTATGCGGACAAAGTTCAATCTGTCTTTTTTTCCGACTCTCTAATTTCAGCAAGCTCACTTTTTCTTGCAAATTTCCAATTCATGCAGATTATCATGAATATTATTTTTTAAACCAGACAGTTCTTTTGAATTCATTTTAAATCTTATTTTTTGCGAATTATGGAAAGAGATACTGGTATTTTGGTAGTTTAATAGCAATCCAATTCCAAACCAATTGACGTCCAATTTCAAATTGCATAGATCTTAAATAAAAATATATATTGCATTCTGGAAATACACATAAATACTTAGCCAGAATTTGTGGATAAGTGTGCTTGAGGTGCCTTAACGTCTGTGCTTAACGTCACCTATTCCTTCGCTCCATAGATGCTGCCTCACCCGCTGAGTTTCTCCAACATTTTTGTCTACCTTTGAGGTGAAGGAACTCACTCTCTCCTAGTCTCTAGCTTGCAGAATTTCGCCTCGTTCTCTCGCTACTCCCCATGCGCAGTAATTTAAAATGCCTAATTCATAACTTTTCCTACTTCTGTTGACCTCAACAACAGCTTTGCTTTACAGTCTACAGATCATTTGACTTACTGAAGGTTTTCAACAATGTTTTGGTTCAGACTTTATCTTCTGCTTTTGGATTGCAGTATTTAGAGATTTTTACTTCCTTCCCCACTCATTGCTGCATGGTCAATATCATAACCAGTGAGATTATCAAATTGCAAAACATGGATGAGGCTAAAAGGGTTAGGGTTAGGGTTGTCAATTTTTAGGATGTCAATTTGGCAGCATGGAATGAAGGACACCATTCTGAGGTTGGGCTCCGATAAAAATAATCTGTGATATGCTTAAAGGCACTCTATTTTGAACACAACATCACTGGCACATCATCTTCCTATTATTTAGGAATTTGTGATGCCAACTCTCAGATTAGGTTCCCCATTTTCTCCTCACCTTCTTTTGAGAACTTCAACGTATCTTCCAAGAAGCAGATCATTCCCAGTTGCAGAGCTCCTTATAGATGCTGATATGAGAGAGACTCTTGACAACTACCGGGACCTTGCCCTTTAAACTGCTACAATCTTTAACGTTTACACAATCAGATCTTTCACTCATCAAGCACCATGTCCTGATTAATAGAGGTTTGTTTATACTGAACACATAAATATACATTAGATAAGAATGCTAGATTCCCAGGTGGAAATTCTTCCAATAACCATCTGATATCTGGCTGAGCATAATTTCCAATCAGAAATCTGCACTACTATGTTAAATAACTAACAACATCAAACTATTTCTGCTTTTGTTTTTGTTAAACTAATTTAAACCAGATGCTGCCCCATTTCCAGGCAGATATTCTGATCAGTGGGAAGAGCTCCCATTAGTTTAGGAAGAAAAAAATGCAATACCCTTTGCAGCAGTGCATGCCACCAGCATGATTTTCTGAACCATTACAAAGTCCTCTTACATTTTTTATTTTGTTAGCTTTTGAAGTTTTGAAACCACAACGCTCTTAGGAATAAATGTGTAGGGAATAGGTTAAATAACATTTCAAATTAGATTCTCATTTTCATTCTCCAAGAATACAATAGACTGTCAAAAAGCTGCACACAACTAATACCCAGAAAACTGCTCCCCAGAGAATAATACTCATTAATCCTTAACCATTATTTATTGCCAGTGTAACTTCTTCTTCTGTCGTGTGTCTTTTAGACCTGCAGCTCCGTTGAGGCGAGCCAGGCCAACGTGTCATCGTTCAGGTCAATTAGACCTCGTTCACCATTCGGTGGCCGGTGTTTGGGGCAACTGGTGACTATGTGCTCCACTGTCTGTGTTGGGTCCCCACACTCGCAGGAGGCGCTGTCCACTAGGCCCCATCTCTTCATCGCTACTCCATAGCGTCCGATGCCTGTCCTCAAGCGGTTGAGGGTTGTCCACTGCTTTCGGGGCAGGTCCTGGCCAGGGACGTCCATGGGGTCATCGATGTACTGGTGTAGCCTAGATGGTTCCGCTGACTTCCACTGGTCTCTCCATCTCGTCTTGACCCAGGCAGCCTTAGAAGCATCAGCAGGTGTTGTGCAGAGTAGCTCTTGGGCTTGTGTGGCAAAGGGGTGCCGTGACTTGAGGTGCACTTGTCGTGGTGTCTCTGTGACGATCTGATGGAGGAGGTGGGATTCACTGGTCTGTACATTTCGAGAGAGGGCCAGCGTGGCAGCTTCTCGTCTGATGTTGGCTGGGGCGATGCCAGCGAGGACGGGCAGTTGGTTTACTGGGGTGGCTCGTAGGCATCCGGAGACAGTCCACAGGGTGCTGTTGAGGGCAGCATCCAGCTTCTTGGCGTGAGGGCTACGGCACCAGACCGGGGCGCAGTACTCGGCGGCTGAGAATACCAGGGCCACTGTGGACATGCGCAGTGTCTTCGTCGTGGCTCCCCATGTGGTGCTGGCTAGGTGGCGAATCAGTGTGGCACGGGCGCTTGTCTTTGCCTTGGCAACTTCCAGGTGTTGTTTGAATGACAACGTTCTGTCGAGCTTCACACCGAGGTACGTGTGGACAGGCTGGGACTGTAATCGGGCGTTATCCACCATGAATTGCCAGTGCAACTATTTTGTTTATAATAATTGTATTGTAATTGTAATTAATTTATTAGCCAAGTATGTAAAAACATACAAGGAATTTGATTTGCCATAGTCATACCAAAAAAGCAACAAGACACACAACAACATAAAAATCAACATAAACATCCACCACAGCTCACTTTGATGGAAGGCAATAACATATTATCTGTTTCCCTCCTTTTCTCCCGCGGTTGGGGCAGTCGAACCATCCACAGTCAGGGCGATCGAAGCTCCCACGTCGGGGCGATCGAAGCTCCCACGTCGGGGCGATCGAAGCACCCGCGTTGGTGCGATCAATACTCCCGCGATCGGGGCGGCCGAAGTTCCCACGGTTGGAGCTCCCGGAGTCGATCCCTAACCAAGGGACTGTGAGCTCCACTATGTTAAAGGGCCTGTCCCACTAATGCGACTTTTCAGCGACTGTCTTCGACCTTCAAGCTCGAGGGCACTCGCCTGAAAAACCTCGAGCTGGATCGGCCGTCAGCAATGAAACCACGAGCCGGATCGACGGTCTGCACACACACATACACACACACACACACAAACACATCGCAAAGGCGGGGGCCAGGGAAAGTGGGGGAGCTCTGTCTGAAATCCACACCCGCGATGAACAGGAAGGTAAAAGATGGCTGCACAGTGTACGGTAAGTCCTTTAGAGAGCGTGGAGGGGAGGGTCGAGAGAAGGGAAGAGAGGGGGAGAGAAGGGGGGAGATGGGGGGAGAAGGGGGGAGAAGGAGTGGAGACACTTTTAAGAAGCCAGACAACTTTTAATAAAGTTTAGCAGGCATTTAACATTACCGGTCGGTTTACTTACCTTTTTTTTCTCAACGAGCTTTACCTTCGACTACCTTCGATTACCTTTGATTGCCTTCGATTACCTACAATAGCATTACGACCTACTACGACCTACCTCGACTAAACCTACAAGTAAAAAAATATCAATTTTTTTCTTCCATGGCGACCTTTTTTTTACTCGCGGGCATTTTTCAGCATGTTGAAAAAAACGCTGCGACCTAGCTGAGGTCTCGAGTACGCAGGGACTACTCTCGAGCATGAAGGAGAGTTGCAAAGAACTCCTAGGACCTCGTGTCGACCATGCTGCGAGTATGAGTCGAGTGCAAACTCTTCTAAACTCGCGAATTAAGTCCCCGCAGTGGGACAGGCCCTTAAGCCCGCAGGCTCTCGCAGTTGGAGCTCCCGAAGTCGATCCCTGACAAAGGGACCACCAGCTCCACGATGTTAGGCCGCAGTGCGGACGGAGATACGATACGGAAAAGTCGCATCTCTGTCGAGGAAAGAGATAGTAAAAGTTTCCCCCACCCCCCCATAATACAAAACTAAAGATATACCAAAACATACATTTAACAACAGACTAAAAACAACAAAAGAAGAAAAGGACGAGACAGACCATTGGCGAGGCTGCCATTGTACAGCGCCACCTATGTAATCATTAGGGCACTCATCAATGAAAATAAACTCAACTAGTATTCTGTCAAAAATGTACAGAGTATGCAGTTTCTGCTTTAACTTACACATCAACAAAGCATTTAATCAAAATCAATAGATACCACTTTCTGGCTGCCTAGCAGTTCAAGCAAACATCATTCAAAGGACACTTGCAGAGGTACATGGACAGGAAATATTTAGAGGGACATGGGCCAAACACAGGCAAATGGGACTAGCATAGATGGGGCAGCTTGGTCAGCATGGACAGGTTGGGTCAAAAGTCCCATTTCCATGTCGTATGACTCGATGACAAAGAAGATTATTTACTCACATATTTAATTTTTTTTCTTTTGATATATAATTGGACATTCTGCATTGGTTGAGCCTGTGAGGTGTCTGTTCATATACTAATTTATCTGCTTCTACGACTCTTTTTTACACCTCGTATTATTTACAAATTTGATCATTTACACATTAATGCTGCAGCCAACATAATCCTGTTTTTACTCAATGGAATTTAGATTTCCAGAGTGCTTTGATTTTCTTCAATAGCTAAATTAGCCAATTATTTATATCAGCATATAACTGAGTGATTTAATATTCATCATTGAGACCTTCAATGTGGTTCCACCAAAATCTCTTCATCACTGAAATTCATCCTAAGAACTTCTCTAGTATTGCTTTTGAAAAATAAGCGTTTGCCCTTCATTATTTAGTTCTCAAAGCACTATTTCAGATAGGGGTCAAATCTTATTTTTGTAGTCACCTATCCAAAAAACAGCCTTATCGCTTTCTTTCAATGATCTCCTCTCCTCAAGATAGTGACTCCTGACTCAAGTGAATGTAGCCAAATGATCATTCTTTACAGCAAACATTTTTTTGCAGTTTATTAATAAATAACAACTTGGCTCCTCTGGTCCTCACACAGCACAGGCTTTGCAAATGATTGCCACTTAATTGCATTGCTGACGACATCTTCCATCACTTTGCTAATGATATAGAATGGCAAGGCTAGATTGGATTTGTCCTGTGTTTAATGGGCATGACACTATGGCACAGAGTTGCTGCCTTACAGAGCCACAGATCATGAGTTTGATCCTAACAATGGTTGCTGTTTGTATGGAGTTAATACGTTCTCCCTGTGACCGAGTGGGTTTTCTCCAGGTGGTCCAGTTTCCTCCCACATTCCAAAGACATGCAAGTTAATTGGCTGAGGTAAGTTGTAAAGTTGTAAAAGGAATTACTTCAGCACTTAAATACATTAGGTAAATTAACAAGCTGGGATCAAGTATATTCCTTCTTCGAATGACACATCACCTGTTCAGATCCAGACCCATAAGTTTAGAAGTTATAGGAGCAGACGTCCTCCACTCAGAATACCTTCTTCTTGTACATTTTCTTGTATCTGCTTCAGAACTAGGAGTGCCTTTGCCTGTTCCAAATCCAAACCCAAGGTTGAAGCCAGGTTTAAACATTCGGCCCTATTTTACGGAATTAGAACAGCACAAGAACAAGCTCCTCTGTCCACCATGCTCATGCCGACCATTCATTACCCACCTGCACTGATCCCATTTACCTGATGCATCTATGCGTTGGCAATTCATGTACTTGTCGTCCAATGTTGAGAGAGTACCTGCCTCCATGACCCAATCAGGCAGCACACTCCAGATTCCAAACAATCTCTGGGTGTAGACATTTCCTCAGATCCCCTCAAAATCTCTTCCCCATTACATTGACTTATACCCTCTCTTTTTTTTTTACAGGGGTATGGTATCCTACTATTCACCCCATCTATGCCGTGCATAATTTTGCATACGTCAATAAGATCCCCTTTCAACCGTTTCCAATCCAAGGAGAACAAATCCAGGTTCTCCAGTTTATCCCTATAACTGACTATGGTGGGGGTGAGGGAGAAAGCTGGAAGAGGGGAGCAGCAGGACAAAGCCGGGTGGAAGATAGGTGGGTACAAGTGGGGGGGGGGGTGAGGTGCAGATAGTTAGACAGAGATTAAAAGACAAAAGGTGTGAGATAAAGATAGGAGGTGCGAATTGTGACGCCAGAGAAAGGAATATGGAAACATAGAAACATAGAAAATAGGTGCAGGAGTGGGCCATTGGGCCCATCGATCCAGCACCGCCATTCAATATGATCAAGGCTGATCATCCAAAATCAGTAACCCGTTCCTGCTTATTCCCTATATCCCTTGATTCCATTAGCCCCAAGAGCTAATTCTAACTCTCTCTTGAAAACATCCAGTGAATTGGCCTCCACTGCCTTCTGTGGCAGAGAATTCTACAGATTTACAACTCTCTGGGAGAAAACGTTTTTCCTCATCACAGTCCGAAATGACCTACCCCTTATTCGTAAACTGTGACCCCTGGTTCTGGACTCCCCCAACATCGGGAACATTTTACCTGCATCTAGCCTGTCCAATCCCTTCTCTTAAAAGACACTTCACACACATCCATGGAATTAGCCTTAAACTTCCGCTGCTATAATAGCCAAACCATGTCCAATACTCGAGGTTAAGCCTCACCAGCATATTGTACAATTGTAATAAAACTTCCCTATTTCTAAACATGAGGTATAAAAGGCTGCAGATGCTCGATTCAGGACCCTTCCTCTTTCAATCCAGAAGGTCCTAACCCCAAATGTTGACTGTCCTTTTCTCTCCACAGATGATGCCTACCCTGTGATCCAATTTTTGTTCCCTATTTCCAAACACCAACATCTTTGCAATGAAGGCAAAAGGCCATTTAGCTACTTGTCTTAGCTACCTGCTAACTTTTTGTGATTCATACACGTGAACACCTACATCCCACTGCACCTCACTTATTTTCAGTCCCTTCCATTTAGATAACAAGGTTCCTTTTGATTCCTCTTACAGAAGTGCATAACTGCACACATTCCACTCATTTGCCAACTTCTCAATCTTCACTCAGTCTATTCATTAAAATACCACAGGGAAATTGGTGAGATTAAATTCATTAATTAAATACATGTGGAATAAATCCGTCACATCAGTAATGACTTTGAGTCGGCTGGATTATCATTAAGAAATTCAAATAATTCACTACTGTCTGGTGAGAAAGGAAATCAGTCAGCTTGATCCAAACTGGCCTCTAAATCCAGATTTACAGGAATATGGTCAACTCTTAATTGCCCCATCAAGTGGCCATGGACAATAGACAGTAAAGCCATTATACCATGAATGGAATTTTAAATACAACCACAGCCATCGGAATCCAAGTGCTAAAAAATTATACCATGTTTATTGAAATAAGAATGGGCCACTGTTCACTTTCTAAGAAAGGATTTTTCTTTACCTTTTACACAGATATGTAGAAGGAGACCTTATTTAGCTTTCAGGTGCTGAATAAATATTTTCTTACTTAAAGTCTCCTGGAACTGGGGAAGGAATTCTTTGATTCTCTACCTGGTATGCTTTGAATGAATAGTTAAGTTATTGGTCCATGAATCATGCGTTTAACCACAAGTATTTAAGCTATGCAAATTGTGAAATATTTCTAATACAAAAACATGGGAAACACTCAGCAGGTCAGGCAGCAGCTGTGGAAAAACAGTTAGAATTATAGAGTCTGGAACCTACACTGGAGAAAAATACGTTCATTTTTATCCACATGGTGTGTGACAGTAATGTTTTAAATCACATTTCTTTCCAAGTATTCTTTACATAAAGGATGACAAGGCACAAAACATTGCTAATGAATGACATAGACATCAATTTCTTCAAATTTCTGCCCTTTCCAAATGTTGATGTTTTTGAAATATAATGACACAATTATGAATATAAATGTGTGCCGTGTATAAAAATTTCCCTCCACTCTAATCCAGATGACTCCAAGTCTAGACTCAATTATAATCCAAATATTGTATTTAACTTCTTCTCGATAATACACATGAATGTCAAACCAGCTTAGTTTAT
>CM075977.1:359294674-359390678 GCA_038087875.1 Malacoraja senta
CTTTCTCCTTAGAGTCAGAGATTGCGGATTCAACTCCCAAAGATACGGGCACAAGAATCTAGAACAAAATCAAAATCATAATCTGTTGAATTGAATCAGTTTTCCCTGATGAGATGATAAATAGAAGTCAACCAAAAAGATTTCCAGGTGCACGGGTACCTCACTTAGTGCTTGGAATACACGAGCAGCAATGGAGACAGTGCTGAAGGGGCCATCATTGCAAAGTTCATGGATAAATGGATTTCTGACAGTGGTGCTGTGCTGGGAGTCTTAAGCCCCTGTCCCACTTTCCCGAGTTACTCACGAATTCTCCCGAGTTTTCCCCTTGATTCGAACTCGGAGAATTACGGTAATAGCCAGCCGTAGGTACTCGGGGCTATTGTTTTTACTCGTGGACATATTTCAACATGCTGAAAAAATGTCCCAACTTACCTGATGCCCCGAGTACCTACGGCTGGCATTACGAGCGCTACGAAATATCTACGGACTCCTACGGACTCGCTGCGGACTCCTACTGACACGCTACAGACATTCCCGAGTTTGAATCAAGGGGAAAACTCGGGAGAATTCGTGAGTAACTCGGGAAAGTGGGACAGGGGCTTAATGCAGACCCCTGCATTACTCCAGCTCTCTCACAGTGCAGAATCGCCTCTCATTCAGTGTAAATAGGTTGCCGGTGGGATTGGGTAGCCGGGGTCAGTGATGCAGAGAGCCCGAGGCTCAGGTGTGCATCTTGCCAGCACGGTGAGTGAACACATCGCTGAGCCTCAGGTTCTCAGCCAAGATGCAAAATCCAATCAACAGTGAGCATTTGTCATATGCACCCAATATGAGCCAGAACAATGAAAGGGGGTAAACTTTACTCCTGGATCCAAGTGTGAAGAAATTTATGACTGTCTGAATATGACCCAGCTAAGCTAACGAACCATGATCAATTTATGCAAGGTAGAATCAAAATAACAATACCAAATGTAAAATGTGGTTAGAAATGACAAAAAAATTTGAAATATCGATCTTTCTAATTGGCAAACACATAATGCTTGCTTCCATGACCAGGATCTTGGAGAGTCTGCCAGATGATTGCTTTGTACATGGTCTATAAACTATAATGGATGGCAAAACTATTCCATCTGTGTACTTTATTCAAAATCAGAAACACTCTGATTTTCATGTAATCATAAAACATTTTTCAGAGTTCCAGGTGTACAGTACCCATGAACAAACTGACATCACATCAAAATAAAACACCACATGATGTGGTACACTTCGGAATTCAGTTTGTACCATGCTTCATAGTTTCTATCATGAGAGTTTCTTTTTTTTATCATCGGCTAAAAATTAAACGAATTAGTGCACTTTTGTCACTAACAAAATCCAAAATCATTTTAAAAACTCTTCCCGAGGATTACAATTATAAATTCTGTTCTCGTGAAACCTGTTTTTTTTGTCTTGAGAAAACATTGTATTCCACATACATTGGAACAAAAACGCAATTGTTACAGAGAACTTAACCTGATGACAGTAGTGGGTGAATCAATTTGGGAAGAATGATGGATTGGCCACAATGAGGTACTGAATTTTATGCAACTAACCAAATGATTTTACTGTAGCATAATAGCAATTTGGGGACTTTGGCAGGCATTTTAAATTTGGAAATTAATATGATAACAAGGAAACAACAGCTGAGGAATGATTTTGGTCATTTGTGTTTATTACTTCATGTGAGAGTACATGAAACTTCCTTCTCAATTTATTTAATGTTCTGAAGTACAGTCAAAATAGATTTTTCTAACATCCAAAGATATGTAAACAAATTTCCAGACCATTTGCAACCTATTATCAAACCCTGCCATTTGTGTTCATCCCACAGATGATATTTCATTATATCTCAACATAACAAAGTGTCCTGAACAATATGGAATATTTAGAAATCAATCCAGCTGATAATAATTTTCATCCAACCCAGCAATTCGTCAGAGATTCATCATCTTTACAAATAGCCACCTCATTGTTCTGGGAACAATGGTTACCCTTTCTCATTTTAGTGTCCACCACATCCTCTTGACGCAGCACAGGAACAAGCCCTTCAGCCCCCGAAATCTGTGCTAATCATGTTGCCAATTTGTCTGCACATGGCCTCTATTCCCTGTTCATGTGTCTAAATGTCCCTTAAACATTGCAATTGTATCTGCTTCCACCACCTCCCCTGGCAACGCATTCCAGGCAAGTACCATTCTCTGTCCAAAATAAAAGCTGCTTCACACGTTACCTTTAAATTTACCAATCTCTTTTCCCTCCCTCCACCAACCCATCATTAAACCTGTACTATTTGATATTCTAACCCTGGGAAAAAGAATGACGCTCTATCCTAACTATCCCCCACATCATTTTATGAACTTCTATCTGGTCGCACTTCAGCCTCCGACGCTCAAGAGAAAACTATCCAAGTTTACGTAACCTCTCTTCATAGCTAATACTGCCCAATCCAGGCAATATCCTAGTGAAGCCTTTCTACATGTAATTCCAAAAAATCAATGTCTACATTTTAAAACATTTTCAGTTATATTAATGACAAAATTATAAATTTACAAGTTTCACAATTGGCAAGGCATTTTTTTCAACAAAGGAAACATTTCTGTATTCTGCTCCTCATTCCCTTGATTTTATTTGAAGTGTTCAATTGAACTTAATTGTGTTCCATTTAGTTCTATGGCTAACAGTACATGGGTCAAAGTAGTGGCAGCAAAAGTTGTTTGGGATTTTCACCATTCTCTGTCTGCTTTTCCAGCAGGAGACCAGCAAAAAACCCATAAACACCACTGATAGACTCCTATTTGTGCCAGCTCTTCAAACTTTACATGTGTTTCCTTTTGTGAAGTGAAGATCCCCCAACAACCACTTCAGAGCAAATAACTGAAAGGGGTAGACAGATAGACGCAAAAATGCTGGAGTAACTCAGCAGATCAGGAGCATCTCTGGAGAGAAGGAATAGGTGACGTTTCAGGTCAGAACACTTCTTCAGACAGTAAGGGGTTCCTGCTCCCCTAGCTCCAGTGAGACCAAACATCTGCAAACATCGGCCAATACGGTGCCGGCGGTCAAGGAGGGTGCCGGAGGTGGGACGGGTTCCACGGTGGGTTCCGGACACTCCACCGAGAACAAAGAGGGACCACGGGGGACTAAATGCGAAACAAAGAATCTCACTATGGCGTTACATGTGATAATAAAGTAGAGCATCACTTTGAGATATTCAAGAAATCAAGGTAATGTGCAACTCCTAGTCCAGACAAGGGGCCTAAATCGCAAGGATGTACATTTTATAGCTCAGAGAGATTCAGATTTGGGTCAGGGTAAAAAGTAAAGAGTCTCACACAGCAGGCATTCAACAGAATTGTCAGATGCCAAAGGTAAGCAAGAAATTAAATACACCTTAAGTGATATTTACACCTTTGTGTCCCATGAAAATGTTTTGCCCTCACGCTGGCACCTTTGAGTGCTTGAAGTACCGACATTGTAAATTTGGCAAGTTCCTTTCTGAAATCCCACAGTGGTCTGCTAGGCTTGGAAGTGATTGTAATGCAGATGGGAACACTAGTGCTACATTTCCTGAAGGCTTGGATTTTAAATGAGCAATTCACAAGCAAGATTTCAAGCCCACCTTAAGTCTAAACGAGCACCAAGGTCTTGGACTCCAAAGAGAGAACTAAAATGTATCCAAAAAAAAATTAAGATTGGAACTGCATGTTATTCCCCCTCTACCGCCTTCGACCCTCAAGCTCTGTGCCGAACAACTGGCACCAGTCTACGCAGACATTTTCAACCAGTCCCTGCAAACCTGCACTGTCCCTGCCTACTTCAAAGTCTCCACTATTGTTCCTGTACCCAAAAAGCCAAGGATTACTGGTCTTAATGACTACAGGCCTATCGCACTGACCTCTGTAATCATGAAGACCCTTGAAAGACTTGCTGGCCCACCTGAAAAATATCATAAACCCCCTGCTGGACCCACTGCAGTTTGATCAAGTGGATGATGCAGTCAACCTCGGCCTGCATTCAACACCATTGTGCCAGAGCTACTACACACCAAACTCTCCCAGTTGACTGTGCCTGAACCATTCTGTCAGTAGATCACCAACTTCCTGACAGACAGACAGCATGTGAGGCTGAGAAAGCACATCTCAGACCCGCTGACCCTCAGCATAGGAGCATCGCAAGACTGCGTACTCTCCCCTCTCCTTTACTCTCTCTACTCCAACGACTGCACCTCTACAGACTCCTCTGTCAAGCTTCTCAAGTTTGCGGACAACACAACCCTGATTGGACTGATCCAGGATGGGGAGGAATCTGCCTACAGACAGGAAGTGACACAGCTGGCGTCCTGGTGCCATCACAACAACCTGGAGCTCAATGCTCTTAAGACAGTGGAATTGATTGTAGACATTAGGAGAGCTACCTCTCCCCTCCCCCCACTCACCATCAACAACACCACAGTCACATCTATGGAGTCATTTAAGTTCCTTGGAACCATCATCTCCAGGGACCTCAAATGGGAGGCCACCATCGACTCCACAGTCAAAAAGGTCCAACAGAGGATGTACTTCCTGCGGCAGCTGAGAAAACACAATCTGCCACAGGCAATGATGGTCCGGTTTTATACTGCCATCATAGAGTCTGCCCTCACCTTCTCCATCATGGTCTGGTTTGGCTCAGCCACCAAGCATGACATCCGGAGGCTGCAGCGCATCCTTCGATCAGTCGAGAAGGTTGTTGGCTGCAACCTTCCCTCCATTGACGAACTGAACACTGCAAGGGCCAGGAATCAAGCGGGTAATCTCTGACCCCTCTCACCCTGGCCACAAACTATTTCAAGCACTTCCCTCTGCAAGGCGACTCCGGACTGTCAAAGCCACCACAGCCAGACATAAAAACAGCTTTTTTCAATGAGCAGTAGCTCTACTCAACAACCAAAAGTCTGTATCCTCCTTTTGCTCTGGTATTTTATTTCATTCTTCACTTTTAAATTATAATGTTTTATTTTTAATTGTTTACTGTATATTGTGTTGTAATGTTAAACTGAGTTCTTTTGTCAGTCCAATTCAAGAAAACTTGATTCAAACCTTTGCTGCTAAAATCAATTCTTTATTCTGACAGCGCTGGATAATTCTTTAAACCTTCCAACACAGAGCTAAAAACTCTGGGGCAGGTCAAAAGAACTACCACTTTGGTACAAACGTAACACATTATATAGGTATTAGACAATTATGATACAGAAGGAGTGGCAAACTATTAACCAATCATTATGGTTTACCATACATTTAGCTTATTTGCATTAACCAATCAACTAAATCCTTTCCAGTGATTGACAACACGTATAGTCACATGATTTTCCCTTTTCTGGCCCCTTTACAACCCTTTTTCCCTCTGTGGTTTTCTTTAACCTCTTTGCTCAAAATCATTTTATTTCAATGAGGTAAAACCACAGAAATATAAAACTAATTCTCAGAGACCACCTCTCAGAATATAAAATACACATCATACAGCAATCACACAATACATACACACAAAACATATATTTTCACTTTTGGAAAAGAAAGTTATTTCTAAAACTTACAATCCTAATTAAAACACAATACACTTCACAAATAATTTCCCTACTTCATAGTTAAAATACAGTTACTTATGGATTAAATATGAGTTTTGCCCATTCTTACAAAGTGGCAAGGACTTAAGTTATTTCTACAATCCCTAACCACACAAAGGCCACTAATTGTCACACTTGATTAATTATAATTGCTTCTTCCCAAGCTCGGGTCCAGTTTCATTCTGAATTACAACCTCCCCCTCCTATCTCTGGACGAAAGGAATGTAAGGCCTCCTCACTAATAGCATTCCACACAGCAAATGGAAGATTATCAAAACAGAGTTACTTTCTCAGTTTTCTATAAACATAAGAAACCACCCTTATACAAAGGTCACACAACCACCACCTATGCCTTATCTCTTATCTCAACATAAATACATTTAAACAGCACAAACCAGATCACAGACTATTATCTAGCCTTGGTGCCCACGACCCAATATAGACAACCATGAATCCTCTTTATTTCACACCCGAGCTCAAACATGTGCCATAAAGAAAGGACACATGATACTCATGTCCTGAGAAGAAACCCATCAATAACCTATACTCTAAACACCAAACTAAACCAAATACAACTTCTGACAGAGTTATAGCCGCTTCAAAGCAAACAAAGCTATGCCTATTCACATCAACATCTCCATGTTATGATAAGCCATCTGTTCTCCTATGTGTGTGTGTTCATTATTTCTTTGTGGGCTATGTATTTCTGAAAAACTCAGCTCCAAGTCCTTCTCTTGCAACTTAACATAAGTTCCTCACACAGAAGTTATCATTTGAGCAATTATATTGTATAATATTTCCTCAGTTACTTGCAAGCAAAGCTCCAAAGCAAATTCCTTGTATGTATACATACTTGGCTAATAAAATTTATTTAATTCAATTCAATTCAATTATTGGAGACAGGTCTTCGACCTTTGTAAAAGGACAAGCAATGCTGTTAAACCTTGTACCATACTTTACAAGGTCAATTTCTTACGACCTGGGTTTTTAGGTACTTGGCAATTGTAAAACAAGTACCTGAAAATTCAACTTTGAATATCATAATTACAGATTTGTATACTTTTCAATCATACCACTCAGAGACTGAGTATTCAGCTGTGACAAGAAAAGCAAAAGTAGCCTAACTAGTTACCTGTGATTTACCGTATATCATTATCAATACCAATAAGTTAGTTATGGTAATGTTGCTGAACAAAATTAGAGAGAAAATTAGGCAATTCCATTGCTGATTTCTCAATTTGTCCAAATTAATTTTGGAACAATATGTTAGCTTTGGAGCAAAATTCACGATTAGACCAAAACTAATTGGACAGAAATTGATAGATAATTCCATTAAAATGCAACATTTCTATACATAACAGGAACATATGTAACATGTTTCAATTATCAAGAGACTTCTTCAGTGCCTGAATTTTAATGCTTTAACGTTTTTTTTAAAGTTTGGTTCAGATATGCAGGAAACGAACAAGAAAACATTTGCAGCATATTCACGGTACTCAAATGTGGAGCCACTAACATGTTAATAATTTTAATAAAAGTATTTGTGTTCAGAGTAGCATGAACTAAAGTACCAAGCTTACGATTAAATCACTGAGCCAGCACCTGCTGGATTAGTGATTTAAGCATTTAGGTAATAAGTAAATAACAGATTACTAGGAGAGACGAGGACACAAGGTATTGCAGAAGCTCAAGATAGACACAAAATACTGGAGTAACTCAGTGGGGCATACAGCATCTCAGTCTGAGCTGAAGAAGGGTGTCAACCCAAAATATCACCCATTCCTTTTATCCAGAGATGCTGCCTGCCCCACTGAGTTTCTCCAGCATTTTGTGTCTATCCTCAGTGTAAACCAGCATCTGCAGTTCCTTCCTACACATTTCGAACTGCAGGTGTTGGTTTACTAGGAGGCCTGCATTTTCCGATGAAAGACACTAATAGTCAGTTTGTCTCCAAATAGGAGAGACAAATTTGCTCTTGTATCTATTGTAAGGATTCATAGCATGTTCATTCACTGAAATTTTTGATAATGTCCTGAAAGATATTTGCTAACATATTCAATGACATCAAAGGTAGCATTGAACATGGTTTTTCAAATGTTACATTACAGAGACTCATGGTTCTCACTGACAATAGCTGAGCAAGTCCCACAGTTGCCACAATGTGTACAACCAAAATCAGGTAAAGCTGTGAGGAGATTTCTGAACTGTATGAAGTATTAGGGTGACCATATCAGTGATCCCAGAGCCCCAGCCAAGAGATTGGGTAGGTCATAATTTTTCTGACTAAAGGGAAATAACCTACATCATAAAATAAAAGTAACATTTTATTAGTCCTCCTCCAGCTCCAAATCCAGTTAATGGCATGTACACAAAAATGCTGGAGAAACTCAGCGGGTGCAGCAGCATCTATGGAGCGAAGGAAATAGGCAACGTTTCGGGCCGAAACCCTTCTTCAGACTGATAGGGGGTGGGGAGAAGAAAGGAAAAAAGGAAAAAAGGTGGAGGAGGAGCCCGAGGGCTGGGGGATGGGAGGAGACAACCAGAGGGCTAGCAAAATTGGGAGAATTCAATGTTCATGCCCCCAGGATGTAGACTGCCCAAGCGGAATATGAGGTGCATTTCCTCCAATTTCCGGTGTTGCTCGCTGTGGCCATGGAGGAGACCCAGGACAGAGAGGTCAGATACGGAATGGGAGGGAGAGTTTAAGTGCTGAGCCACCGGGAGGTCAGGTTGGTTATTGCGGACCGACCGGAGGTGTTCGGCGAAACGATCGCCAAGCCTCCGCTTGGTAATGTTTGTTTGGTTCAGTGGGCAGCCCACCAGGGTCCTCCCTGGTCACACTTCCAGCTGCACAGTCAGCTCAGTTAAAGAAAGTCTTTATTCTATTTATTGATTCACTAAGCATTTCTGTCTACAAAATTATAGGTGCGTGGAAGAATCCTAATGCCTGGGTCACACTAGATAGCCTGAACTCTGCGACTAGACAATTTCTAAATCCTCCCTTCGCACCCAAATCTATAAAAGCATAAAAACTAAGAAATTCCTCTCCAATCTCCTCAATTGATTAAAGCCGAGAAAGGAACAGTTTCATGTTTCACAGAGTTCACATGTTTTTGCTAAAGTTACAGCCTACAGGGAGAAACATCTCTGAGAAAGTACTGTTCCCATTGATGACTCCAAAAAAAAAAACAATTCCAAGGTATCTATTCAGACAAAAGATCTACAACAGAATCTTTTTTTAAATTTTATCTTTCACCTAATTAATCTCTTCCAATCTATTTCTCTCATCCATGTTTCCTGATTCTGAAAAATGAGTTTTGCCTTTTCCCACCCATCTGCAAATTTCCAATACGACAAGCAACTTTCAAATCACAAGTGTAAAGCTCAAAATATGTAAAGCTGCAGATTTATTATGATAAGAATATAAATTACTGTTGGATGTTATTAAATAGCCATGTATTTTATTCATGGACTACACCAAATTGATTCATTCAATTCCATAGAATATATTTGAAAGGATTATTTCCTGTTCAAAAAATTGATTTGTTGATTTAATTATATGAAAATACAACCAAATTATAATGCTCTTATGTTTCATTTGTAGTTTAAAAAAAAAATGATTGAAACAAAAACTTAAAAACAGTAGTAACAAGAGAATAAACATAATTTAATAATGCTAATTAATTATTAAATTAATAATTTAAAATTTCTTTACCCTGGTCATATTAATCTGGAGGGATTTTATATTATGTTAGGCACATTTAAAATTTAGTCAATTTATGTAAAATCAACCAACACAATCATGTTTGAAGCGATTAATCTATAAAGTTAATTTATATATGTAGATTTTTTTTATAATAACTTCCTATGCACACAGTCGCAAAGAAAATTCTTAGTGTAAATTTAGATAACTGAATTCAAATGTGCAACTCTGACAAGGCTCCGTTCATCCATTTAATGTTTTGGCCAGGTTTAATGGATAGGAGAGGGTATACGTAAGTAAGTAAGTAATAAGTAAGTTTAATGGCCAAGTATTCACATACAAGGAACTTGCCTTGGTGCTCCACCCACAAGTAACAACATGACATACAGTTACGAATGACTCAGAAAACACTAAACATTAATAATAATAAAATATTAATGATAAAACACCATTGATCAAGCATGGAGGTAGATTAAGAGCAGGGAGGTTCTACTGCAGTTGTACAGGGTCTTGGTGAGACCACACCTGGAGTATTGCGTACAGGTTTGGTCTCCTAATCTGAGGAAAGACATTCTTGCCATAGAGGGAGTACAGAGAAGGTTCACCAGACTGATTCCTGGGATGGCAGGACTTTCGTATGAAGAAAGACTGGATAGACCCGGCTTGTACACGCTAGAATTTAGAAGATTGAGGGGGGATCTTATAGAAACTTACAAAATTCTTAAGGGGTTGGACAGGCTAGATGCAGGAAGATTATTCCCGATGTTGGGGAAGTCCAGAACTAGGGGTCACAGTTTAAGGATAAGAGGGAAGTCTTTTAGGACCGAGATGAGAAAATCATTTTTTACACAGAGTGGTGAATCTGTGGAATTCTCTGCCACAGAAGGTAGTTGCGGCCAGTTCATTGGCTATATTTAAGAGGGAGTTGGATGTGGCCCTTGTGGCTAAAGGGATCAGGGGGTATGGAGAGAAGGCAGGGATGGGATACTGAGTTGGATGATCAGCCATGATCATATCGAATGGCGGTGCAGGCTCGAAGGGCCGAATGGCCTACTCCTGCACCAATTTTCTATGTTTCTATGTTTCTATGTGAACCAACAAAATACCAGATCAAAATACCAATAGTAGAAATGAAAGAAATGCAAGGAACTGTTGCATATTTCAATGTTATTCCTCTATTTTTTTTTATGTTATATTAAAATTCTGAGAGGGTGGCTTAAACACCAATTATAAGACACATTCAATGATATTTCTTTAAAAGGAAATATAAGAGCAGAAACATTATGAAAAATGTGGTATTTCGTCTTTTGATCAAAGCAGACAAGGGACTAACAATGTGACCGCTCCCATCAATATAGATTTTCTAGATTATAAAAGATCAGACAGAATAAATGAAACGGGACAATTTCCAGTAATCCTGGGATCAAGGATAAGGGACCGTAGGTACAGAATTAAATCAGAATCTAAATTCACTTCTGTTCAGATAAGTTTTATGTCTCTCATACCAGTCACACTATGCTCCATTAAACAGCTTTAGACTAGTAAAATCTAATGATCGCAAAGCTTTTTTAAAAGTTTTTGTCAAAACATTTCTGTTCCAGGATGTTTCCTACTGCTATCTTGAACGTTCATCAACTCCAGTTAAACTTCACGCTTGCTTGGTTCGGCTGACGAAGGTCTGAGATCAGAGAGCGAAACGTCCTGAAGTGTGTGCAGTTCACTGACAGCAAAAAAAAACTGAGGCAGCATCACTGCAAATGCTATTAAAGGTAAAAGGTAATTACTCTGGTTTCCAACCCAAGCAATTGGTCTTCTGAACCCTCATGCTATAGTGCCCTTGAGAAAATATATATCCCTTCATTAACATTGTGACTTCCAGCTCACATCACCATACATCATCCAATTTTCCATTTCCAAAATCACATGTTACTTTCTGAATTTATACATAACGATAGGTTGTTTAGTATCGTCCTTCAGGCCATTGAAAATAACTGCGATTACCCAGTGTCTTTCAGCCACAACCCTGCATGATTGGACACAGAGAAGGACGTTCCAATCTTTTAAAATGGTCTGCAAGTAAACCCAGATTCTAGTTTTAAATGGTTCTGTGCTCGTCCACTTGGCAATCCACACTCCATTAAATTAACCGCATAAATGTGGTTTAGATTATAATAACAGATGGGACTAACTGAACAATTAAACTCCTGTTAGATAAGGAAGCACTGTCACAAATAATAAATCCCTTCCACGAGGAATGGAGGTTACTGACAACTGATATGTACTTGAAGCTAACAAGATAATCACACACACACACACGCACAAATACAATGGCGTAACAGCATTGAAGGTGATTAAAATAGTGGAAATCTGAAATGAATGAAAGTGATGTTTAAATCTTATCCTAACATTAAACAAATTCTCCTTCAACTCTGCTCACTTTCTCCACATTGAAAGTGTAGCTATAGTCACTGTAGAAAAGAAAATAAATTCCTAGGCTCCAGAGAGATATCAAAGGACTGATTAGATTGGTTCAAAAATGACAAATAAGAGACGCGAGTAAGGCATTTGGGGAGAGAAAGCAAAGCAAAGCAAAGTAAGTTGTAAATGGCAGAATACCATTTAAAAGATACCCAAATCTTAGACTGCATGTGAGCAAATCCCTGGAGGTAGCATGTTGTAGGTTGGGCAGTACTTCAGACACTTGTTGGTGCGGTCAATATGAAACAGGGAGGTCATGCTAGAACAGTATTAAACACAGCTGGAGAACTGTGTATGTTTCTTGTCACCATACTATAGGAAGGATATGAATGCATGGGAAAAGGCACAGAACAGACTTAAAAAAACATTATCGGGGATGGAAAATTATAGTCTTAAGAAAAATATAGTTCAAGATTGTTTTCTTTCGAACAAAAAGAGAGTGAGAGGATTGAAGCAATTAGAAATAGGAGCACAGACAGGCTGAACAGGAAAGATTTATTTCACATAGCAGCAAGGATAATAATTAAGGAGCATCTAATTAAAGCTAACTGGGGTGAGAGATTAGAGGGGATTAGAAAACTAAGTTTATTTTACTCAACGTAGTGAAGTCCCAGGTAAAACAGAGATTCTCGCCACATTAAAAAGTACCTGAAATTACACATGGAGAGCTATAACCTAGTGGCAAACGCACCGACTGGGAAATGGAACTAAGTTAAAGTTCATTTTCAGATTACATGGCAACTCTATGAAGAAGGCAATGACACATGCACTTATTGTTGTAGTGTGGCAGCCAATTTGCACACAGCCAAATGATCATAACCAGATAATGAATATTACTAGTGTAGGTTGTGACGAATACCAGACAAAATACCACTTCTACATAAATTGCTGCAAGGACAGAGAAATGAGAAGCCAGGGAAACCATATACCTGCTCTCTATTCAAATCAAACTTTTACCAGCCAGATGGAGTGTAGGTTGTAAAAAACAAAGTGCTGGCGGATCTCAGCGAATCAGGCAGCACCTGTGGAAGGAATGGACAGATGACGTTTAGGGTCAGGACTGATTGGAGTAGGGGGGGTGAAAGCTGGAATAAGGAGACGAGGACGAAACAAAGCATGGAAAGGTGGACACAGGTGAGGGCGGTTGGCAGATGGGTGGAGAAGTGAAAAAGAGACAAAGAGGGTGTCAGAGAAGCAAAGAGGAGGATGAGTGAAATGTAAAGCTGGAGTGAGGAATATGGATGGAAGGGGACAGGGGGAGAGTAAAGAGGGGAGATAAAAGGGCCTTTGGGGCTCCTGAATAAGAGATGAGAGCACAAAGGATGAGAAAGGAGCAGGTCGCTGGAAGATGATGGGGGAAATGTGTGTGCACTGTGATGGGATGGGGGGCAGAGGAAAGTGAGGGGCGAATAAAGAGGGGTAATTACTTGAAGCTGGATAAGTCAATGTCCATACTGTGTAGGAAAGAACTGCAGATACTGGTTTAAACCAAAGGTAGACACAAAAATCAACGTTCATAGTGCTGTGTTGTAAGCACGAGGTGCATGTGGCCACACTCTGGCAATGGAGAAGACCAAGGACAGAAAAGTCGGTGGGCAGAGTGCAAGTGTTTGCTGAAATGGTCGCCTTGTCTGCGCTTAGTGTTGTTGATATAAAGGAGGCCACAGTGGGGACACCTGATGCAGTAGACAAGGTTTGAAGAGGAGCATGTGAACCTCTGACTCAACTAGAAGGGTTGCAGGGGTCCCTGGATGGAAGTGAGAGAGGAGGTACAAGGTCAAGGGCTTCATCTCCTGAGATTGCAGGGCAAAGTAACGGGAGTGGGTGGCTAGGGAGGGAAGGAATGAGCGAACCAAGGGGTTGTAAAGGGAGTGCTCATTATAGAATGCAGAAAGAGGTGGAGTGGGTAGATGTGACTGGTGGTGGGATTATGTTGAAGAGGATAAATATGTCGTAGAATGATATGTTGAATGCAGAGGTTGGTGGGGTGAACGGTAAGTACCAGAGGAATTCTATCCTTATTCCATCTGAGTGGGAGATGGAATAGAATCAAGAGAGGAAATACACAACACAGAGGAGACATGGGTGAGGGTTTACTGAAGAGAGAGGCCATCCCAGATATCTTATAGAGTGGAAAACCTGATCTTGGGAGCAAATACGATGGAGGTGGAGAAATTGACAGGAAGGGATTGCGTCCTTGCAAGAGGCAGGGTGGGTGGACGAGTTGGCTTATTCAAACTAGTACCAACAGTACATGGTTTATTTGATCCTGCAAATTTCATTCTTATTTATTTAAATATAAATGTTAAGTTGAAATGATCGCAACATTTATATTACTGAAAGCCACTAGCATGGCGAACTGCATTAATTTAAGGTCAAAGATATCACATTCTGGTTAAAATGTTAGTTAACTCCACATGGAATACTAATATGATTTATATTGGTGAACTGTATTTTGCTTGAAGAAGGACAAAATAAGAAAATTGCTAATTTGCTAGCACTCAGTACACATAACTCTTATCAACAAATATTCAGAGGAATGCTGCTACAATTGCTATTTAGACTCTATGGGCTGTGCAAAACAGGTCTAGAGCTAATATACCTGTATCTTGTTGTCTTTAACCATATAACCATATAACCATTACAGCACGGAAACAGGCCATCTCGGCCCTTCAAGTCCGTGCCGAACATTTTTTTTTAAAACTTAAAAAATATATATATATACTTCCCCCTAGTCCCATCTACCTGCACTCAGACCATAACCTTCCATTCCTTTCCCGTCCATATACCCATCCAATCTATTTTTAAAGGATAACATCGAACCAGCCTCCACCACTTCCACTGGAAGCTCATTCCACACAGCTACCACTCTCTGAGTAAAGAAGTTCCCCCTAATGTTACCCCTAAACTTCTGTCCCTTAATTCTCAAGTCATGTCCCCTTGTTTGAATCTTCACTACTCTCAATGGAAAAAGCTTATCCACGTCAACTCTGTCTAACCCGCTCATAATTTTAAAGACCTCTATCAAGTCCCCTCTTATCCTTCTGCGCTCCAAACAATAAAGACCTAACTTGTTCAACCTTTCTCTGTAACTTAGTTGCTGAAACCCAGGCAACATTCTAGTAAATCTCCTCTGTACTCTCTCTATTTTGTTGACATCCTTCCTATAATTAGGCGACCAAAATTGTACTCCATACTCCAGAATTGGCCTCACCAATGCCTTGTACAATTTTAACATTACATCCCAACTTCTATATTCAATGCTCTGATTTATAAAGGCCAGCACCCCAAAAGCTTTCTTTACCACCCTATCTACATGAGATTCCACCTTCAGGGAACTATGCACTGTTATTCCTAGATCCCTCTGTTCAACTGCATTCCTCAATTCTCTACCATTTACCATGTACGTCCTATTTTGATTTGTCCTGCCGAGATGTAGTACCTCACATTTATCAGCATTAAACTCCATCTGCCATCTTTCAGCCCACTCTTCCAAATGGCCTAAATCTCTCTAGACTTTGAAAATCTACTTCATTATCCACCACACCACCTATCTTAGTATCATCTGCATACTTACTAATCCAATTTTCCACACCATCATCCAGATCATTGATATACATGACAAACAACAGTGGACCCAACACAGACCCCTGAGGCACCCCACTAGTCACCGGCCTCCAACCTGACAAACAGCCATCCACCATTACTCTCTGGCATCTCCCATTCAGCCACTGTTGAATCCATCTTGCTACTCCACCATTAATACCCAACAATTTAATCTTCTTAACCAACCTTCCATGAGGAACCTTGTCAAAGGCCTTACTGAAGCCATATAGACAACATCCACTGCTTTACCCTCATCAATTTCCCTAGTAACCTCTTCGAAAAATTCTAGAAGATTAGTCAAACATGACCTTCCAGGCACAAATCCATGTTGACAGTTCCTAATCAGACCCTGCTTATCCAGATGCTTATATATATTATCTTTAAGTATCCTTTCCATTAATTTGCCCACCACTGACGTCAAACTAACAGGTCTATAATTGCTAGGTTTACTCTTAGAACCCTTTTTAAACAACGGAACTACATGCACAGTATGCCAATCCTCCGGCACTATTCCCGTTTCTAATGACATTTGAAATATTTCTGTCATAGCCCCTGCTATTTCTACACTAACTTCCCTCAATGTCCTCGGGAATATCCTGTCAGGACCTGGAGACTTATCCGTTTTCATCTTTTTCAAAAGTGTCCGCACCTCCTCTTCTTTGAATCTCATAGTTTCCATTGCTACTCTGCTTGTTTCCCTTACCTCACATAATTCCATATCCTTCTCCTTGGTGAATACCGAAGAAAAGAAATTGTTCAGTATCTCCCCCATCTCTTTTGGCTCTGCAGATAGCTGTCCACTCTGACTCTCTAATGGACCAATTTTATTCCTTGTTATCCTTTTGCTATTAATATAGCTGTAGAAACCCTTTGGATTTACTTTCACCTTACTTGCCAAAGCAACCTCATATCTTCTTTTAGCTTTTCTAATTTCTTTCTTAATATTCTTTTTACATTCTTTATACTCCTCAAGCACCTCATTTACTCCATGCTGCCTATAATTATTGTAGATCTCTCTCTTTTTCCGAACCAAGTGTCCAATTTCCCTTGAAAACCATGGCTCTTTCCAATTTTTACTATTTCCTTTGGATCTATGTTTTCAAATGAAGACCTTTCAATCTTTGAATTCTAACATCAAAACATCCCAAGCAATCAACAAGTCAGTTCTACAAGTACTGCCATTCAGTTTGCTTCAGGGTTTATGTCAAGTGTCTGTTAAACTGAAGATAGTCACTAAATGCTGAAGTAACTCAGTGGGACAGGCAGCATCTCTGGAGAGAAAGAATGGATGACGTTTTGGATCGAGACCCTTCTTCATGAGGTAGAGATGCTGCCTATCCCGCTGAGTTACTAGCATTTTGTGTCTATCTTCGGTGTAAACCAGCATCTGCAGCTATTCCGTCTTACACATATGTATTAGCACTGTTGGATACCCGTGCTAACTTACTTTCTTTCATCTTCCCTACATTCCAAGGATCTAGTGACAGGTGATGATGACCTAAGCATGCAGCAATTTATTGTTATAATAAGTTTTTTGCTATATTAATAGCACCGTTAACCAATAATAGAACACAAACACCTTTGAATAAGACAGAAGAAAATGTTTTCCTACGATTCAATGAAAAATGCTTTTCCTTGATGATACAATAATAATATATGCAACGATTCCAGAAATCCCAGTTCAATACTAACATTCAGTGGTGTCTATGTAACACTTGCACCTTTATTTGAACTTTACTGCCTTTATCTTACACTAAATGTTATTCACGTTATTCCCTTTATCATGTATCTGTACACTGAATAGCTCAATTGTAATCATGAATTGTCTTTCCGCTGACTGGTTAGCACGCAACAAAAGCTTTTCACTGTACCTTTTTTACACGTGACAATAAACTAAATTCAAACTTCTCCCTATAACACATGGGTTTCCTGGGATGCTTCACTTCCTCCTATATCCCAAAGGAGTGGTCACTGGCAGGTTGACTAATTACTGGAAATTTGCACGGTGTAGATGAGCAATAGGAGAATCAAGGTTGATGGGAATGTAAAGGAAAATTGGTTGCAGGGAAATAAGTTTGGGAATGAGATTGATCAGATTGCTCTGAGAATGGAATAGAGTTTAGTTTAGAGATACAACAAGGAAACGGGCCCTTCGGCCAACTGAGTCCATGCCGACCAATGATCATCTATACACTGGTACTATCCTACGCACCTGGGGCAATTTACAGAAGCCAATTAACCTACCAACCTGCACAATCTATAGAGAATGTGGGAGGAAACCTGAGCACCCGCAGAAATTCCACGCAGTCGCAGGGAAAAAGAACATAATAACCCACAGACAACACCTATAGTCACAATGGAAGCCAGGTCTCCGGGGCTGTAAAGCAGCATCTTTACCGCTGTGCCACCCAGTTGATGGGCTGAATAGCCTCTTTCAATGCCATGAGAAAATATGATATAAAACTTAAAGTTCTCATCACAGTCAGACCATCTTTGGCTTTCACACATCTCCCTAACCATATCCAGTTCTAGAAATTCAAAACTCTGCCTGTCCCACCTTATTATAGGTATGTTACAATACTTACCTTAAGCGGGGCTGCAGTTCTGTCACTGCCCGTGTGCGCGACTTTGGCGCCGTTGAGAGGGGGGCGGGTTTAAAATGCGGTATTTTGGAAGCCTATTCAAATCGATTTTGAACAGGCTGTTTAGTTGATGAAGAAAAATCGCTTCGACTGCCGTTCTCTGGAATTATTTTTAAACTGCGCTTACTAATTTAATTACTGTAGTAAATTAAAAATCATCTTCTAAAGCCGTGAACGCCGACAATGGGACGGACCTCACGTAGGGGACAAGGCAAGGTACACAGTTTATTTTTTCATTAAAAAGTGCTTCTTAGGATACCTTTAATCAAAATTTCACGTTGCGAGAAGGTGACTTATTCCCCATACGAACCGGCAGTATTTTTCCTGCCGACATGGGGTTTAAATTCACCGCAAATGCAACATTCCAATTGATCACGTTCCAGAAAATCTCACTCACAAGATGATTTAAATGGCCATTAATTTACGGGAATTAAACATTAAATTCCTTCCATTTGGCCTATAAATTAATGACAATGACATTTAAAAAACATGTTATATTGTGAATTCTTGTGTGAATGTTATTTGGACACAGGCTATTTAAAAATGTTCATCTTTTCTTAAGAAATTGATAGATGTTTAGATCTAGTAATTGAATTTTGTAATTAGCTACAATTGGGTAACTAACAAATTATATGCTTTAATTTCAGGTCATCCAAGTAAGATTGTTTCATATTTGTTTCAGAATACTTCAATCTATAATAACTGAAAATTTCTTTCAGTTCTCTTAATTTTTAAGAAAGTTATGGGCTTTTGACTGTCCTGGATCACAACTTTTGTGTTAAGTCAATGGAAAAGCAATAGGGAAGATGCTAATTGCCGAGTATGAAAATGGCCATAACTTATTTAATACTGAAGATATGAAAGTGAATTAGGTATCAAATTAAACTTATTTTTATGCTTTATCTGATGGGATAAATTGCAGACTTGATTTTTAAAATCTCAAAATTTTGTAACATTGCTACTTATTACACCCTCCAATTTTCCATTATCCAAAACCTAGACCACCATGTGCCTTTATCAAATATAATCTCTACTAGGTTCACGTAATAATGGAGAGTAGAATAATTTCTCCTATAGCTGTAATTCAATTTTACCAACATCAGCAAGTATTGATGTGGTGAAATCATTAACACATTAATCGTTCGCATTAACTGCAATTAATTGACTGCCCTAGTCATGAAACAAAGCATCAGTTTTCTTAAGATTATAGTTACTACCCCCCTTCTCCCCACCCACTAATGTAATATTATTTCTTCTATAAGGTCTCCAGGACTTAGCTCTTCTATCCTGTCTGTTAATCGTGTAAACACATTGTAAATTGGCTACCTTTTCCAAGTAATGGTTTCCTTGGTTGAGTTGGCATCTGGATATTAATATAGATCATAGAATAGTATGCAACGGGAACATGCCATTTGGCCCACAATGTCCGTGCCAAACATATTGGCAAGTTAAACAAATCTCCTCTGCCTGTATGTGATCCATATCGCCCGATTTCCATGTGCCTATCTAAAAGCCTCTTAAATCCCGATTTCCATGTGCCTACACCACTACCCCTGGCAGTGCAATCAATATCCCATTGAATGTGACTAGATTATCCACAAAATACCAACGTGCCAAGCCAACCAAGCATAAAACAACTCACAATGCAAAACTGAACTAAGCTCCAAACTGCATGACTCACCAAATACAACCATTCTAGTGCCTCTTCCAGTGTACAAAGATCAAGATGTCACACTTTGAATATTTATAAATGATAAATGATAATAACATCCTTGCTTTGATATTAGCTCAAGAACACCAGTCCCAGTCAAAATACCAGAATAATTTATTAACAGCGTCATCATTTATCCGTGAAATTTTCTGCCAATGTGAAAATGCATCCAGAATTGAATTATCATACAAAATGCTGTCCTTTTAAAAAGAATCATCTTTAAGTTTGCACCACAAAATAAACATGGAAAAAATGTTCGCTCAAAGTATTTTCAAATGTCAAAGAATATAATTTAACATTCAGCTCTTGAGAATATCTAGATAATGAAATGAGTAACCTTGGTTTGAAGTGACATGTTTTTCCAATGAAAAGGTCATCAATGAGGAACACACAGTTCTGGTGTGGCTGAGACAGGGATGGGGGGTGGGAGACTAGCTGGGAGCACATCTGTCCATGAAGATCATTAGACATATTAAGAACTCAGGCATTTGAAGGCTTAGCATTTTAAATGTTTCTGTTTCACACGTCCCTCAGAACAATCAAATTTAAATTCCTGTGTATCCTGGCACGGTGAGATTTTTTTGCAATATGTTGTTGATGTGGAAATAAAGCTGCCGCAGGTTGGAAAATATGACACTTTGTAACCTGAATTTAAATGAAAGATCTTTAACTCTTCCCAATTTAAATATGAAAGTCAAAACTATGAAATGTAGTTCAATGAAAGTCCTCAGGAATAGTTCAAGGAGGGTTGTGGCTGATCTTAAATCTGCGAGTCATGTCTTCCAAAGCCTTTCCAATACCTGCATGTCAAGCGTGTGATGGAATACCCTTGCCGAAATAAGCATAGCTCCAACAACACAACCATGCTATCTAGCATAAGCAGTCTGCTTGGTTGGCAACCCATCTACCATTCTACAGGTTTAGGCCCATCACCATAGGTGCCAAGACAAAATACCTACAGTTACTTGCTGCTGCTGCTTGGAAGGCATCTGCCAAAACCAACTAGAAAGAAAAGGCTCACAGGAGCACCAGAGGTTATGGGGAGAAGGCAGGAGAATGGGGTTAGAAGGGAGAGATAGATCAGCCATGATTGAATGGCGGAGTAGACTTGATGGGCCAAATGGCCTAATTCTACCCCTATTCCTTATGGCCTTATGACCATGAACAGCAAGTTCTGCTCCATTGCACATGCCATTCTGATGATAATAGACAATAGACAATAGGTGCAGGAGTAGGCCATTCGGCCCTTCGAGCCAGCACCGCCATTCAATGTGATCATGGCTGATCATCCCCAATCAGTACCCCGTTCCTGCCTTCTCCCCATATCCCCTGACTCCACTATCTTTAAGAGCCCTATCTAGCTCTCTCTTGAAAGTATCCATAGAACCGGCCTCCACCGCCCTCTGAGGCAGAGAATTCCACAGACTCACAACTCTCTGTGAGAAAAAGTTTTTCCTTGTCTCCGTTCTAAATTGCTTACCCCTTATTCTTAAACTGTGGCCCCTGGTTCTGGACTCCCCCAACATCGGGAACATGTTTCCTGCCTCTAGCGTGTCCAATCCCTTAATAATCTTATATGTTTCAATAAGAAACCCTCTCATCCTTCTAATCTCCAGAGTATCCAAGCCCAGCCGCTCCATTCTCTCAGCATATGACAGTCCCGCCATCCCGGGAATTAACCTTGTAAACCAACGCTGCACTCCCTCAATAGCAAGAATGTCCTTCCTCAAATTAGGGGACCAAAACTGCACACAATACTCCAGGTGTGGTCTCACTAGGGCCCTATACAACTGCAGAAGGACCTCTTTGCTCCTATACTCAACTCCTCTTGTTATGAAGGCCAACATGCCATTCGCTTTCTTCACTGCCTGCTGTACCTGCATGTTTACTATCATTGACTGATGAACAAGGACCCCTAGATCCCGTTGTACTTCCCCTTTTCCCAACTTGACAATGTTTAGATAGTAATCTGCCTTCCTGTTTTTGCTACCAAAATGGATAACCTCACATTTATCCACATTAAACTGCATCTGCCATGCATCTGCCCACTCACCCAACCTGTCCAAGTCACCCTGCATTCTCATAGCATCCTCCTCACAGTTCACACTGCCACCCAGCTTTGTGTCATCTACAAATTTGCTAATGTTACTTTGAATCCCTTCATCTAAATCAATGATGTATATAATATAATGTCATTCACTCATCATCACTGAATTTAAATCCTGGTGGTCCTCTCTTAACATCTACATTATAGCTAGGACTGGAATAGTTCAAGGCAGTATCTTATCACCAACACCTTCTCAAGAACAATTAAGGAATGGCACCAAAACACTAGCCATGTGTACTCAAGTCCACACCAACAACTCAAGGGCCTATCTAAGTTGAATCTTCAGTAAAATATTTACAATCGGGAAGCGTCGTCTTTAAGTTAACTTAGCAAACAGAAACACTGTATGTCTGAACGCACTGCCATCGACTCACTCCGCAACAACCTAGATTAGGTTATCAAACCCGCCGACAAGGGAGGTGCCATGGTAGTCTGGCGCGTCGATCTCCACAAAGCTGAGGCCACGCGCCAACTCTCGGACACCTCCTCCTACTTACCCCTGGATCATGACCCACTGACGAGCACCAGGCCACCATCTCCAGCACCATCACCGACTTCATCCACTCCCACACCCTGCCCGACCGAGCCTCCAACCTCATCGTTCCCCAGCCCCGTACGGCCCGATTTTACCTTCTCCCTAAAATCCACAAACCTGACTGTCCCGGTAGACCCATTGTCTCTGCCTGTTCGTGCCCCACCGAACTCATCTCCACCTACCTCGACTCCATCCTATCCCCCTTGGTTAAATCCCTCCCTACCTATGTTCAAGACACCTCAGACACTCTCCGTCGTCTCCGCGCATTCCACTCTCTAGGCCCTCACCCCCTCATCTTCACCATGGACGTCCAGTCACTGTACACCTCCATCCCCCACCAGGATGGTCTCGAAGCCCTCCGTTTTTTCCTCAACCAGAGAAGCAACCTATACCCGGCCACTGACACCCTCCTCCGCCTAGCGGAGCTGGTCCTTACACTTAATAACTTCTCATTTGACTCCTCCCATTTCCTCCAAATACAAGGCGTAGCTATGGGCACACGCATGGGCCCCAGCTACGCCTGCCTCTTTGTCGGGTACGTAGAACAATCCTTGTTCAATACGTACCTGGGCCCCATCCCCGACCTCTACCTCCGCTACATCGATGACTGTTTTGGTGCCACCTCCTGCACCCACACACAACTAACTGACTTCATCCGCTTCACCACCAACTTCCATCCGGCACTCAAATACACCTGGACCATTTCCGACACTTCCCTACCATTCCTTGACCTCACTATCTCCATCACAGGTGATAGACTTCTTACCGACATCCATTACAAACCTACCGACTCCCATGGCTATCTGGACTACACTTCTTCCCACCCTGCTTCCTGTAAGGACTCCATCCCCCACTCCCAATTCCTCCGTCTACGCCGCATCTGCTTCCAGGATGAGGCGTTCCACACTAGGGCATCCGAAATGTCCTCATTCTTCAGGGAACGGGGGTTCCCCTCCTCCACCATAGATGAGGCTCGCACCAGTGTCTCTGCCATACCCCGCAACATTGCTCTCTCCCCCATCCCCCCACTCACAACAAGGGCAGAGTCCCCCTAGTCCTCACCTTTCACCCCACCAGCCGTCACATACAACAAGTGATCCTCCATCAGTTTCGCCCCCTCCAACGTGACCCCACCACTCGCCACATCTTCCCATCTCCCCCCATGTCTGCCTTCCGCAAACACCGCTCCCTCCGTAACTCCCTTGTCAATTCTTCCCTTCCGTCCCGTACCAACCCCTCCCCGGGTACTTTCCCTTGCAACCGCAAGTGATGCAACACTTGTCCCTTCACCTCCCCCCTCGACTCCATTCAAGGACCCAAGCAGTTGTTCCAGGTGCGACAGAGGTTCACCTGCATCTCCTCCAACCTCATCTATTGCATCCGCTGCTCTAGATGTCAGCTGATCTACATCGGTGAGACCAAGCGGAGGCTTGGCAATCGTTTCGCCGAACACCTCCGGTCGGTCCGCAATAAGCAACCTGACCTCCTGGTGGCTCAGCACTTCAACTCCCCCTCCCATTCCATATCTGACCTCTCTGTCCTGGGTCTCCTCCATGGCCACAGCGAGCAACACCGGAAATTGGAGGAAATGCACCTCATATTCCGCTTGGGCAGTCTACATCCTGGGGCATGAACATTGAATTCTCCCAATTCTGCTAGCCCTTGCTGTCCCCTCCCCTTCATCAGCCCTCTGGTTGTCTCCTCCTATCCCCTAGCCCTCAGGCTCCTCCTCCGCCTTTTTTCCTTTTTTCCTTTCTTCTCCCCACCCCCTATCAGTCTGAAGAAGTGTTTCGGCCCGAAACGTTGCCAATTTCCTTCGCTCCATAGATGCTGCTGCACCCGCTGAGTTTCTCCAGCATTTTTGTGTACCACTGTATGTCTCTGTGGACATGAAGGATTCTGCATCATGATTTCAACGACAAGCAGGGAGATCTATCCTTAGTTTCCTGAGCAATCAATTATGATTTTGTATCAATTTGCAAAGTACAATCCCTTAATCCCTCAGTCTGAAGAAGGGTTTCGGCCCGAAACGTTGCCTATTTCCTTCGCTCCATAGATGCTGCCTCACCCGCTGAGTTTCTCCAGCATTTTAGTCTACATCCCTTAATTCATACTAAGTATAATGGTTTCTCGTCACTTTGGACATATCTTAAATCCAAGTTGGTACGGGAAGACGACACTGATGTAAAAGTCCGACCATGAGATGGTGAATGATAGAATGGACACGAGGTTTATCCCTTGCCTTGACTTCGTATGTTCTGTGCACAAATCTGAGTTCCATGTTTTTCACTCAGTAGTTCATGCAACATTCCTTACTTCAGACCCTGTTAAATCTGCCAACCCAGGAGAAAGACCGAGATTCATTAGCTATTGGGAGTCTCAGGTATTCCTCCAACAATCTGCATTGGATTTTGTTTGGAACTGGACAATCTAATTTTTGAATTCCTTTGCAGCTAAATAGATATAAGAAGCTTATTTTTAAAGAATGGCTATGAAGCAAGTCCTGATATCACTTTGCGATTGCCTCATTTAGGCCTCACCTTGTTTTATGCTTAATAAATGCTTCCAGCTACTAACTGTCAGTATCATCATGACCAAGAAGCACATGGGAGATAATAATTAGGGGATATAAATGGCAGAATGGGGTTGCACTGAGAGGTGGTACAGTCCAGATGGGCTGAATTGCCTCCTCCACGTCATTTTTTAAATTTTTTTATTTTTTAAAATTTATCATTACACTTATGGGCGCCTTTCAAAGACTCTCAAGGACGCCTTGCAGATAAGCAGATTACAAAACATATAAGCAGAATAAAAAATATAAAAATAGTAGGGACATCAACAACATCACCAATACACAAATTAAGGACAGAATTCATTCTAAAGGCACAAAAAAGAAAATCAGAAACACAATTTGAGGCGAGAGCAGCGGCAGCTAAACTGCGCCAGCGTCCACTCTCCCCTCCAACCGCCATCTTGAACACAGACTAACAAAGACACAGCACACAAAAATCATCCCCCCACAATGATTACCACTGTGGGGGAAGGCACAATGTCCAGTCCCCAACCCCAGTTCACCCAAAGTCAGGCCTATTGAGGCCTCCGCTATTGCCTCTATGGAGGCCCGATGTTCCTGGCCGTTTTCACCGGGTGATGTTGCCCCAGCGTCGGGAGAGTCCACTCAGCGGCTGGGCCACCTGGAATGGCCGCATTCCTTACCGGAGGCCGCGGCTTCCGAAGCCGACAAGGCCGCGCCGGTTTGGAGCTCCCAGGCTCCTGATGGTGAAGTCGGCGCCGCCCACTCCTCTCCGCAGACCCGCAGCCCGGAGGTGTCGAACTCATGGTCACAGCTCACCAGACCTCCAGCGCGGCGATCCAGCGCGGCGACCCAGGCAAGGCATCGCCCGCTCCGCTCCGCCATAGCGCTCCAGCGCTGTGCCGCCACCGAGGTGCTGGGCGGCCCCCGCCAGGAAACAGCGCTCCAAGCCCGCTGGTAGGCCACGAAGACGGGTCGACGGGGCAGCCCGGAGAAAAAGCGGCCTCACCGACCAGGTAGGGACCTAGAAATGAGGTTACCCCCTTCACCCTACATTAAAAAGTCGGATTACTCCCACAGGACAAACGCAGGACTCACTAAAAACTATTAAAAAAGTGAATTAAACGGACGGCTGCTGATTAGCAGCCGTCCCCCAAGATGGCTCCTCCTCCATAGGAAATTATTCATTTTGTTTCAATTTTCAGTACAATCCCTTAACTCATATTAAGTGTAATGGTTTCTCGTCACTATGGACGTATCTTAAATCCAGCCATGACAGCAAATCTGGACAGGACAAAGGTTGATTGTGTCTATTTTTACTGCTTTTAACGTTGCTAACTTAGTAACTTCATAATTACACCTTAGCACTGCACAAGAACTTAATAAGTTTGCCTGTCACTCATTGTAACAAAGCTGATACAAGCTCCTAGAAATGCATCTACCACTGTGTGCCACAAAGGAATGATAAAGCCAAAATTTAAAATTATCTAACAAACCATCAACCAAACCAAAATAAACAAATATGCAATGGCTGATCTTGTGTCCTTCACAAATGTGCGTGCAGGAAGAGCCAGTGCTGGTTGGGTCGCATGCACACAGTTCTTGGTTTCAGAGCTATATGTGTAAAGTGGGATCCAAAGAAAGGAACATTCACATATATATATTACGTTTCATGATCAGACATCATAACAAAGAACTTTACAACCACCAATATATTTTTGAGGTACACTTGCAAAGCAGTGATTAGGAAGCTGAGATTAAGCAATGAGCAGAGGGAAAACAATTGGTTTACCAGATAAGATTTGAAAAATACCAAACGCTAATTAGTAACTATGGGGTGGGAGATTGCAACCTTCACGTGGTCCGCCCCGTTTCGACGAATGCAATCAACCCGGCGTGCACAATCAAATAAGATCAAATAGAACTAGTTGTCCTACAACTTTAGGCTGCGCACGCCATACGCAAGAAGATTAGTAACTATCATGTCTCTGCAAAGAACCAATCATAATGACATTGCAGATATCTTTGTGGGGACTATTATTTAGTAAGTGCAAAGTTCCCAGTAAATACCAAGAGTTTTTGGAAAGATGTTGTCAAGTTGGAAAGGGTACAGAGAAGATCGGCGAGGATGTTGCCAGGACTCAAGGGTCTGATCTATAGGGAGAGGTTGAGCAGGCTGGGACTCTATTCCTTGGAGTGCAGGAGGATGAGGGGTGATCTTATAAAGGTGCATAAAATCATGAGAGGAATAGATCGGGTAGATGCAGTCTCTTGCCCAGAATAGGGGAATCGAGGGCCAGGTGACATAGGTTTAAGATGAAGGGGAAAAGATTTAATGGGTATCTGAGGGGTATCTTTTTCACACAAAGGGTGGTGGGTGTATGGAACAAGCTGCCAGAGGAGGTAGTTGAGGCTGGGACTATCCCAATGTTTAAACAACAATGAGACAACTACATGGATGGGATAGGCCAAGAGGGATATGGGCCAAACACAGGCAAGTGGGACTAGTGTAGCTGGGATATGTTGGCCTGTGTGGGCAAGTTGGGCCGAAGGGCCTCTTTCCACGCTTTGTGACTGTATAACTCTAAGAGAATTAAAGAGAATTAATATTGAAATATCTAACAAGGAAATATTTCATCCAAAACAGGGACACATCATTGATAAATAGTAAAACTGCAGGTAAATTATGCATCACGCTTAATTGTATTATTTCCTTATTTAGTCAAGAGTGTTTATTTGCCATATGCACCCAATAGGAACCAGAACAATGACATTCTTACTTTATACAGTTTAATACACATTAGATGCAAGAAAACAACAAATGTAAAATAGTTAGTAGTTAATAGTACAACAACAAATCAGTTATTCTAAGTAAACTAGACCATGATGGTGCAAAAAAATCAAACCTTGTAAAGCAACCATAGTAGTGCGAACTATCTCCTTGGGATTGAAGGGGTTTGTGGTTGGGTTGTGGTTGGAGGCTGTTCTTGAACCTGAAGATAATAGATAATAGATACTAGTCTGAAGAAGGGTCTCGACCTGAAACGTCGCCTATTCCTTCTCTACATAGATGCTGCCTAACCCGCTGAGTTTCTCCAGCATTTTTTGTCTACCATCAGGCTCATATACCTTCTTCCCAATGGTATATGGTACATTTCGTTTGGACCTCAACGGGGTCCGAATGACAAATAAATTGTATTGTATTGTATTGTATTGTAGTAATGGCCAGGGTCACTAATGATAATAGCTGCCTTCTAGAGGCAGCACTTCCTGTAGATCCCTTCAATGGTGGGAGATCAGAACCCATGATGGACCGGGCAATGTCCACCACTTTCTGCAGCCTCCTTCATTATTGACCATTTTAATTTCCGAACTAGGCCATGGTGCACTGATACCATTCTTATGTGCTTTACTGGTTCTGGCCTCTTCACATCCCTGAATTTAACTGCCCCACGACTGACAGCCTTGTCCTAAATCCAGATTCTCTTCCCACTAAAACACCGCACTCCCTATCTTTTCTTCTATTAAGGCACTCCATAAATCTCACTATTTTGATTGAGCAGTTTCGTGTTCATGATGTTGGTTCTGGAGTCCAGAACCAGGGGCCACAGTTTAAGAATATGGGTAAGCCATTTAGAACGGAGACGAGGAAACACTTTTTCACACAGAGAGTTGTGAGTCTGTGGAATTCTCTGCCTCAGAGGGTGGTGGAGGCCGGTTCTCTGGATACTTCCAAGAGAGAGCTAGATAGGGCGCTTAAAGATAGCGGAGTCAGGGGATATGGGGGGAAGGCAGGAACGGGGTACTGATTGGGGATGATCAGCCATGATCACATTGAATGGCGGTGCTGGCCCGAGGGGCTGAATGGCCTATTCCTGCACCTATTGTCTATTGTCTCTTGCTATCTATATTTGTGGTTCCTTATCAGTTTTTGTTTCACAATGTTCCACTGAAAACCTTGAAATGTTTTTTTGATGTTAAAGGCATTAATAAATGTAAGTTATCGAGTCGTACAGCACAAAGACAGGCCCACGGCCCACCACATCAATGCCAATATTCAAATACTTATTTACACTGATTCAACACTAATCCCATATTAGTCTCCCATATCAAGGTGGGGCAGAGGGAAGAGGGGAATGAAGGGTGAGGAAAAGGGAGGTTGATATTACGTTGGTGACAGTGACAGGGAGACCAGGTTTGCCCACTGTGCAGCCTAGAAATCTGCCTTGTGGAGGGAAGCTACTGAGCCCAGCTCCAGCTCGTTCCCAGGGACCAGAGAACGGGAGGGGAGGGTGAGGGAGTCGTCGGCGGTGGTCGCAAGACCAAAGGGGCCGGGTAGAGGAACCGGGGCCTTGTCTTCCATGGTCTCAAGGTCAGCTGCAGGAAGCACCCTTGGACACAAAGACTGAACGGTGCCCGGGCAAGGTGAGGGACAATGGTTCGCTGGACAATCTGAAAGGAGGTGATGGCTGGAGGCCCTGCAACAGCCTGGGGCTCGACTGGATCAGGCGCCTCTCCAAGAGACCGAGCGCACAGACCTAATGCAGCCTGCAGCTGCACAAAGCAGTGGAGCAGCGGTGGAGGACACCTATAGCCAGGCCAACCCCGCATTGCGGCAAGGACAACAGGGCTTTATGGCCAGCTGCACATAAAGCAATTTGGACTGAAAATGGCACCAACACCCGATGACTCATGTTCTTAGTGGACTAATTCTATATACTTTGCAATTAATCGGGAATTGTACATATGTAGTAATACTTTACTGAACTGTATGAAAAAAGAATTTCATTGCATCTGTGTGCATATGATAATAAAGAACCAGTGGGCCACTGGTATACTCATTAATTTCCCCTAGTTTCAAATAATCACAGGCATACTAGGGGCAATTTATGGTCAATTAAATTATCCATTCACACATCTTTGTTATGTCGGAGGAAACCCATGTGCTCACGGGGAGAATGTGCAAATTCCACACAGACCGCACTGGAGCTGAGGACCACACCCACGTTGGTATTGGCATTGGTTTAATGTTTCCATGTGTATGAGGTACAGTGAAAAACGTTTTTTGTTAGCATGCTTTCAAATTGAATCAGATTATACTACACTACACGGTGTACAGACAAAGCAGACACAAGAAGAACAGGTAGTGCAAAGAGAAAAGTGCAGAAAATAATTTACACCATTTACATCGTGGCATTACAGTTCCAGACAAAAGTTCAATGTCGGCAATGAGGTAGGTTGGAAGATCATGGGAAGCCTGTTTCATAGTCTGATAACTGAGGGGATGCAGCTGTTCCCGAGTCTGATGTTATTTGCTTTCAAGCTCTGAGGCAACAGTTCTACCAGTTGCACCACTGTGCTACATTGCATCACTGAACCAAGACGTGCATCTTTCAAGATGCTTGAAAGCATCTGCTCCCAAGATCGGGTTTTCCATTCTAGGACCTTGAGATCTTGTCTTTCTTCAGCAATGTGGTTTCCCACCTGCTGTCATAGATGGATCCCGATGTCCCATCGTTCTGGTCTCACTCCCTCTCCCCCCAATGGAACAAGGATAGAGTTCCCCTGGTCCTTGCCTTTCACCCCACATACTTCCGTATCCAACACAAAGTTCTCCGACATTTCCGCCACCTTCAACGTGATCTCGTTACCAGTTACTTCCTCCCATTCCCACCCCTTCCACGGAAACTACTCTATCTGCAACTCCTTGATTCATCCATCCATCCCACCCAAACCAGCCCCACTCCAAGTACTTTCTCCTGCCTAAGCTGCTTGGGTAGTTTACATCCCAACAGTAAACTACACAAGTAAACATCCAAACATTCTCAAATTTTTGATGCCCTTCTTGTTCCCCTCTTCTCTGTACCCCACCTGGATGCACCCCTATCCTCCCTTTCCCTTTCCTCCATCCCTTAGCACCTATATTCCTTCATCATGCATTACATTGCAGTCCTCTTCTATGCTTATCTCACTATTTGTCTTTTGATCTCTGACCTTGGCCAATCAACCAACCTCCCCTTACCTCCCTCGACCTGTATCCACCTATCACTTGCCAGGCTTTGTCCCACCCCAACTTATCTTCCAGCTTTTTGCCCCCTACTACAATCAGTCTGAAGAAGGGTCCCGATTTGAAACATTGCAATTCATGTTATCCAGTGATCTGTCTGACCCTTTGAGTTTGTGGATGATACAAAAATGGGTGGAGAGGAAAGTCGTGTTGAGGAAGCAGGGAGTCTGCAGAAGGGCCTCAGACGGGTTAAGATTGGGCAAAGAAGAGGCAAATGGAATATAGTGGAGCAACATGTACGGTCATATACTTTGGTAGAAGGAATAAAGGCATAGTCTACTTTCTAAATGGGGGGGATGATTCAGAAATCAGAGGTACAAAGGGACTTGGGAGTGCTGGTGTCGGATTCCCAAAAAGGTTAATTGGCAGGTTTCTTGGTTTCTTGGTTTCTTGGTCCTCCAAAATATTCCAAATTGAATTTAAACTGGAGGTGGAACTGACTCAGCGGTACGAAGGCAAATACAATACTAGGTGTCAAAAGTTATGGGGAGAAGGCAGGAGAATGGGGCTGAGAGGGAGAAATTGTTCAGCCATAATTGAATGGCAGAGTGAACTCGATGGGCTGAACAGCCCAATTCTGCTCCAATGTCTTCTGGTCTACTTATCACTTTAGATCCACCAATGCAAACCGCTCCATCTACCTCCGCAAGTCAGGCAATTGAGGTTGGTCTATAAACGCCGCCACGAACAGCTATGTCCAAAACCCTTGAATAACTCCACTATCACTTTGATGAACGAAAGCAAATTCAAACTCTATTCTCGAAACTTTGTGTTCATTGATAAGGAACAAAAGATCCGTCAATCAACTTCCGTAACAAATGTAAATAACTGCTGGAGTAACTCAGCGGGACAGGCAGCGTCTCTGGAGAGAAGGAATGGGTGACGTTTCGAGTCGAGACCCTTCTTCAGATACCCAATGGAATATAGCGTATAACCAAGAATCACTTACTTTAACTGTTCTCCCTTCTCGTAACTTGAGTCCGCTTTTTCCTTTCATATATTTGGCTGTTTTGATTTCCCCCCCCCCCCTATGTCATCCACACTTGCACATATCTTAACTAGTTCCACCCCAGTTACTTCACCGACAGTCGTGTTGAATCCGGGCTCGGTCCGGGGAGGAGTGGAGTGGCGCCGCTGAACTTCCCGCGGTGGACCTGGTTCGGCTCCTGCGGGAGACGTGAAGTGATGTTGTTCACGACCCTCCGGGAGAAGCCACCTCCTCCCTTCCTCCACCCACCCGCCGCCGCTGCTCTGCCTCTCCGCACAGGCTAAACTCGCCCGCTCCCGCCCTTCGCCCTTGCAGCCGACTGAACCTGCTGCTGGGCGGGGGCAGAAGTTGGCCGTGATCGACAGCGAGCCGTGCCCGTTCGGCTGCTCCCAGTGGCCGGTGTGGGACCGTGATCCCGAGTGTTGAGCAGGTCTATCTGCCTGGGATTATGGCACCGACCGCAGCGAGGATAGGCTGCAGCTTTTCCTGCCCCTCGGTGGATAGTTTCTCATTGTACAACTGTTGCGTTCATTTTTGTAGCAAATGGCAGCAAAACAAATACATCCTTATCTAACTTCAAATAACCCTCTCTCGCCGACCCTCCACCACCAGAGTCGTTGTACTCGTTTTATTGTCGTCCTGGTGGGTTTCGTTGTCTACATAACTCCTTCTCATCTAGCCCACAGCTAACAATGGACCGCTTCCTTCATCATCGTTACTTTTTTGCATATCTTTCATTCATTTGTTCCACATCTCTCTATATCACCTTCTATATTTCTCGTTTCCCTTTCCCGACTCTCGGTCTGAAGAAGGGTCTCGACCCGAAACGGCGCCTATTCCTTTTCTCCAGAGATGTTGCCTTTCCCGCTGAGTTACTCCAGCTTTTTGTGTCTATCTTCGGTTTAAAGCAGCATCTTGCAGTTTCTTTCTACACATCAACATATCGTTTTATTTAGAAACGGAATACGTTCCAATGGTTTCGGCTCAGTTTTTAAGTTGTGATTGTGAGCGGCGGTAATTAATGCTTTGGGAAGGTCGGCAGTGGAACTTCAGTAAACATCTTGTAAGCGTCAGCAGAAAATGTGACTGAATCGACGGAATCGTAATCCTCAATCGGTAAACACAATATAATAGGAACAACATGCTGTGTTGGCTTTAAAACTGAAACTTAATTTATCATTGTGAATGGGGTTTCAGCGCTGATTGGAAAACATAATGTAACCGTTTTAATGGCAACATTTTTAATGCAACTAAACTTCTCTGCATTTTCAAAGAGAAAATCGCAGACACAAAAAGGACCTCAGATGTTGAATCGGAGAAAGCGAGCAGTCTACTTGAATCTCGGAGCATTTGGAGGATTGCTGAAAGATAAGTCAATCTGTACGCCAAGAGACAATACTGACACTAGTGGCGACGAATAATATCAATGATATAAATAGGACAGTACAGCACAGGAACATGCCGTTCGGCCCACGATATCTGGGCCGACCATTATATCAATTTAACCTAACCCAATCTGTCTACACAGGGTTTATTCCACAGCAGTTGTTATCTATTCATGTTCCTGTCTAAGTCCCTCTTAAATGTTGCTATTGCATCTGCTTCTCCCACTTCCCCTGGCAGTGCATTCCAAGCACATGCAAAATACTCCAGAGAAAACAATCTAAGTCAGTCTGAAGAAGGTTTCCACCCGAAAAGTCATGTATTTCTTTTCTCCAGAGGTGCTATCTGACCTGCTGAGTTATGGGCCTGTCACACTTAGACGACTTTTTAGGCGACTACAGGAGACAATGCGGCTGCCACATGTTTGCGGGTGGTTGCCGGGGAGTCGCCTTCACGGTCGTGAGTAGTTCCCGCATTCTCGGAACTAGTCGCGGCTTCATTCTGGTTGCCGCTAATTTTTCAACATGTTGAAAAATTAGCGGCGGCCAGAATGAAGCCGCATGGAGAGTGGCGAGAATTCTCGTGCCGTAGGTGCAGTGGTAGTGGGTTGCCAGGAGGTCAAAGGTTGTCATAAGTTCTCGTAGGTTGTTGCCGGTGCTGACCGGTGAATTTCATTGGCTAATTGGGGAAAACAAACACGTAAACAGTAGTTTTCAGAACCAAGGATAACCGACCGGTAATGTTAATGTCCGCCGAGTTTCGCAGCCGTGTATCTCTGGCTTCTTAAAAGTTGTCTCTACTCCTTCTCCCCCTCTCCCCCCCCCCTCTTTTAAAGGACTTACGTGACCCTTCCCGTACACTGTGCTTTCACCATCTTAATTACAGCGCCAACCTTCCTGTTCATCGTAGTGTGTGTCTGTATCGCATTGGCTTTACACCGTGTGAATTTCACTCAGACAGCGCTCCCCCTGCTTGCCCTATCCCCCGCCTGCATAACTGGCTGGTGAAGGAAGCGATGTGTGTATGTGTTGCACTCTGACAGTCACCGTTCCAGTCGCCAGTTTTTCAGCGACCTGCAACGACTTGATAGTCGACGGCAGTCGCCTGAAAAATCGTCTAATACAGGGACAGGTCCATATCTCCAGCTTATTGGGTCTATCCAAGTTTTTCTATCCTCTCCTAGTAGCTAATACTCTCCAATCCAGGCAACATTTTCGAACATTGAGGATTGCTGAAAGATAAGCCAATCTATACACCAAAAGACAATACTAACGATACGATGGAACTTTATTTATCCCAGGGGGGAAGTTGATCTGCCGACAATCATAAAAACACAAAATACATGAAACATGAAATTAAAGTGAGGAGTGGAAAGGATTGGGGATGTGCAAAGATTGGGATTGGGAGGGGGAGGGAGTCAGTCCCAGTCTACCCCATGACAGAAGGGGGAGGGGTTGTACAGTTTGATAGCCACAGTGAAGAAGGATCTCCTGTGGTGTTCTGTCCTGCATCTTAGTGGAACACTAGTGGCAACAAATCTTGGTGAAGATCTTTTACACCATCTCCTAAGCCTTCACATGCTTCCTGTAAAGCGGCAATCAGAACTGCATGCAATATTCCACGTGGGCTAATCAAGGTTTTATACATCTGTAACACGACTTCCTAACTTTTATAATCAGTGCCCCAACCAATAAAGGCAAGTATGTCATATGCCTTCTTTATCTCCCTAACTACTTGCAGGGAACTATAAACTTGCACCCAAACATCCATTAGTGCTCCGAACAGGCCAGACAGGCAGCATCTCTGGAGAGAAGGAATGAGTGACGTTTCGGGTCAGGACCCTTTGGGTCACCAATTCTTTCTCTCCAGAGATGCTACCTGGCCTGCTGAGTTACTCCAGCATTTTGTGTCTAATTTTGGTGTAAACCAGCATCCCATACCTGCTATTTATTGTATAGGTTCCTTTCACATTTGATCTCCCAAAGTACCACACCTCTCACTTATTTGGATTAAACTTCATCTGCCATTTCTCTGCCCATATTTTCAACTGATTAATACCCTGCTTTGACAACCTCCCTCACTATCCACATCTCTGACAATGTTTATGTAATCTGCAAATTATATTATTAGAATATGGAAAGATTGAACCATCACAAAATAAATAGTTCCAACACAAACATGTATTTTAAGGGTGTAGACTCACCAGAAGTGTTTTCCTGGGTTTTTAAAGCTTAGATTCTTTAAAAACAATTTTCACCATCGTCCACAACTAACAGATGGTGGTAGGTTATCTAGTAGGTTGTCAGCCAAAATAAATACAATTTGTGTTTGTAAATCGTTGCCTAGAAATATGTGCGAGTCTTTTGAAGTGCCACTCTTGAAACTTAATTTGTTCTTTTCATTTGCTGAGTGGTTATACTATTTGCTACATTAGTTGTAGAGAACGTTTAGTTTAGGTCGCCATAATTTTACTATAAACAGTATCTGTTTCATTAAACGCGGTTATTATTTGGAAGTGTCAAGGGTTATGGGGAGAAGGCAGGAGAATGAGAGAAAGAGAGATAGATCAGCCATGATTGAATGGTGTAGTCTTGATGAGCCGAATGGCCTAATTCTGCTCCTATCACTTATGACCTTATGACACCATTATGTATGCAATTTACTGTGGCAAGATTTCTAACAACATTTGAATTGTAGACAATATTGCAAGAATTCACATTTATCCACACCCGAATGACCCGCTTTCATAAGCATTATATAACAATAATTAATAAGATCATTAGTAAGATCATTAATATCAATGCCGGTAAATGCCAATCTTTCATTATCACCTATTATTACAATCTACCTCACCTCATCATGTTCCAGACATCTTCTCACCCAGAAACAATTCCTGGCCTTCCAAGCCCACAAATGCCAGCTTTAATTGCTTTTCTTAGCAATTTATTCCACAAGCTACAGGGAGGTTGCACGGCAGTCGAGGTCACGACCCATGACCCTTACTGTTGCCACGCAACGCCTTCTGGAGAACACACGGTGGGCCCGTCTTCTGTCCCAGCATCCGGACTCCACGCTGACTGGTTCCACACTCGCGGACCCTGGGCGGTCTGTCCCCGCGGCCGGGGGGAGAGTCGGGAGGGTTGGGGGGGTGGTCCGGTCAGGGTGCTGGTGCAGCGCGGCCAGTGACTCCGGGTGGGCGGAGGGACCAGACTGTCCCCAACTCTGCTGCAGCTGACGGGGACGTTGACGGATTTTCGTCCCCGTGGGTCCGCTGCCCGGAGCCGCGGCCCCGCTCCACCCGGCCCCATGTGTGGGCGCTGCCGACACACAGCCCGTAACAGTGCGGCCCACAGGGGGAGATGGGGTGGAGGGCGGCCGTGGCCGGACAGCGCTGACCCCGGGGGGGAGAGTAGGGGCTGTCCCAAGGGATGCGTTCCTTCGGCCGCTTACACCTTGGTGCTCACGTTCAGAGCAAAGATACTAGAGCATTTGGTTCAGAGCGCTCAGTCACCCTCCACAATTATTTACAGCTCAAAAATTGAACTTTTCGGCGGTTTTTAACAGGTAAGAAAGTACGCATTTCGTGTGTTAACAGTGTATGTGGGAGGCTGCCATGTCCTCCAGAAGGATTAAGCTGCTCCGTGCGTCACGCCCTTTGACCCGATGACCTTACGTGCAACCCCCCTATTACTAACTGATTTTCCTTTGTCCAATTTAGCTAATTATTAACTTCTGTTCCCTGGTATTTAAAAACCCTGCGGCCAATTGCTGTGAAGTCGATAAGATGCAGAAGTTCTCTGCACTGCTAGTCCACTAAAAAAGTGCTGTGTTAACTAATTTAAATATTTAGTAATAAATGCTGGAACTCAATTTAGTCATACTCTACTACATGGGGAAGGGATTATAAAACTGAGCATTAACCTTTAATATGCAGCACCTTCGGAGAGACCAACAACAGACTGGGGAGTAACAGGCAAGCATTAAATATGTCAGTATTGTCAGCTTAGGTTTATATTTGTATCACCCAATACATGTCACAAAGTTGCAATAATGTTGAAAGGGGGGCAGTAAAGGGGAAGGAAACAGAAAAGTAGATTACAATGTTTCACCAAGTCCTGACACCCCAAGAATGTTTTAATGAAATACAATGATTACATGGATCCAAAAATTAAATAATGCATATACTGGATTCATTAGCAAATATTATTATGATCTACAGTATCTCTCATCTCCTCCAGAAACAAATTACGGCCATCTAAGCCCTTTATGTCAACTTTAATTGTTTTTCTTAGTAATTGATTCCACAGTCTAAATTACTGCTGACTGATTTGCCTTTGTCCTACTTTGCTGATTATTAACTTTTGTTCTCATATTTGTGTTCCCATCTGATCCAAACTGCGTGTCTTATGGAAATATCTGAAACAAATTACTCCCTCAGCTAGATTGCTGGATACCCATAGATAAATGACTCAAACACTTTCTTATAAACCATGTAAAAGGACATGGCACTGGTAGGGCAAGAGACCATATGGACAAAATTCAGTGCAATGATGAACACGGGGCCCTTGGATGAACTCACTGACCCTGTTCTCCCTTGGCAAGATAAGCACAGTCTAATGACCTTCCATGTAGCACCATTGCTTCTTCACTGTGAACTATGGCTCAAACTATCTCTGCCACTTAATCTTGCGACATAATGCATTTGCGACCAGAAGTTTGAGAAACATTTTCCTCCAGCTGTATTAGGGGGATTATAGCAAATCCATAGTTGTCAGCTGCTACCTAGAAGATGCACCTCGCCTTCTGCTTTTGATACTTATCGGGAAAAGCCTGACATACACTTTGCTGAATATGGGTGAGCTGACCATTAAGTGTGCAAACCTAGCCACCCATTATATCTCTGTTAAGCGAAAGACCACAAATTGATTCTGATGAGTCACTGACTATCCACTGAATCGTTCTCTAACCTGTTCATAACTCATGACTTCTTCATCTTCATATCTCTATCAGCTTCCCAATAGGTGATGAATTGGAGGGAAGGAGACAAATATTGTTCGTCATTAATTGTGATTTAAAAGGGATCTGAGGGACTAATAAAGAACGTATTGTAGGTTGCTGAAGAACTGTCCCTGCAGTATATACTGTTTGTTCTTTTGTCTTAGTTACATGATATCGCCAAAGTCATCGGTCTCTCATTTCATGTATCAGTCCAGATGCTCTCATCCAGGGGGAAATAGTGTAATGAAGTAGCATTAAACAGTAAACAGTAAAATTGTAGGGCTCTGGGGAGTGTTGTAGAAGAGAGTTAAAAGCACAAGTACTTAGTTCCATGAAAGTGGCAACACAAATAGACAGTACAGAAGGTGTCAGGCAGTCTTGCCTTCATGATCCGTCTACTGAGTATAGGAGTTATGACATCGCATTACTGTTTACATGGCATTGGTAAGGCCACACGTGAAGTACAATCTGGTCGCCCTGTTGTAGGAAGGATGTCATTAAACTGGAAAGGCTGCAGAGATTTCTGATGATGTTACCATGTCTGGAATGTTTGAGTTATAAGGAGAGGCTGGATCTTTTTTTCCTGGAGTGTAGGAAGGTGGCCTTATAGACGTTTATAAAATCACGAGTGGATATGGATAAGGTGAATAGCCACAATCTTTTCCCCAGGATAGAGGAATCTAAAACTAAAGGGAATAGACTTAAGGTGAGTGAGTGAGGATTTTAAAAGGATCTGAGGGTTAACTTTTGCAAAGTGGATGGTGTGTATATGAAATGAGCTGCCAAAGAACTGGTAGGCAGGTACAATTAGAACATTTAAAATATATTTAATAGCTAGATGCATAGAAAAGCTTAGGAAGGATGCTGGCCAGGCACAGGCAAGCGAGAGAAGCTTGGTTAGGCAACTTGGTTGACATGGACGAGTTGGGCCATGCATATATCTCTATGACTCTGAGATTGAATGTTCTTTCATGAAGACAGAGTGGAACGTTGAGTGGATAAAGATGTGATAACTTCCCAGAAAAAGCAGCGGAGGTGGCCCTTCTTGACGAGTGAGCTAGTTGTTCCTCCTACAGAAAAACACAGACTGGGAGCAACATGAGTAAATTGTGTATAGAATCCTGCATTGATATTTATCAATATTTGGGTAAGAAAACAGGCCAATACCTCTGATGGCATTTCAGATCTATTGGCAACTTGAGTTCTTGATTATTAATGAACATACAAACACAGGAACTAGTGGAACAATATAGGCTGGAATTGACCAGCATAAGATTGCTATTTCTCATGACGACTAAAGTTAGGCATCTGGCTAATACCTCAGAACTATACACAAAGAGGCAGTGTGAGTGAATATTCATTAGAACATCTTGTGAACCAAACTATCACAGGATCATACACATAGTCAAAGACCTCTCATGACATTGGATCTCAAATTATGCCTGAAAAACAGTAGTAGATCTTAAGTTCACAGGCAACGTTTCGGGTCGAAACCCTTCTTCAGACTGATGTGAGGGGGGGGGGGGGGGAGGAAGAAAGGAAGAGGTGGAGCCAGAGGGCTGAGGGAGAGCTGAGAAGGGGAGGAGAAAGTAAGGACTACCTGAAATTAGAGAAGTCATAGTTCATAACGCTGGGGTGCAAACTGTCCAAGCGAAATATGAGGTGCTGCTCCTCCAATTTACGGTGGTCCTCACTCTGGCCATGGAGGAGGCCCAGGACAGAAAGTTCAGATTTGGAATGGGAGGGGGAGTTGAAGTGCTGAGCCACCGGGAGATCCGAAAGATCCTCCTCCCATTCCGAAAATATGTCGCGGTGGCTCAGCACTTCAACTCCCCCTCCCATTCCGAATCTGACCTTTCTGTCCTGGGCCTCCTCCATGACCAGAGTGAGGACCACCGTAAATTGGAGGAGCAGCACCACATATTTCGCTTGGACAGTTTGCACCCCAGCGGTATGAACATTGACTTCTCTAATTTCAGGTAGTCCTTACTTTCTCCTCCCCTTTTCAGCTCTCCCTCAGCCCTCTGGCTCCACCTCTTCCTTTCTTCCTCCCGCCCCCCCCTCCCTCCACCCTCACATCAGTCGAGTGAGCTAGTTGTTCCTCCTACAGAAGGGTTTCGACCCGAAACATTGCCTATTTCCTTCGCTCCATAGATGCTGTCTCACCCGCTGAGTTTCTCCAGCATTTTTGGGGTTGGACAGGCTAGATGCAGGAAGATTGTTCCCGATGTTGGGGAAGTCCAGGACAAGGGGTCACAGCTTAAGGATAAGGGGAAAATCCTTTAAGACCGAGATGAGGAAAAACTTTTTCACACAGAGAGTGGTGAATCTCTGGAACTCTCTGCCACAGAGGGTAGTTGAGGCCAGTTCATTGGCTATATTTAAGAGGGAATTAGATGTGGCCCTTGTGGCTAAAGGGATCAGGGGGTATGGAGAGAAGGCAGGTACGGGATACTGAGTTGGATGATCAGCCATGATCGTATTGAATGGCGGTGCAGGCTCGAAGGGCCGAATGGCCTACTCCTGCACCTAATTTCTATGTATCTATGTATCTATGTCTACCTTCGATTTTCCAGCATCTGCAGTTCCTTCTTAAACATAAAGATCTTAAGTTCATATACATATTGTTCACGTTCACTGAAATTCTACTATGTCATTAGCATTGTTCGCCAGGGTTTTTTAACCAATGAAATCATTAATCTTGTTTTTTGGCATTGAAATGTAAAACCATAGAAAATAGGAGCAGGAGTAGGCTTCAAGACTTTTCTTTAAGCCTGCTCTGCCATTCAACATAATTAGTATTGATTATCCACGACCCGGCTCACCGTAATCCATAATCCATGATCTCTTTAGGCATTTTCAAAAGTTCTGGAGACTTTAGATTATTGTAATTTGACCCCTCCATTTAAAAGAGGAGGTAGTGACATAACAAGGAATTATGCACCAGTTCGCCCAACATCAGCAATGGGGAAAATGATACAGTTAAAGAGAAATTACAGATTTTTTTAAAAGTTCATAGGCCTCAACAAGTTACATTGGAAGATCGGGAATTCATTTTTAGTGTGTGAGAAGTCCATTCAAGATTAAAGCGGGGAAGAAGTTATTCTTGAATCTGTTGATACATGCTTTCTGCAGATGCATCATTATGTTTGAACATTCTGTCCTTTCCTGTTACACTCTGATTATCATTACTGTGGAACCATGGTGCACTGTTGCCTAACTTTTCTCTTTACGTTTCTCTTCAATGAAACATACCTGACTATTCAATCAATATTTTGTAAAAGCCTCAGATATTTCAGTCACTGGAACATCAGTCCTACCCAGATTTCAGTGAAGCCTGTCCCACCAAAAGTGCACTCTCTATTCCCTTAAATTGAAACCCATCCCTCCCATGCTAATCTCTGAGCCACCCATTCAACTCATTTGCAAATTTGCATGTGGCTCAGGTACTAATCAGGATGTTAACGCCTTTGTAGCTCTCCTTTTAATTTGGACTCCAGCTCCTCATATCATAACATTGAACAGTACAGAATGGAACAGGCCTCCCAGAATGGAACAGGCCCACAATTTTTGTGCCGAACATGATGGCAAGATAATCTCATCTGCATGCATAAATGAATGAATGAATGAATGCTTTGAATACCTTATTGTCACATGTGACAAGTCACAGGAAATTCTTTGTTTTGTTATACCCAAGGGGCATACCCAAGGTATGCAAAGAGTCCCCACATAAAGGGCGTCAACAAAGCTACAAAATATCCCGCGCCTGGTCCACCTTTGTACTCCCCCCCTCCTCCATGACACCACCATTGTGGGCCAGATATCAAATAATGATGAGAAGGGGTATGGGAAGGTGATCGAGAACCTCGTGTCCTGGTATCGAGACAACAACCTTTCTTTCTATGTCAGCAAGACAAAAGAGATAGTGATCGACTATAGGAAGTGAAGCGGTACACATACCCTAGTTTGCATTGACGGTGCTGAAGCAGAGATGGTTTAAAATTTAAAATTTCTAGGCTTCAATATCACCAACAACTTCTCCTGGACCACCAATATTGAAGCAACGACCAAGAAAGCACACCAACACCTCTACTTTGTTAGATGGCTTAGGAAGTTCAGCATTTCCCCTACAACTCTCACCAACTTCTACAGATGCACCATAGAAAGCATTTTAGCAGGTTGCATCACAGCTTAGTTTGGGAACAGTTCCATCCAAGGCCGCAAGAAATTGCGGCGAATTGTGGACGCAGCCCAGACCATCACACAAACCAACCTCCCTTCTATTGAAGATAGACACAAAATGCTGGTGTAACTCAGCGGGACAGGCAGCATCTCTGGAGAGAAGTAATGGGTGACGTTTAGAACCCAAAACATCACCCATTCCTTCTCTCCAGAGATGTTGCCTGCCCTGCTGAGTTACTCCAGCATTTATTGTCTATCTTTGGTGTAAACCAGCATCTGCAGTTCCTTCCTACACCTCCATTCTATTGACTCCGTTTATACCTCATGCTGCTCAGCAAGGCCAGCAGGATAATCAAGGACAACTCACACCCTGGTCACTCACTTTTGTCCCCTCAATAGACAATAGATAATAGACAATAGGTGCAGGAGTAGGCCATTTGGCCGTTCGAGCCAACACGACCATTCACTGTGATCATGGCTGATCATCCACAATCACTGTTAATTCTGGCCAAATTGGAGAGGTCAGGACACTAAAATTGAGTAAAGGCTTCTGGGCTGCTAGGCCATTTGGTCAATTTAAATGTGCCTTCTGCAGAAATGGGACAAGCTGCAGAATGGTGCCAGCTTGTCTGGACCCTAGATACGAGTTGCAGGAAGAGAATGGTATATCTGCAGATTCTGACAATTTGAACCCACGGTGGTTAGGTATAGTTTTTCCAAAATAAAGTTTAGATGCGCAAGTGCTTGACTCAGTGTTTTTTGACTGAAACTAGACTGAGGGGAAGCTTAGAATGAGCTATTTATATTGGGGGCTCATCCGGGATCTCAACGGACCTCAAACACAAGTTTGCAATTAAGGGTGTAGAGCTGTCTCGATCGCGAGTGCAGAAATCGGCGCCACTGTACGTTTTTTGCATTGATTTTCGGCACTTCGCTAGTCGGAGCAGATCGATCATTCGCGGGCTTGGGAAAGGGTCCCAACCAGATCATAGAACAGAATCTAGCAAGCAAGGAGGGGTGGATGGCACTCCTTTGGGTTAGGAGCCCATAAAACAGGGTGAAGAGTGGCCCAAAATCTTGGTCGTAGTTGGCAGGCTGCAGCTGCTTAACGAGAACCAAACACACTTGCAGGGCGAAGGGTGGCCCATTGTCCCAGATTTGGTATCCAATTGGCGGGGTATTGAAATACAAGTCTGGTTTATGTGCAAAGCGGTGAAACATTTGACCTGTCATTGCTGGGAGAGCTAATTGGAAAGGTGCGTTCCGAAAATCGGCATCGACTGCCAGCACAAAGAGGCTAGGCGCTGACACCTAGTGCCAAGCAGGTGTGTCTGTGTGAAGATATCTGAATCCCTCCCTGAAGTGACGGACAAGGAATCTCGTAAAGGCACTAGGCTTGGTGGCTAGAGTATAGATTGGCTGGGAATACTCTAGTCCATTCGAGATTTCATTGGGCAATTTAATTTGAATTCGAGAGCCCGTGTATGTGGAGAGATACGCACCAAAACTAATTGGTCCAAGAGCGAGTCTAGATTTGCTGAATCAAATTTCCAAATACAGAATTTCACATTGAAGTTCTGCCCGTATGGTAGAAATTGAATTCTGTGTAAATAGAACTTTGGAGTTTGTGCATGTTTGAGAATGATTTTGAATAGCAGCTGATCTACAGTGAATAGTAACCCTCTGATCGATTGTTGATTAGTACCTGATAGCGAAGAGTAACTGAGAGACGAGAACCTGGTTTACTTGGTGAAAAGTACCCGGATGCGAGAGATACCCCTAATTCTGTAGAACTTAGAGAGGAGAGATAGAGGTCCTGTAGATCAGTAACTCATGTTACTGGAGGAGGTCCAGTGCACCCTATCGGTCAAGTTGAGTTACGCTGCTGTCTTAACTCATGTGTCCACAGCCTGAGTTTCTATGTGGTTCGTGAGAATGTGCCATCTCTACTGGGTGCCAACGCATGTCAAGACTTGGGACGTCTCTTTCAGCCCTTCTGTTTGTCATCTGACTACAGCCTGTGACTTTAGCCAACAAATCCTGACACAATACAAGATTTTGCTTGACGATAAGCTGGGCAGGTTGCCTGTTAGGTACACAATTACCATTGACCATGAGGTAATTCCAGTAGTTCGTCCAGCTCATAACATTCCCTATGCTAAGCTGGAAGGTGTTCAAAATGAACTCAACAGAATGCTATCTCTAGGTATGATTGCTCCCATCGCTGACCCCTCAGATTGGGTTCCCACCATGGTTGTGGCAACGAAGAAGAATAAAGACGAAATATGGATTTGTATCAATCCTAAGGACTTAAACACAGCCATTAAACGACCTCACTATCCCATGCGCACTGTGGAAGAGATTACAGCGCAGATTGCTGAGGCAACTGTATTCACTGTACTAGATGCCAAGAGTTCATTCTGGCAGATTTCACTGGAACACAACTCCTCCAAGTTAACCACTTTCAGCACCCTGTTCGGGCGTTACAGATTTCTTCACATGCCTTTTGCCCTGCTAGTGAAGTATTTCAACAAGCTATGGAGCAGTTGTTTGCAGGTTACCCATGTTCCATTGCAGTGGATGACATCCTCATTGCTGGACGAACTGTCGAAGAACACGATGCTAATCTGACAAAGGTCCTGGATCGCGCCAAGGCCATTAACCTCAAGCTAAACTCTAAAAAATGCAAATTCAGGGTAAGTGAGGTGAAATACATAGGCCATGTGTTCACTAAGGACGGCCTAAAAACTGATCCGGCGAAAACCAGTGCTATCAACGAGCTCCCAGCACCCACAGACGTGTTCGGTCTACAAAGATTCCGTGGCAAGGTTAGCTACTTGAGCAAATTTATTCCGGACTTCAATGAAATATCAGCCCCGTTGCGGTAGCTTAGACACAAAGACACTGCTTGGATCTGGCATGAGCAACAGCAGGGGGCGTTCGACACTCTTAAGCAGCTGATGTCTTGTGCTCCTACTCTCGCTTATTTTGATCCTAAACGACCGGCCACACTGACTTGTGACGCTTCACAACACGGACTGGGCGCAGCATGTCTTCAAAATGACGGTAGCGGCAATAAGCCTGTTGCCTATGCCTCACGCACTATGACTGACACAGAACAACACTATGCCCAAATTGAGAAAGAGCTACTGGCGGTTGTTTTCGCCTGCAAGAAATTTAACGACTTTATCTTCGGACAAACGGTCACGAATGAAAATGACCACCAACCTCTGATCAGCATCTTTAACAAACCGATTCATGCCTCTCCAGGGCGCTTACAGCGGATGCTGCTGCAGCTTCAAAAATATGATATTGTTCTGATCTACAAACGTGGTAAGTATATCCACCTGGCTGACACTCACTCGCGTGCACCCCGGAAGACCTGTGAGGGTCCGCCCTCGCCGAATGATGACTTTGTCGTAATGTCTGTGTCCTTTATTCCCTCGTCCTGTATGGAGGACTTGGTTGCCCACACTGCTGCTGACAATACCTTACGGTCACTCGCCTCTGTCAATAAGCGCGGCTGGCCAAACAAACCACACAACGTTCCGCTGCCAGTTCGGCCTTTCTTTGCCGTCCGCGATGAGCTAGTGCTGCAAGATGGCATTATTTTAAAAGGACATAAGGCTGTGGTCCCTGCTTCGCTGCACAGCAAGTATTTTAACGCTGTCCATGCAGGGCACCCAGGCGCTGAAGCTACCGTCCTACGGGCAAGAAACATGTTTTACTGGCCTGGCATGGCCGAATACATCATCGAGAATGTGGCAGCCTGTGCAGTGTGTAACAGCTTGGCACCTCATCAACAAAAGCAACCATTTCTTTCACATCCGGTTCCTGCAATCCCGTGGTCTACAGTGGCAACTGACATATTTGAGTGGCATGACAAGCAGTACCTAGTACTCGTCGATTCGTATTCTGGATGGTTTGACATTGATTTTCTTAGCAGCCCCACTTCTCACGGAGTGGTTTCAAAGCTTGCTCGCCATTTTTCAGTCCACGGAGCTCCAGGCATATTGTTATCTGATAACGGCAGTCAATTTACCAGCCAACACTTCAAGGAATTTGCTGCAAGCTGGAATTTTCGCCACATTACCAGCAGCCCTGAATATCCACAGTCGAATGGACTAGCTGAGCAGGCTGTCAAGAATGCCAAACAGCTTATGGAACATTCTTACAGAGCTAATTCCGACGTGTTCCTGGATTTACTCAACCGCGACCCCATTTTGGGTTCACCTGCTCAACGTTTATTATCGAGGCAGACCCGAGCCACGGTGCCTGTGGCGGATCAGGCATTGATTCCACAGGTGGTTCCACTATCGGACGTCCAGTCCAGGTTACAACAAAAGCGTGACATTCAAAAACAGTGGTTTGACAAAACAAGTATGCCACTGCCACCAAAGGGCAGGTGGCAGGATATGTTGGCTATTACGTAACAGACAACATATCCTGCCCGTGAATGAGCCAGCTGCACCACCGTACTATCCCGACCGTACAAGTGTACTTCCGTCCATGTCCAGCGGCATTAATTCGCCTACACCAGCACAACAACCCACTTCTGCAACGGCTGCTTTGCCAGTGGCGACGCCCCCTCCGCCTGCACCACAGTCTCCTGTTTCATCACCGGGAATGCAGGTTCAGTCTCCCTCACCTGTGAAGCCACCTGCTCTGTCCCCGATGGGGAAAAATGGAGATGGTCGTGTTTGCAAGCCCACCGTGAAGTACCCGGTCTATGTTTGACCATGCTCTATGCATATTGACTATGCTCCAGTTTCTTATCAATTGCTGTGCATGCCTTATTTAGTCAATGGTTTTGTACTGACATTTCATTCTTTAAGAGGGAGGATGTAGATCAGTGACTCATGTTATGAGTCATACTTTGTAGCTGCGCCCACTAGCTTAACAGAAAGCCTCCCTGCCTTTCTCTCTCACTTTTAGAGTAACGTACTAAGATGAAGTTACCCCTGCTGTAACGATAATAAAGTCTTTGGATCTTAATCACAGTGTGTGAGTTTGGTTATTCCGACAACAGAAGCTCAACAGGTCCCCCTAAAGAAGTCCAGTCTTAGCAGGGGAAAGTAACATTTAGGAGGAAAAGTAATCCATTTAAGTAGCACCCCTCAGCAAAGAGTACCCTAGGAAGGGTAAAATCTTCGGTATCAGAGGGCAGGTTCACTGATTGATTGAGATCGAGTGTTTGTAAACTGTGCGCTAGCGTGTTAAATTATTATTGTAAATTGTAGAAATCCAGCATCGTCTTTTGTAGCATCTTTATTGGATCTGAATTGTATGTAAACTTTGTTTACATACATACTTTGTATGTACAGCGACTTTATGTATGTAAAAAGATTTAGAGTATGTTAAGATTTAGAGTGTGTTAGGTTCGCGGACCGCTACTTGTATTGCCTGTGTGAGTGCTTAAGGACTTTTGGGTGTTAGATAATTGAAGTAAAAGTGCGTTTGAATTAAATATTTGTATTTGTTTGAATCGGGATTGTAGTATTGCTAGAATCCGATTCGTGGTGGTTCGATCATCGTTCGTATTCTTTCGATCGCTGTGTCGGGGGAGGAGTCGATCCATTAACCGAGTACGCCACGAGCCACGAGCAGGATTTATTAGAGTGTGATTTATCGTCATAATAAGTGGATGCTTGAAGTTTATATTGTGGTGTGTCTGGGTTTACTTGTAATTGGGGGAATAATTTCTTGTTTGATTGTAGTCTTACTTGCGTGGTTCGGGTTTGTTTGTCTGTGTGAACTTAAAGTGTTTTGAGTGGGAGAGATTGCTGCTTGGGAGAGATTGCTATTAAGAGCCTTAGTTTGGGAAACCGGAGATTCTTTGTTTGAAGGCTGAGAGTTGAATGAAGTGATTGTGATCTAGCTGATAAGAAAGTTGAGAGAGCGATTGAATAAGAGCGATTGATTTGAATAATTGAATAGGAGTGATTGAGTGGGTGATTGAATAACGGTTAGAAGAGAACAATTGTGTGAGAGGTGTGAATCTGCTAGATGTTAGTCATTGTGTGGAAGTGATTTCAGTGGCCTTGGAGTCTGAAAGGAAGGAGCGAGTATTGAATAGGTTTGAGTGCTTGGAATTTTATTTGTATTGTGTCTATTGTGCAGAAGGATGCGGAATGTTCCAGAGAAGGACCTATCAAATATACCCGAAAGCCCGATAAGAATAATTTGTGAGAAACTTCTGCATGAAGCAGAGAGATTAAGAGAATTATCTGGAAAATTAAATAGAGTTTTGAGGAACGAACTTTGGCCGATAGGTGGACTAAAATCTATAGTAGGAATAACCTACATAGAGACAATTGTTAGACGACATGGAAACAGTGAAGAAGGGAACGAGCTTATTGAAATATGGAAAATGTTCTTCACTGAAAGAAATGTAAAGAAAGAAGTCGTTCTGCTTTCTACTTTACGAATGGCAGTATTCAAGTTAGGGATTAGACTGGAAAAAAGAGAGCTGGTCCTTCTCTGGACATTCCGAAACAGGGGAAGGAAGATAGTGGAAGCCAGCAGCAGGAGCAGGAGCAGGAGAGAACATCAGCTTTTAAAAGAGAAATGACTGAGATGGCTCTTAAATAGGAGGTGCCGACTAAAATCAAACGTATTACATTTAGTAAGGGTGCCGCGGTTAGCATGGACCTCGAGGGGAGAGAAGTTTAGTAAGAGTGCCGCGGTTAGCGTGGATCTCGAGGGGAGAGAAGTTTAGTAAGAGTGCAGCGGTTTGCGTGGACCTCGAGGGGAGAGAAGTTTAGTAAGGGTGCCATGGTTAGCATGGACCCTCGAGGGGAGAGAAGCCCAATATATACAAGGGTGTGAGACTTTTTTGGAGTAGAGTCACAGCATTCCTCACAGCACTCTCATGTTCTTAGTTCGGAGACACCATGCGCAGATTGCGAACAGGGCGCTCGGGAGGAGTCAGTGGTATCTTCAACTCCACCCACTAAATTCAAATCCAAAGTAGGAAAATCGTGAAAGGACTCTCTAGCTCCGATGATTGCTTCACCAGCGGAGGATAGTGTGGGGGATCAAGGAGTTAGAAGGAAGGTTCTGCAGAAGTGGGTGCCAAAATTAATTGGGAAATCACGTGGGAAAATGAAAGAATCTTCCTAAAGTATAGAGATTCCGGTAGCAGAACGAGCAGCTTTCTGAGGGTGAGACAGCAGGAGGCTATGAAGTGGCTGATCCTGACATCGATAGCATTATAAGGTCAGAGCAAATTCCCGACGATGTGGGTATAGAGCGATTCCCCATAGGCAATTTCCTAGTAGGAAGCTGCCTACTCACCCTTTAGAATTAGATCCCACAGAAGGTGTAAATGATCCCCGGGCCACAGATGTCCACATTTCAATGCAACCTGGTTCAACGGCAGCTAAATCCTTCCAGAGACCCGTACTAAGAATCCAGAAATGGGAAATAACTTTGAAGGAAGATAAGGGGGGAGGAGGAACTTAAAGCATGGATGATAGACATGCCATTCTGAGAGCCGACTTTCCCTCGGTTTGGTTGGAGAGGGTATAGAGCTGTTAGATCTGATCAATGTTACAACTGTGGGGAATCAGGATATTGGAGCCGATCTTGCCTTGTGAGGGAATACCGAGAAGGAAGGGGGCAAAGAAGAGGCCACGGGTTTAAGAAGTCAGGGATCCTAGAGGTTACAGGGACACTTGGGACCCTGAAGGAAGAGGAAGAGGACACTGGTCGGAAGATCAGGGGGCAGGGACATTCTGGCAATCAAATCCATTCCAGTACCCTGATCTGCCAGCTAATACAAAGTATGAAATCTGAGGGCATCCTCACATGGCCCAAAAATAATAATAAATTGTCTTCTTCTTCTTCTTCTGTCGTGTGTCTTTTAGACCTGCAGCTCCGTTGAGGCGAGCCAGGCCAACGTGTCATCGTCCAGGTCAATCAGACCTCGTTCACCATTCAGTGGCCGGTGTTTGGGGCAACTGGTGACTATGTGCTCCACTGTCTGTGTTGGGTCCCCACACTCGCAGGAGGCGCTGTCCATGAGACCCCACCTCTTCATCGCTACTCCATAGCGTCTGACGCCTGTCCTCAAGCGGTTGAGGGTTGTCCACTGCTTTCGGGGCAGGTCCTGGCCAGGGACGTCCATGGGGTCATCGATGTAATGGTGTAGCCTAGATGGTTCCGCTGACTTCCACTGGTCTCTCCATCTCATCTTGACACAGGCGGCCTTAGAAGCGTCAGCTGGTTTTGTGCAGAGCAGCTCTTGGGCTTGCGTGGCAAAGGGGTGCCGTGACTTGAGGCACACTAGTCGTGGTGTCTCTGTGACGATCTGATGGAGGAGGTGGGATTCACTGGTCTGTGCCTTTCGAGAGAGGGCCAGCGTGGCTGCTTCTCATCTGATGTTGGCTGGGGCGATGCCAGTGAGGACGGGCAGTTGGTTTACTGAGATGGCTCGTAGGCATACGGAGACAGTCCGCCGGGTGCTGTTGAGGGCAGCATCCAGCTTCTTGGCGTGAGGGCTACGGCACCAGACCGGGGCGCAGTACTCGGCGGCTGAGAACACCGGGGCCACTGTGAACATGCGCAGTGTCTTGATCGTGGCTCCCCATGTGGTGCTGGCTAGGCGGCGAATCAGTGTGGCACGGGCGCTTGTCTTTGCCTTGGCACCTTCCAGGTGTTGTTTGAATGACAACGTTCTGTCGAGCTTCACACCGAGGTACGTGGGGACAGGCTGGGACCGTAACCGGGCGTTATCCACCATGACGTTCATCTCGCGGGTCGCTTCCCTGTTGTTGAGGTGGAACATTGAAGATGTTGTCTTACCCATGCTGAGCTTAAGGCGCCAGTTCCTCAGGTATGAAGACAGGATGTTCATGTCTTCAGAGAGGCCCTCTTCTGCTGCTTCCCAGAATGGCTTACTGAGTAGGATAGAAACATAGAAACATAGAAAATAGGTGCAGGAGTAGGCCATTCGGCCCTTCGAGCCTGCAATAGGTGCAGGAGTAGGCCATTCGGCCCTTCAATATGATCATGGCTGATCATCCAACTCAGTATCCTGTACCTGCTTTCTCTCCATACCCCCTGATCCCTTTAGCCACAAGGGCCACATCTAACTCCCTCTTAAATATAGCCAATGAACTGGCCTCAACTACATTCTGTGGCAGAGAATTCCAGAGATTCACCACTCTCTGTGTACATTTTTTTTCTCTCATCTCAGTCCTAAAAGATTTCCCCTTTATCCTTAAACTGTGACCCCTTGTTCTGGACTTCCCCAACATCGGGAACAATCTTCCTGCATCTAGCCTGTCCAACCCCTTAAGAATTTTGTAAGTTTCTATAAGGATGGCCAGTTCATCAGCATAGCCATACTTCTTTGACCAGGTTGCAGGCAGGTCATGGATGTAGATGTTGAACACCACAACTGAGCCCTGTGGGACGCCGTTCTTAAGTTTCCTCACCCTGCTGCATTGCCCATTGCTGGTGTGTAGCCTGAAGCTGTGGTTGTTCAGCATCTCCATGATGAAGCTCACCATGTGCTTGTCTGGGATGGTTTCCAGAAGCTTCATGTGTAGTACACGCAGCCAGACAGTATCATATGGAGCTGTGAGGTCCAAGAAGACAGCGCCAGCCTTCTCCCCTGCCTGGAAGCTGTCCTCTATGTCTTGGCACAGGAGGGTCACCTGGTCCGCCGTTGACCTACCGCTCCGGAAGCCAGCCTGTTCTTTAGGCAGCTGGGGGTCGATCACTGGATTGAGACGTCTGTGGAGGAGACGTTCCAGGAGCTTGTATGGAACACACAACAGTGAGATGGGTCGGTATCCCTTGGGGTCATCGCTAGGCTTGTTTGGCTTCGGCAGAGCGATCACCTTGGCACGGCGCCAGATCTTTGGCTGCTTCAGGCAGCGGAAACACGTGGAGAGGAAGGAGCACAGCCAGTCAGTTGCCTTCTTGCCAAGGTGTTTTATGTATTCCGGGTGGATGCCGTCGGTGCCTGGTGCCTTACCGGTTTTCAGCCGTCGGATGGCCTGTACGATTTCTTGTGTTGTGAAATCGTGGGATAGGTTGGAGTCGCAGCTCGGGGCCCTGTGTAGCTCGTGGACTCTCACTGATGTTGTTCTGGTGAAGTCCTTGTCTGCGTTGGGGAAGCGGCCGTTGCTCAGAAGTAACAAAGCGATGGAATTTGCAGTGATGGGACACTGTGCTGGGGTTGTCGACCTGCCCATCAGCTTATTCATGGTCTGCCACGCCTGATGGCTGGAGTGTGTGAAATCAATTGATTCCACTGTCTCCGTCCATCTTTGCCTGCGTTTCTCATTTAGTCTGCAGATTAGGTCGTTCACTGCTTTGTCCCTGTCTTCGCTGGTTTGTGATTCTGTGTGGGCGTGAAGTAGGTCTTCACATTCATCATCCCAACAGGGAACATAGGCTTTACGTACACCGCGGGGATGTTCTTCTTGGCGGCGGCCAGCAGCATCTTGCAGTATGAGTCGTAGGCGTTGTTCAGGTTGGTGGGGCGTGGGTGTCGGAGGCCAGCGGCTGCCTTATTCACTTGTTGTGTGAAGCCCACCCAGTTTGCTTTCCGGAAGTTCCACCTCTTGATATCTTTCCCTTCCACGGGCTGGACCAGAGATGGAATGGGTATGAGCGATGGTCGATGGTGTGACCGGGGCAACCTGTCCAGGATGCGTCTTACTGGGAGCGGTTTGTTGTTGCGACATTTTGCGAAGGCCAGGTCCGGCTTGGTGGTGCTGTTCCAGCATGCAGAGTAGAAAGTGCGTAGCTCCTTTGGGTCGTATAGGAGTGTTGCATCGGCGGTCGAGGCCCATTCTGCCAGGAAGTCGCCGTCAGCGTTGGAGCTGCTGTATGCCCAGTCTGTATGATGGCTGTTGAAGTCACCAGCATACACGGCAGGGGCTGGGACATCTGGCAGAGATGTTGGGACCAACCTGCTCGGAGGCAGCTTGTAAATGTTGACGATGGTAGTGTCTTGCACCTTGGTTGTGATCCATTCTACCTCTGCATCCTCTGCGGACTGTGCTATGGCTGACCAGGCCATGTCGTTCCGAACGAACGTAGCTATGCCATGATGTTTGTTGGCGGTGTGACCGGCCAGGGTATACCCAGGAAGTTTCAGGAAGTTCTTGTTTTCGGTGTGAGTCTCCTGCAGTAGAACTATAGTCGCCTTGTTTTTGATGGCAATCTGTTCGATGACGTTGAGCTTGGCTATTATAAGAACAAGAAAGAACACCACCCCTTCCGAATCACAGGAGGAGAGACACAAAGAATCTAATTGGGATCGAGAAACCTCACTAAAAAGAAGGACTACAAAAAGGGAAACATAGTAACTGGTGGCAACCAGAATAAGAACTAAAGAGAACTGAACTGGCACTAGGGAGAGAAGAAACAAACTTATTGTACAGTAGGTACAGGAGTGGGGGAAGGAGCTATTGTACTAACTTGTTACTAAGGTTGTGCCTGCAGGACAGTATAATCAACAACATACTATCTGGGGAGTGAGGTAAAGAATATGCGGACCCCTTGAGAACGGGCTGAAGACACAGCTCAGGTAAAGTAGCTCCCCAGAAACAGGGACCAACAAGGAGGAAATGGTACTGTCCTGTCCCTTTAAGACAAATCTGGGAAGGCCAACAGATAGAGAAGGCTGCTCCTCAGTATCCCTACTCCTTTGAAACTAACATCAAGAAGAAGATGATACCTACCCTAGTGCCCAACTTTAACAACATTTAACAACCTGGCTTTTGACCAACCTTTCTTAAAAAACACCTACTTTGGGGCAAAACACCTACTTTGCGTCTAAATTATAGTTACTAGAAATAAATTGATAACATTTTGAATTTGGTCTCTAAATTGTATGGTGATGAATTGGAGGAACTTTAAAGTTTGAGATTTTGAACTGACTTGTGAGATTTGGCTTAGGAGTACTTAAAGTTTGATTATTAATTGGGTATTGTTATTGTCTCATCCCCAGACAGGCAGCCAAAGATGGGAAGGATTATTCAGAGAACATCAGGAAAGGATGGAACTTGGGAAGATCTGGTAACATGGAAAAAATATTCAGGAAACATGAGAGTTGGAATTGGAAATAGTAAAAAGAGGGACTGTGAACAGCAAGACTTCCCTTTAAGAGACCAGAGTTAGCATACTAGGAAGTTACTCAGTGGGAAAAGGAAATTAGTTATGAGGAAGAACCCCTATGGACTGAGAGCCGAGCGAACATACTAATGAAGTACTGGAGGAGAAATCTTTTGAATTAGAAGGAGGAATAAGGAAACGGGTGTTGAGATATCAGAGTCGATGTATTTGACCGGTGGATCTAAATTGTTTAGCCTTTGATAGTAAAGCGGCTTCTATTATCAAGGTGGAAAGAAATTGTCCCTAGATTCGGCATTCTTAATTGGCTTTATGTTAAAATTGATAACATATGGAACTTGATTGATTAAATTTGAACACCTGGGAACTCCACAGGAATTGGAATGGAATTGTGTTATCGACCACAAAGCTGCGGAATGAGAAGGGTGAGATGGACCCTGAAACTTAAAATAGTAAATTTAAGGCTGAGACTGAATTTGGTTGAATTGGAACATTTATCGTGGTTTGCTTTACACGCCTGTAGGGAAATCTGGACTGAAACCAGCTGAAATTTATTTGAGAAACCATCATCAGATATACACATTATAAACATCGTGTGAATACGTAGAGAACTGATTAGTGTTGATCCTAGGCTAGTAAAGAGTATATTATAGAACAGAATAGTAATAGGAATACAGTGATAGAGCAGAATATAGTAGAGATAGTGATAGTGAAATGAAAAAGGGATATTATTACAGAATTACAGTCAATGTATGGGAAAGCATTAGTACATGAATGGTAACTTGCTTTGTCCCAGGTTTTTCAGGAATTATAGGTTATAGGTTCGACTATGGAAAGGGATGGAAGAATGGGCAACAACACAGATGGAGGGAATTCTCGCCCACGAAAAATCGGGAGGTGAAGACTCATCAGCCGGAAATTGTGAATCTACGCCCACGAAAACACGGGAAGCTTGACAAGATTCTGGGAAGAAACATTATCGTCTTGTTATTGTTAATAGATGGAGAATGTAATAGACACACATATGTATATCTGGTTATCTGATTACTTGGTTATCATAAATGATAGTTTATCATATATGATAAAAGGAAGGGATGTTAATTCTGGCCAAATTGGAGAGGCCAGGACTAAAATTGAGTAAAGGCTTCTGGGCTGCTAGGCCATTTGGTCAATTTAAATGTGCCTTTTGCAGAAATGGGACAAGCTGCAGAATGGTGCCAGCTTGTCCAGACCCTAGATACGAGTTGCAGGAAGAGAATGGTATATCTGCAGATTCTGACAATTTGGTGCAAATTGCATGAAACGGATTGGATGAATGTAAACCAGGCACACACATTGTAAATATTGTTGCAAAGCTTTACTTTGCTAGATGTTGATTGGGTTAAGTGTTGAGCCTTGTCTTGGTTTCTTGAATATCTAGGCCATGTTGCATAATTCATCTCTGTTAAACTGCATCTAGAAATTTTATCAGATACATTGTATTAGTCACTGTATTATTGGGTTAGGGAAATGTCTATCATGTACTGTGTTAATCGATATCTGTTATTGGACTGTATAGAGACCACCCCCATGTGGTTTGGCCCCTCAAGGTTCGGGGACCTATAAAAGGCCGCTCCCACGAGGTCCTGTGTCGATCTACTGGGAGAACGCTTAGGACTGCGTGACATTCTGGAGTGTCTCTGCTTGAATGAGGCTAAGTGGGCTTGGCCAGGCAGATACGAGGATCGAACCCGTGGTGGTTAGGTATAGTAGTGGGGTTTAGATGTGCAAGTGCTTGACTCAGTGGTTTTTGACTGAAACTAGACTGGGGGGAAGCTTAGGAGCTTTTTACATCAGTACCCCGTTTCTGCTTTCTCCCCATATCCCCCTGACTCCGCTATCTTTAAGAGCTCTATCTAACTCTCTCCTGAAAGCATCCAAACAATTGGCCTCCACTGCCTTCTGAGGCAGAGAATTCCACAGATTCACAACCCTCTGTGTGAAAAAGTTTTTCCTCATCTCCATTCGAAATGGCTTACCCCGTATTCTTACACTATGGCCCCTGGTTCTGGACTCCCCCAACATCAGGAACATGTTTCCTGCCTCTAGCGTGTCCAATCCCTTAATAATCATATGTTTCAATAAGATCTCCTCTCATCCTTCTAAATTCCAGAGTATACTAGCCCAGCCTCTCCATTCTATCAACATATGACAGTCCCGCCATCCCGGGAATTGACCTCGTGAACCTACGCTGCACTCCCTCAATAGCAAGAATGTCCTTCCTCAAATTTGGAGACCAAAACAGGACACAATACTCCAGGTGTGGTCTCACTAGGGCCCTGAAAGGATGCTCCTCTTTGTCACCTGGCAAAAGGTATAGAAGTGTGAAAATGCATACCTTCAGTTTCAGGGACAGTTCCTTCCCAGCTGTTATCAGGCAATTGAAGCATCCTACGATAACCAGAGAGCAGTGCTGAACCACTATCTACCTCTTTGGTGACCCTTGGGACTATCCTTGATTGGATTTTGCGGGCAACTGTAAATGGCTTGATTGTAATCCTGTATTGTCTTTCTGCTGACAGGATAGCACGTAAAAAAAGCTTTTCACTGTACCTCGGTACACGTGACATTAAACTAAAATGAAACTGAAACCTCACCCCCCCGCCCCCAACATTCCTTACATATCCATGTGCCTATCTAATAGCCTCTTAACTGCCACTATCATATCTGCCTCCAGCACCACCCCTGGTTGCACATTTTAACTCTGCCCTCCCACATTAAAGCTATGCCCTCTAGCCTTTGACATTTTCACCCTAGGAAAAAGGTCCCGACCGTCTCACCTATCTATGCCTTTCATAACTTTATACACTTTTATTATGCTTCCCCTTAACCACTGGCATTCCAGAAAAAATAGTCCAAGTTTGGCCAACCTCTCCTTGTAGTTAATGCCCCCCAATCCAGACAGCTTTCTGGTAAAGATTGGAAAGGCTGCGTTTATTCTCACCGGACGGAACGTGGGAAGCTGAAGGGTCACGTTGTAGAGATTTATAAAATTATGAGGGGCATAGATAGGATGGTCAGAGTCGATAAATAAATAAATAACATTTTCATTTATGAACACACTGACTGACATGAATCCCCTTTCAAAATACAGTGTAATTTTGAATTAATCACATAACTCAAGAATGGGAAAAAATTCCCAGCTTCGGCATCAAATGCACCGTGGTTTTAAGAATGAAACTGCAAGCAATGACACCGGAAGAACACCCTGAACCAGTCAGGATTTATACATTCAATCAGTTTGATAGACTGCGTGACAACATTGTGTTGTGCATTGCAGTCAAAATGCAGCCTAGATCTTTGATACCTGTACTTATTCTCTATTCCAGATATAGATATCATTGTATTTCTTACATGTTAGGATGGTTCCGGTTGCCTCATCTTTAATATTGCTTTCCCTTGTTCTTATTTAATCTATTTTTAAAATGTAGTGAATAGCTTAGGAAGAGCCTGTTACTACACACAAGGTCAGTTGGGTAAGTGGAGGTAATGTTTCACATGGGCAAAGTGGGAAATAATTCCCACTTTGTGTGCCACAGAGGGAAACAACTTCCCTTATGAGCTGCTGGGGAAAGATGCTTCACGTAGACAAGTTGTGAATAAGCAATGATCCGGGAAGACGGGTGACGTTTTAAAAGAAAGCAGATACCTGCATTTTGGGAAGCTAAGAAAGGATGGTCCAGGCAAAGTCACATAGTCCACGGAATTTCAATGTCTTTGATAGGGTTACAGACTCTGGTGGGTGAGTTTCATGAAATGTTTTACAGCCAAAAGGTCCTGTGTGCAAATGTTAAGGAGTGTAGGAAGTTTTTTTTAAATCAACCTTGCAAGCTTGGACCCCATTCTATCTATCGTGCAAGTGATGGGTTTGAGAGATACTGTCAGAGTAACCTGGGTTAGCAAATAGTGCATTTTGTAGATGGTTTATGCAAGGGTCAGGTTACAGAGGTTTATAAAATTATGAGGGGTATATAGATGGTCAAGTCTTTTTCCACAATACAGTGGAATCCATATCAGGAGGGCACAGGATTAAGGTGAGGAGAGAAATTTAAAGGAGACAAAGGGCTGCGAGATAAGGAAAGAACAGGCATAAATTGTGTAGGTGGAAGGGGAATGGCGGGATAGTGGAGAAATGGGTGTACACCAGGTAGGACACAGGGAAGAGAAGGGAGAGAAAGAACAGGGGGTGGGGGCGGGTGGTTGTGAGTTGGTTACTTAAAAGTGAAGAAATCAATGTTCAGACCATTGGGTTGTAAGCTACCCACGTGGAATATGAGATGGTGTTCCTCCACTTTGTGTGTGGCCTCATTCTGGAAATGGAGACCAAGGACAGAAAGATCAGTGTGGGAATTGGAAGGGGAGTTAAAATAGTTAGCAATGGGGAGTCCAACAGGCTTTGGTGCGAATGCAAGCATTCGGCAACATGGTCACCCAGTCTATGCTTGGTCTTGCTGTGTAATGGATACCGTATTGGGAGCAACAAAGCAGGATAAGGTTAGAGGAGGTGTATGTGAATCTCATGTCTCGCATGGAAGGGCTGCTAGGTTCCCTGGATGGATGTGAGGGAGGTGTTGGGGCAGGTGCTATATATCCTGAGATTAGAGGAAAGTATCTGTGGAAGGGGTGACTTGTGAGGGGTTACTTGTGAGGGAAAGGAAGAGTGAACCAACGTGTTATGGAGGGAGTGGTCTCCGCAGAAAGCTGAGGGGATAGGAAGATGCGACTGGTGGTGGGATCACGGTGAAGGTGGTGAAAGTGTCAGAGAATTATGTGTTTGATGCGTAGGCTGGTGGGGTGAAAGGCAAGGACTGGGGGAACCCTATCATTTTCAATTTTGGGCACCATATCTGAGGAAGGACGTGCTGGCTCTGGTGAGGGTCCAGAGGAGGTTTACAAGAATGATTCCAGGAATGAGTAGGTTAACCTTGATGAGCGTTTGTCAGCACTGGACCTGTACTTGTTGGAATTTAGAAGTATGAGGGGGGACCTCATTGAAACATACAGAATAGTGAAAGGCTTGGATAGAGTGGATGTGGAGAGGTTGTTTCCACTAGTGGGAGAGTCTAGGACTAGAGGTCATAGCCTCAGAATTAAAGACGTTCTTTTAGGAAGGCGATGAGGAGGAATTTCTTTAGTCAATCTGTGGTGGTGAATCTGTGGAATTATTTGCCACAGTAGGCTGTGGAGGCCAAAGTCAGTGGATATATTTAAGGCATTGATGGATAGATTCTTGATTAGTACTGGTGTCAGAGGTTATGGGGAGAAGGCAGGAGAATGGGGTTAGGAGGAAGAGATAGATCAGCCATGATTGAATGGCAGAGTACACTTGATGGGACGAATGGCCTAATTCTGCTCCTATCTCTTATGATCATTGAAAGGGGAAAAAAGAGCAGAACTATGGGACACAGACGAGAAATTGGTGAGGGATCAATCTCCAACAGCAGGGGGAAACCACATTTACTAAAGGGGACATTCCAGCTGTCCTAGTGAAAAGCCTCATCTTGGGAGCAGATGCAGCAGAGATGGAGAAATTGAGAGTAGTGGATGGTGTTTTTGAGATGAGTGGAAGTGTAGTCTAGCTAACTGTGGGAGTCAGTGGGTTTACAGTAGATGTCAGTCGATAATCTGAAGCTAGGAATTACATTTTTTTCCTTAAACATATTTTCTGCCAAAAATATTGCCTTGCTGGGTGTCCAGAATACTGTGGTTATTAACTGAGAATGCAACATAAATCATGCATTACAAGTGCAATTACACATCATTGTTGCTCTGTTTCATGGAAGGTTGATTTTAATACTGCTTGAACTCCTTGTCCATTCTACCTATCCATATGTATGATGTAATTGCATGTAATACACACAAAACATTTTATTTAAAGGATACACCTCTACAATACAGCACATAATTTTCATTCAAACGTCCAATTTTTGTTCCATCCTATCTATTTTTAAAATATATTATTGGAAGTGGGGTTTATTTTTAATCAGACACATACATTTTATAAATGCTCTACCTCACTCTCTGTCAATAATACCGCTAAATTGACAATGAAACTTTGATGAGAGATGTAGAAACAAGGAATTGCAGATGCTAGTTTACAACAACAAAAAAGACACAAAGTGCTGGAGTAATTCAGTAGCGCAGGCAACATCTCTGGAGAGCATGGATTGGTGATGTTTCGAGTTGAAACCCTTCTTCAGACTGATTCCGTCTGAAGAAGGGTCCTGACTTGAAACGTCACCTATCTTTGTTCTCCTAAAATGCTGTCTGACCCACAGCACTTTGTCTGTACATTTTGATGAAAGTCTTTGTTGATTACAATTGATTTCTGTGGGCAATATCTACCTTTTTAAACACAATCTAATCCTAGACAGTGTTAAAACCACAGACATAACAATTAGTAACATTGTAACTGAAAAGTAAAATTGTAACATGGTTAAATAGTTTGTAGGAAAGCAATTTGTGCAGCTTGTTTCAAGGATGTTTTTTTCATTACTGGGATGGTTGTAGCTTCCTTTCTGGGAGTATACTTCATTTCCTTTCCGGTATGAAATACAACATTTAAAAAACAACCTTTGGAAATTAATTGAGATCTACATCAATAATGACAGAAAAAGTAAAATTTCACCGAAACACTAATATTTCAATGTGTGAGACATTGAAAATTTCTAAAAATGACATGTCCAAATGTTTCTATTTCCCCCCTAAATCACATCTCCATGTCAGATAATGGAAATGGAAAAGTTAAAATCTATTTTAAGCTTGGACATTGACCATGGAAATCTAGGAATTTCCACCAAAACGTACATTTCTGCATAAAGCTCTTCTGCATGACCTTTCAAAATAATTCCCACCTCCATAAATGTCAGTTATAATAATTAATAAATGCATTAATGATGCAAATTACAGACATTTTCAAAATCATAGTTTATTAACTGAAAAGTATAAAGCTAGTATACAGATGAGGGATCCCTTTAATTTCAAATCTACAGTTCTACACCATTTTGTACTGTTGTATTGAATTCTTAAACAAAAATAATTCAGAAACACCTGTAAGCCCCATCATTCATTTGTAATATATCACGAATCACTTTTGTTAATCATCTCCTTGTTATTATTTACATAAATATGGTGAAACCAGCAGCAGTAAAAGCAAGCAGTGGAAAGAGCTCACAGGTTAAAAAGCCAATAATTTCATATGACATACTGAAATTAATTATATGTAAAACTAATAAAATTTGCGCCATAATCGGAATATTTACTATTCCACAAAGAAACACCCTTAATAATCAGTGGCTGAATTTGCTTGTACCTATTCACATGCCTTGCCTATAAAAGATTTCCAAATTAACTTTTAACAGAAATTAGTAACAATTTATGCAAGAAACGAAACTGACATTTTGCAACCAATAGTACAAAGAACTAAGAAATTAAAAAAATGCGCTCATCTCGTTTCCGATCACAAACGTTCTTTGACATGAAATGTATGTATTACAATGACTTACAACCAATTCGGACTTCGCATTGAATAACATAAAAGGTTATGTACGAGTCCAAGTAACTGCAAGATACTTTTTCACATACATCAAAATCACAAAGTAGTTTTCAACATGCTTTACAGAAAAAAAAGCCCCTTTCCACCATATCAGTGGTTAAGCACAGATGAGAACAAGAGTACAATTCATTATCTTGCAAAAAATGGGTGGAATAGGTAAATATACAAGTTGAACTATATACACACTATACTGGAATGTTAGCTATCCCAGAATTGCTTCCATTAAAATTTGTGAATTTATGGATCACTGTTAGAAGGCCTCCTCTGTCAACTAAATTGATGTAATAATTTAAAAGAGATGTCTTACAAAAAAGTAGATACGTAACAAAAGACATATAAACTTACAAATTGTAACAGAAGTTACACATTTTTTTAGAGACATTTTCTGTCCTGATATGGAGGCAGAATTGAAAAGAGGAGAAAATGTACTTTTAACCTAATCTCAATGTTGGAGAATTTGACTAAGAAAATATAAATTGTGAATAAACATATTTCCTCATGTTTCCCCCAGACATGAACCAGAAGAAAACGTTACCCTGCTCGGCCATGAATTATTTTGTGGTTGTCATGTCTGTGTGTCTGCCTATTGTAAGTAGTGATGTCTTAACAGATCATTAGTTTCACAATAAATGCAAAATCATTTCTGATAGCATTATACAGTGGATGCCACGCAGAAACAAATTAATATTGCATATCTTCACTTCAATTTAGAGGTCCATGCATACAACATTTTAGAAAGTCAAGTAACTAGCTTTCAAAGTATGGGATGGGAAATAAAATACTATATACATTCTCTTACATTACAATATGGGAGGATTGACATTGTTTTCATCCGTAGCAGAAAATAATGTAATAAGGCGGCAGATATTTAGTGTTTGTAGTGCACCATTTTGAACCCCCAAATGCATTATGACTGTTGTTTTAAATGGCAATGCAGTTTACAATCCAAATAAATGCATGCTTGATCCAAGTATCAACCCCATTCACTTCAATTACATAAAAATACTGACAGACAAAATATCTTGGTTGACTAATTATGAATTTATCAGGAATAAACTGCACTTGAACTTCTTTTCAACACTATCATTTAAATATAGTGAGGGGGGAGGGGGGGGAAGAAAGACAATTGGACAGGCCACAAAAACGATACAGTACCTCTTTGGCTGTAAGAAATGCAGCGTTTCATAGGCCATTTATGAAGCAGTCTTCTAAGATTGACTGGAATCAAAATCTTTAGGCAAGTTTGAAAGGAAAGAACAAATTTCTTGGAAAGAACATTACAACTTGAAAACCAGAATTGTAATGGGAGAAGAAAAACAGGAGAGCAAATAATCATTTAATTCTATATATTTTACTTGGTAAAGGCTGCCACTACAGCCCAAAGCAATTCATTTGTATTGGACTTCATAGATTCAACTTCAGGATCCAAGTCCAGCAGCTGTCGTACTCTTTTCATGGCCAAGTCATAATGTTCATCTAGGAGAGGGGCAAAGGCATTCTCCAGTACGTCTGAGGCATGCGCTAAGTAAATGAGGGCAAGCAAGCGCTTGTCCATCCGATGAGGGTCATTCACCCATTTATCCAGAACTGCTTCCTGCACTTTTTTGATGAGACGCTGCTTGATAACATTGTTGGTAAGAGGATGCGTTGTCATGTCAAACAGCAGGAAGTTCTGTTTCTCAGTGGTCAGTACACCTTTCTCCACTAGATTTTTAGCCAATCGCTCACGGACATTTCTTAACTGATAGTGTAGCTTTAATGGATTCCATGTTTCACCTTAAGGTGTAAAGAAGAAAATAAAAAAGCTTAATTAATACCTGTGCCTGAAAGAGCTGGAATAAATTGTACAGCTTTTAGAAATACATAAAGTTCACATACCGTTAATCTGAAAAATGTTGAAATGTCCAAAAATCCACCAACATTTTAACATTTGATTTCAAATACATAGGTTTACAAAATAACTTAAATAAAGCAGGAACACGTTAACATTGCATACAGGGCTACTTTATCAGATGCACCCCTTCCATTTTGAAAAATATTTGAATCATTGGAAGGAACCGAAGATAATGCAATGAAATAGCACATTGTCTTTTCAATTCATGCCATTGGATCTTAAACCTATCCATACTTTTATTTTAACCATAATCTTTAAATTATGGTTTATTTGGGTTACTTGACAAATTACTTGTATTTGAAATTTGGAAAATTACAATGAAATAAATTTCCTTCAAATGTAACGTCTACTGAAATTTTAATTCTGCAGAAAATCTTTCATTAACTCACTTTCCAACATCAGTTTTATAATTTACATTATTAAAGAAGTTAAAGAAACTCCATTACCACATTTTTCGGTATCATTTACAGGATAGTGAGCTTACTTTTCTGATGTATCATTTATTAGAGAGGTCATTTGTGCACTTCTGAGCATTGACAAGCTGCTTAGTGCAGTGCAAAGGAACAGTGATTAGGGTCAAATCCTATGCTTGTCATTCCAGAAAGCACAATACTAAGGACAAGTTTAACTGGTAACAAACTAAATGAGTTTGTAAATTTGAATTTACAGTACTATAACATAAATAATCAAGAATTACTAATATTTTAAAATACAAATACTAATTCATAGCAAGTTGCCTGGTTGAATATTTTTCTAATTCTATCAGAACTGTTGTTTTTCTGGCATATGCTTAATATAGGACGTTTGTTTAAAAACAAAAGTCCGAGCCTAATACTTGTTAAATTATGTGCCAATTATTGTCAAAACAAGCACCATTTTAGTGTTTGATTCTGAATGCTATTTATAAAGTGAGTGCAAAGAAATGTGCCTTGTATCCGGATCTTATTTGCCCATCTTCATTTAGATGTTCCTTGCACAGATATTTAAAAATAAACATTGTCCTCATAGGGTCCGCTAGTGTGTCTGGGAAAAGTTTAATCTAAATTGGCAGAAGAATGAGCAAAACCACGTGTAAACGAGAGGAGTGTAACAAGCTGCATAATGTAGTAGGTGTTCCAGGTAGCCTCAGAGTAAGAGGTTGGACTGTTTTGGGTGGAAGCCAACAACGTGAGACGATGAGGAAAACAAAGACTGGATTAGATGTGCGCACAAAGACACGAAGAAGATTGGTGCACTGCAGGAACAAGTAGCAACGTAGGAATATGATGTTTTGGCGAAAGTAAAACAATGGCTCAAAAAAACAGTGAAAATCTTGTTTCTTTGTATTCCGGGAAATAAGGAAGAAAAAAGATGGTACGTCAATACTGGAGGGAAAAAATAGGTCTTTTGGCAAACAAGGATAGATTCCATTAAGAAGGACACAGAGTACTGGAGTAACTCCGCAGATCAAGCAGCATCTCTGGAGAAAATCGATAGATAAGTTTCGGGTTAGGACTGATAGATTCGACAAGCAAGAAATATACTATTGGGTTACTGGAACTGATCACTGAACAATATGTATGAGATAGAGCAACAGATTGTTTATATGCATTAAATAGCTAGTAAAGAGTACAGAATGCTGGGCTTTGTATATAGAAGTACAGAAAAAAAACGCAAGGAATTTATGTTGATCTTAAAATATTGGATAAAGACACACGTATAAAGTTACTGTGCTCAATTTTGGTCACCACATTTTATGAAGGATCCAAAAGTCCTGGAAAGGGTGAAGATATTTATAATAATGATTCCAAAGATGTGGGATTCACTGTAAAGCTACACTGGAGAAGCTTGAGCTGTTCTCACTGGAGTAAAGGTTAAGGTATTCCAAATCATGAACTTTTTTTTTTAAATAGTGAAGGGTTGTTCCCATAAAAAATGTTTCAAAAACTGGGGAAACACAATTTAAACAATGGGCAAAAGACAGGGAGGCACAAGGGAAAACATTTGCACTCAATGAAATGAAACTCACTGCCCATAAGGGTGGACCAAACAATCAATCAGGGCTTTCAAAAAGGTATCAGGTATGTGCTTTAGGGGAAATAATTTGGAACATAGGGAAATAACTCAAGAATGAGGTACAATAAATTGCTCTACATGAAGCCAGTATGAATCAAACAGTCTCCACTTTCATGAAAAAAATCCATCATTCTATGATTCAAAGCAGGCTTTGTGCAAGTGAAATTGCTTTTTAAATTTGGATGATAGAATAAAAGCAGTTCTATTTGCAACTCCAATACCTCAGTAGAACACATGATTTATTTTCAACTGAATTGCTTATACTTATTGTTTAAAAAATTAGTTTTGGAAAGCTCAGTTCAAACTAAACATTTCGAATGTCTCAAGAGAGGTTTTGTTTGTGCTAATAATTAATTCAGGTCAGTTAACTAACTCCTACAAGAAACTACTCATGAATTAAAAAGTTAGAATTGTACAACATTTTTACTCGATTCAGTTTCAGATTTTTTACACCCAGCTGCCTTATATCAAAGTTGGCATTTAAAGTAAATTTTGTAATTAGAACTTATAAGATCACATATTCTGATATGTTACCAAGTTCCAATTTCTTTCTGTGTGCCATGAAGAAAATCAAATATGGGGGGGCTTTTTTGGGGTATTTGTTCATTTTATTATCATGGATTCCAAGATCAATCCAAACAGCTTTAAGACGAGCCAAAATTTAAGATAGCATTTGATCTAGTTTCAAATAAAACATGATAAAAACACTCACCACATCATGCTGCCCTTGTGGTTCTTTTGAGCAATAAAACAAATTGTATAAATAGAATACAAGGATAAATAATGATCAGGTCTCTTAATAAGAAACAAAGAATATAGTCAAGTAAAGAGTGGGAGTAATCTAATTTGACTCCATTTTGGGCTGCCAGACACGTGCCAAATGGCCCGCTTCTATGCCCTAAATTTAAATTCTTCTACAGATTCAGATTTCTATAAACATCAAGGTTAGTCTGATGAAAACTAGTTTCTCAGCATATACATTCAATATGCTGTGCCTCCATGACATATCACTTTTAATATTAAAATTGTCAACATACAGATAACATGGGCAAGGGACAAGTCATCGACACCTAGATAATCTGAGAAAGCAGTGGACACTGTGCCTTCTTGCAATGTCATGCTCCTACAGTGGCTACAGGTACAACACTAAATAATACTGACCAATCTGCAAAAAAGAACACCAACAAATATGTCATTTAGGGAGGTAGTGCCGTCGTAAAATTTATGATGCCAGATATTAAGTTAAATGGCAGAGACAACAATGAAACATTGTGCTTCTACTTACAAAGTCACTCAAATTTGTGTCATTGTCAAATTTGTTTAAGATATGCTGCCAACATTTTAAACAGTAACAAAGGCAAAAACCAAAAAACACACAACTGTGGCCTTCAAAAAGAAAGTATCTATTTAAGAATAAAACAACCAAAAAACAAAATATACCCATGCGTCATTAGAAAACACTATTTTTTTTCAAGATTTTAATCTCAGTTCCTCTGTCAGTTGAAACTATAATAGGAAAGTAATGAGAAAGTGTTTTCACTTAATTGATTTAAAATTGACTACTGATACAGGTCTCAGATGGATAAAGTACTTCCAAAGCATTTCCGACTAAATGTGGTCACATATGCTTCATCTCTCACATGCTGGCTCATGCCCTTGCTAAGAACAGGTACTTCCCATTAGTTGTTTAATTGTCCAACACAGTTCACAACTAGGCACGGCAAGATTGCAGAGCTTGATCACTTTGGACTGTTTAGTGTGGCTGTAGTCCCTAATAAAGTTATGGGTGACAGGAGACTGTCTTGAGTAAATAGGCATTCTTGAGAAATGTGTTGAGGTTTTAAATGCAATGTACATCGTGCAAAACTATAAAAAAGGAAAATGTATTCAATTCAATTTTTGTTGTATTGCCAACAGTGTGTTCTGCCCAAATGAGAGTTTCAAATTTGGATCTGAAGAAGGGTCTTGACCCGAAACGTCACCCATTCCTTCTCTCCAGAGATGCTGCCTGTCCCACTGAGTTACTCCAGCATTTTGTGTCTATCATTGAGTTTCCAGTAATTTATGTGACTTCAGCCAGTGATGATGCACTCTCAGCCATCAATTTGTTGGTGTTATTGCAGGTGTTATGAGATGAACAGGTTTAAGGAGGTAAGAGTGTTAAAAGCACATTTCCAGGTAGATCACAACAGGATAAAATTGTAACAAACCATGCAACCATACATCATAAGTCTGTAATCTTGCAGATGTAATTAATCCCATCAATTCTAATCAACTTTTTTTCTCTTACAATGTATCCCAGTTGAATAGCATCCGTTTGTGCTGTAAATTTCTATGAATCTAGCAAGATCACATAGAACATCTTCCGATAAATAACCTGGCTTATGGTGACATCATGTGGACACAACTGCAAGTGCAGAGTATTGTGCAAACAAAATTTCATCTGACATCATCTGACAAACGTGCCTGCTTAACAAAACCAACCTGCATTTATATAGTGCCATTAAAATGCAAAATGTTCCAAGGTAATTCATAGGAATGCCAATAAACTTGACACAGCATGTGAAGATGTTGTGCGTTATGACCAAATATTTGTTGGAAGTGACAAACATGGATAAGAAAGGTTTGGAGTGATATGGCCCAGACAAAGGCAAGTAGGGCAAGTAACTTGGTCAGCATGGAAAGGTTGATCCAAAGGACAATTTCCATGCTATAAAGCTCCATGTCTCAATGCTGAAAAAGGGAGAGAGGATGTGTCCAGCTCCCAGGACATTGATGATGGTGGATTCAACAATGGTATTGCTACTGAATGTTGAGATATGATTAATCCTTTATCGGTTGAAGACGGCCATTGCCTTGACTTGTAAGGTACAAAAGGGCAACATGGTAACACGCCAGTTACTGTGCCCCGACCCGAAACACGACTGTCCATCTCCCACCGCTGATGCTGCTTGGCAGCCATGTTTGCATCAACTTCAAACATCATGATCAGGTGAGGTGAGTGGCCCAAATAGAAACCAAAGAAAGCATTTGTAATCAGGTTTTCCTCAGTACACATAACAATAAACTAGACAAAATATATATATGAGGTGCTGATGGGAAATCATCAACTGAATGAAAAATGCACTATGATCTGCCCAAAACTTGTGATCTTCCCTTACTACAAAATATCCATAAGGTAACGTTGCAAACTTGCACATTCCAGGATGCAGGAGTACGTGCTGTGGAATGCACTAAATGCAACAACCTAGTGGGGAAGGACTGGAGTCAATTATCCTTCTGCCATAAACCATTGAGAGACTAAGTCCTGTATAAAAGCCTCTCAAATACATAAATCTTTTAGCGCCCAAAGAGGGCCATATGGTGTGGCAATGTGTTCTTATAGAATGAATATGATAACGTTACAAATGTAAGAATTTATAAGCTTAACAACACTATAAAGGTAAAGAAAACAATTAAGGTTTTTTTTGTATGTTGTACTTGTATACACTTTTATGAAAAGTTCATTTTGAAAAGAAAACAAATTGCTGGAGCACTGCTTCCTGAATCAGATTGAATTCTGTCCAGCTAGAAACATGATGGAAATGGTCTTTACCGCTCGTCAACTCCAGGAGAAATGGAGGGATCAGTAAACGTCACTCTACGTAGCCTTTTTTGCCTCACAATAGCCTTTGATTCCATCAACCAAAAGGGACTGTGGAACATCCCTCTCAACTCTAGGTTGCACTCAAACATTTATCAAATTGCAGTTTAAAAAAAAATACTGCTACGATAATAAAAAGTATATGTTAACAATAGCATGATATTTCAAATGAACGGGTTTCCACTTTAATCAGTTTGGTTTTACATTCGAGTTCCTGTATGGTACACCATCCTGGGGATTTTGGCCAACTCACCACTAAGAAGTTCAATCCAACTTTGTACAGCTTCTGGAGGCTGTGTTTCCTTAATATGTTTCAAGGCTTCATCAAGCATTACATCTCCCGTAGGGGTATCTGACTTACAAATAACCTAAAGGAGCCAAGCAAACAAGTTTTCTTTAAAATTTAAGTTGCAAAACATTTTCGTGATTTGTTAACAATTAACAACAAAGATATTAAATTGATAGGAATATTTTGAGAAATGACTTCATTTGATAAAATAGTGATTTAATAAGTCTAAGGACGATTGGCTGGTTGATAATATGACAGTGTAGGGGCATCACCAGCACTTATATTATTCCCTCAGCAACCATCCAAGTATTTATAGATCCTAATTTTGTCCTGACTAAAACAAAAGAGTAGCTATTTGATTTTTCCACTGATCATGTATGGGTTCAGAGGCATCCTAAAACTCTGGCAGGAACAGCGGTCTTGACATAGGCGACACAAACTTTATACTGGAAGTAGTAACTTTTATCCAACGAGTATGTATAACATGGAAGTAGTAACTTTTATCCAACGACTCATGAGACAGGGTCACCAATCTAAATTGAAATATAGTACAACGCAATGATAGATCACATATTCTTAATGGTGGATAAATATACCATTGACTACAAGTATTCTCTTGGAAGAGAAAAGTAGTGTGCTGGTGTATTTAATCTGATGAGTAATTGAACTATAAATTTGACAGTACCCTTCAATCCACATAAACAAAGTATAATGCACTTGAAAACAAGCATGTCCATTTTACAAGAATGTGATAAACAACCTGTTATCTACATTAAAGAACCAAAGATCTATCAGAGAAAATTAAGTAGTCAACACATTGTACAAGAGAAGTTGGTCTTCTTCTTCTTGCGTATGGCGTGCACAGCCTAAAGTTGTAGGACAACTTGTTCTATTTGATCTTATTTGATTGTGCACGTCGGGTTGATTGCATTAGTCAAAACAGGGCGGACCACGTGAAGGTTGCAATCTCCCACCCCAGAGAAGTTGGTGACCTTGATATTAAACTTTAAAGATGGTTATCTTCTTCCAAACTTATACAGATTCTGGAATTGTTGCTATGAATTGATGGGCAGAATTTGAGCCCACCATTTAAGAAAGGAGAGGGAGAGAATCAGGAAACAATCAACCTGTCAAAATGCTATCTATTAATTAGGATATAATACCAGAGCACCATGAACGAAACAATAAGATTGAGCAGAGATTAGAAGCAAAGAACAGCAGATTCTGGTTAAGACACAAAACGTGTGATGTTGGAGTTACTCAGCAGGTCAGGCAGCATCTCTGGAGAACACGGAGAGGTGCCATTTTGGGTTGAGACCCTTCTACAGATATGCTGCCTGACCTGCTGAGTTGCTCCAGCACTTTGTCTTTAAGATTGAATAGAGTTTGACTAATCTACTGGAGTTCTTTGAGAATGTGATAAATAAAATAGACAAGGGAAAAATCAATGGGTATGGTTTCAAGAGAGTTAGATTTAGCTCTTAGGGCTAAAGGAATCAAGGGATATGGGGAAAAAGCAGGAACAGGGTACTGATTTTAGATGATCAGCCATGATCATAATGAATGGCGGTGCTGGCTCGAAGGGCCGAATGGCCTACTCCTGCACCTATTTTTCTGTTTTCTATGTTTCTATGTTTTCTATGTTCCGATAGTTCTGCCATAATGCATGTTTTCATTACGTTAATTAGTTTCACCGTGGGTGGTGACTGAAATTGATTGCATGTTGATTAAGCAATGCAACATGTAGCATTTATTATTTTTAGCTTGGAGTAACAGTAAGACGTTTGTAGGTATTTAAAGAATTTTGATGTTTGAAAAGTCCTACAGGAAAAATAATTTTATTATTGCAGGTCCAAAACTCTCTAGCCCCTCTCCCCCTCTCCCCCTCTCCCCGTGATCACATTTGTTATTATAACTCAATTTTCTATAACACAAGGTTTTATTAGCAATGCAATTACTGTATTAAGTTATAGAAGAACTATCTGTATTTGGAATAATAGCCTGCCTTCCATTCCCTGCTTTGTAATTTTCCCTCTTTTGAATCTATTCATCTTTCTATATCCCTGCCACACAAGTTAAAAACCTTCCTAATAACATCAGCAAATTTGTCTGCAAGAACATAACAACACAAAAAAATAGCAGGAATAGACTATCTGATCCTGCTATTCAATATGATCGAGCCCTACATGTCCCAGGCCTCGAATCCTTTTCCGTGCCAGTTCCCCAGTTCCGTGCCAGTTCCCCATAGCCCCGAGTTCCTCAACCTTTCAAAAATGTATCCAAATCCTCTTCAAAAATCTCAAATGACCATGCCTCCATAGCCACCCTGGGTAAAAAATTCCAGGGATTCGGCACCTTCAGCAAAAATACATTTCTGCGTACCTCAGTTTTAAATCACTGCCTCCTTATATAAGCCCTCCCACAAGTTAAACAACTCAACTCTACCTTGTCATGCCTCCTTAGGAGCCTCTATATTTAAGTAAGATTACTTCTCGTTCATTTAAGTTTCAAAGAATACAGATCCAAACTTTGGTGACACAAGGAACTGCAGATCTAGTTTACAAAAATACACAAAATGTTGGGGTAACTCAGCAGATCAGGCAGCATCTCTGGAGATCATGAATAGGTGATGTTTCAGGTTGACACCCTTCTTCAAACTAACTGTGGTGGGGGTGGGGGGGCAAAGGGGAGCCTGTAAAATCTGCTGGAATTCGCAGGAAATAGCCGGACAGACAAAGGAAAGTCAGTGGATATTGTCTACCTAGATTTTCAGAAAGCCTTTGATAAGGTACCACAGGTGAGGCTGCTAGGGAAGATGAGTATGGTAAAAGGCAAAAAATAGCAGATGGCAAAGAGTGGCAATAAAGGGGATTTTTCTAGTTGGCAACCAGTGACAAGCAGAGTTCCGCAGGGGTTGGTGCTACTCTTCACGTTGTATATTAATGATTTAAATCAGGGGGATTGAAGACTTTGTGGCCGAGTTTGCAGATGATATACGAAAATAGGTGGAGGGGCAGATAGTGTAGAGAAAACAGGGACTTTGCAGAAGGACTTGGACAGGTTGGGAGAGTGAGCAGAGAAGTGGCAGATGGAATGTAGCGTAGCAAAGTGTGGAGTCATGCATTTTGATAGCAGGAATAAAGGCATAGACTATTTTCTAAATATGGAGATAATCCAGAAATCGGAGGTGCAATGGGACTTAGGAGTGCTGATGCAGGATTCCCAAAAAGTAAATTTGCATGTCAAATCGGTAGTAAGGCAAACGCAATGCAAGTGTTTATTTCAAGAGGGCTAAAATACAAAAGCAGGATTTAATGCTGAGGCTCTATAAGGCATTGGTCAGGCTGCATTTGTATTCTGAGCAATTTTGAGCACCATATCTGAGGAAGGATGTGCTGGCTCTGGAGAAGGTCCAGGGGAAGTTTACAAGAATTATTCCAGGAATGAGTGGGTTAACATATGATGAGTGTTTGACAGCACTAGACCTGTACTGGCTGGAGTTTAGAAGGATGAGGGGGTACCTCCTTGAAACTTACCGAATAGTGAAATGCTTGGATAAAGTGGATGCGGAGAGGATGTTTCCACTAGTGGGAGAGTCTAGGAACAGAGGTCATAGCATCACAATTAAAGGATGTTCATTGAGGGAGGAGATGAGGAGTAATTTCTATAGTCCGAAGGTGGTGAATCTGTGGAATTATTTGCCTCAGAGGGCTGTGGAGGCCGTCAATGGATATTTTTAAGGCAGGGATAGATTCTTGATTAGTACAGGTGTCAAGAGTTATGGGGAGAAGGCAGGAGAAAGCTGTTCGGAGGGAGAGATAGATCAGCCATGATTGAATGGTGGTGTAGACTTGATGGGCTGAATGGCTCAATTCTGCTCCTATCATATGAACTTATGAGAAAAAAAGCTGGAAGAGAGGTGGGGACAGGACAAAGCCTGGCAACTAGATACATGTGAGGGGGGGGGGGGTTGTAAGGTAAATGGTAGGACAAAGGACAGAAATGAAGAGAAAAAAAATGTGAGACAAGGATAGAAGAGGTATAAATTATGACGCCAGAGGAAGGACTATAGTCAAAAGAGGACAAATGTCTAAATGAAGAAACTCCATTTCCATTTTAGCTGTTGAATAAATCACCAAACTCTCGACCTGGGAATGTATTTTGATTGAAGTTCATTGATCTAAGGAGTTAACCGTTTTCCTCAAGAACTACAGAAAATCCGTTTGTTTTTTTGAAGCAAAATAGGTGATGAAAGTAATGTGGTAGATATATGTATGGATTCTCAGAAGGCCTTTTAAGTCTGACATGGCTTGTAAAAAAATCTGGGTGTTGTGAGGAAAATCTACATCATGACAAATTATAACTTCGAATACATGACCAGAAAGTGTGGTGGAATCAGTCATGGTTTCCAAAGTACACTAAACAAATGTTCAATCGCAATAGATTTGTACAGCAACAAAATGCAGTGACCCGATTAGAGAGCGCTGCAGAGGACAGTAGTCACAATTAGACTCTTTGTAAGCTGTAATGATTCTATGATTTTCCCCACTAATGTAGCCTGGCCTCCAGCATTTTCGATTTTATTTCAGATTTTCCACATATGCCATATTTTTCTTATGTCGTAATGGGAACTGAGTAACAGTTTTATTTGTATAGTGAAGAACATTAATGGCTGATATGTGCATGGTTCTTAAGTATCTAACCTCTTATTTACATCCATGTTGATTTAAACAATAAATAAAAACATATTACAGAAATAAACATATTCATACACTCTCTTATAACACTACATAAACATCTTGAGGGAGTAATAGAATCATACAGCACAGAAACAGGCCCTTCGGGCCACTTATCCATGCCGACCGAAGTGCCCATCTAATCCATTTGCCTGCATTTGCTCCATATTCCTCTAAACCTTTCCAACTAAAATGTACTATCCAAGTGTCTTTTAAATGCTGTTATAGCACCTGCCTCAACTCTGTCCTCTGGCAGCTCGTTCCATAAACCCACCACCCTCTGAGTGAAAAAGTTGCTCCCCAGGTTTTATTAAATCTTGCCTCTCTCATTTTGCACCTATGTCATCTGGTTTTTCACTCCCTTACCCTAAATAAAAGTTAAACTGGGCATTCTCCCTATCTATTCTCTTCACGATTTTATACACCTCAATAAGATCACCTGTCAGCCTGCAGCACTCCAGGAATAAAGACATAGCCTGCCCAACCTCTCCCTTTAGTTCAGGCCCTCTAATCCTGGCAACATCCTCATAAATCTTCTCTGCATGGCTTAATGATTATCTTCCTAAACCAGGAAAACCAAAACTGAACACAATACTCCAAATGTTGCCTCACCAATATTTTGTACAATTTAACGTAACATCCCAACTTCTATTCTCAATACCCTAACTGATTAAGGCCAATGTACCAAAAGCCTTTTATTATTACCCGATCTCCCTGTGAAGCCATTTTCAGGGAACTGTGTACCTGCAATCAAAGATCCCTCTGCTCTACAACACTTCCCAGGGCATTACCATTCACTGTTAAGAGCCTGCCCTTTTTTAACTTACCAAAATGCAACATTTTATGCATTTACCTGGATTACTCTATTAACCATTCTTCAGTCTACTTGCCATGCTGATCCAGAGCCTGCAGTACTTTTTGTTAACCATCTACTTTAGTGTCATGTGCAAACTTACAAATCATGTTTTGTATATTCTCATCCAAATCGACGATATAAATCACAAACAACAATGGGCCAGCACCGATCCTTGAGGAACACCACTCATCATAAATGTCCAGTCCGAAAAGCATCCTTCCACTACCAGACTTTCCTTTCTTCCTTGAAGCCAATTCCATGTTGGGTAAGTTTGCTCTCCCTGGATCCCATGCGATCTAACCTTCCAGAGCAGCCTCCCTACGGAACCTTATCAAATGCTTGCTGAAATGTACATAGACAACATCTATGGCCTTGCCCTCGTTTATCTTTTTTGTTATTCCTTAAAAAAACTCGATTAAATTCGCAAAACATGATGTCCCAAGTAGAATCCATGCCACCTTTCCCTAATCAGCCCTTCTATCAAAATGCATATACCGTATTTCCCAGCAATGAAGAAGCAGCTGCGTCGAAGACGCACCCCCAATTTAAGTTGCTAAATATTGAAAAAAGGATGGCAGGACAGGATCAAGGGTTTGGTTTGGTCCAGAGGTCGGCAACATCGCCTGCGTGCCCCGGGACTGGCTGCAGTTCCCAGATCCTTTGCGTCCCTGGGACTGGCTGCAGTTCCCAGATCCCTCGTCTCCTCGGGATTAGCTGCAGTTCCCAGGTCGCTTGCAGAGAGACACAGAGACAAAGAGACAGAGAGAGAGACAGAGAGACAGAGAGATAGAGAGATGGAGAGAGACAGAGAGAGAGTGACAGAGAGAGACAGAGAGAGAGATAGAGAGAGAGATAGAGATAGAGAGAGACAGAGAGAGAGTGACAGAGACAGAGAGAGTGACAGAGAGAGACAGAGAGAGAGACACAGAGAGAGTGACAGAGAGAGACAGAGAGAGAGAGAGCGACAGAGAGACAGAGAGACAGAGAGAGAGGCATAGAGAGAGAGAAAGAGAGAGGCAGAGAGAGAGAGACAGAGAGAGAGAGAGAGAGAAAGAGAGAGACAGAGGCGAGAGACAGACACAGAGAGACAGACAGAGAGAGAGACAGACAGACAGAGAGAGACAGACAGACAGAGAGAGAGAGAGAGGGGGAGAGGGAGAGAGAGAGAGAGAGAGATAGAGAGAGAGAGAGAGAGAGAGAGAGAGAGAGAGAGAGAGAGAGAGAGAGAGAGAGAGAGAGAGAGAGAGAGAGAGAGAGAGAGAGAGAGAGAGGCCAGCCTTCCACCCAGTAGCTACCCGCCAACCACCACCTCCATCGGTTTACCCTGTGCTGAAGGACACCGTGGCTGGCTGGCGGGCCGGTAGAAGGCGCTGAGTTGGCGGCTGATTCCACTGTCCGTTCCCGGCGGCCGCTCGCAGCCACCTGAGCTACTACCTTCCCCTAGCCAGACTCCCCACACGCTGTGAAAGGAACTCTCTCCCTCCCCCTCCCCCGCGGCGCTGTCCTTTTACAGCCGCTTCCCACTTTACAGCCGCTTCCCATAAGCTGCCAGCAATGAGGGCTAGCCAAGTCTATCTTTCTTGGCTAACAACCTAACCTTCGGCCTCCAAGACACAGGTACATTTTCGTGCCTTATTTTGGGGTAATAAATAGTGTCTTCATTGCCGGGATATCTTATCACTCAGAATCCTCTCCGGTAATACTGATGCTAGGTTCACTGTCTATAGTTCCCAGGCTTTTCCTTCCAGCCCTTCTTAAACAGAGGCACAACATTAGCCACCCTTCTGTCATCCGGCACCTCACCTGTGTCTAATGTGATTTATACATCTATGCCAGGGCTCTTGTAATTTCGTCACTAGCATCCTACATTCTTGGATATATCCAGAAGATTTATCTAACTTCATATGCACTAGGAGTAGGATGTCCAGTACCTCCTCGACCGTAATACCGACCGCCCTCAAGACATCTCCATTAACTGTCCCAAGTTCTCTAGTCTTGTTTTTCTCCATGGTAAAAACAGAGGAGAAATATTTATTGAGTACCTTGCCATCTCCTGCAGCTCCACACATGGATGACCACTTTGCTTTTTGAGGGCCCTATTCTCTCTCTAGATGTTTCACATAGAAAAAAATGGGTGTAACTAATGGGTTATACAGTGTAACAGAGATGAACAAATTGGTTGATTATATTTTTGGTGGCAATGGTGAAAGATGAAAGTTGGCAAGCAGACAGAAAATTGTTTACTTTCTCTGAATAAATCTATGAACGTTATGAGGCTGGTTGACAAATTAACTCTGCAAACAGTAACTTCAGTTTTAGATTCAACATTTTGTCATAAGTACAGCATATAATTTTGCAGACAATCTGTCTTGGGTCGTTCCATAAAGCCACTTTCCACAACCACAGATATACAAACACAATGGGGTGGGTCTTGCTAGACTGGGTCAAATCTGCTTCTTTGTATGCTTGCTTTTACTGGAGTTAGTTGCTGTCAGGCAAGTTCTCTACTCCAAGTCAGGCAACAAGGTCTGCACAATAATTAGGTCTGGGAAGGGTTGGGAATGCTTATGTATAGTGCTGGCAGCATATCCTCCAAACGCAACCCTCATAGGCTTTGGCAGAAGGCAAAGTTCAGAGGCCGTCTTCTGTCTGACTGAGTAGTAAACTGAAGTAAAAATATATTTTAAATTAAATTAAATGGTGGTGATTTAAATACACAGGGAAATGTAAAAATAATTAAAGACATTTAACTAAAGCAGCATTCTTTTATAAACTACCTGCCATCAACTTTGTATCCTTGTGTGCCAACCTAAATATCAACGAGTTCTCAAATCCGGTGTCACATCTGACTGATGCAGGTATGAGACGGAATTCCCCACTGTAATACCAGGGAATTCCAGCAAGACTGGATACCGTGTTTCGTTCACAAAGACAATGAACTGACAGTTTACAGACTGACTGGCTAAATCTATGTCCTGCACTCATACCATATCAGGCAAATCCAAAACTTACTTCAGTTTGAATGGCCAAAGTCTCTTTGAAAGTATTCTCAGTGGCCAGCAAAATTCAGCTCTATGTAGTACTACCAAAATACTCAGTTGCACGAATAAAGAAAATGCTGCAAATGCTCAGCAGGTCAAGCAGCATCTGTGCCAAGATAACTGATTGACATTTCAAATCATAGATTCTTCAACAGAATGGTGGTAAGTAAGAAAGCAAGTTAGGGGTGACCTTGCATTTTCAATGGGTGTAGGGTACTGAGAAAACAGGCCGCATCACTCTCTCTCTCTCTACCATCTCTACTTCACCCCCGTCAATGTATACTGGGGTATGTGTACCGCTTCTCTTTCTAAAGTTCATCACAAGCTCTGTTGTTTTGCTAACTGAGGAAAAAGTTGACAAAAATGCTGGAGAAACTCAGCGGGTGAGGCAGCATCTATGGAGCGAAGGAAATAGATAACGTTTGTGGTCGAGACCCTAGGTTGTTGTGTTGGCACCAATTTAAGGGGTTCGCAATCTCATTCCTGTACTGTCATCTGCGGATTTGTTCATGGAGCTGGATTTGCATTTGGTTGCACAGTTGTGGGTGTTTAAGGAGTAAAGAAGGGGGGCTAAGAACAGATCTTGAGGGGCACCAGTGTTGAGGACTATCACAGAGGATGATTTGTCACCTATCCTCATTGATTGTGGTCTGTTCGTCAGGAAGTTGCAGAGGTGTACTGACACCAAGTTCCACGACTTTGGAAATGAGCTAGGATGGGATAATGGTATTGAGAGCAGTGCTGTAGTCCTAAGAATAGAAGTCTGAAGTAGGTACTTGTCTTATCCAGGTGTTCAACGGTCCTTTATTGTCATGTATGCACTGCACAGTGAATTTTTTTTTGCACAGCTCAAACATGTCTGAGTCGCCATATAGAAACATAGAAAAATAGGTGCAGGAGTAGGCCATTCGGCCCTTCGAGCCAGCACTGCAATTCAATGTGATCATAGCTGATCATCGAAAGTCAATACCCCGTTCCTGCTTTTTCCCCATATCTTGGTGCCATTTACAAAAAGAAAGTGCAAAGTCCGATGCACATGCTGGATGTACTGGAGCATCTCCCAGTGCAGATAATCCCAGGTAAGCCGCTGCAGGGTCTCCTCATCGCCCTTGACCGGCTTGGCCTGCAAACCGACGTCCCTCTCCTTGCCTGACTGCCTTTGTATCCTGGGAGCACCTTCTGCAGCCGACCATGAAGGCTGCCTCCTTCTCCTCCACGACTCTCTGGACATTGGGCTGAGCTTGGCAGCTTTCAAGCTTCCTCCTGCAGGCAGCGGCCCGCCAGGTCTTTCTTCCCGGCGACAAACTAGGACTGCCACCGCGCGTGGCCACGGGGACTGAGAGTTGATCACTGCACAATGCTAACTGCTACCTCATCTTCCATGGCCTTTGTTTTATGGTTGCATTACAGACTTTTGCACTATTATGGTTACCCAATATTACTGATTAATTTATTGTATTATTGATTATTGTATATTTATTTATGTTATATTAATGGGCCCATTAAGCTGCAGCAAGTATGTTTCATTGTTCTGTTATCGGCACATGTATATTAAACATTCTTGATTCTTAAAACTAACTTATTTTCTAATTTTCCCTGTTTCAACGCGAAACCACATTTCCGATTCTGTCATTCCCTTATTGCTGCCTGACATTCTGAGCATTTCCAACACCTTCTGTTATTATTTCTGATTTCAAGCGCCTGCAGTTGTTTTTATTTGCAAGGGTTGCTTGGTTGCATGGGTCCAATATCAATAAACAACATGTTTCTACTAAAAATGTACACGTATAGGTTTAAGGAAAACAAATGTCTTAAGAGCATGTTTTTTGGGAATACAATTTATTTATAATAACAAATTCAACCTCAGGTAACTACATAACTTTTGTGGAACTAACAGCTGAACACATGCAAAGAATTAAATGTTCCATTAAATATCTTGGAATTGTACACGGGATGATTATTTCTCTTTTGAAACACACTCTTATTTAACTTAACAGTTATAATTCTTACCTTCCTTGTTAGTAAGCTTTTGCGTCTCATGCCACAAGATTCCAGTTGCAAGCGTCCTCTTAATGCCAGTTCAATCAGCATGCATCCGCGTAATCCAGAGGAGATGCAGTCATTCCAAAATGATGTGTAACCCTGCAAGAAAAGAAAGACTTACATTTATACAAGACTTACACAAGATAATTTGTTTCTTCAGTAAATATTAATTGATGGATAAATATTGGCTAGAATAACAAGGTTAACTTACATACTTCTATGAAATAGTGCTGTGAAAACTTTTAAATCATTTGGACTTCGTTAAACCTTTCAGCTTGGACTTAGGTTTAATACTTTTATTATCCAAAATACAGCATCTCTGCTGCTCTTCCTCAAGCACCAACTGTCTAGATGTTCTGTGCTTAAATTACCTATGGCACTTATTTGGCTGGTCTTGTGGAGTTTCTGGTCATATCAAGGGTAGGTGATTACATTCTCTTTTTTGGGGGGGTTGTTATTGTGTGGCACTTTTGTGATAATAATATTCCTTGTCTAATGCCTAAATACTGTCTAGGTCTTACAGTATGCAGGTCTGGGCTACTTCATTTGCGGAGAAGTTGGGGTGGCACGGTGGCACAGCAGTAGAGTTGCTGCCTTACAGCGCCAGAGACCCAGGTTCGATCCTGACTACGGGTGCAGTCTGCACGGAGTTTGTACGTTCTCCCCGTGACCTGCGTGGGTTTTCTCAGAGATCTTCGGTTTCCTCCCACACTCCAAAGACGTACAGGTTTACAGGTTAATTGGCTTGGTAAATGTAAAAATTGTCCCCAGTGGGTGTAGGATAGTAGGATAATGTGCAGGGATCGCTGGTCGGCTCCGACTCGGTGGGCTGAAGGGCTTGTTTCCATGCTGTATCTCTAAACTACAAACTAAATAGAATTGCCTGAAGAAGGGTCCCGACTCAAAACTTCACCTATCCACGTTCTATACAGATACACATAAGAGATTAGTATGCAAACTTAAAGCACACGGTATTGCGGGTTCAGTATTGATGTGGATAGAGAACTGGCTGGCAGACAGGAAGCAAAGAGTAGGAGTAAACGGGTCCTTTTCAGAATGGCAGGCAGTGACTAGTGGGGGAACCGCAAGGCTCAGTGCTGGGACCCCAGCTATTTACAATATATATTAATGATTTGGACGAGGGAATTGAATGCAACATCTCCAGGTTTGCGGATGACACGAAGCTGGGGGCAGTGTTAGCTGTGGGGAGGATGTTAGGAGGCTGCAAGGTGACTTGGATAGGTTGGGTGAGTGGGCAAATACATGGCAGATGCAGTATAATGTGGATAAATGTGAGGTTATCCACTTTGGTGGCAAGAACAGGAAAGTAGACTATTATCTGAATGGTAGCCGATTAGGAAAAGGGGAGATGCAACGAGACCTGGGTGTCATGGTACACCAGTCATTGAAAGTAGGCATGCAGGTGCAGCAGGCAGTGAAGAAGGCGAATGGTATGTTAGCATTCATAGCAAAAAGATTTGAGTATAGGAGCAGGGAGGTTCTACTGCAGTTGTACAGGGCCTTGGTGAGACCACACCTGGAGTATTGCGTACAGTTTTGGTCTCCTAATCTGAGGAAAGACATTCTTGCCATAGAGGAAGTACAGAGAAGGTTCACCAGACTGATTCCTGGAATGGCAGGACTTTCATATGAAGAAAGACTGGATAGACTCGGCTAGTACTCGCTAGAATTTAGAAGATTGAGGGGGGATCTTATAGAAACTTACAAAATTCTTAAGGGGTTGGACAGGCTAGATGCAGGAAGATTGTTCCCGATGTTGGGGAAGTCCAGAACAAGGGGGTCACAGTTTAAGGATAAGGGGGAAGGCTTTTAGGACCGAGATGAGAAAAAAAAAATTCACACAGAGTGGTGAATCTCTGGAATCTCTGCCACAGAAAGTAGTTGGGGGCCAGTTCATTGGCTATATTTACGAGGGTGTTAGATGTGGCCCTTGTGGCTAAAGGGATCAGGGGGTATGGAGAGAAGGCAGGTACAGGATACTGAGTTGGATGATCAGCCATGATCATATTGAATGGCGGTGCAGGCTCGAAGGGCCGAATGGCCTACTGCACCTATTTTCTATGTTTCTATGCTGTCTGACCTACTGAGCTCCTCCAGTACTTTACATTTTTGCTCAAGATTTCAACATCTGCAGTTTTGTCTGTCTCCGTTATTTGTTTATTGATTTATATCAAACGATGCCAAATGTAATTAAAACCAATATAGCAGGAAGATTGAAACACTTTTGTTTGGGATTGCAGTACTACAAATAATTAAACGGAAGATTCTTTGATCTTTCCAAATGGAAAATTAGGCCTGAAACAAAATGGTAGTTGGATGTAAATGTCCTGTTTTACATTATCATTCAGCACATCACATCACATTCCCAAAAGAGTTACTTTTCCACCTACTATGCAGACCTGTTATTGTAGAATGTAATCTCATAACCAATTTGAAATGTAGGATACACAACAGCAACTTTTCACACAGGGTGTCTATAAACACATCCCTGCCCTTCTTCCAATAGTGCCATGGGCAGAAGCCCTCTCATTTGAAAGAGAACAATCTGACAGTGTATCATTGTTCAATACTACAAGAGAGTGTAAAGGCCCTGTCCCACATATGTGTCCTTGGCACGCAAATTACGCGACCTCGTCGTTGAGGTGCACGGGTATCGTGTGGCCGCGCGGGGCCGGTCCCACTGAGAAGCGCGGAGGGGTATGGAGTTGTGAGCGGTATCGCACGGCGCTCCGGGATTTTGTGCCGAACAAAATCTTCGCATGCCACTGGCCTGTCGCGTAACTGACGGCCAAAGTGGGACAGGCCCAAGACCCTGGCGCGACGCAACGTCTCACCTCCAACAGCAGCAGAAGCAGGCAAACGATCGTCGAACTCAGCCTGGGGCTCATGGCCGTTGCAGATCCGGATCCGCCCCCACTTCTACTCCCAGAGCGGGGCCAAGAAAATTGAAGATAGACACAAAATGCAGGAGTAACTCAGCGGGACCGGCAGCATCTCTGGAGAGAAGTAATAGGTGACGTTTCGGGTCTCGACCCGAAACATCATCCATTATTTCTCTCCAGAGATGCTGCCAGTCCCGCTAAGTTACTCCTGCATTTTGTGTCCATCTTCAAATGACGTCACGCGCTCCAGACGGCTGTGCAGGCGCATGATGACGCACACGACTCTCGCGGGACTGTCGCGCCTCAATGCGACGACGAGGTCGCGTAATTAGCGTGCCAAGGACACCCAAGTGGGACAGGGGCTTTAGGCCAGATTCCCTTGTGCATAACATGAACCAACGATATTCTACCTCAGTACACAAGAGAACTACAACTGGGTCCTGGACAATACTGAGAAAATGGATGCATCTTCAAAATCCTAACTAATCAATTTAGGCATGTGAATCTGGAAGAAAGATGAAAAAAAGTTGAAGTTTTTGTCAAATTTATGATTTTGCATTGACTGCACACCTACGGAGGATGAGGGTACCACTGACCACATCTTTTAGATATCCATGTTAACAATGCACATACAAACGCCTATCCGTTTCGCAGAGGTTGAGGGGAGACTTGTTAGAAGTACATAAAATTATGAGAGACATAGATACAGTAGACAGTCAAAATTATTTTGCCATGGTAACAATGTGGTGGTGGATACAGATACGATAGTGGGGTTTAAGAGGTGTTTAGATAGACACATGGAAGTGCAGGGAATACAGGGATATGGATCTTGTACAGGCAGATGAGATCAGTTTAACTTGGAATCATATTCAGCACCGTTCATGTTCAGAAGCCGGGGCCATTCCTGTCCTGACCTGTTCTACATTGTATGTTCTAAAATAGGTTGTGGCTGAGTGAAGGTTCCCTCAGTCCTTCAGTATCCACACCTAATGCTATAAAAAAAAAAAAAAGACCTAAATAACAGTTCTTCTCCAAATATCCCCAGAACGATTACAAAGGAGTAATAACCACAGAACAGTCGCCACCAGACCCTCCCTCCCCTCTCTCTCAGGCACACCATGTCAGTATCAGTGCTGCTTCCTACTCTCGTTCACCGCTTTAATGCTTCATCTCCCTCACCGCCAGTTTCCAACCAGCCCCCACTTTCCTCTGCTCCAGCCCCAACTGTTCCCTTCCCTTTCTCGCCGTCTCTGTCTCCGATTCAGAGAAAACGCGAGTGACGTAAGTCCATTCCAAGCCCGCGGACGCCATTGGCTACCTTGTCTATCCATTACCCCTGTTTGCGCATGGGAACTGGAATATTCACTCCAAGATCGAGTCCGTACAGCAAAACTGACATTTCTTTCCTTCTGCAGTTGTTGAGGGCCCTTGTGAGACCACACCTGGAGTATTGTGCACAGTTTTGGTCTCCAAATTTGAGGAAGGACATCCTAGAAGGATTGCTATTGAGGGAGTGCAGCGTAGGTTCACGAGGTTAATTCCCGGGATGGCGGGACTGTCATATGTTGATAGAATGGAGTGACTGGGCTTGTATACTCTGGAATTTAAAAGGATGAGAGGGTATCTTATTTAAACATATAAGATTATTAAGGGTTTGGACACGCTAGAGGCAGGAAACATGTTCCCGATGTTGGGGGAGTCCAGAACCAAGGGCCACAGTTTAAGAATAAGAGGTAAGCCATTTTGAACGGAGATGAGGAAAAACTTTTTCACACGGAGGGTTGTTAATCTGTGGAATTCTCTGCGTCAGGAGGCAGTGGAGGCCAATTCTCTGGATGCTTTCAAGAGAGTTAGATAGAGCTCTTAAAGATAGCGGAATCAGGGGATATGGGGAGAAGGCAGGAACGAGGTACTGATTGTGGTTGATCAGCCATGATCACAGTGAATGGCGGTGCTGGCTCAAAGGGCCGAATGGCCTACGCCTGCATCTATTGTCTATTGTCTTTATTTTTTCCTACGGCCCGCAAAAATGTGCCAAATATATAATGCTGAAAAGTTTGGAGGCCCCTGTCCTTGTACATCTGAGAGATTGTTTGTGTCTTCCTTAGTGAAGACAGAACCAAAGTACCTCATCAATTCGTCTGCCATTTCCTTGTTCCCCATAACAAATTCACCAGTTTCTGTCTTCACGGGACCCACATTTGTCTTAACTAATTTTTTTCCTCTTCACATACCTAAAGAAGCTTTTACTATCCTCCTTTATATTCTTGGCTAGTTTTCCTTTGTACTTCATCTTTTCACCCCGTATTGCTTTTTTATTTACATTCTGTTGATCTTTAAAAGTTTCCCAATCCTCTGGCTTCCCGCTCATCTTTGCTATGTTACACGTTACACTCTGAAAAGTACCAGCCTGATTCTGGATTTTAGATCACCCTGCTAATTCTATTAACCAATAATAATCAAGCTCTCCAAAGGCTTTGATGCGCCTATCAACTTTTCTAGCAATAACTGATAGCTTGTTACAAAGCTATTAGATCTCAATTTGGATGCAGTAGGCACAAGTCAACCACAGTTTTTCCAGTTCAAAAAAATCAATTAGGACGAGATGCTAATCATTCTCAGCTGAAATATTTTATGTACTGGAAAAAATGTTAATATTATCAAAGCAACTACAGGATAATGATAATTTTAGTCAGACTACAGAGGTTGCTTGCCAATTTTGAAACAGCATACCTTGAGAAGAAGTGAATGCCCCAAAAAATGGGTCTATTGATGATCCAAAATGGAGAGTGCTTAGAAACTGCTGTACTACAATTATTTCAATGTATTGTGAAATGCAACTTGCATAATCAGTCCAAATTTCAGCTAATTGAAAACTGTTTTTGAACATTCTCTGTTTGTAAAAGCATTTTCACTGTGAGGGTCAACATAATTTTTATTTCGCTCACCATGCAAGAGCTAATGCGGATTCATGCACATTATTTCTTGTGGCAACATTATTAAAGCCGCCCATTAATGACCATCCCTAACTACTCACATGCAAATGGTGAACAACATCCTTGAATTGTTAAGGGCCTGTCCCACTTGGGCATCATTTACGCGACAGGCCAGTAGTGACTGACGCGCGACTGTCGCTCGCAAATCAGGCATCATCATGCGTCAGCACAGCCGTCTGGTGCACGTGACTTCATTAGAATACCCTGCTTCCCTATTCTGCATCATGACCATCATGGAACAACTACAGATTTTATTGCTACAGCAACAACAGAGACTTCTGTTAGCAGCAGCCCTCATACTTACAGATCAGCCAGGCAGGAGTACAACAAGAAAGGCTAGCAAGAAACCCAGGAAGAGGTCTGTGTGGACGAGGTTAGAGGTTACATGACGTGTAAAAGGCGGGCCGACTGCATATGGGCAGCGCGCGACGTCGCATGTTTACGGACGTTGACGCACGGTGACGTCACGTGTGAAGTCGGGACGTCAGCGTGCGTAGCCAATGCGTCAGCGTGCGTAAGCGATACGTCACGCAGGTGGCGAGCAAGGATTTCGGTACACTACGAAATCCTGGAGCGCCGCGCGATACCACGCTCCACTACATGCGATTCCACGCCTCACCATGCGCTATGCGTGCGACACCCACGCGCCGACCAATTTTCTACATGACGGGTAAATGACGCCCAAGTGGGGCAGGCCCTTTACAGTTACACCCAGCATCAAGGACCCATGATTCTGCTTTCATGAACTTACTTAGCCTAAACCCTACGCAGTATAAAGGCTTTTATCAGTAGCTAAATTGTAAAATGAGTACAAAATGGAGACTTCAATGACATTAATGAATGGAAAATTAGTTCTCCGTAAATGCTTGCTGGGTAAATTTGCTATATCCCCTCATTTTGAAATACATTTGAAACAATTAAATGTGCAAATTTACCTTCTTCCTATACTAACCTGCTCAGCCTGCACTGTGCCATGAAGTAAATTCCATTACATATTAATGAATATAATTTAAAATCTCACAAACTACAGTTAAGGCATTTAATAACTGACTGTCTTTTATGGCGTAACTCACATGAGGTTGGCAAACTGCCTTTCCTGAAGTGCTCAGAATACAATGTTACAGAACAAATATGTTAGTTGTTGTGTCTTATAAGGCTAGGTTTTGTGTATAAAGAACAATTTGTAAAAGCTAAGTGCTTTCTTTCAATGACTTAAACCTGGATGAAACAATAGTATTATTCATATGTTTAATTAAAATGTAATTCCAAGATCTCATACCATGATTCACCTAAATGCAAGATACCCCAAGAAGACAACAGTAAGAAAGATAATATGCAGAAGAACTTGCATTATTGAAAGGAAGAAAGCTAAAAGATGGAAAACAGTAGAATCTCTAGATAATATATTTCAGTTTAGATCTGATCAAGGATCAATGCCAGGAGACTGAAGGATTGCTGATCTTATACCACCATACTATAGCAGGAAAGGGATAAAGCTGTTTAGTTTGATTTGGTTATTGTCACGTGTACAGAGATATGGTGAAATGCTTCTTCTGCATGCTTTACAGTGAACACATACTATACACAAATACAATCGATCATTTTCTGCAACAGCACGCAGTTTTGCAAATTCCGGCTCCAACTTGCAGCTTTCAATTCTCTGAAAAGTTTGATCGTGGCCAAAGGAGTTATCCAATGTATTATCTCATTTAAGGCCTGGCGTCCTGGCGGCACTGGATCAATAAAGTAGCAGTCGACTTGGGCCAGCGTGATGCCGTAGGCTTCTTCCAGCGGCGCTTAGTGCAGCAGAAGCAAGTTGCACTCGATCTGTTCACTCATCTGACTGCCGTAGAACTCCAGCAGCCGCTTCAGCCAACACCATAACCACCACAAACTCACCATCCAGTAGCCACCCCTCTGCTTTTGTGCATCGAGGTTGCTATGTCCCACTTCACGAGCGAATCATAGAACTTTAAGGACACTTTCTAAGGTCACAGAAAATTAGATGAGTGGGTAATTATGGATGTTAAAAACCAGCCTGCTCTTTTGTGGATAAGATAGAACATTTCTGTTCCAAGCTGACACGGGTCTGCTGCACTGGTGACCATATCAATCAATGCACCAGACATTTCCACTGTACACTTCTTTTCACATGGTCCATTTCCAATCTTTTCATTTCCTGGAGTCATCCATTTTGGAGAAAAGGAAAGGTACTCTGATATCCCTCCATGTATCTATAACATTGTCTTGGTTTCTCCCTTCACAGATGCTGCCTGAATTGGTGAGCTTTTCCAATGTTGATTGTATTTATTTTTAGATTTTCAACATCCATAGTATTTTGCTTTTGTAACATCACTTGCCGTTAACACAACTGCAAATGGCTCAGTAACTTCTGACAACAGCCACTTTATTACGTGTTCACGAAAACAACACCTTGATGTCTGACTTACTATTCAAATACATCAAGCAGAACGAAGATCCTGTTCTTGTTCAGTAGATGAGATTTACACTCATCAGCAAGTCAAGTATTTCAAGTCTAAGTATCTTCTTGACCCACTGATGTTAATCATTGTCAGCCAAGTTCACTTAGCACCCTTGTTGAGTGAAAAGGTCAGCATGGCCATATTTGTGTCGAGTCACGTGATATGGGGAAAATATTAAATTAATACTTTCCATCGGATTTTACTGAGAAGATCATGGAAGTTAAGGAATTGAGGCATGTGGATTGTGATGTGTTAGATCAGATGCAAATGACCAAAAAGGTAGTAGTGGCAGTTTAAAGCTCATTAAGGTTGATAAATCCTCAGGTCTGACCAAGTACATTCTTGACTTTAGAAAGCTGGGGAGGAAATTGCAGATATATTTGCATCATCTTTAGCCACAAGTAAAGTTCCAGAAGACTGGAGGGAGGCTATGTTGTGTTGTTATTTAGGAAGGGCACCGAGGACAAGCCAGAAAACTACGGGCAGTTGAACCTGATGTCAGTGGTGAAAGAAGTTGGAGGGGATAGTTGGTAAGTAAATTTGCAGATGACACACAAAATTGGTTGGATTTTGGACACATTGTGAAGGACATCTGAGTTTACAACAGGATCTAGCTGGGTTGGGAAGGTGGGAAAAGAATGGAAAATGGAATTCAACTCTGACAAGTGTGAGGTGGTGTACTTTGGTGTTTCAAACCAAGCGAATATGGTACCATTACCACATTAAAGGATAAAGACCAAGAGAGGTTGGTAAAGACACAGAGAGTATAGATGCATTGTCAGTCCTCTGAAAGTGGTGAGTCAAGTGAACAGTGTGCTGAAGAAAACCTTTGGCATGCTTGCCTTCATTGGGAAAGATATTGAGTACAAAAGATGGGATGTCAAGATGCAACTGTACAAGTTGTTGGTGGGACCACATGTGGAGCACAGTGTGCAGTTCTGGTTGCCCAGCTATAGGAAGGATGCCATTAAATTGGAAATAAATAGAGATTCACCAGAATGTTAACTGGGCATGAGGGCTTTAGTTATAGGAAGAGGTTGGACAGGCTGAGACATTTTTTCTTTTGTACATCGGAGGCTGATGCGACCTTATTGAGGTGTACAAGTGAACACTCACTGTTTTTTCCCCCCAGGATTGAGGATTCTAAAACTTGAGAGCATAGACTTAAATTGAGAGTCATGAACAGTGTGCTGAAGAAAACCTTTGGCATGCTTGCCTTCATTTGGGAAAGATATTGAGTACAAAAGATGGGATGTCAAGATGCAACTGTACAAGTCGTTGGTGGGAACACATGTGGAGCACAGTGTGCAGGCCTGGTTGCCCAACTATAGGGAGGATGCCATTAAGTTGGAAATCAATAGAGGGTTTAGAGGGCTATGGGCCAAAAGCAGGCAAATGGGACTAGCCTAGTATGCCAAAAATATACACAAAATGCTGGAGTAGCTCAGCGGGACAGGGAGCATCTCTGGAGAGAAGGAATGGGTGACGTTTTGGGTCGAGACCCTTCTTCAGACTGAGGATGCCAGACCTAGTATGCCAACTTGGTCAGCATGGAAAGTGGGCCAAAGATCTTGTTTCCATACTACATAGGTCTATGATTCCATGACAAGTACAAACATTTTCCCTATTCAGTCCTTTCATAATCTTTCAAAGCTCCATTAGTTCCATCAAAGAACCACAGCCTATTCTATCTTTTTTGACAGGTATAATTTCTCAACTTTAAAAAAAAATCCCATTTCAATGGTGATCTTATAGATGTTGAATGCTAGCTCCCGAATGAAAAAAAAGTGTTCTTTTAACCCTTACCAATATCTTCACCAATGGAGTACAAAAATTCAGAACTTAAAAAGCAAACAATCGAAAATACTTCCTTACATTATGTGTTTCCGGGGCTTCATGGGAAAGTTCAGCAAACACATTGGCTTATAAATGCATTGATACCGACCGTGAGAACTTAAAAAAAACCCAACACTGTTCTAACCTTGTACTTTTGCTGACAATAGCATTTACACAATAACCTAAAGTGTCATAATCACTTACGTCATAACATTAACAGCTAAAAATCAAAGCTATATATTTGCATGACATCACTCACAAATTCAAGGAGTGACTGACTTTTCCCACACAGCATATTTGCCAAATTGAAAACATTATTCAAAGGATTAATTGATAAATGTAAAGTCGTCCCTGACAAATTATTTAAATAATTCAACAAGCATAATTCAGCAAAGCATTCAACAAGGTTCTGCATGGTAAGCTGCTCTGGAAGATTAGATTGCATGGAATCCAAGGAGAGACAGCTGAATGGTTTAAAAATTGGCTTCGTGGAAGGAAGCAGATGATGGAAGTTGCTTCACGGACTGGAGGCCTGTGACTAGTGGTGTGCCTCAGGGTTCGGTGCTGGGTCCATTACTGTTTGTCATCTATATCAATGATTTGAATGAGAATGTCCACGGCAATATTCGCAAGTTTGCTGATGATACAAAAGTAGGTGGTTTTGCATAGTGAACATGGTTGCAAAAATCGCAGCAGGATCTTGGTCGATTGGCCAGGTAGGCTGAGGAATGGTTGATGGAATTTAATACAGAGAAGTGTGAGATGTAGCATTTTGGGAAGTCTAACATGGGCAGGACCTACACAGTGAATGATAGGACTCCGGGTAGTGTCGTAGAGCAGAGGGATCTAGGAGTGCAGGTGCATGGTTCCTTGAAGGTCGAGTTGCAGGTAGATCGGGTGGTCAAAAAGACTTTTGGCACATTGGCCTTCATCAGCCAGAGTATTGAGTATAGAATGTTAAAGAAGGAATTGCAGATGCTGGAAAATCGAAGGTACACAAAAATGCTGGAGAAACTCAGCGGGTGCAGCAGCATCTATGGAGCGAAGGAAATAGGCAACGTTTTGGGCCGAAACCCTTCTTCAGACGTGTGTACCTATTGAGTATAGAAGTTGGGAAGCCGTGTTTGAATGAATATTGAATGAATAATGAATGAATGAATATGAATATGAATATGAATGAATGAATATAACTTTAATTGTCATTCAGGTATACACATAGACACAGTGCACATTGAACAAAATTTCGTTGCATTGACTCTTCAAAGTAACAGCGATCAGTAAAAGTGCTTAGTGTGTCCGTAAAAAGTGCTTCATGTGCATAGTTATAAAAAGGAAAGTTTTTAAAAGTGGCAATGTATAAGAAAGTTTTTTGCATTGGTTTGATTGTGAGTTCAATAATCTTATGGCCTGGGGGATGAAGCTATTGCAGAACCTGGTTGTCCGGCCCTTCATGCTGCGGTACCTCCTCCCAGAGTTCAGCAGTGTAAACAGTCCATATTGTGGGTGTGTGGGGGCTTGACAGACAGCGTTTGTAACCAATGTCCATGATGGAAGGAAGAGAAGTCCCAATGATTTTTTCAGTTGTATAAGACGTTGGTGACGCCACATTTAGAGTATTGTGTTCAGTTCCGGGCATCGTGTTATAGGAATGATGTTGTCAAGCTGGAAAAGGCGCAGAGAAGATTTACGAGGATGTGCCATGACTAGAGGGTCAGAGCTATACAGAGAGGTTGAGTAAGCTGGAACTCTATTCCTTGGCACGCAGAAGAATGAGGGGTGATCTTATAGAGGTGTAGAAGATCATGAGAGGAATAGATCAGGTAGATGCACATAGTCTCTTGCCCAGAGTAGGTCAATTGAGAACCAGAGGACGTAAGTTTAAGTTGAAAAGGAAAAGATTTAAGAGGAATCTGAGGGGTAACTTTTTCACACAAAGGGTGGTGGTTGTATGGAACAAGCTGCCATTGGACGTAGTTGAGGCAGGGACTATCCCAACATTTAAGAAACAGTTAGACAGGTACACGGATAGGACAGGTTCGGAGGGATATGGACCAAATGCAGGCAGGTGGGACTGGTGTAGCTGAGATATGTTGGCCGGAGTGGGCAAGTTGGGCCGAAGGGCCTTTTCCACAATGTCTCACTCTATGACTCTAAATCAATAACCTTCCCTCCATAACGTCAGAAATGGGAATGTTCACTGTGCAATGTTCAATATCTTTTACCACTTGACAGATATTGAAGGAAACCATGCCAGAATGCAACAAGACTGCCTTCATTTTTGGCCATACCTTAAAGTCAAGGGATCGGCTTTGGGAACAGGGTGGGAATGGAAGAAAGCTTGGCATATGATTAATTGGGCTAAAGGAATGATAAATTATTCATATTTGTTTGGGTGGGATTATTTCAGATTGCATTATTCTATATGCAGATGCATGCATTCCTGTGTTACTGCTTCACTAGGAACATACAGTACGTGATTTTTAGGTGTACCTGTCTTTGCTCCTGCCAAATCCTCATTGAATCACAATTGGTCTCCCAGCTGGATTGTAATGGCCCAGTAATTGAAACACTGGCCCATTAGGTTACTTACTAAGCCCCCATAAATATTACAATTTTCTAAGGAATGTCCCCTCAGCCTTCTTTGAGTCAAAGAAAACAATCTTTCCTCATGGCTACATTTTTTGAGTCCTAGCAACTTCTTTGTATTATTTTCTTGCACTCTCCAAACAGAACAACTTATTTCTTGCAATGTACCGATTAGAACTGTACAACTCATACTGCAGTATTCAATTGAATACATTTTATTAGCCAAATATGTATACATACAAGAAATTTGCCTTGGTGCTTTGCTCGCAAGTAACAACACGATACACAGTAGACAATTAAAAATAATACGTTATAATTTAAACATGTGAAAAATGAAATAAAATACCAGAGCAAAAGGAGGCTACAGACTTTTGCCTGTTGAGTAGTGCTACTGCTTGTGGAAAAAAAGCTGTTTTTATGTCTCGCTGTGGCGGCTTTGACAGTCCCGAGTCGCCTTCCAGAAGGAAGTGATTTAAAGAGTTTTTGGCCAGGGTGAGAGGGGTCAGAGATGATCTTACCCGCTCTCTTCCTGGCCCTTGCAGTGTACAGTTCATCGATGGGGTGAAGGTTGCAGCCAACAACCTTCTCGGCTGATCGAATGATGCGCTGTAGCCTCCGGATGTCATGCTTGATGGCTGAGCCAAACCAGACCATGATGGAGAAGGTGAGGACAGACTCTATGATGGCAGTATAAAATTGGACCATCATTGCCTGTGACAGATTGTGTTTCCTCAGCTGCCGCAGGAAGTACATCCTCTGTTGGGCCTTTTTGACTGTGGAGATTATGGAGATTATGGTTCCAAGGAACTTAAATGACTCCACAATGTGACTGCAGTGTTGTTGATGGTGAGTGGGGAGAGGGGAGGGGGAGCTCTCCTAAAGTCTACAATCAATTCCACCGTCTTAAGAGCATTGAGCTCCAGGTTGTTGCGATGGCACCAGGACGCAGGTTAGAAACATAGAAACATAGAAAATAGGTGCAGGAGTAGGCCATTCGGCCCTTCGAGCCTGCACCGCCATTCAATATGATCATGGCTGATCATCCAACTCAGTATCCTGTACCTGCCTTCTCTCCATACCCCATGATCCCTTTAGCCACAAGGGCCACATCTAACTCCCTCTTAAATATAGCCAATGAACTGGTCTCAACTACCTTCTGTGGCAGAGAATTCCAGAGATTCACCACTCTGTGTGAAAAATGTTTTTCTCATCTCGGTCCTAAAAGATTTCCTCTTTATCCTTAAACTGTGACCCCTTGTCCTGGACTTCCCCAACATCGGGAACAATCTTCCTGCATCTAGCCTGTCCAATCCCTTAAGAATTTTGTACGTTTCTATAAGATCCCCCCTCAATCTTCTAAATTCTAGCGAGTACAAGCTGAGTCTATCCAGTCTTTCTTCATATGAAAGTCCTGACATCCCAGGATTCAATCTGGTGAACCTTCTCTGTACTTCCTCTATGGCAAGAATGTCTTTCCTCAGATTAGGAGGCCAAAACTGTACGCTTGGGTCACTTCCTGTCTGTAGGCAGATTTCTCCACATCCTGGATCAGTCCAATCAGGGTTGTGTTGTCCGCAAACATGAGAAGCTTGACAGAGGTGTCTGTGGAGGTGCAGTCGCTGGTGTAGAGAGAGTAAAGGAGAGAGGAGAGTACGCAGCCTTGCGGTGCTCCTATGCTGAGGGTCTGCGGGTCCGAGATGTGCTTGCCCAGCCTCACATGCTGCTTCCTGTCTGTCAGGAAGTTGATGATCCACTGACAGAGGGGTTCAGGCACAGTCAACTGGGAGATTTTGGAGTGTTGTAGCTCTGGCACAATGGTGTTGAATGTAGAACTAAAATCCACAAAGTCCTTGCATAGGACCCCTGACGGTCTAAGTGCTGCAGGATGAAGTGCAGGCCCAGGTTGACTGCATCATCCACTGATCTATTTTCCCGGTATGCAAACTGCAGTGGGTCCAGCAGGGGGTTTATGATATTTTTCAGGTGGGCCAGCACAAGTCTTTCAAGGGTCTTCATGATTACAGAGATCAGTGCGATAGGCCTGTGGTCATTAAGATCTGTAATCCTTGGCTTTTTGGGTATGGGAACAATAGTGGAGACTCTGAAGCAGGCAGGGACAGTGCAGGTTTGCAGGGACCGATTAAAAATGTCTGTGTAGACTGGTGCCAGTTGTTTGGCACAGAGCTTGAGGGTCGAGGGGGAAACATTGTCCGGTCCTGGAGATTTCCGGCTTTTCTGTCTCCTGAATAGCTTTTCCACCTCCTCATCTTCTATATCTATGTAATCTTTAGTACAGTTAACTATATTAATAGTCAAGCCATTTATACAGTGGCTCGAAGAGCAAGTCATAGTTAGGTATTTTGAAGGAAATTACATATCTCC